>JAUIMM010000331.1:10385000-10985000 GCA_031769625.1 Taudactylus pleione | reverse complement strand
CATGGAATAGCCTTCATTTCTAAGAACAAGAATAGACTGTCGTGTTTCACATGACAGTTCTCTTTTTCTGGCCATTTGGAGAGTATAATCGAACCAACATATGTGATGCTCCAGATACTCAACTAGCTCAAAGGAAGGCCAGTTTTATAGCTTGTCTAACGAGCAAACCCATTTCAGCTGTGCTAACATAATTGCACAAGGGGTTTCAAGGGTTTTCTAATCATCCATTAATCTTCTAACGCGCTTATCAAACACAATGTACCGTTAAAACACTGGAGTGATGGTTGCTGAAAATGGGCCTCTATACACCTACATAGATATTTCTCTAAAAACCAGATGTTTGCAACTAGTATAGTCATTTATCACATTAACAATGTATAGAGTGTATTTCTGATTTATATAATGTTATCTTCATTGAAAAAAACAGTGCTTTTCTTTCAAAAATAAGGATATCTCTAAGTGACCCCAAACTTTTGAGCGGTAGTGTATGTCCAGCAAAATAGGAGAGTAAAGGCCACCATACACCTACACGATTTCGGGCCGAGTGCACGATTTTTGATGAGTCATAAGAAGGATCTTGTGAAAATCGTGTATTATTTTAGTAAGATAAGATCCGATGTGCGCTCCCGCAGCTCCTATAATCGAATCTTATGATCAGATGTGCAACACATCTTGTCCATCGTATCGTGTGCAGATCGTGCCGCTTATTTTGTTCATGCGATCCATCGTGTGTAAATTCAAGTCATTTCAATGACTGTTTCCCTTATGAGCCTGTGAGACACAGGATCGATCTTACGACAGACCGTGTGCTAAGAAAAACAACAAACATGCTGCCGAGACTGCCAGGGAGCTCCGGGGAGTCGTAGGGAAATCGTATGATGAATCGGATCTTATGCGAATCGTCTAGGTGTATGGGCCCTATAAGGTTGCTGCTTCGGCCAGGCTGCATAAGCTGAAACTTACTCAGCCTGGCCGTCAAAACTGGACAGCCGAGTCCAGGAAGTCTGTGTCAGACGACACAGACCCAGAGCTCTGAACACCTACAAAACAGTTTTTTGTAGCACGGTCCTTGTGCCTTCCCCCAAATGGGACTGCGGTGGTCACGCAGGGCCCTTTCTGCACATGCGCAGACCCCCAACAATTGGAGGTGTACACATCTCTGCGTACATCTCTGAAGCAGGCTCTTAGTGTCTGCCGTGTGCCCCTGCATTTGCATTATGGATTGTGTGTTGTATTTTCAGTCACAGCAGTGTAGCACCTTTAAATGTAGTTGGAAATCAGGGTGTGCAAACCAATCCTCCTTCATATGTTGGCCCATCACTCCACCCATCCATCCATAGCTGTTTTTAATCAGAGTAGCATGGTTCCACTTCCTGTAGATGCACGTCTACCTTTACATTTTGGAGTTTATAGACATGCAAACTCTACATATAAAGTCTATCATGCTAAATCTGCAGACAGTTAATAAATGAGTTGATCATTACGTGATCAGAAACTGCATGTTTCCAAAAAGGTTTTAATTATGTTGGTGGAAATATTGCATACAATTGTGTTTTCCTGCTAAAGTGCAACTGAAAGGTGTAAAATGTGTCCATTAAAAATACAGAGATTCCGGATAACATCTGATGTAGAACAATTGTATGGTGTACATTGAAGAATGTATAAAGAAAGTCATCTTATAAAAAATGGTTATATTGCACTATGGGCATATAAATCACAGGAAGTCCAGCATTCTACCTCACCTGTATATAACAGTTTGCCAAAGTGGAAGTCCTATTCCAGAATGGTGGCATTCGAGGACTGGTTAGTTCTAGAATATAGGCAACCCAAAAAGCTGTTTTCCAATTGGATGTAGTTATACCAGACGTGCGGCATCCTGGTTGAAGAAATCCTGGCCCCCGGAATGCCACTACCCGGCTAGAAAACTGGTGCCGGAATACTGACAGGAGGTGACATCCCAACGCCGGAATCCCGATAGCCAGGATGTCGATCGTAAATAGGGTTGGTTAGAACTTAGCTTCGGGGGGATAGGTTTAGGCGTCACGGTTGGAGATTATGCACCACTGGTTTAGGTTAGGTTTAGACAGTAAGAGGCAGTGGCGTAACTACTGTCCCTGCAGCCAGGGGAGAGAGGAAGCTGCACTGACTGCTGTCAGTGCTGTTACGTATCAGGCTGCACTGGAGTGGAGTCACTGTCAGGCGAGAGTGACTGTGGGAGCCTTGAGCCGGCCGGCGGAGCAGGCGCTGTGTGTCGCAGTCACACTCACAGTGTGTGACTGTCTGAACTTAGGGCCTGATTCAGAGCCGCTCATAAGCGGCCGCTCGTTCGCTCTGAGCGATGTTCGCACAACTGCGCATGCGTATGGGTCGTAATGCGTATGCGCAAACCAGTCATTGCGGTCGGAAATCGTGCTGCTAATTTGATTGACAGAATGTACCGTTTGTTTGTGGTAACAGGGAAAGGTGCTGGAAAACGGGGGAGTGGAGATCCGAACGCAGGCGTGCCTAACGGTAAAAAGGGCGTTTAATGGGAGTGCATAATTAGTAAAGGAGCGTCATCGACCACGTCACTTGGTTGTCTTTTAGCCTGAACTGCTCGCAGTGATTGCGGTAGGAAAATCCTACCACAACCACTGCGAACAGTTCTGATGCCTTTCGATGATCCCGATTAATCTAATAAATACCGGAGATGACGTGTGTTGCGAACGGCAAAGGGGCGTCTTTACAAAATAGCGAGCGCATTTTTCGTTCGCTCGCCGAGACATAGAGGCGTCAACAAACCGCAAAGAGCGAGTGCTCAATTTAAATAGCCGGCCCCTTTTTTGGAACGACCGTCCGCAAATAACATCCGGGTCTGAATCAGGCCCTTACAAAAGAGTGCTGCTGCCTGTCGAGGTGAGCCATTGCCTGAGGACTACGGACGGCCTGCAGGGGCGTGGGAGCTGCGAGCCGGTTAATCACCGGTGGTGATACAGGGCTGGGCAGCGGCTGTGATACAGCAGGGATGGACAGCGGTTGTGAAAAGGACTGGGCAGCGGCTGTGGTACTGGGGTGGGGAGAGTCTGTAAAAAGGGCTGGGGAGAGTCTGTAAGTAGGGCTGGGGAAAGTCTGTAAATAGGGCTGGGGAGAGGTTGTAAGTAGGGCAGGGGAGAGGCTGTAAGTAGGGCAGGGGAGAGTCTGTAAATAGGGCTGGGGAGAGGCTGTAAGTAGGGCAGGGGAGAGTCTGTAAATAGGGCTGGGGAGAGGCTGTAAGTAGGGCAGGGGAGAGTCTGTAAATAGGGCTGGGGAGAGTCTGTAAATAGGGCTGGGGAGAGGCTGTAAGTAGGGCAGGGGAGAGGCTGTAAATAGGGCTGGGGAGAGTCTGTAAATATGGCTGGGGAGAGGCTGTAAATAGGGAAGAGGAGAGGCTGTAAATAGGGCTGGGGACAGACTGTAAGTAGGGCTGGGGAAAGGCTGTAAATAGGGCTGGGGAAGAGGCTGAAATAGGGCTGGGGAGAGTCTGTAAGTAGGGCTGGGGAGAAGCTGTAAGTAGGGCTGGGGAGAGGCTGTAAGTAGGGCAGGGGAGAGGCTGAAATAGGGCTGGGGAGAGGCTGTAAGTAGGGCTGGGGAGAAGCTGTAAGTAGGGCTGGGGAGAAGCTGTAAATAGGACTGGGGAGAGGCTGCAAGTAGGGCTGGGAGAGTCTGTAAGTAGGGCTGGGGAGAGGCTGTAAGTAGGGCTGGGGACAGGCTTTTTAGTAGAGCTGGGGACAGGCTGTAAGTAGGGCCTGGGAGATTCTGCAAATAGGGCCTGGGAGAGGCTGTATGTAGGGCTGGGGAGAGGCTGTAAGTAGGGCTGGGGACAGGCTGTAAGCAGGGCTGGGGACAGGCTGTAAGTAGGGCAGGGGACAGGCTGTAAGTAGGGCAGGGGAGAGTCTGCAAATAGGGCTGGGGAGATGCTGTAAGTAGGGCAGGGGAGAGTCTGCAAATAGGGCTGGGGAGATGCTGTAAGTAGGGCAAGGGAGAGTCTGCAAATAGGGCTGGAGAGATGCTGTAAGTAGGGCAGGGGAGAGTCTGTAAATAGGGCTGGGGAGAGGCTGTAAATAGGGCTGGGGAGAGTCCGTAAGTAGGGCTGGGGAGAGGCTGTAAGTAGGGCTGGGGAGAGGCTGTAAGGGAGAGGCTGTAAGTAGGGCTGGGGAGGGGCTGAAAATAGGGCAGGGAAGAGGCTGTGAAATGGGCTGTGGAGAGGCTCAAATATGATACATTTGGTGTTTAGGCTTAAGCTTGGGCTGAGTCAGTGGGCTACATTGCAGTGCTGGCCGCATATATATTATGTTAAATTAAAAATAACAAAAGTGGGTACAAAATCCAAATCACCATGTCAACTGGCTTTCCCTTAGAAAGGGAAGGAATAATAACAAAACCAGGGTATATTGTGAATATATCTTCCCTATAGTTTCTCTCTTCACTAAATTATCAATACAGTACATTGATTAGTTAGTGAAGAGGAAAACTATAAGGAAGAGAGAACCTATTCCCTGGTTTTGTAATCAATCCATTCCTAAGGGCATGCCAGGTGACATTGTGATTTGTACTACAAATGTGTGTGTTAAGGTGAGGCGAGTACAGTACGCAGTGCACAGATAATCTTCAGATGATGGTCATTTCTACACTGAACGACCATTATCTGGTTCCGGACAGGGGGACGTGTTCCGCCCCCCTCACTGCGGTCTCTGCTTCAGGTGTATGGGCGGCCGGGAGACCACCCATACACATTGCCCGATGCCAGTACTGATTTGCACTACAAATCCCTTAGGAAGGGATTACAGTATTGGATTGTTTATTTAGTGAAAAGAGAACCTAAACCTTTTTTAGGTATATTTTAGATGCTGCTGGTCTGTATATATAGTGTTATGCATCAGATTGTTCTATTTTGCTAGCACAGTGTGATGCTTATTATGAAATAAAGGGCCTGAATCACCAAGGATCGCTATTGAGATCGCAGCTCTGTAATCGCACGTAGGGTGGCTGTGAATACCATTTTGAGGGGAAGGGGGCGCCAGAAACTTTTTTGGCAGGGGGGAGCAAAATTTATAGCTACTCCACTGGTAAAGGGGAAGGGTTAGGTTTAGGCACCAAGGGGGGAGGGTTACGTTTAGGCACTAACAGGGAGGGTTAGTGTTAGCATGTACAAACAAAGGGTTAGGGGTAGAAGGGGGGAGGGTAAGTATACATACCAGACCCTTGTCGGGATCCTGTCGGTATGTTAACAGAAAGCATCCCGACTGCTGGGATTTCATACCCATTCCTTTCCAACATCTCAGTTTATTTCACTGATGTAAATGACTAAAATAAAGTGAGACATTGGTAAAGCTTTTCGGGTTGCATACCTAACCACTCCCCAATGCTGCCTGGAATTTTTTTCTGTCTCTCTCTCTCTCCACCTGTCTCCCTCTTTTTCTCCTCCTCTCTCTCCCACTCTTACTTTTTGGGATGTCACCGGTTTTTCTCCTCTGTTTTGTCATTTCTGTATGTGGCCTGTGTTTCCTTGTGTTCCTTTATACTTGCTTATATACGGTTATATGGTAGTGGATAATATTGATGTTGTTGTTACTGGTTGATATTCACAAGTGTCTGTGTTTTCAACATGAGGTGGTATGCGATGAGTAATGCCGCATACACACTAGACGATAAGTTGGATGATATGAATGATAACAATATAGTTATCGTACATCGCGTTCAATATCTCTCAGTGTGTATTCCAGACATCGGAAACAATCACTTTCATCGCCCGTACGTGCAGGGCAACCTGCCGAAATCGGCAGGTTCTGTAAGTACGGGGGTGAGGGAGGGTGCTGTCACTGAACGATATCGTTAACGACATTGAGCCCGCAGTGCAGGGGAAACACTTAACGATATCGCTCATGGAGCATATCGCTAAGTATGTATGCGGCTTAAGTGTGGGAAACTAAAAAGAGATGTATTACTGATAAAAGAGACATAATGTATCATGAAAAATAAACGCATTTAGATTGTGAAAACATAACATGTACGTCTCATGAAACTTGGCAAGTGGTTGTTAGGTCTCTCCTGCAAATCAACACTATTCAAATTCCAGAAACAATTACACAGATTCCAGCAGGTTTGCATGTAAGTGGTCTTTATGCCATTGAGTACCATTATATTTGGTAATAGGATGACTGAGCGCTAAGTACTATTGTTAGTTAATTCCTATTTATCTATGTTAAAAATAGTAACTAAAAAAATAAAAAAAAGCATGGGATTGGTTGAGTATGCTTTAAATCAAAATTACAAATGAAGAATTCAATATCAAGGACAATATAACATGCAACACGGAAGGTGCTATCTACCTGTTAGAATGCCCTTGCGGAAAACAATATATAGGACAAACAAAAAGGAAAATCATAATTCGGGTGGCAGAGCATCTCTACAACATCAAAAGAGGACTCCAAACTCATAGTGTATCGGCCCATTTTGCAGAGAAGCATAATAAAGACATCTCTGGTCTGAAATTCATAGGAGTCCAAAAAATCACGCCTAATTGGAGAGGAGAAGATTTGGTAACAACTTTAAAATGTAATGAAACAAGATGGATCTACCAAATGAAAACCTTAGAACCGCAAGAACTAAATATTGATATTGAGCTCAAAGCTTTTTTATAATCATGTAATACACACAACAAATCTTATAATATTTAAACCTTTTATTATTTAATTTATTTATTTTTTTACTTTTTATTTTTTTATTTATTTTATATTTTTATCATCTTAATATTTATATATATATATATATATATATATATATATATATATATATATATTTATGTTAAAAGTCAAGACAGTTTTTATTCCCATCCTTCTCCCCCCCCTTTTTTCCTTCATTCCCTACTTTTCTATTCTACCCTATTAATTTCTAAGATACCTTAATGATGTGACTAATAGGAACATATGGTTAACGCCAAATATAGGTCACTTCCTGTTCCGGCCACCATTTTTAATTTCAATAAAGTTTGCTATTTAAACAACATCCATTGATTAAGAAAATATCCTTGACAAACAGGGGTATTCAATATGAAACGTTAACTTCACTGCCGAAGTTTACGTTTCATATCAGAGTTTTTTTCTGCGTTAAAGTACCGGGCGTGCTCCCGTGTATCCCCGTATTCAATTTGAAATCGTCGAAAATGGGAACCTCCGAAGTTGGATTTGCGTAAAGTTACGATTTTTTCCATAAAATATTTGTAAGACCCCCCTAAAGTTGTAAAATCATCACTATGGGGATCACTATGGGTACCCCCGTTTTAGCCTTTAAATGAAAGTCGGGGATTTAAATAGCCGCAGCAGGTGTTTTTTTTCCCGACATTGAAGAAGTGTTGCAGAAGAGCACTTAGGTTATTTTTTTCATTTTTTTAAGTGGTCCCATCAAATTTGGGGTGCATGAAAATGGGTACTAGCATATTTTTAAGTCCCTACAGGTAATTTTTTAAAATTCTGCAAAAATGCACTTGCCGCTACTTTGCGCAATGAATAAAACACTTGCCCCATACTTGGGGACCCCACCAGAAATAATTTCGTTAGTTTGGTAATTTTTTTACCTAATTTTTTTTTTTTAACCCCTCCAAATTATTATTATTTTTTTTTTTTAATGGTGTCCCGATTTTTTTAGGGAAATTTTTTTTTTAACATTTCCTTTTAAGGAGACATTCCCAAAACTACAGGCTATTTTTTATAAGCCTACACCCCCAAACCTCTATTCTGCATTTTTTTCACTTGCTATAGTGATTTGAAAAATTATCCCTGTTTTTTTAAAAATTAACCTTGACCCCATTTAAGGAAAAAAACGGGAATTTTCGGGAAATATGCCTGGGACCCCTCTAAAGATGTCCAGACATGGGGGATCACTATGGGTAACCCCGTTTTTGCCTACAAAAGAAAGTCGGGTTTTTAAATAGCTTTGCCAGGTGTTTTTTCCTGCCGCGGCTATTAGAAACCCCGACTTCCTTCAGTAGTTAAAAATGGGGGTACCCATAGTGAGCCCCCATATCTAGATATCATTAGGGTGGTCCCTAGAATATTTTCCGAAAATTCCCGTTTTTAAACTGTAAAAAAAATTTGTAAAAATGTACAAAAAAAATGACATAAGGTCCCCCCCCAAAAGCCAAACCAGCCCCAGGCTTGTAGCCAGTGGTGGTTTCTAAAAATACGGGGAACAAAATGTGTAGGGTTCCACCGTATTTTAGAAACCAACACTAGGCTGCAGGGACTAGTGCTGGTTTTAAATATAGGGGGCAAAAACTACGTGGGGTACCCCCTATATTTAAGACCAGCACCAGACCCAACCGACCGGGGTGTAATGCCACAGCTCGGAGACCCAATCACCGGAGCAAAGGAGTAGTAGATCGCATGTTGCAAGAATCCCAGAGTAACCCACAGGTAGGGGCAGTCAGGGACAGTAGCTAAAATATCTTGATCCCTCCTAATCATCTGGACATTGAATATCATATCACCTCCTGCTCTAACATTGTTTTTAAAAGAGTTTTAAACATTGGAGTCTCTCTTTTTACCTATCCTAATACCCTCTTCCCCTCCCTGCTTGTCTTGCTGGTGCATACTGTTTTTATTAATTTAATTATCTATTTTACAGAAAAGAAAAGAGAAAGAAAAAAAGAAAAAAAACACATTTTTTAAAAGGTTTTTTTTTTTTTAAAGCCCCCTTTTTCATTTTTTATTTACTATTTTTAACATAGATCAATAGGAATTAACTAACAATAGTACTTAGCACTCAGTCATCCTATTACCTTGTCTAAATCGAACTACACTGAGCTGCTTACATATACGCAGCGCAGCATACTATTATCTACCTTGCCATTATATGTGGGTTGGTTGCTATGGGCAACTAAAAATCCGCACTTTAGTAAATATTCCCCTAAGTGTTTAAATCAAGATGGCGGAAAATTGGCATAAAGAAAAAAAAATGCATTAACATTTTCAAGTACCAAATTCGATTTGAAATTGGAGCATAGAATCCTGCTTTTTGCTTTATGTAAAGGTGGATTTATGTTGAAAAAAGAACCACCAAGAGATTATTTGAGTTTATTTAATTAAAAAAAAAAAAAAGTACTGTATAAAGAAAAAACATCCCATTTGCTTTTAGTTCACTGTCTCAAAATTTGTTTTTTTTTGGCCATTTTGGAAAACTTTTATTTGACATGTTAGAAGGAGCAAAAAGAGTAACCGGTATTACTGTACAGTTGACAGTCTTCTGTAAAATAAAAATGGTATGATTTGTGGCTACTGCATAAACATTTGCTGATAGCGATGTGGGAATGTGACAAGCCTACAAGTAAAAAAAAAAATGGACTCAGCATTGGGGTGAAGAGACCCTCAGTAGCGAATGGGTTAAAAATAAAATTTCTGACATACACTAAAAACTCTAGCAATGGAAGGGTTAATATTTCTTATTAGTACTACTAAAATGGATTAGCGTCATCAAACAATATTTCTCTAAACACTTCTGAGGTTGGTTACTGCAATCAAATGTAAAAGTATTAAATCCCGATTCAATATATATATAAAAAATTATACAGTGCTGACAAAAAAAAAACATAAGGATATTTGAAAAATCAATCAAAAATAAAAGTTATACAAATGCAAATTATAAGCTCACATTTGAGTTATATAAACTGCATCTGGGAGAGCTTACAATTCAATTGAATTCCCAAAGTATGACATTAGTTATTAGGTGAGCTGGTCTTTTAAAGGCTCCTATTTCATTCAGGGGGTGTCTGTGAGGGGTCAGCCATGCTGATGACAGTCTGTACAATATAAAGTCAGAGCTCACATTTTAATACCATATGCTTAAAATTAACATATCTTTAATGGTGAGCATCATAAAAATCTAAGATTATCCTTAATCAATCAATTATAAATGTATCTACTTATCTGTGTATACACATCAAATATAACTACTGTATAATATGATTGTTTGAGCAGTTTTACCAATTTGCAGCGGCGATGTGGGACACCGTGGAGCGATGTTTTCTTCTGCACATGTGTCTGAGTTTCATCGCGCACATGTGCTCCGATTCTGTCCGTACAGATTCGCAGATCAAATTTAAACGCACACCAGTGGAAATGTGAGGGGCGTACCTGGATCTTGGGAGGTAACAGGGGTGGGTTTGCTAAAAAGACTCACGGAGATGTTGCGTCTCATGGGAGTGTCGCGGGACTGCGGGTGTATCACTGAAAGCAGTTCTGCACGAGGAGATCTGCATCTATTTTCAATCACAAAACATGGCCGGAGATGTGGCGAAATGCGTGCACCTCTGAATCAGCCCGTGCCATTAGGTGACAGTGTTATCTCACAGGTCCTGGGAGAGCAGGGCCAGGCTTAGGAGTAGCTTTGGCATTCAATAACCCTGTGTGTTGGTACAAGCTGTAGCAGAATAAACAACATTTCCTACATGGGCTGATCTGATGAACAGTATTTAAAAGCTATTATTCCTTATGCCCAGGTAGTATTCATACTGATGCTTTCCATACTTTCCACTTATGTCACCACGCTCACCTGGGGGGCTCCCATGTCCAGCTGCGGCTGTAGCGATGGCAAACGCTGAGGCAGGAGAGACGGAGCAGCAGCGAGAGTTCTCAGAAGTCTGCACTGTAACGATAAAGCTCATGGTCATATGACTGACTCAAAGCAGCTCAGACACACAACTTCTTACACATGGGGAACAGGGAACGTTTCTGGTGCCGGTTACATTTATTGTTATTCTTCTGGCCAATAAAACCTGCCTGTATTTCAGATACAACATCAATGGCTGAAAGGCAGTAAGAGCTGTAATCAGTACCCACCTCATAGACACTTACATGCTTCTGAATGGGCATAGATTGGAATCTATTATACATTGTCTTGGTAATAAGTGTAATAGCAATTATCAGATGTGATGGGAACCTACTGTATTTCCATGTTACACTGTCTTTTATACCACAATTTAGATAAAAATGTTTGGGGCTGATGCTGAGAATCTTGGCCGTAAGTTGCTGAAAAGGAGTTTTTGTGGAAAGATCATATATTCGCTCATATGCAGAGCTTTACGTATCTCGAGATGTGCTCGCATCTGCGTCTGTACGATATGCACCAGGTTAGCGCATTAGCGCCCTTTTGCACTTGTCCTACATTAGATGCATCTAAATAGCGCACTTTCGTGTACGTCTAGGTCTCCATAACCCGCATTTGCCTGAACGCACCGTCACTGAACTGTGCCTACGATTGAACGCCCCGTCACATCCCAGTTCCATCACTTTGGTCAAAAGAGTATCTGCATATCACTTTGCAATAACCGTACTTCCATGCGCCCATCTTCTGAGTATGCTCCGTACGAAATAACGCAAGACGCGCTCTGCAAACGGGCTCAGTTCAGCTCTGCATCAGCCCCAGAGTCTACAGAAGAGCAAAAGTAAGTAAATAAATAAAATGGGATTGCCTTAAAACGTACTCCGCTGTTCCAGCTGTAGAACCTGGCAATTGCATAAAGTGTATTTTGTACCCGAGAACAGTACTATTTCCCCACAGTCCCACAGGTTTCTTCTTTCTTCTGTAAACTGAGGGTTGATGGCTGCTGTTGAATCTAATAAAAACACCAAACATAGCAGCACCCTAACATGAATACACACGTGTCATTTAAAAAGAAACTAATTTACGATAATTCTGCTGTTATTGATGTAAAGCAACAAAGTAAAAAAAAAAAAAAGTAATTGTACAATGTAAAAAAAGTAATTGCAACCAAAGAGAAAACTGAAAGTAAATAATCACAAACGTGAAGACAAATACTCACATACTTCCACACATGTGTTACCAACACCGCCTATATATAGTCAGATCACAAGTAAGTGTTGCTTGGCATGAGAGCTGCAACACCGTCATGTACTTGCAGGGAACCTGTTTTTATGAAATTCTTGGATAATTTAATGCCCAATTTAGGGTTAAATGTGAGTTTTTTTGTGCCATGTACTGTATCTAAAATGAGTCACGTTGTGCATGAGCACATCTCACAGCTGGGTACACATTAGATGACCTGTGTACCCAGCCGAACCACGATGCGACAGACGACATATCGTGCAGTTCCATACACACCGCGTGATCTGGTGAACGACCACGTGATATGTCATTTACCAGCCGCATCTAATGCATGGGGTCGTTCATCACATTGACAGATTGAGCAGCATGTATGGCAGACCTGTCGATGTGTTGAACGACCCTGGGGGAGCGCGCATGGGCCGACATAGTGCGTACACACTTGCTGATGTCGACGATATGTTGGCCCGATCTGCCGGATTGGGCAACATGTCTTAAGGTGGGTACACATTAGACGATTTGTAGCCCATTCTATTTACAGAAGTAGATTAGGGGCGCTCACATATAAATTCAGAGCATTAAGGCTGTGGAGACGCAAGCTAACCACGTTACTTAGACCAGCATGCGTATCTTTGCCCAACCCTTTGGCCTTTTGTCATTTGATGATAACAATGAACACATCTTTGTAATGTATCTATCTACAGTATATACTAGATATTAAGATTTCATATCTAAAGATACATTTAACTGACAATGCAGCTATAGAAATGGATAGACATATTTTTGTGTCCAACTCTATCAGGCCCATTATGTAGCTAATAGTAACAGTTCCAAAAATGATGAAGGACTGTCCTGACATTTCTATGGTAACTGGTTTATCTGTTATGTCCCCAACACGCATTGTATCTGAGGGGTCTATTTACTAAGCAGTGTTAGAAGACAGAGTGAAAAGTGATAAGAAAGTGATAAGGTGCCAGCTAATCAGCTCCCAACTGTCATCTCACAGGCTGTGTTTGAAAAATGACAGTTAGGAGCTGATTGGCTGGCACTTTATCACTTTCTTAACACTTTTCACTCTGTCTCCTAACACTGCTTAGTAAATAGACCCCTCAGTCTCTCATTATCCCATCAGGCCATAACACCCTCCTCCACCCCAACCTCCAGCAGCGTTATGATTGTGGTAGATAACCGTACTTACACACTTTCCCCATCATCAGCTACAACTGCTATTTCGCTGCCTTATGTATCATTGTTTTTCACACCTCTTAGATTAAAAGATCATTTGAGCAGGGGCTTGTTTCCCTTCTGTTTCATGTCATTTATTTGTATTATGGTCACCTAATTGTACAGTTCTATGTAATATGTCACGTTTTATAAAGAAAGTATAATCATAATACATACTTTCCCTTTCTCCCGGAATTTCTGGGAGACTCCAATATTTTAGGGGAGTTCTCCCAGCCCACCTCTTCTCCACCAGAGGTCATGATCACGAGATTCGCTATTAATCGCGTCACTGTGGCTTTGCAATTAACGATGAAATGCTTAAAATCATTGCAGGCGCGGGCCACAATGACGCAAATAACTACTCCAAGTTCCTACCCTGCCCAGCTGGACCTCGCTCTCATGAATGTGATAATAGTGACTGTTATAAACAGAAGGAAAGAGATGCAAAAGTTCAGTTACATTTGGTTTAGAGAATAGGAGAATAAACCCTGCCCTCCGGCAGTCTAACCCTAACACTCCCCGTAGTGCCTGACCCTAACAACTAATCTAACCCTAATACTTACCGTTGGGATCGCAGCAACTGGGATTCTGACCCGTCAGGACTCCAGCACAGGGATTGTGAGCTCCGCCATTCTGTGCGCCGGGATGGTGATTACATCTCCTTTGGCCTGACGGAATCTACACACACAGCATTCCAAAGAGAACACTAGGGAAGTACTGAAGGTATAGAGATCATTTAAGCAGCATGCGTTCGGCATCCCGGCGGTCTGGATGCTGACGCTTACCTTACCGGCGCCAGAATACCGACACCGGTCAGAATCCGGGGTTGGGGGGGAGGATTAGGTTTAGGGGTTAGGCACTAGGGGGAGGGTTAGGCACTAAGGGGGGAGGTTAGGTTTAGGGTGTGGGGAGGGGGAGGTTAGGTTTAGGCACTAGAGGGGGAGGTAAGGTTCAGGCACCAGGGAGGGAGGGTTAGGGGAGGGAGAGGGGGAGGGTTAGCATACCGACCACCAGGTGTCGGTATGTTAACCCTGTCGGGATCCAGACGTTGGGATTCTGACCGTCTGGATCCTGACTGTCGGTATTACCTACCGATTCCCATTTAAGCCTATACACCAGCTGTTCACATGAGCAGTAGCACACTCAGTGGGTCAGTGTATAAGGTCAGTGCATAATGCATACACTGTTGAGCAGACCTGCAGTTTATACTGCTTTGTGGAAGGAGCAAATTTGTAGGCACACTGGGCCTAATGCATAAATTTGAAATTATGTAATAAAGATAAAGGGATCAATGTGGAGTCAAATGCAAGTCCAAATGCAAGTCCATTTGTAGAATGTTTCCTGTCTGTTTTCATACTGCGGAACTATGCATACGCAACTGGGGCATAGTTGCCGACCTCTTGTCTGCCTCCTCCTGGCACTGCGGGGGCGGGTCTCGGCAAGGGTGGGCAGGTCTGAAGGTGGTGATGGGAGGGGCTCGGTGAAGGTGGGCGGGTCCAGGACATGACGACGCAATTGCATCATTGTAGCCCCATCCCCTGCTAAGCAATGTCGAGAAAGTGGCCGGCCCCATCCCCCAGATGATTAGTGCACCTATCCAGGTGGCCGGGAGTGCCACCTGATTTATGTATGATTATGGGCTATGCAGACTGGTATGCATCTCAGGAGCATAGTCCACTTGTTTCTTAAGGGTTGTAACTGGGCTACTATGGGGCATTCATACATAGGCTAAATACATTTCAGCCCGCTATGACGGAACTGTAGGCTATGCAGAGTTGTAGGCAATAAAAAAAGATAGCAATCTCTCTAAATAGCAAGGATAGCCTGCATTTTATCTGTTGTTACATTCTAAAAAATATAAGTACATCTTCTTTAGGAGACTTGCTCCTTGTTATGTTGAAAGAGTGCTACCTTTCCATTGCTTGTTTCTTGTTTTGGAGGAATGCACATAGCTTCTTTTTGAGCAGCAGCGTCTCAATAGCAGAGTTGTGCCTATGCAGAAATATGCCAGTGTCAGGCAGATCTTCTGCACCAAGGATAGAGCTGGTGAAAGTGTACATTGGTAATGATGACGCTTCTAAAACCAAGCATAAGGATAGGGACGATCCAGCCACAGAGATAAGTACAACTGTGCACACAGGCGACTATACTCATCACCATACCCATTGTGCGGGTTTTTTTTTAAGTTTCTTATTCCATTTCAGAGCAAACAACATATATGCACACAGTGAAAATAGTTAATTTATCTCCATTGGAATGCATTGTAAGGGGATGCAGTCAAATTTTGTATAATCAAAAGGTCGACAATCAGAAGGGGGCAGCGTGATGTTGAACTCAATATTTCGACATAGAACCATGGAATTTGATGCAGTTTTACCGTTTAAGGTGGTTGTCTGTGTGCGTGGGCTTTGGGCGGGGGGTTGGGCAGGCAGCTGCTCTCAGGGCCTGATTCAGACCCGCTCGCAAGCGGGTAGATGGTGGCCCAGTGCGCATCCGCACGACGGAGGCGGCTCCATCGTGTGCATGTGCGAGACCCGGATAGCGACGGGCAAACCATCGCTCCGGGTCTCGTACCAAAGAGTGTGTGCTGTCGATGTTGAGTGACAGCACGCCCCCTTTGGTGGGCGGGCCAGGGGCGTGGCTGCCCAGACGGAGGCGTTCCAATGGGAACGCCTACCGTCTGGGGCCGGCCCCACTGACATCACAAGTGATGTCAGTGGGAGTGCTTTCGGCTCTGTTTGAGCCGAAAGCACTCTTGGGCTTGCGGCAACAAGACCCTACCACAAGGGACTCGTCGCAAGCCCAATGGTCACGATGGTCTTGACCATTGCGACCATCATCATGGCCGCTCGCTATAGCTGTGTGTGGTCACCCACAGCTATGCGAGCGGCTAGGGGGCCATTCTGAAAAACCAGAGGGCCGGCCCTGATTCAGAGCGTCCGGCTCTGAATCAGGCCCTGAGTTCCTGCTCTTGGCATTTCCTCTATGCACATCTGTATTCTTGTGCCTCCAGTGCAAAGAATACAGATGTGTCAACGGGTGGTCCAGGAATATTGGGGAGGGTGTTTCAAAGTTCTAAATAATGTACACACACTACAACCCCCAATTCCTAAAATATCAGGGGTATACAAAATTCTTAGATATTTGGCTCCAAATCCTGTTATTCTGTATAATGGGACCGAGAACTGGGTCATGTGTTTAGATAAATTCCATGGGCTAAAGCTAAAACACGAATGCTCTTCTCCATTGTAGTGAAAACCCACTATGAACTCCTTACTTGCCTAGTAACTATTCACAAATATGTCTTCCTGTTGGCACTGCAACGGATTCAATGGTTCCTGTTCCACAAATGATGGGAATGTGAAGCTATCACCCCTTTTTGGACTAAGTTTATTAGACTGTGCAATGTAGTTATGAGGACCCAGGCTGACAGTGGTTTCTGGCTTCCTTCCCTCTCTAACATTCTCATCTCCAAGTAGAGATCACTTAGCAGGGTCCTAATCCCAGTTCATTGGCACTCTTGTTCTCCACCCACAATATGATGGATGACATATACATCTAAAAAGCAGATGTATCATCCGAATTTGTTGCAACTTGAATGGGGTGGCTGGGCTTCAATGAATACTATATGTAATCATTGACTCTCACAAAGTCACCTTTCCAATCTGCAGCCTCTTAAAGGGGCCACCTTCCACTTATCCTTGACTAGACTTATACATATTATCTCTGGTTGCTGTTCTTCCCATCATCCCAAACTGAAACTCCATGTCCAGAGCTATATTCTTGCACATTATACCTATCAATTCCCACAGTGAGCCTCTTTGCTATCAAATGTTTTGATCGCATTATTCTAGCCCTAGCCAGCACCCCTCCCCCCCACACACACACAACCTCTTCCTCCAGTTTCGAACTTTCTAAGAACAGTAATGATGTGTAATTGGTTTCTACTGGTTCAAAATTGTATTTGCACAAAATGGGCTCTGATCACTGTCTCTTTCAAAAACGTAACTAAAGATTAAATATATAACAATAACATCTCTCAAAAAGACACTGCTCAGAGAAAAGCAGCACATCACTGCCTCACTGGCAGAAATACACATTTCTGACAGAAGTATGAAAAAATGTCCAAATTACTACATAACTGAAAGGACCTGGCAACAATCTTCACCAAAGAGGACTGGTACAATGTTGATGTATTCAAAGAACTTGAACAGAACTTACCTGAGGAGTAACCTCAGAATCCAGCAAGCAAACAGTGAGCAGACATGCCAGCCTTCACCCTGAAGAAGTATTAAGCACTTCCTGCCAGTACAATTCCCTGTTCAACACAAGTTTACTTTCCAAAATGAATAACTCTTATTACAGTAGTCACTAGCAGTGGCGGCTCCAGAGGTAGGGCTGCAGCGCAGTCCAAATGTCAAATGGTGGAGCCGCACCAACTGCCAGTGAGTCCTGGATGGTGATGTTTGGCAGCATTTGGAAGGACAGTTGGTGTGGCTCCCCTATTTGAATTTTGGACTGCGCTGCAACCTCACCTCTGGAGCCGTCACCAGCGTTTGCCTGCAGCTTCGCGTGCGTGGATGTCTTTTATTGTTCAGCTGAACTAATTTTACAAAGACAGTAGTTTGATCTAATATTGTGATGTATATTTTATATTGTAGACATTGATCACAAAATGTTTTTGTAATTTTGGGGCTACTAACTTGTTAGTAAGCCACGTAAAACTGCCCATAGGAGAAGTAGCTAGTTCTGAGATCTACACCTGTAGCCCTGCGCGTTTGTCTCTGCGACTTGTTGATCGTCATAGCAAAGCAGATGCTTACAGGAAACTGCAGGCACTTGAATTGAAAAGGAAAATTGTTGGGGATAAGCGGTATACATGGTATAAACATAGTCTCTCCTGCCCCAGATCCTGTTAGAATCTGTGCCTCAATTAGGTTCCTCTGTAGAGCAGTGACTTTAAGTCGGGTTCCATTGCATAACTTGGGCGGAGTCAAGTTCCGATGAAGCATGATCAGATCTACTGGATTGACATTTATACTGCAACTTCATGGGTCAAGATAAGCTGCCTGATTAGTGCTTAATATATAGTTTTCACCCCATGGGACTGCTGTTAGCAGAAAGTGCGTCCAATAGGAAGCCACGTCTTTGTTTAGAATGCCAGCGCTACCTGTCTTCTAAGGGCTGCAGCCGATGCAGTCCTTAGAAGTCAGGTTTGTGTGCATGTCCGTTTTTTTCTCTACCGTCCATGGTAGAATGTTCGCGCATGTGCAATGGCCAGACCTAACTGCCACCAGACATGATTTGAAGTCTGCCACTTCCACTTGTCAAGACTAAATTCTGGAAGCATTTGTTGAATCTAATGTTTTGCATCTGAATGGGCCGTTTTGCAAAGGTAAGAAGCCGGTAAATAAATACAAAGACGATGAAAACCTTCATGAAGCTAAAAGCCACCACCAAATGTAAGAGGAAATACCGGAAACAATTCTTTTAAAGTCAACAGAGCTGAAATGTTCTCATCCCGTGTAAAGAGTTCTCAATAAAACAACATCTTTATCCAGACTTCCTGTCTTTATCAAAGCTGCATGTGGTCTCCAATTTCGGTTTCTCCTTTCACCAGGTACATTCGAAAAAATGGAAAAGAATACATACAGTGCAGACAATCCAATAACAGTTTTATTTTACACTAACACAATTTCCATGCATAAAATGAATATAAATAACCATACATAAATTAGCTCCTAGTCATGCTACAAGCTACACATGTAGGTATCAGAAACAATAAAACATCCTCTGGGCAGTAAATCACTGCGAGTGGAACCGTACCACGTGCAGCTCCTTACAGAAGGGCGTATAGAAGTGGATGTTAGTGGGAGGCTCCGGAAACTTCCCTCCTCACTTCCAACGCGACTTGAGAGCTTCCACAGGTAATTGTTCCCCACAAATTACCCATCAGTCGACAAGAAGTACACCATAAGTACAAAATGCCGCCAGCGCGTTTCAAATGACTTTAGATTCTTCCTCAGGGCTGGATATATCTATCCAGAGTGCTGCTGGGAATGTTGTCACTGTAACAGCTGCCAGAGCTGGCTGATGCAGAAAAGCAATTTTGCCTGTGTCTTTCCACACTAGCCTGCCCAGGACCGGCTCTACCATTAGGCAGCTGCCTAGGGCGCCAGGATCTGAAGGGGGGGGGGGGGCGGGGGGTTTGGTTGGGGGGTGCCACTGAGTTTGCCCATCACATAATTAAGGATGTCTTTAAGAGAGGCTTCTTTGATGTAGTCAATCGAGGTAGGTGGCTGGGGAACCTATAAGACGCCCCCTCCGCACTTTCGCCTTACTGGCTGGGAATTGGATAATTGGTGGTGGTGGGGGAGAGTAGGCTGAAGTTTTTCCTAGGGTGCCAAGAAATCTTGCACCGGCCCTGAGTCTGCCACTCTATCCATGGCACGCTTCAGTGTTGTTCAGACCCAGGGTTATTTACAACTTGGATAAGCATAAAATGTGGAGACAAAGCACAATTTGCTTCATCTTCTTCTGTGACTTAAGCTGGGTACACATCACAGTAATGGGTACATTTACTAAAGTTCAGGTTTTTAGAAGTGTAGATGTTGCCCATAGCAACCAGATTCTAGCTATTATCTTTTAGAAGGTGCTAGATAAATGTTAAGTATAATCTGATTGGTTGTTGCCATGGGCAACTTCTCCATTTCTAAAAACCCGAACTTTAGTAAATAAAGCCAGAATAAAGATATTTCTTACAGTTTAATGAACTGTAGTAGTTGCAAGATATATAAATAATATTACAAAACAGATTATATTTTATGCAGCTCTCAAAGCGGATTGGCTGATTTTTGGGCATTATTCTGTTAGTAATGCCTGGAAAATTTGGTAGACAGTGAGCTCAACGCCAGTAAACAAACCCAGTAAACTGTTTCCTTCCCAATATTTATGGGGGTTTATTTACAAAGTGTTGAGTTGTAAAACTTCTTTTCATGTTTCTGCCCAATAATTAAAAGGGCAGTGATGGCTAGTAAAAGCACCGCCCTTATAATTATCGGGCAGAATCACAAACAGAAGTCGTAGATAAAACAAGTGGTCTCTATGTGCCTCACAGTAGCTCCCTTCATGATACCTGTTGTCTCTACATGCTCAATAAAGATTTTTTCACAATATTAACTATCTCGGTGGGCCTCACAGCACCTTACATTACTGTATCAGCTGCGTGTGCCACACAGCAGTTGCGTTCACTGTAAGTGCTAACTCTACAAGCCTCACAGCAGCTCTCTTCACTATGAGCGGTCTCTGTGTGCCTCACAGCAGCTCTCTTCACTATTTGAGCTGTCACAGCAAGTTCCTTCATTGTTTGTATCAGCTGTCTGGGGGTGCCTCTAGGCAGCTCCCTTCACTATGAGCGGTCTCTGTGTGCCTCACAGCAGCTTCATTGTATGAGCTGTCTCTGTTTGCCTCACAACAATTTTTTCTATCTATTAGTACTAAGGATGGCCATCGACCATTGATGGTTAACAACCATCAATGGTTAACCACTGATAGTAGATGGTTTTGCCATCGATGGTGGAGAGCCCCCTGATGGTTTTCTTATCTTTGTACTTGGTGCTGTGACACCTAGCTCCGTCTCCCCCAACGCAACCCACGAAGACCTGCCCCAACCTCTGATTGGCCCGATGCCCCATGAGTAATAGAGCAGGGATGTACCATCCCACAATTTAAAGCTATATTAAACTGCTGGCACTTTAACTACAGAAATTAAGTTTACTTTAACCTCTTATTAAAATACAAGGTTGAAATCCAGCATTGTAACATATAAAAAACATACTCAGCATACCTCCAACATTTAGGTTTTCTGAAAAGATGTCACATGAGGGGTGTAGCCATGCAGGCCCAGCGACAGGGGGGGCCCAGGGGTACTACTGTACCGGGCCCCGAGGTCCTAGGGGGGCCCGGAGTGTAACTGCTTCCTGCGCTGCTGCTACTGCAGTGATCAGCATGGTGCATGTATATACAGGGGCCCTGCTGATCACTGCAGCAGCAACGCAGGTAGCGGTCCAGGTAGGGCTTAAAGTTTTGCTGGAGAGGTGGTGGAACTCATCTCCCCCGCCACCTACTCCCCCCACCCCCTTACACTAGATGGTGCTACTCTGAGAGGCCAGAACAATAATACATTATAGATGCTTTTTTTTATCACTCCTTGCTCCTCTTCAAGGCACGGAGGGTCAGGCCACGGGTGTAGGAGGAACATGGAGCCGGAAACAGAGGATGGGGAGTCAGTTGCCGCCAGACAGAGTGGGACTCTGTCTGTAGGACTTCTATGCAGGGACATGGTGGAGGGGGAATTAGTTCCACCTACCATTAGAGGTGACGGAACGTGTTCCACCCCATTCCTGCCCCCTTTAACCACTGGGTCCAGGGCTTGTACAGCGGGGAACAGCAGGGCCGCAGCTTGTGGTCACTGGAGATACTGCCCGGCCACAATCAGTCCTGAGCGGCTGGGCAGCTGCCGTCGGTCACGTGACGCTCCTCCAAGCCGTGCTGCTGTCACAGTGTGTACAGTGTCTGTACACTGATTGGTGGATGACGCTGGCCATCCACCAATCACTGTTGTGGGCGTATCTATTCACTGATTGGTGAATGGCTGAAGCTATCCACCAATCGGAGGTAACTGCAATTGCATTGGGAGAGGAAGTTCCTAGAGGGTAGCGCACAGAAGGAGGAGATAGCCGCCCACATATATCTGAGGTCTGATTTAAATGGATCCTTTATAAAGGAGGAGATAGTTGTATGAGGAGGAAGAGCAATTACACTGCACAACAATGAAAATGTTTCCGATGTGAAAATAGTTACTTCTAAATTGATTTCAGCATGCAAAGAATGAATATGACATTTAAAACTCTCAGTTAGCTCTGAGTTCCGAGATATAGCCCATTTATGATGATGTAGGGGTATTCCTAGTGAAGTGGGCAGAATGGAGAGAATCTTACCAGCAATCTGCGTTCCGCACAGAGGGGGCGGGGCCTAATGACCCAATTAAATGAATCAGTTATTTGTCCCCTCCCCTTTCAAATATATGAGATTCATGGGATTACCCACACAAGATAACTGTGGTGCACTGAGTGACAAGCATAGTGAGCGATTCCACTAAGACATTTCAGCAATGGAACAAAGATATCAGGGTAGGTGACTCACTACTGTTGGACAGTGACAAGAGATGCCCCAGAAGAGGAGTACAAGCGACAAGCAAAGAGAAAGCACCCCCATGAATAGGCCACTATATTAGATAGCACTTTCGTATGCTGTATGTTTGTTTCGTTTTGTGTTCTTATTTGTGATTGATTTAATTAAAACAACTGCTATTTATTTTCAATCAAGAAAATATCAGATTATTTTAAAATAGCTTTTCTTTTTGAATCTTATAATTTTTATTGAGTTTTTGAAACACACCCAAACAAAATAGCAGAAATTACAATAGGATAATAATATCAGCAGGCATAAGATATAAATCAGATAATAATCAAATAAAATGGTATACATGTAAATAACATAACTCATAATGAATACCAAAAATATAGACCATAGCTATCACAAAACCGTACGGATAATGTAACGCGGCTCATAGGCGCCAGCTGAGCCCACGTGATCTAAAACTATATAGGACAGGCTATATAATCAAACATACAATCGAGACAGTTTGTAGTCTTCAATTATATCACATCAGGATAAAATACATTAAGTAAACTTTAAGGAAAAAGAAAAAAAAATCAATTCCATGCCTGCCAACATATAAATTTAAACAAAATGTAAATAATACATAAGCCCCCCCCCAGAAAATCCCAAATCAAACCTCCCCTAAACCCCCCACCCTTTATGATCTAACCCCAAACTAGGTATACTTGGATCCCCTGTTCCCTATCCCATAACTAACTAATCTAACCTATCTATATACCTAAATCCCCCCACCCCCTTAATACTAAAGAAAAATTGTAAGGAGTACATTACGGATATATGACTGGGGCAAAAAAAGAAATGGCCATGAACTGGACACAAGAGGCCCCTCCTATAAAATAGAAAGTTGCACAATAGCATTCAGATATAATGGGCTGAAAACCAACATAATAAACTTGGGCAGATGAAACTATACAGTAAAATGAGGAGCATCTATACTCATAAACCTACAGGAAATATCCATCCCAAAAACAAGAAACCAGCACAATAGACCCCCATATTAACAGATGAGTGTGCACAGCAGTTAGAGAGTCAGCTACGCAACAGACCTGGTTATAGCAGAGTACTAGTTAAAGAAAGAATTGCATATACAGGATATAGCAATAATTAAATAACAAAAAACATATACATAATAGATCAACATTAAAATTAAATAAAAAGCTTTAGATAAAAATAATCCAATTATAGTTTAAACAGTCAAGTCGGATCATCATTCTTCAGGAGCTGCAAATAAAGCCATGCCAAGACATCCCGGGAAATCAAAACGAAGACCTGGGGATCACGAAACTGCCTTTGTACTTGGAATAATTGGAAAAAGGATTTTTGGACCACCACATAAACAACTGGAGAGGCTGTTATCTTTCGACAACGAAATGCCAACTGGACCATTTGAGGCAGGCTATAAACAGCATCAAGAGTCTTGTAATCTGGAATTTTTACGCTACTTAGTTTCAGGAAAAGTTCCGGACAAAGGGGTTGCATAGGTGTATAGCAGGCCCAGGCAGTAATAGACTGAATAGGAAATTAACCATTTGCAAAGGCAGGTGTCAGCCAGGATTCCAGGATTTGCAGGATCTGCGCAGATGTAGTCCCCTGTGCTATGACAGGTGAAGTAGCTGTATTGACAGTAGCACGGCTTATATCCTGACAGACAGAAATCAATTCAGAGTATAGCTCGGTCACTTTTAAATAATGTAATCCTCTGTTCTGAGTCAAGGATAGCCTGGAGAAGCCTCTCCATGGTGACCACAGAAATTCGCACAGGACCCCCAGCGATCCCCAGTACGTTTATTGAAAAAGGGTAATCACCCCCAAACTATTCAGGAGACTGACCTGCAGGCAAAAACTACAACTCTGGAGCCAGGGGTCGCATGAAGCAGAGTGACTAAAATCCAAGATGGCGGCTGGCGGGAATCGCGGGTCCGCAGAGGTCTTCAAAAGACACCAATATGACATGGGCAGTGTCCTTCATCTCCCCTCCTGCCCAGAAGACCAGTCGGAAACTAGCTGGAGCAATCACCGGGGACAGGAGCCACAGGAGACTCTGATGCAAAATCCAAAATGGAGCCCGCGACCACGAGAGACTGCAGAGAGGAGTTCTTCAGCACAATAGACTGAGAGCACAGCCGAGCCGCAGGACTCCCAGAGCCTGCAAAGGTAAGTATGCAGCAGGTAGCTAGTGCCAGGAACCAAGCAGGGTAATAAGGATAGGTATTCAGGATACTGAGGCCTAGGAGCTATGGAGATAGCCTCCTACATCCAGTCCGTCCAGGCCACGCCCCCCCTTTAAAATAGCTTTTCACTATGACTATATTACTAATGTGCATACAGTATAGTGCAAGTGTAGCGTAGTGTAGTGTAGCTCAAAAAATGTTGCTAGTAAAAGCATTCTGAAATAATTTTAGTTTTTCTTGACCTCAAATTAGTAATGTATTACTATTTTTAGAAAGGAAACAAATTAAAAGTATTTATTTGTTGTACAGTTAATGGGACAATTGTTTGAGGAGGGGGCAATTATCAGACATAATTGATGGAGGAGGGGGGCAGATATGGGACATAATCAGAACTGTTAGAGGGGGCAGTTATAGGACATAATTGTGTTAGGAGGGGGGCAATTGTGGGAAATAATTATTATTGTGGTAGCAGGAGGGCATTTATGTGACATAATTATAATTGTGGTGGGGAGACAGTTACGGGTCATTATTATTGTGTGAAGACTGGCATGTACCTGTCAGGGACCCGGGGATGGGGGGCCCCTAAAAAAATGGGTGTACCGGGCCCCATCATTTCTGTTGCCAGCCCTGTGGCCATGTCTAAGTGTTGGGCGTTACGGATTATTACATAAAAATATGCCATTTACCTCAGAAAGTCAGACACCCTAGTCTAGATGAGGGGTTTGGTCAAGTAAAGGAAGCTGACGGAATGTGAACTGTGACACCACATCTGCCTGTGGCACTAGAATACAATACAGAATTCTGCTTTTTCTATGAATATGACATTGAAATGGCCTATCCAATTAGCAGCTTCTGCTGTTCACAAAAACTGCTGAATGCTGAGGGGATAGAGTTCAATCAAATGCAGTAGTTCCAATAATAACTTTCAATGCTTTTCACAGGACTAATGATTAGAAAGCTGTCATAAATTCTAATTTCCAACAAATCACCATTACAATAACACACAGAAGTTTTGTGACGCGTTATATGCTTTTTTCTTTTTTTAGATTAGTCTCTTCAATGCTTCCCCCTGATGTGTTTCCCTCTTCACTAAGGGGTATATTTACTAAAGTGCAGGTTTTTTAGAAGTGGAGATGTTGCCCATAGCAACCAATCAGATTCTAGCTATTATCTTCTAGAAGGTGCTAGATAAATAATTAGTAAACTGATTGGTTGCTATGGGCAACATCTCCACTTCTAAAAACCTGCACTTTAGTAAATATAACCCTAAAAGTTTAATAATCTACACATTCAAGTTTGCATGAAAATAAGTATGGCTGGTAATCAGACTTTTTCATTTATTTGGATGGTGGTGTAGTTGTTACAGTTGCTAACTACATTCCAATTATTATAGCAACCATCTAAAAATACCACATTTAGAAATAATACAAAAAAATTAATAGTTTCCGTAAAAAGGCAATCAGGTTAATTAAAAAGGCAAATTAACAATCCACTGCAAAGGAAGCAGTGATGAAACCTCAAATTACTCAATTAGTGGCATAAAAGACAGAATATAATGGGATCTTGAAATATACTAAAAAAGGTCAATAGTGTACTTTTCTATATCTTGCACAGCCCCAAATAAAATGACCACCACTCTTCAAATATAGGTTGCCTCATATAAAGAAGACTTCTAATAACTTTCACAAATGTATAAATAAATAAATATATATATATATATATATATATATATATATATACACACACACACATACACCACAAGTATATACAATGATAACACAAAACGTTTCTGTTCTTTAGAGTAACATTAGTTATGCAGCTGAGTGTAAGCGATTTTTATCTTACATCGGATTTAAAAAATAAATGTTTGTTACTATATCCTTCAATAGAGTTAAATACAGGGGGTCAGAAAAAAAACACTATTACAACAATATCTTAAGTTGTGTTGGACTCCTATATATTTTACATATACTGTGGTTTTGAATGTTAAGCTGGGTACACACTATGTGATCCATGGCACGATATATCATTCTGACACGGATCTGAACAATATATTGTGTGTATGGCCGATCGTACGTTTCGCTCATCGCATCATCCCATCTGCTGTGCTGCATATCAGACAAGACGATGTTATGAACGACGCCATGCTGCTAAATTCAGCATGGGAGAATACATGGCGCCGTTGTACACAGCATCGTGCAGTGTGTGCGGACAGCGCAATGTATTGTTACACTGTGTTGTCCCGTCTGCTGCGTACACCATCGTGTAGTGTATACCCAGCTTTACTGTTATCTCTTATATATAGGGATACTTTTTAGGTCTGGTGTATATTATTTTATTTCCCTTTAATATTATATATGTTTTGCGTGTTATGTTTAAATATACTTTTATAAAACCCTGGTTTGCAGCTTTTTGGGACCACTATTTTAAAGGAAAACTCCAACCAAAGAGAAATATGCCCCATAGCAATTATATTAGCAGTCATTCCAGGAGAAAGGGCCTGATTCAGAGGGATTTGCAGAGCCGCACACAAGCAGCTGTGCAAATCCATCCATCTCTGACGCAAATGCAGAAGGAGGTGTGTAGACACCCGCCTGCTGCATTCGCGATTTCAGCACTGCGATCGACATCACAGGCTGGGATCACCATAGCGACCAATGGTCACGATGTTTGCTCCTTTGGTCAGGCTGCGGGAGCTGAAGCTTCCCGCAGCCTTGCCACTGCCTGGTCATGCAAGAGGCCAGGAATCTGCATCCGTCGACCCAGACCCTGGCCTCATCCCTCCCGGAAAATGGAGGCAACGCGCCTCTGTTTTCCAGGAATGGCGACCAGGCATGCCACTGCCTTGGCCCCCAAACGCCACAGCATGTCAATCATGCTGCGGCTTCGGTGGTCTGCGGGGGAAATCGCAAGACCCGTTCTGCACATGCGCTGCTCAGACGCAGACCCCTAAACATCAGAGATGATATGCCAATTTTATCTGTGTGGAATGCTAGATATTTTGTTTCCTAGCCACTATCATTAAATACTCTTTAGGTGGAGTTACCTTTTGAAGCATTGAATAATAATATAAACTTAACTTAAGTACAGGTGGAGAACATTTCTTCTGGCCATATGGCGCAATGAGTAACCCAGCTGAACCTTGTCTTACCCTGACCAAATAATGCCCCACTAACATCACCCACATCATTGTATTACAGCGGCAGTGTATCCCAGTTACACTTGAATGATGCAATGGTACAGAACTCCAAGTTGCAGGCTCTCAATCTTTACATTCAACCCAAAGACTTGTGATAGAAGCAACAGAAAAGAATAAATGAAAATCTGCTTTATGAAGACATGGTATACAGACTCGTTCCCATTACCTCCTGCTGGGCGGTATCTGAGATGACGTGGAGTTGAAGGAGATCGGCAGGGAGAGTTTTCTGCTGGGTCCGTAGAGACATTGCTTTCAGGAATAGTCCTATCTAGTGATACTGATTCTAAAACAGCAGCTGTAACCATAGCAATATACACATTATCAATGGTATAACACCACATACACATTTTTATCTAATATACAGTGAGGGGTATATTTACTAAAGTGCGGGTTTTTAGAAGTGGAGTTGTTTCCCATAGCAACCAATCATATTCAAGCTATTATCTTGTAGAAGGTGCTAGATGAAGTAAAAGTAGAATCTGACTGGTTGCTATGGGCAACAACTCCACTTCTAAAACCCTGCACTTTAGTAAATATACCCCTAAGAGATTAAATACAAGTTAACTTCTTTTGTATTAAAGCCAAAGACTGAGAGAACAAAAAAGCTTTACATAGCTTCTATGTGACAGTGGAAGTATCAGACATATTTGCCAGCACCTCTTCCTGCAAATGTTCCTGCACTGGCCACTGTTGTGACACCAGAGGAGACAGGTACACTGTTATCGCCACTTTCACTGCTTGACCCAGATGGGTCTAGCTCTGACCAACACTGGTTATGTCATGGATGTGCTGAGAGAAGGCACTGGTGCATAGGACCAAGCAGCATGACTGGGACTGACAATTGGGGTTAGTGGAAGGCAGAGGGTGTCTCTGTGCAAAATATGCTTAGCACAAATGGGTGCTTACCGTACATTCAGTGTATGGCTGGCACTGGGAAGATGCAATTTTGTAGTATATAGCTGTGAAAGGTGTGCCACTGTTGTGGATGGCACTGGACAGCGATGAAAGCCCAGGACACTGACTGTGCTATGCTGCATAGACGCCAGCTGTCCGTACCTTTTCAGGAGCTATACAAGCTTTTGAAGATTTGCCCCTAAATGTTGTAGTCCTTAAAAAAGCCATTGGTTACAGTTCTCAGCACCTATTGTATGTGTTGTAGAGTATTATAAAAACAACTATAATTATATTGAGGTTACAACTGTTCCTTTTATAGGGCCTGATTCTGGGTCAGAGGAAGCCGTGTCCTTGTGTCCGTCTGTTGTTGGTTACCCGTCTGCGACTTTATGCAAATGCTGCTCCAAAGTCCTTCCCTCCGTGACTCCAAATGTGCAAGGACTGAGGCGCCCACTGCAAGCGTCTATAGGGGCTGAAATACTGATTGGGGCGTCTTTTGGGTCACCATTGAAACTTGTACCAGCCCTATGGCAGATTAAGTTTTTCCGTCAAAGTCTGGCCTCCTATGTGAGCGGATGAGCATCTGTGTACGTAACCACAGACACAACCGCAACACGCCCATTAGACGAACCATCTCCGTGTGCGCGCTAAGCCACCTCCCTGTCATCGCCCACAAACGCTCAATACATTTTCAACTCATTTTTGAGACCGTGCCTCTCCCGCGCACCTCAATCGCAACTTCAACTCTGTGCGCACGCAATCTGGACGCATATGTAGAGCGACACATATGCATAAGAAAAAAAAAAACGCTCCACTGCTCAATGATCCGACATCAGCAGTACGTGCAGCATAGATCCAGGCCCACACTGACCACTCAGATGCAGCTTTGTCTTTATGGCCATTTTTAGTCATTACAGTCTCTTTTTCTTTCTTTTTTTTTAATTTTAAATCACTAAATACTGATCACATTAAATGATATAAATATTGAATTTTCATTTATAAATGCTATTTTAATGTAACTTTGACCTGCTGCCTACACATAATGGATTGTCCCCATACTGTGAATTAACCAGTAGCCATGAGAATGGAGCTGCCTTCTTCCGGGGAATCAGTGACATCACTGAGGCATTTAGTGGAATAACTGATTTATATAAAATGACACTATAGACAGCAGCTTTAAATTTTGCACTTGGGTCACTGATTGAGATGGTCATCATCAGGGCCGTAACTAGGGGTGAGCGAGCGGTGCCGTCGCACAGGGAATATGACCCTGTGGGTGGCACCGTCGCTGCCCCACAGTACCTCCATGTGTCTTGTAGGGGTGCTTGGAACGGCACCCTACAGCCAGTAGCACTGCTGCGGAGCCGCTGAAAGCACCCAATGGTTGCTCCAAGCAGGCACCCTGCAGCTTGTGGAGCTGCCCGGAGCATTCATAGGACGCTCCAGGGAGTGTCTGCTTCCTAATGCCGGGGGTCCCGTCCCTAGGTGTGAGGTCATGACGTCACGGATTTAGGGGGCGGGACCGGTATAGAGGCTTGTTCATGACTGACCAGTAGGAACTCCTTTAGTTCTGCACAGCGAGTGTGGACTTTAAAAACCCTGTCTCGGTGTCTGTCTTTGTCTCCCTATATTCTCCCCAGATTCCAATGGGAGTGGAGGAGGGGTTACTTAAGATTATATGGTGGTGATGAGAAATCATCAGATGGGGGACTGATGTGGAAAGGTAAAAATGTTCAAGTAAATAGATAAAGCAATATATATATATTGTTAATACAGCTTTAATAACTTATCAAGATAGCTCCACTACATTCAAATGCACTACAGTAGCTTACCAGAAATTATGTTTATAGAGAACGCTACAGCATACATGTACCGGGTTGGGTATGATATCCCGACAGCTGAGTAGCCCCGGGTGAAATAGAGATGCCAGAATCCCGATGCTAAGAGATCCCGACAGGACCAGGTAAGTACACTAACCCTACCCCTCTACCCCCCCTAACACTTACCCTCCCTTAGTGGTGCCTAACCCTAACCTCCCCAAGGGATGCGTAACCCTAACTACCCTCCCCGCATCCTAATCATAACCCTCCCCGGTGGGTGCCTAACCCAAACCTCCCCCCCGAGGTGCCTAATCCTAACCCCCCCTCCCCGCATCCTAACCCTCCCCGGGGGGTGCCTAACCCTAAGTCTCCCCTGGTGTGCCTAAACCTAACCCTCCCCCTCCCGCACAGGGGCGTCTTAAGAGAGGAGGGGGCCCGTGTGCATTCCCAGGCCGGTGCTAACTACTCTCTCCCCGGTGGCCGGCAGCCGACGGACGTGGCTGGCCAGCCACCGCGGCATCAGTGGACTCTGGGCACTAGAGTATCCCCAGAGTCAACTATGCATTTGCAGATCTCCGGGGAAATGGCGCGGTCGCCATTTTCCCTGTGATTTCCTCACTGTACAGGCGCAAACCGATGGAAAAATAGCTGCAGCGGTTCGAGCAGCGCTGAGACACCCAACGCAAGACCTGACAGGTAAGTTTTAGATAAATGGGTGCACCCTGCGCCCATTATAGATACACCCCTGCCCCTGCGGATAAAAGCTAAGACAGGCCGGCTTACCTTCGTTCAGGGAATAAACCTTTTCTTTTGCACTTGAAATATTTTTGTAGACATTTATACTTGGATCAAAATATATTTCCATGGCGCGTGGTTTCCCAGAGAATTGATAAGCTGCATTCTCATAGGCTGCTATTAAGCCTAGAGACTGCACCCATGTTATAACACCTGGCAGGTACCTTAAAATACACAGTCCTCATTTACAGCCAATATTTTACACACAAAGCACTCTTCCAAACTACAATCTCCTCCCTTCCCAGGATGCTCTTCCTGTGGCTGCCGTGATATGTATGGCCATACAATGAACGATAATCCCGCCAATTCGGCCGATGTACAACTGTTATGAACAATTATCATTCAGTGTATGTGCATGACCGATAATCGGCAAACGCTCAAAAAAACAATTGTGATATTTTGATTTGATTTTCAAGCCAGACCATCGTTAACAGATATCATAGTTTATCAAACAAACATTACATTTTGCGCTTAATTTCTGAGTCGGACGCAATGTCGATGTCCCACGTAGATTTGTTTCTATTGCGCATGCATCTAAGTCACACAGCATATACATCCAGAGGACGTGCGCACAGAGGTCCTGATTCAGACCCGGTCGCAAGCGCTGAGCGCTCGCAACCGGGTCAATGGTGGCCCAGAGCGCATGCGCACAACGGAGCCGGCTCCGTCGTGCGCATGCGCGAGACCCGGATAGCGACGGGCAATCTGTTGCTCCGGGTCTCGTACCAATGGGGGCGTGATGTCGATGTTGAGTGACAGCACGCCCCCTTTGGTGGGCGGGCCGGTGGAGTGGCTGCCCAAACGGAGGCGTTCCCATGTGAACGCCTCCATTTGGGGGCGGCCCCACTGACATCACGAGTGATGTCAGTGGGAGAGATTTCGGCTCTGTTAGAGCCGAAATCTCTCTGGGGCTTGCGGCAACGAGACCCTACCACAAGGGTCTCGTAACAAGCCCGACGGTTGCGATGGTCTTGACCATCGCGACCATCTTCCTGGCTGCTCGCTATAGCTGTGGGTGGTCACCCACAGCTATGCGAGCGGCCAGGAGGCCGTTCTAAAACAAAAAAAAAGACCGGCCCTGATTCAGAGCGAGCGCTCTGTCAGAGCATCCGGCTCTGAATCAGGGCCAGAGTCACATCTGCGATTGAGACATATGGTCTCAGAAATGTCATGTAAATGTATTGTGCATTCATGTCCAGCGACAGGGAGGTGACTATGCGGACACACGGAGATGGTCAGTCTTATAGGTGTGTTATGGGCATGTTGCAGGCGTGTCACTGATAGCAGCTGGTGCATAATCGCTAGTATTGGAGGCCGTACTCATTGGAGGCCGTACTCTGACAGACAAACTGCTCCTAGCATGGGGCTGCTGCAAGTTTCCATGATGTAACTGATGGTTGCATCTAAAGAAACTCATATTGGGCATCTAGGTCCTTGCACATGCAGACGCACGCTTGTACACCAGGGAAGGGCTTGTAGCGGTATTTGCAGTGGCAGAAGACGCACACATACGCAGTAGTGTCTGACCTAGAATCAGCCCCATTGTTTTGATTCTACCAGTTTCTCTGTGAATGCATGGAGATAAATTATTGATTGCAGGTACTGTAAAATTGTTTTATTCATGGCGATAAATAGCTCAATGTATGGAGTCACTTCACTATAGTTTGGATCACTTAGAACGCTTGTCGGAACTTCTGCAAATATCTCAGATGCATGGCCAGCTTTAGTAATGAGTTCAATTTACTTCTTTTGTATGTGGCTATATTCAGTTTATAGTTACTGTTAGAATATTTACTGGGAATATGTATACTCGCTTAAGATGCGAAAAACACACTATACCGCTGGCACAGGTCACTCACGACAGGCATCCTGTGTCACATAGCGTATTGAAGCTAGATGTATGAGGACACATCTGTACTTGATTTTGCTGGTGAACTACAGTATGTGTTCAGGTGACAGCTGCACTATAACATTACCTCTGCGAATGCTCCTTCGTAGTTTGTTACACAGATCAATGCGTGGATTTTCTGAATTTTCATCAGTGGCTCCTGGACTTTGCTCTGGTGAAGAGAGCCCTTTGCTGAGATCCAGAGGTACTTTACTGGTGGTGGGAGGTGGTGAGGTGGCTGGGCTGAATACAGACGTTGGGCTGCTTGCACTGGATGATGTGGACAAGTCTAAAGCTCCGATCCTTGAGTTTAATGGGGAGTTCAGAGACAGTTTTCTAGCTCTAACAGGTGACGATGTTCTGGAGAGAGACAATGGGGGTGGAGAGGAAAACTTGCGGCAGAGATGTGGTGATCTCCCATCGCTCAGGCTTTGGCTTGAAGCAAAAAAAAGTTCGAGAGACCTGTAGATACAATAAATAATAACATATTCACCAATATATCTTGTGTGACATGCATTTCTTTTTGTGCTGATCATTGGATTATATTTTTTTCGGGGGGGAGGGGGGAAGCGATTTAAAAACAATAATATGTAAAAGAGCTTAAAGAAGTGGATGCAGCTAGACTTAGACTGACAATTAACAATACCAGAGAGTACTCAAGCCAATGTTGGCCTATGTAGCATATTTACATGATGTTTCCGTCCAAATCCAAAAATTACTTTTGGGTGGATTTCAATATCCTTTACCTGCACTCCTCCTAACAGAAAGGTTCCGCAGTGCAGATAAAATCCCAAAGACAGATATTCTCTCCTGCTGGGGTGGGCGTTTATTTGGAAAAAAGCTCTGGCACTGGGCACAGGGCCTGATTCCGAGATGGAGGCAGCGCTAGTATTGACGCAGTTCAGCGACGTTTCGCTACTGTGCTTGCGCTAAATATCCAGAAATCACTTACTGCGCACGTGAGAGACCAAGTGTCCTATTCCGTTCACAAATGCATACGGCATTACTAACACTAGAGTTTGTGCTCTCTGTGCGTATCAGTGTGGAAACTGGGAGGTGACCTAAACAGATGGTAAATAGGGACCGTTTCATGGGCGTGCTATGGGAGTGTAATGGCCGGGTCTGGGAACACTGCTGCATTCTCAATCGTAAAACAGGATTTTGGTACTTACCGATAAATCCCTTTCTCCGATTCCACAGGGGACACTGGAGTTCAAGACAGTGGGGTATAGACAGTGGTAGAGTAGAGCCTGGCACTTTAAAAAAAAATCTAGAAGTGTGACTGGCTCCTCCCCCTCTATGCCCCATCAGCCCCAGTTTAAGAACTGAGCCCGAGAGGAGACGGAGAACAACAGGAAAACAAGGAGAAGGAGAAGACCACAGAACGGAACAAGACCGACTGAAGGAGAACAGAGGAAACCACTGCAGGGAATTATGCAGTCACACAACCATAGAAGGAACCAAACAACTGGCAGGTACGCAGCGCTGGGCGGGCGTCCAGTGTCCCCTGTGGAATCGGAGAAAGGGATTTATCGGTAAGTACCAAAATCCTGTTTTCTCCTTCATCCACTAGGGGACACTGGAGTTCAAGACAGTGGGGACGTCCCAAAGCCAACCTCCTTGGTGGGAAGCGCGGAGAACATGCCGACCCTTTGGCCAACAGAAACAGGGACCGCCAAGAACCAGAGGTTCAATGGAAGGCAAGAGCGGAGGATCAAGTGTAGTGAGCCAGGAGACAATCAGAACTCCAAGCGGAACAGACACAGAACTTCCACAACTTACAGCGTAAATAGAATGGAATAAGTGGCTAGCGAGAAAACACCCTCAGGTGAGAAGCATCAGAACACTGAAAACAGACCAAACCAGACTATTGGGAGCAGAGAGCTCCAACCAGAATCCATATGAGAAGGGCAGTAACCCGAGAACAAAAGTCGAGAAAACCGTACCAGATTCGGAAACAGGAAACTGCAGCTGTCGCAGATAGCAGAATACCAGCACTGTTGGACATAATCATATAGATACAAGTATAACGATACCAATCTACAGAAACAGTGCTGATCCTGTCCACAGACTCCTAACAAAGAGATTTGCAGGGAGGTAAAAGTCAAGGCCGAACAGTCACCATCAACCATTCTGGAGGTCCAACTACTACAAAGTTGTAAACCAGCAGAAGGAAAAGACCATGAGTGGAGATCACACTGGGGACGAAGCAGAGGCAGCATCTAGAGGATTGAGATTACAATACCTTCAGAGGGTCAGACAGCAGAACCCCACTCCGAAAACAGAGTAGAAAACAGCGACTGAACACCTGCAGCTGAAAAGAAAATCACAGCCACAAACTCCAAAACAACAGACAATTCCCAACATGACAGAAGTGCGTAGACAGTACCAACTGCTGGCCTGAACATATTCTGAAACACACAGGATACCCTAGCAGTTAAAGAGCACGTATGCAACAGCCACCCAGGGAGAGCTACCAATATAGGGAAGCATTCCATACAGCAAGGCTAGAGCACTAGGACAACCCTGAAAGTACCAGTCAGGTACCAGTCAACAGATTCTAGTAGAATAGTGTCACTAATCTCAATGTTAAAACTATGCACCAGGGAAGCTCTAAAATGTAGAGCCAACTGATTAACAGAGCGGATGGCTGCTAGGACCACCACTAGGGTGCATAAGGGAGAATAACGGCTATGCCATGTCAGGTTGGGCATTAGTGGGGTAAGCCCGCTTACCTATGAGCGTCCAAAAGCCCTCTGGACGCTATGTAGAATGTCACTGACCTTTTCCATCTCACAGCAACCTGCCCCATTAGGTATAGGGAGTAGCTTCAGTGGGCTAAGACCCTATGCTCTACAGCACGGACTTCAGCCTGGAGATGTTGAGGTAGAAAACACTGTATAAACTAGCAAAATGTTAGTGGAGACAAGAAGGTTGTACAACAGTACTCTGCACCTGAGCTGGTTATATTAGGGATGTGTATCCATATAGAAACTTTTCATAAAACAGAAAACGGTCTGCTCGTGTAAGTATCAGTACATTAACACTTATAATGGTGAAGTGTGTATAACGCCCACAAATCTAATACAATCCAGGCCTGACCCTGCCTATATCAGCGGGTGGCCCTAGGCCTTCATTTAATTTAACAAATGAAGCCCTGAGGATGGAATAGAACCTGGATGCTCTATGTACAGATAGAGTGTACCTAGGGGCCCTTTAGACACTCATGTACTGAGATATGTGACAAGACAATAATATGGAGTACCGGAATCTATACGGAGAAGGGTACCTGTACATAGACAGAGTGCGTTCGTTATCCCCAGAAAAGAAGGGATATATCTGTAGTGATAACCCCAATAGGGTTAAAAACCAGGTTTTTCCAATTATTAGAAAATATTCATACAAGGAATGGGAATATATCAGTATATATACACACATACACACAGACAACATAGTTGCATGAGAAGGCAATCTCTTTGAAAGGAAGAGTAGTGCCTACACAGCAAGTTTACTTGTCAGACTCCTGCACGGGGAGATCAGCATGCCATATCTATACATGTCCTGCCTCAGGAGATCAGCATGCTGCATATATATATATATATATATATACATATACATACACATACATATATATATACATATATACGTACACATATACATATATTATACACACATATACATACATACACACACACACACATACATACACAAATATCCCGCCTTCTTAGTGTCTTATAAGTTTGCTACCAAGTGCAAAGTTGAAAATAATCATAGATCACCCTAAAGGGGGGCGTCATAGATAGGGACTGACAAGAACAGAACTATAACCCCAGGAGGATTAAAGTACATATGATTAAATAATCACCAGTTATTTATATGGTGACAAGTTGGCCACTCACATTTGGAGTAAACCAGAGTGCCACAGGGAGAGTATACAAACTCCACACTGATGTGGGAAAGGTGGGAATTGAACTCACAACCTCCGCGCCGGGAGGCGGGAATGCCAACCACTACACCATCCGAGCTACTATATATATATATATATATATATACACATGTACATACAAGAAGGCCCCAGTTATGTATAGGGTTCATAATAGAAGCAATGCCTTAGGGAATTGCGACTATCATTATGTAAGCTGCAGAACTTGACTCTAGTCTATAGAGCCACCATTAATATATATATATGGATAAAGCTGACAGCTATTGGTAATCCCAGGCGGCTTCCCATCCGTGGAATATAGGTATATACCCACATACAAAACCTTAGGGACAGATGGTGTAAAGCGGAGTTATTGTATTAACTACCGCATCAGGAGAGACCAGCCTCCAATCGCAAACCTCTCTTTTAAAATATGCTATGTACCAGACATAAAACTGATAACAGATCCTACCTCTACCTTTATGGTAAGGATAAGAAGCGATAGATATTTATCTCCAAACATGCATACCTACATACAAGATTAGTAGGTGACGATAATAATTTGAAAATAGAACATGAGCAATAGTAGAGCTATGGAAGGAATTGAGCCACAAGACAAAATTCACTCCAGACATGTATATATTTTAAAGCAGGGCTTAGTATAAGATACAAATACATACATACATGTGGCTTACCTCCACGCAGGGGAACTGCTCATGTGCCGCCTGTGGTCGTCATTCTGCTACGGCATAGGAAGCAGGATATTTTAGCAGCGTGCTATCCCAGACTATCCTGGGACCCTTCTGTTACTGGTTACTTACTTTAAAAGCGGGAATCAAAAAGACAACCTCCATGCTGTGAGGCAGCAATGCCAACCCCCACACCGGCAGTAACTAACTTCCTCTTGTATGTGCTGCTGAATGGAGCACCTAAAATATAATCTATATAGATGCACATATGCATACCTTCTAAGGTAAACACAGAAGGCTGGTGAGAACTAGAAGTCTTTAAAGACCAGCCTATAAGTTAGTATATGTGCTGCCACATATATGTATGGGAAGAGTACTGCCCCTCTATAAGGTGAGCCATAACCTGGGTATGGGACGCAATAATCTGTTAACCCTGGGTTAAGGGTATGCTATAACCATAAATTCTGGCAGCAGCACCAGAACAGTGACTAAGGTGAGCCAATGTAAAACAATGTTCATTTAGGCAGGGTAGCTAGTGCACCCTGAGGTAGCCTTCACAAGCAATTAGATTAAGCTATGCAACCTTTGTATAGAACCAAGGGGAAGCCTGACATGGGGTAATACGAGTCATTTACTTTCATAACCGCATAATGCGGTGTTAAGCAAAAAGGGTATTGGGCTAGTTCCCATACTGCTAGCAACCAGCTATCTACTATAGCTAGCACTACTCCTGTCAAACAGTGACAGGCATCCCCTACCTTTTGCGCTTCAGCATTCCCAGCGTAGGAGGGGGAGGGTGGCGCGTAGGAGACCCACGCTAATAATCCCTGCTGTTAGGGCAGCCCAAAAGAGAGAAAACGGGAGGCGGCTGCTGGAGTGTGGGAGGAAACCGGAGTACCCGTAGGAAACCCACGCAAGGACAGGGAGAATATACAAACTCCACACAGTTAGGGCCGTAGCGGGAACTGAACCCATAACCTCAGTGCTGCGAGGCAGTAACGCTAACCATTACACTTAATGTGCTTTCCCTCATGCAGGCGGCTGTCTGCACAGCACTCCGTCCGGGTGCCTCTTCGCGGGGGAACTAATGCAGAGAATGTCTGCGCTGCTGCGCTAACAGGAAAACACCCCCAAAAGCAGGCTGCTACACGTTAGTGGAGGAAGCCATGCCGCCGCTGAAGTACTAAGTGCCCGTCCGGGGGCTGTGGGATGACACCGCTCCGTCTGTCAGCCCAGCCACTAAAAAGCATAGGGTCGCGGCGTCTCCTCCTTTGTATATTAGAGGAGAGCTGCTGGTTAGTTATAACATTAAAGCCCTTTTGCTATAGAGCTAATCTATCTGCTTAAGCGAGCACTGGTAGAACCGCGCTGCTCTCAGATGAGGGAGAGCACGGGCCAGACTATAGATGGCGCCGCTAACATGCATGACGCGCCCTTTCCATAATACCGGCTTTTATATATATGCGTGCCAAGGACCGCGCTGCTTGTCAGCGCTGCACTGCCTCCTGTAGAGGGACTCCTCTGGCTTCCGAAGCCGGCACCTTACACTGCTTGTGCAGATGGCGGGACCTCGCCTGTCAGCGCTGTACTGTTTAATGAGCAGCAGTGCGGCGTCTATCATTACTGTGTGATCTACTCACCCAGCATTACAACTCCTATATAGAGGAGGGAGGAGCAGGTGTCCTCAGTGACCGCCGCGGCATCACCGCGCTTTTGATTGCAGGGGCCGCGCTCCATCCCCTCCTTCAATTAAGAGGGTGATGGCTAGGAATAAGCCAGAGACCCTGACGCTGACTGTTGAGTGCAGCGGCGGGTCTCGTCAGCAGCTCCGACACCACCACGTGGCAGGTTGGAAGGAGCTGTGTATGACAAGCGCGCAGCACGCGCTGTCCCTAAGCCCAGCATTTTGGCCCACCGCTCCAGCTAGTCAGGAGTGGTGGGATATACTTACAAACTGCTGCGGCCGGGTTGCTGGGCTGGGGGGCAAATGAGGAAACCCGGACACGAACCGGTTTCAGTTGTGTCGGGTCCTCATGGAGTCTGATGACTCTGTTTAAAGTCCCCCCTCAGGGTCACCGGACACAGGCTGCAGTAGCCGTGTGGTGCCCTCCCGGCGGCTCCCACGTAGCAGGCAGACTGCCACAGTAAACAGTCTGCCTGTCCTCAATGCTTTAAATAAAAAGCTCTAAAAAAATAAAATAAAATAAATTATACTCAAAAAAGGCTGGAGACAGCCTGATGTGCTTCCGGCTCTCTCGGGCACATTCTAAAAACTGGGGCTGATGGGGCATAGAGGGGGAGGAGCCAGTCACACTTCTAGATTTTTTTTTAAAGTGCCAGGCTCTACTCTACCACCGTCTATACCCCACTGTCTTGAACTCCAGTGTCCCCTAGTGGATGAAGGAGAAATACAATGCTACAGAGGCCATGTCTTATTTAGATTTGATGAGAGTAGGTAAAGTAGTCCCTAGGTTATGGTGCGACTGATGTTGCATCAATGTTGTTTACATTCTCCATCGCAAATGCACAAACCACAGAGCCTGAAAGTGGGCGTCTCACCGCTCGCACACTCCATTACACTGTCCAGCACAAAAAGAAGGCTGAGATTAGCATTTGCATATTCCTGCAAACACTATTGCGAGATCGGCAGCAACATTACCAAATACTGGCGTAACTACCGTAGGTGCAGGGGGTGCAGCTGCTATGAGGCCCGGCCCTCCCCCTACACCTAAGGTGCCAGGCCAGCCATGGCCGGGTCCTCCAGCAGGCTCACCTGCCCTCCTGGTCAGCTCTGGCTCTCTTCAATTTTGCTATGGGGCCCCCCTAGGTCAAGTTACGCCCCTGTTATAATTATAAACCATTGCTGTATGAGGCCCTCAGTCTCTTCACACTGCACACAAATATTCATACCAGTAATGAATGAAAAAGTAAATCATTGAATAAATAAGAAAATGAGCCATACTGTGTACAAATAACAGACTATAATTGTTACCTGACTGGAATTGACGTGAGAGGTCGCTTGTAAATATCAGCCAGTTTATCCAGCACTACAAAAGCTGTGGTAAATATCCTGTAAGTATGCAGGAAGGTGTTGAGAAAATCAATGCTGAGGAAACGTAAGTCTGTCAGCCTCTCCAAGAGACGCTCCACGCTCGCATAGCGGATCTGAGGCACCTTGCAGGAGTTCAGGGTTTTGCTGAAGCATATATCCACATCATCTTTATGTAGTCTGGCATCAGATCTAAAATATTCATAACAGAAATGTTTCAGAAGTGTATTTGATGGAAATGGTGATAAATGATGCTATGGCAGCAGACGGACAACAATATACATGTACTGAATGACTGATCTCTCAGCCAAATGGTTTACACTGGAATGAATACAAGTCACTATATAGTAACATTAATAAAATGGAAGTGCTGTTCCCTTCCCAAAGATAATTTATTAAATGAAAGGGTCACATTGTGTACAGGCTGCGGGGTTGATGCAGAGCTAATCATACACCTGACTGCGGAGCCTATATGCGGAGCCCAGTGTATCTGCTCTGGAACAGAGCAAATGCAAATACAGGCAGAGTCATATGCATATCACTTGCTTCTACAGTAATCTAATGAGGAGGGTAACAGGGTTGCAATGGGCGTTCACTTGTAGACATAGTGGAAATGAGGGCGTGCAGACAGAACTTCAGGCAGTGCAGAGTTGGACGTAACTGATTTATATGCATGCTTGGAGGCGTATCTTTTGCATCTATTACAGTATAGGGTAGATGTAAGTGCACACTGATATAATGATGGCTAGTAACACACAAGGTGTACCATGGGGTAGATGCATTTTTTTATGCATGTAGCTTGGGAGATACATATGCCTGATTTACCCCCACCTCTGCAACAGGCCCTGGCTGTATCTTTTCCTCTATGTGGGGGAGATGTACTAAGCCTTGGAGAGATATAAAGTACCAACCAATCAGCTCCTAACTGTCATTTTCAAGGCTGTGTTTAAAAAATGACAGAAGCTGATTGGTTGGTACTTTATCTCTCTCCACTTTATCTCTCTCCAAGGTTTAGTACATCTACCCCTGTGTGTGGCAATAGTATATGTGTTAGCTAATACAGAGCTGTAATTACAAATTATAGTGCCTTATACCCCTTTTCCAATGGCCAAAATACCCGGGTTATTGATGTGTCAACCCGGGTCGATTGACCCAGTATTTCTTCCCGGGACTCAAGCAAGGTTTTACGTGGGTAAAACCCTGGTCAGGCTCAGTGGAAACGGGTAACCCGGGTCGGAACCTGTTTACCACGTGGTGACTGGCTGGTATTCGGAAGCCGTCTGTGACAGCTGTCACCGGGGAGAGAGAGATTACAGCCTCCCCGTATGGTCCGGACCGTTCTGGTCTTTAACGCTTCATGCAGGGAGGCTGTAATCTCTCCCTCCCCGTTGACAACTGTCACAGACAGCATCCCGAATCCTGAATGACACCCCTCTGGAAAGGACCCTGGTCGCCGGTCCGCTCGGTCTGGCGTTCAGGGGATATCTGGAGTTTCCGGCACTTGGTGATGACATCATCTCCAAGCGCTGGCCCTGCACCCGTGTGCAGTGTGAACGGCACTGACCCGGGATATTCCCGGGTCGGTGTCGCAGTGGAAATGGGGTAAATCCCGGGTCTGACCCAGCTTGGAACAGTGGCCCTCATTCAGAGCCGGACGCTCTGAGCAGAGCGCTCGCTCTGAATGAGGGCCGTCCTCCATAAAAATGGAGCGTCCTCCTGGACGCTCGTATAGCTGTGGGTCACCACCCACAGCACATACGAGCGTGCAGGATGATGGTCGCGATGGTCTTGACCATCGCGACCATCGCCAGTGCGACCAGAAGCCTGTGGTCTGGGTTTTCGACCACAAGCCCTGGAGTGATTTTGGCTCTATCAGAGCCAAAATCACTCCCACTGACATCACTAGTGATGTCAGTGGGGCCGGCTTCTGACGTCTGGCAGGCACGCCCCCGGCACGCCCACCAAAGGGGGCGTGCTGTCAATCAACATCGACAGCACGCCCCCTTTGATCAGACACAACGAGCGAAGGAAAGTCCTTCGCTCGTCGCGTCTGGCGCATGCGCACGACGGAGCTCCCTCCGTCGTGCGCATGCGCAGTGCACACCGTCGACCCACTTGCGAGCGGACAGCCGCTTGCGAGTGGGTCTGAATGAGGCCCCGTGTTCCAATCCCAGATCAGACCCGGGATTTTGGTGGAAAAGGGGTTTTAGTCAAGAAGTAATTTGACGTCCCCTAAGCCCCCAATGGTCACCCCCTAGTTACAGCCCAGAACAAGTCTGTGTTATCTATGTGTATGCCTTCACAAAATGTTGGCCCTACATAAATAAGTTTTAATAAATAAATTAACAAACAAAGTTCTGTGCACGCGATGGCAACTACTGCCAATCATATTCCTGATGACTATTATTTCCGCTGTAACAATGTCTGACGCATTCCCTTTGTTCCCTCTAACATTTATGTTTAGTCCGTCACATCACTTTACATTAGAAACACATGAATAACAATGTAAATACCTCTGTGATAATAAAAGCCTGTCACACTTCACATCTATAGAAGTGACAAAATTCCATATCCACTTTGTTTTTAATATAGACTGAAAAGTTCCAGTAGGGTTACGGTATAGCAGTCCAGAAGGTTCATTTAGATTGCACACAACTAAACTATTATTAGAGGGTTATTTTCTTCATGTGGTGTAACAGCTCCGTGCAATATTCTATTTCTAACATCCTTATTTGGAAGAACAAAACCACATATGGGGAAAGGTAATCTGGCTGCTAAAAATCTAAATAATAATAACAAATATACCTCTTGATAAGTGTTGCTAGGTTCAAAATCTCCTCCTAAAGAGGAACTAATATAAAATAAATGATACATACTGACACACATTACCAGCTCTAAAATATCAGTTTTAACTGACTGGAAGCTGCCATAATAACCATGCTGTGTATAAGAGGAAATACGTTTTTTTATTTTTTCCTATTTATCAAAGGCTGTAGCAGCTATCACTGAGAATCGCTGGCAGTAGCAGCTATCACTGAGAATCGCTGGCAGTAGCAGCTATCACTGAGAATCGCTGGCAGTAGCAGCTATCACTGAGAATCGCTGGCAGTAGCACCTATCACTGAGAATCGCTGGCAGTAGCAGCTATCACTGAGAATCGCTGGCAGTAGCAGCTATCACTGAGAATCGCTGGCAGTAGCAGCTATCACTGAGAATCGCTGGCAGTAGCTATCACTGAGAATCGCTGGCTGTAGCAGCTATCACTGAGAATCGCTGGCTGTAGCAGCTATCACTGAGAATCGCTGGCAGTAGCAGCTATCACTGAGAATCGCTGGCAGTAGCAGCTATCACTGAGAATCGCTGGCAGTAGCTATCACTGAGAATCGCTGGCAGTAGCTATCACTGAGAATCGCTGGCAGTAGCAGCTATCACTGAGAATCGCTGGCAGTAGCAGCTATCACTGAGAATCGCTGGCAGTAGCAGCTATCACTGAGAATCGCTGGCAGTAGCAGCTATCACTGAGAATCGCTGGCAGTAGCAGCTATCACTGAGAATCGCTGGCAGTAGCAGCTATCACTGAGAATCGCTGGCAGTAGCTATCATTGAGAATCGCTGGCTGTAGCAGCTATCACTGAGAATCGCTGGCTGTAGCAGCTATCACTGAGAATCGCTGGCAGTAGCAGCTATCACTGAGAATCGCTGGCAGTAGCAGCTATCACTGAGAATCGCTGGCAGTAGCTATCACTGAGAATCGCTGGCAGTAGCTATCACTGAGAATCGCTGGCAGTAGCTATCACTGAGAATCGCTGGCAGTAGCTATCACTGAGAATCGCTGGCAGTAGCTATCACTGAGAATCGCTGGCAGTAGCTATCACTGAGAATCGCTGGCAGTAGCTATCACTGAGAATCGCTGGCTGTAGCAGCTATCACTGAGAATCGCTGGCTGTAGCAGCTATCACTGAGAATCGCTGGCAGTAGCAGCTATCACTGAGAATCGCTGGCAGTAGCTATCACTGAGAATCGCTGGCTGTAGCAGCTATCACTGAGAATCGCTGGCTGTAGCAGCTATCACTGAGAATCGCTGGCTGTAGCAGCTATCACTGAGAATCGCTGGCAGTAGCAGCTATCACTGAGAATCGCTGGCAGTAGCTATCACTGAGAATCGCTGGCAGTAGCTATCACTGAGAATCGCTGGCTGTAGCTATCACTGAGAATCGCTGGCAGTAGCTATCACTGAGAATCGCTGGCAGTAGCTATCACTGAGAATCGCTGGCAGTAGCTATCACTGAGAATCGCTGGCAATAGCTATCACTGAGAATCGCTGGCAGTAGCTATCACTGAGAATCGCTGGCAGTAGCAGCTATCACTGAGAATCGCTGGCAGTAGCAGCTATCACTGAGAATCGCTGGCAGTAACAGCTATCACTGAGAATCGCTGGCAGTAGCAGCTATCACTGAGAATCGCTGGCAGTAGCAGCTATCACTGAGAATCGCTGGCAGTAGCAGCTATCACTGAGAATCGCTGGCAGTAGCAGCTATCACTGAGAATCGCTGGCAGTAGCTATCACTGAGAATCTCTGGCTGTAGCAGCTATCACTGAGAATCGCTGGCAGTAGCAGCTATCACTGAGAATCGCTGGCAGTAGCAGCTATCACTGAGAATCGCTGGCAGTAGCTATCACTGAGAATCGCTGGCAGTAGCTATCACTGAGAATCGCTGGCAGTAGCTATCACTGAGAATCGCTGGCAGTAGCTATCACTGAGAATCGCTGGCAGTAGCTATCACTGAGAATCGCTGGCAGTAGCTATCACTGAGAATCGCTGACAGTAGCTATCACTGAGAATCGCTGGCAGTAGCTATCACTGAGAATCGCTGACAGTAGCTATCACTGAGAATCGCTGGCAGTAGCTATCACTGAGAATCGCTGGCTGTAGCAGCTATCACTGAGAATCGCTGGCAGTAGCAGCTATCACTGAGAATCGCTGGCAGTAGCAGCTATCACTGAGAATCGCTGGCAGTAGCAGCTATCACTGAGAATCGCTGGCAGTAGCAGCTATCACTGAGAATCGCTGGCAGTAGCAGCTATCACTGAGAATCGCTGGCAGTAGCTATCACTGAGAATCGCTGGCAGTAGCTATCACTGAGAATCGCTGGCAGTAGCTATCACTGAGAATCGCTGGCTGTAGCTATCACTGAGAATCGCTGGCAGTAGCTATCACTGAGAATCGCTGGCTGTAGCAGCTATCACTGAGAATCGCTGGCTGTAGCAGCTATCACTGAGAATCGCTGGCTGTAGCAGCTATCACTGAGAAGCGCTGGCTGTAGCAGCTATCACTGAGAAGCGCTGGCAGTAGCAGCTATCACTGAGAATCGCTGGCAGTAGCTATCACTGAGAATCGCTGGCAGTAGCTATCACGGAGAATCGCTGGCAGTAGCTATCACTGAGAATCGCTGGCAGTAGCTATCACTGAGAATCGCTGGCAGTAGCTATCACTGAGAATCGCTGGCAGTAGCTATCACTGAGAATCGCTGGCAGTAGCTATCACTGAGAATCGCTGGCAGTAGCTATCACTGAGAGTCGCTGGCAGTAGCTGGCTATGAGCCTGATGCAGAGGTGCTCGCAGTACCGATGTTTGTGCAGTTGAGCCATGTATTTCTACTGCACATGCATGAAAAAGTCTTGAAACATCTTACTGCGCACGCGTGAACCAATGCACGCAATGGCATACACAGTTGTGGATGACAGCGCATGACTTGAAATGACATCTGCGATCCATGGGCGTTTCAGTGTGGAGACTGGGAGGTGACCAAAAGAGGAGGACGCATGGGCATGTTATGGAAATCCAAGGGCGTGTATTGGCATACGGCTGCGTTCACTTTCACAGCACTGCAGCCACAGTTGCCATATTTTGAAAAAGTTACAAGGGAGGCTGTGCGCCAGGCAGGGCCTGCTTGGGGAGTCGATGTTGAGACCGATGGTGTGTCAATGTTGAGCATTACTCACATATACAAAGTGGGTGTCGCAGGGTTAGCTCCGTCCGTCACAAGATGCATGCTCAAGCTAACATTTTCGCACTTCCCAATCCGTGAGAAACGGCAGCCGCACTTGAACTGCGTGCACTCTGGATAAGACCCTATGTGTGTGTGTGCGTGCTTTTGTGTGTTAGGGTATTAAGGGGTCTATTTACTAAGCAGTGTTAGGAGACAAGAGTGAAAAGTGATAAGGTGCCAGCCAATCAGCTCCCAACTGTCATTTTTCAAACACAGCCTGTGAGATGACAGTTGGGAGCTGATTGGCTGGCACTTTATCACTTTTCACTCTGTCTACTAACATTGCTTAGTAAATAGACCCCTAAGACTGTAAGCTCCACTGGCTATGATCTGGGCTGGGTATCGGATTTTCTCTGTGTAGGGTGGCAGCCGAAATGAAGCTCTTCTTTTCAATACACAAACTGTCAAACCTTTAAGGTAAGGTAATTAACACCATAAAGAAAACATTACGTGATTTTTAAGTACATTTTCCAATAATGTAGAAGTCACAAATATACAATTTTCTATCAAGACCATTTGATATCATTAATAATATATTATGTTGCCTCAAAATTCTGTTGCTTGTAACAGTGGCCTCTTTGCAGGTCCCTAGCTCTTATGTCCTACACTACCCTGTAAGATGCAGTTAGGGCAAGTTACTGGGCAGTGTGAGAAAGGGCAGCTTATCTTCTTATATTACTGATTCCGTTTATCTTGAGGGGTGGTGGAAGATTCTACTGCAGATGAAAGTGTCTATGTAGTGAAGTACCAGGTCCAACTGACCAAAGAAAACTTTCTTTGTGCATATTCACATTATGTTGATGTAAGTGCAATCCTTTGGGGAAAGACGCATTCAGTACATCTCACAGTGACAAACTCTCTTTCTATTACATCTGGGGTGGAGCAAATACGGTGGAATTCCAGTTACCACTACTACAAGGGACCCTGACCAGAATCTCACACCTACTAGTGCCGTGACAGCTGAATGGCCGATGTGGGCAATGGGCACTGACTAGGGATGGCAACCTGGCTCCACTATTTTTAGTTTGATGGGCTCGAGGGGCAAATATTGCTTTGTACATTTGCTTTTGGTAATATTTACACTAGCAAATAATCACACGAATGCGCAAAACATCGGCATTACGTGCCCCTCTGAATCATGGTGGCAGGACTTCTCTAGAGCTGCCACATTACTACTGAACCCTGCTTTACCAGATTGGTACCCCAGGCACTCATACATTTACTACTTGTAACTCTCTCTTTAATTTCGCCAACTTCTGCACACATCTTTAGGTTTAGTTTCTTACCTGATCATGTGTGGAACTTTGACTTTAGAGTTTTCCTCAAATACATTACTCATCAAGCCATTGCACCGTATATTCTCAATGCACTGTCAAAATGAAACCAATAAAAAATTAGTCCCATAGCTTATAATTAAAACTTTTTAATGTGCTGTCAATCAATATGTGAAGAACGTATTAACCAACTTTTCTGTCAATCAGTAAGTGGGAGGCTTATTAGCCAGCTCATTATAACAAGGGAATTCATGGGAACTTTATTTAACTACCGTAGTAATTTTCCCTGGTTATTCTTATGCAATTTTCTCTTGTACTCCAACTACCTTATCTGCAAGGTACTTTTTCCTATCTCATACGTTTTTATTTTTGGGAGGTGGGAGTAGGACTTTCCATCTAGCTAAAGTATCCTGCATGGGATGATGAGAGGAGAAATAAAAACCTTGTCAAGGGGAAATACAGAGCTTTCTTGGCTCTTTTATTACTGGACATTGGGCCTGGTTCAGATCCGTACGCAAATGCCATCGCAGCTGCAATTTCTCACTGATCGCAGTAGCGAAACTATGCTAATGTCTCTGAAGCTTGCCCGAGCATATGGACGCCCACTGCTGCCTTCTCATATCCATCAGCCGATATGCAACAGCGTAAACATCGGGACTATCGGCGCAGTTCAGGCAGCCACGCAGCTTCTGAGTGAAGTCTGACCTGTCTCAAACCCTGGTCTCTCCTGACACGCTGAGAGCTCTCATACTTTGAAAATGCAATGGCTTATATATGCACGCTCGCGAGACAAATTTTAAACTGTTCCAACACGCCTGCGTTTGCCTAGCCAATCTCCGTTACCAACGCTTACTACCTGTCACTCACTTTGCATATAAATCCTCTGTTTGGAGTAATCGCAAATAAATTGCGGCGGGTTCAGTGCGGCTTTCGTGGGTGCGCAATGGCTGATGATCGCTCAATCTGCCTAAACAGTGGCATTGACATGCGGACCTGAATCAGGCCCAAAGTGGTGGCTTACAGTTATTCTAGGGCATAACTGATGTGAATTGTAAATCCTGAATATGTTTCAAGATCCACTGCGTGTAGTTAAGGGGTTTATCACTAGTTTATATTTTGTGTGCTTTTGGTAGAGACACCAAAGTGAAATTAAAGACACTGGGCCTAATTCAGACCCGCTCGTGAGCGCTGAGCGCTCGCAAGCGGGTCGATGTTGGCCCAGTGCGCATGCGCACGAGGGAGCCGGCTCTGTCGTGCGCATGCGCGAGACCCGGATAGCGACGGCTAAGCAGTCGCTATGGGTCTCGCTACAAAGGGGGCATGCTGTCGATGGCGAGTGACAGCACGCCCCCTTTGGTGGGCGTGCCGGGGGCGTTGCTGCCCAGACGGAGACATTCCCATGGGAACGCCTACCGTCTGGGGCCGGCCCCACTGACATCACAAGTGATGTCACTGGGAGTGCTCTCGGCTCTGATAGAGCCGAAAGCACTCCAGGGCTTGCGGCAGACGAGACCCTACCACAAGGGTCTCGTTGCAAGCCCGATGGTCGCGATGGTCTTGACCATCGCGACCATCTTTTTGGCCGCTCGCTATAGCTGTGGGTGGTCACCCACAGCTATGCGAGCGGCCGGGAGGCCGCTCAAAAATTAGGAAGGACGGCCCTGATTCAGAGTGAGCGGTCTGTCAGAGCGTCCGGCTCTGAATCAGGGCCACTGTTTTAAATTATATCTCAAATGATGTGTTATATTGAGCAGTGCATAGGTAGAGTAGACACAATCTGACTGTCTGGTTGTGAACTGTAATCTCTGACTACAGTTCTTGAGAAATTTCAGGGCACAGAACCGTATATAAGCAGTACTGCACACTGAGAAGTCAGCTTGTTCACTTCCTTCCTGAAACTCGTTATGGAGCTTAATAGAGGCCACTGGAGAGCCATGATGTTCTATGACTACAAGAGTGAAAATCTTTACCGACTGCGAGCTGCTTTAAGGGAAGAAGCACGGTCCCGAACCACTGTGTTTGAATGGTTTGCTGATTTTCAGCACAGGAGACGTTCCCTGGAAGATGAGGAGCATTGCGACCGACCTGTGTCCGCCATCAACGAGGGCAATGTTGCTACCGTGAGGTGGACGCCAGGGTGTCCGAGGCCCAGTTAGAGAAGGACATAGGTATCCCATTGGATTCCATCCGCTCGATACTGCACAAAAAGCTTGGCCTGAGCAAGATTTCTGCAAGCTGGGTGCTCTATCAGCTGACTTGAGAACAGAAGGAGGCTCGGGTGACTTGTAGACGCAACATGCTGACTAGGTTTAATGGTGGTCATTCAAACTCTGTTTCGGAGATCATCAGTGGCGATGAACCCTGGATCTACAGTTTCGAACCCGAGACCAAGCAACAGTCGGCCCAGCAGACCCAAGTTGGAGGTGCGCCACCACAGAAGATACGACGTAAGCGCAGTGTGGCCAAGCACATGGTGGCTATTTTAGTGGCCAAGACTGGTTATATACCGTAGCTACTCTACCACCCGTGCAGCAGTGCACCGTCACTGGGGACTTTATGCCAACCAATGCCTGCCGCAAGTGCTGGTAGCCATTTCCAGGCGCCATCCAAGAACTCGTGGTGCCGTTCTTCATCACAACAATGCACAAGTTCAGGAAAGGGATGGATTTTCTGGCCCATAAACACATCCAGGAGATTGGTCATCTGCTGTACAGTCCAGACATGGCCCCCTACGACTCCTTTAGGTTCCCACAAATCAAGAGCAAGATGTGTGGGATTCGTTTTGAGAGATTTGGAAGCTGCAGTAGAGACCTTCATCCAGCGTGTAGAAGACATTGGGCCTCATTCAGACCCACTAGCGAGCGGCTGTCCGCTCGTAAGTGGGTCGATGGTGTGCACTGCGCATGCGCATGACGCAGGGAGCTCCGTCGTGCGCATGCGCGAGACGCGACGAGCGAAGGACTTTCCTTCGCTCGTTGTGTATGATCAAAGGGGGCATGCTGTCGATGTTGATTGACAGCACGCCCCCTTTGGTGGGCGTGCCGGGGGCGTGCCTGCGAGACGGAGGCGTTCCCAAGGGAACGCCTACCATCAGAAGCCGGCCCCACTGACATCACTAGTGATAGAGCCAAAATCACTCCTGGCCCTGCAGTTGAAAAACTCAACCGCAGGCTTCTGCTCGCAGTGGCGATGGTCGCGATGGTCAAGACCATCGCAACCATCATCCTGCACGCTCGTATATGCTGTGGGTGGTGACCCACAGCTATACGAGCGTCCAGGAGGACGCTCCATATTTATGGAGGTGGGCCCTGATTCAGAGCGAGCGCTCTGGTCAGGTCCGGCTCTGAATCAGGGCCATACTTGCTTCAGACTGGTCCAGCTGCTTCGCCTAGTGGTTTGAGCGCATGCAACTTTGCATAGACTCCTCTGGCGAATACTTAAAAAACTTATAATGTTCATTTTGTTTGTAAATACTATATAATACTTTTTGTGCATCTGGAAACTTATTGCACACCCCTCGTACATACAATAATTGGAGTGTTTAACTACGTACAGTATACTCACAATGCTCTCTTTCATTCCTTTGCCAAAGGTTGCAATTTTAGGAGGGTGGTGCTTTTCTGACTATGCAAATATTGAGTGATGGCTTTGCCTACTTGCTCTGCAGAATGCATTGTGCCATCAGGTCACTGTTCCTAAATGTGGGAGAGCTTATAATTTAGATAAGACAATGACCCACATCACCATGTTTACGATTTTATTGGCAACATAGAAATGATAGGTGCCCCTTTTATTCTTATCTAGTATTTTGTTCTGACCTCTGTACAACCAGATCTGTGCAATTTGGTTCTGCAATTTACCAGATGTCTATGGACTGCACCATGCCGTTAAAGACAACCAAGTCACGTGGTCGATGACGCTCCTTTACTAATTATGCACTCCCATTAAATGCCCTTTTCACCGTTAGGCACGCCTGCGTTCGGATCTCCACTCCCCCGTTTTCAAGCACCTTCCCCTGTTACCACCCACAAACGGTACATTCTGTCAATCAAACTAGCAGCCCCTCGCTGTTTTGCGAGCGCACGATTTCCGTCCGCAATGACTGGTTTGCGCATGCGCATTACGACCCATACGCATGCGCAGTTGTGCGAACATCGCTCAGAGTGAATGAGCGGCCGTTTACGAGCGGCTCTGAATGAGGCCCATAATGCAAAACAATTGTTTACTTTTTGTTTTGTTTTTAAAAAGACAGACAGTGGCAGGTGGGGAGTTTGACTGGGTGGTAGACCTGTCAAACCGTAATGCAGGTGGCCTAAGGCGAGCTCAGGGAGGCCAGAAACCTCCCGTGGAGCAGAAGGGCAAAAGCTTCTTGATGTTTTTTTTCTCATAAAAGAAATAAAGAAAAAGCCATGCAATCAATACTAAGTAATTGCCTACTGTATTAGTTTTAAAATCTTAGATTGCAGATAAAAGTATAAATTGCTTAAAAAGTCATGTCCAATTTTTTCCCGGCACTTTGGGCCTGCTTCAGTGATCCATGCAATGCTGATACTTACGCAGAATGAGCGAATGTTAGCCACTGCACATGCGTGAAAGCCATATGGCGCATGCACAGTGATTGGTTGTGAGTATGCTCGCACAGGGGATTCAGGATTTGGGGGAAAGAAATGGGGGGTGGCTAGGAAAAAGCAGATGTGTCAGGGCCGTTTAAACTCCGTTTCATGGGCATGATAAACTAGCCATTGCGATCTCCTTTGCACAATGAGAATGGTATGCGCGTCAGGAAAGACGCAGAGTTTGAGATAAGTCAAACTTTACTCAGAAGCTACGTGGCTGCACGATCTGTATCGATGTTACCGATGTTTATGCTGTTGCACATCACCGGACAGATATGAAAAGGCAGCAGTGAGCGCCCCGATGCTCGAGTAAGCTTTGGAACTCAACATATTTTTGGCAATTGTCATCCGTGTGAGATCACAGTTGTGATGTCATTAGCGTAAATCTCGGATTCAGGCTCCTTATTACCATTGTGGCTTTTTCCAGTAATTTTGTGGACAGTAATTTGGTTAAATATAACTTATATTGTATTGTTGCATACTGAGTACATACGGGGTGTAAATAAAAGTATTGAATCCATTCCAGTATTCTGATTATGTTTTGCAGGATTTCAATCTATTACCAATTATTATTTGCCAATTCAATGACTTGAATTGAGGAGATAATTACCTGACTGATATCACTGGTCCAAGCTGCTTTTTCTTGACGCGAAGGGGCCAATAGAACCACAGTGAAAGGTGTAGCATCTACGGATTCCACCACAATCTTAAAATCCAGGTGGCCGAACACATATCCAGACCCCTTTGCTTGAGAGAGTAAAATCATCATTACAACTCACAGGGAAAACCGGACTTACAAGGACGCACAAATAAAAAAGCACTATCTATAGCTGATATGTATAAGTTCTTGCACTTTGCTGTTAGTACGGGGATATGGTTACATTCTCCCAGCTAGTACAGGACCTGCATTTCCACACAGAGCCAGCACATACAGAAATAAAAGCATAAAGACACACGCCAATGAAGCATGGGTGGAAGAAACACATAAAAGGCTGCCTTCCACCTTCTGCTTGCATTAGTTCTAAGTAGAATGTGGTATGTCATGTCGACATTCAGTCACACCGTAATGCCAACATGGCCTGAATGTCGACATGTTCAGGAAGTTAACATTCGGCACATCGACATTCATTTTGTGGACATTATGAATGCTGACAGTACTTTTTTAGCCAAACTCTAATTGCAGTCTATTCCTAGCTGCAGCCTAACCATAACCCTAATTTCAAAATGTCGACATTTTGTCAGTGTCAATGTTAAATGTTGACATTATGAACAAGTCAACAATCTGAATGTTGACATTCTGAGCTTCAAAAATAGTTTCCACATTTTGGATGTCGACATTCGGACTACGGGCCTGATTCAGAGCTGGACGCTATTTGCGGTCGTTCGTTCAGGAAAAGGGGGTGGCTATTCAAATGAACCGTTCGCTCTTTGCGGTCTGTTCACGCCTCTATGTCTGAACGAGCGAACAAAACTTGCGGTCGTTTTATGGATAACTACGCCCCTTGGCCGCTCGCATCCTACGTCATGTCCGCTATTTATTAGATTAATCGAGTACATCGACCAGCGTATGAACTGCTCGCTATTCTTTTGGTTGGTTTTTCCTACCACAAATTTGCGAGCAGTTCTGACTATAAAATAACCCAGTGACGTGGTCAGTGACGCTGCTGTATTAATTATGCACACCCATAAAACGCCCGTTTTGACCTTTAAGCACACCTGCGTTCTGATCTCCACTCCCCGTTTTCAAGCACCTTCCCCTGTTACCACCCACATACGCCTCCTTCTGTCACTCATATTAGCAGGCATTCGCTATTTAGCGAACAAACGATTTTCGGCCGCACTGACTGGTTCGCGCATGCGTATTACGATCCGTACGCATGCGCAGTTGGGCAAACATTGCTCGGAACGAACGAGCGGCCGCTTACGAGCGGCTCTGAATCAGGCCCTACATCCCATAAGTGTTAAACGCAATCAAAGATGCAGTAGCTTAGTTCCGGGTCGCAGACAGCTGCTTCAATGCTATTAATGCCAACTGCAGGAACTGTGGCTTCTACTTTGTGCCAGGTGAGGTTTGTAGGACCCATAAGAGAGCAAACTTCAATTATCCCAATTTAGCCCATACATTTAAGTAACCACATCCCAACGTGACACAAGTCAATTCCCAAATGCATGATGTCAGGGTGTATGACACAGCACCTATCTAAGGTATAAACTCATTGTAAGCTTTCAGGAGCAGGGGCCTCTTCCCTCATGTGCCTCTCTTTACTCCCCATAAGGGCACCTAACACGTGACTGCCAACTCCCGGCTGCTTATTGTGAGTGCTTTAATCACTATTGCAGCAATGTATATAAATCGTGTCCTTGTCCTGCACTGTAATGTACTGTAAGTTACTGTACTTGTTTCTTGTTCACTTATTAGTTCTGTGTACTATGTAAGGCGCTGCGGAACACTTGTGGCGCCATATAAAGGATAATAATAATAATTAAAGTAACTGGCAAATGTGTGGCTGCATACAGTCATCCAGGCAAACCTTACCTGCTCTCTGAGACACCAGCATTTCAAGGACAAGTGAGTGCAATGCATTTGTAGTCTCTGTAGCACATAATAGAGTACTATCCTTCTAAATTAAAGACCTCATACAAATTCTCCCAGCTCTAACACAATAAACAAACTACTTAGAATAATAGTTGGTGTTTGGGTGATCTGCCACTGGTATGGACACAACACCTGACTGCGTCAAAATAAAATCATTCAAATATGTTCTGCTTTGCTGTATGTAAAATGCTAAGAAGGACGAGGGCACGGAGAAGGGGCAGAATGTATTAAAGTGATAAAGATCTGACCAGGATCAATGTCGGACTAATGTTGTGTACTGTAATATTAATATAATACATGATCAAATGTTCAGAGAGAGCAGAAAAGGACTAAACGGAGCACAAGGCAGTGACATTGGCAATAACTAGAGGTGACTGCTGGAGAATGGGTCTATGCAGGAACCGTTTGGTGTCATTCTTCACTGTGAAAACAGGCTGAGAGGGAAGCAGTCGGGAAGCCGACGGACGTAATCCCGACGTCTGGCTTCCCGACTGTCTAATCCCGGCAAGGCACTAATGACAGGCGTCGAAATCCTGACGCCTGTCAGTAGACCTACGCCAGGAGCCCGACATCCGGGCCACCTATCGAAGGTAAGCCAGGCCGAGGACAGCCGCGGGGATGGGGGAAGGGTTAGGGTATCCCGGGGGGACTTAGGGTTAGGCACCCCCCCGGGAGGCTAGGTTTAGGCACTTGGGGGGGAGGTTAGGGTTAGGCACCCCTAAGGGAGGGTTAGGGGGTAGAAATAGGTTAGTTAGTACTTACCTTAGGACGATCAGGGTTTCCTCCTCTGTCGGGCTGCCGCTGTCGGGATTTGAACGGAATCATACTGATTCCGGATGAGAAACCATTTTCTAGACACCTTTTAGTCGCAAATAGTTAAAGATCCCTAAATAGTTAAAGTGAACGAACCCTAAATAGCAAAATAAAGCACTGAAATCTCAGGGAGATAAACATGACTACAACATGGGGAGAGGCACATAAAGGTCCGATGTCACGCACCAGGCATGTGTCCCGATGTGTTCGTACAGCACAGTTGTGATTTCAGATGCATGCACACAGAAGTGTATTGAAAATGTACTGGGTGTTCCTGGGCGCTGGCTATTCAGATGCACGGAGATGGTCCGTCTTATGGGAGTGTCACGGCCAGTGGCGGGCTGGGCCGGGGGGCAGGGTGCCCCCCGGGCCGCAGCGTCATGCGGGCCGCGGGCCGGTGCAGTCTGTGTCACTGTGACACAGACTGCACCGCGTGTGTAGCGCTGACCGGACGGAGTCCAGTCAGCGCTACACAGCACAAACACACAGCCGCCGGAGCCGGCAACTGTGTGTTTGCTGTAATCAGCAGCCGCTGAGAGTCTGTCAGACTCTCAGCGGCTGCCGCTGCTCCCACTGCGGGAGCCATCTTCCGGCTCCCGCAGTGGGTAATGGGACAGACGTCGTCATGACGACGTCTCTCCCATAATGCAAAGCGGCCAGAGGAGCCGGTGGAAGCGTCGGGACCAGGAGCGGGGTTTCAGGTAAGTGTTTTTTTTTTTTTATTAAGTCTCTCTCTACTATGGGGGCACTACCAAGGGGGGGGATTACTATGGGGGCACTACCAAGGGGGGGGGTTACTATGGGGGCACTACCAAGGGGGGGATTACTATGGGGGCACTACCAAGGGGGGGGATTACTATGGGGGCACTACCAAGGGGGGAGTTACTATGGGGGCACTACCAAGGGGGGGGTTACTATGGGGGCACTACCAAGGGGGGGGGATTACTATGGGGGCACTACCAAGGGGGGGGTTACTATGGGGGCACTACCAAGGGGGGGGATTACTATGGGGGCACTACCAAGGGGGGGGTTACTATGGGAGCACTACCAAGGGGGGGGATTACTATGGGGGCACTACCAAGGGGGGGATTACTATGGGGGCACTACCAAGGGGGGGATTACTATGGGGGCACTACGAGGGGGGGTTTACTATGGGGGCACTACCAGGGGGGGGATTTCTATGGTGGCACTACCAGGGGGGGATTACTACTGGGGGCACTACCAGGGGAGTGGATTACTATGGGGGCACTACAAGGGGGGGACTACTACTACTGGGGGAACTACAAGGGGGGACTAGTACTACTACTGGGGGCACTACAAGGGGAGGGGACTACTACTAGGGGCACTGCATAGGGGGCGGGGACTACTACTAGGGGCACTACATAGGGGGAGGGGACTACCACTGGGGGCACGGCGAGGGACCACTGCTGGGGGCTCTATATAAAGGGCAATACTGGGGGTACTGCATAGAGGGGAGACTACACCTGGGGCCACTATTTAAGGGACATTGCATAAGGGTTACCACTATTGGGGGCACTGCATGGGGGGGTGGACTGCTACTGGGGGCACTGCATAGGGGGTACCACTATTGGGGCACTATATAAGGGGCCTACTACTGGGGGCACAAGGGGCACTGAACAGGGGGGACCACTACTGGGGGCACAAGGGGCACTGCATAGGGGGGGATCACTACTGGGGGCACTACTGGAGGCCTGCATAAGGGTGTTATCTCCTGTGGCACACGGGGGCACTGCATATGGGCACTACGACAGGGGGCTGCCCCTAATCTTTATTTTTACCTTACATTAATCCCATATGGACCCGCCTCCTCCCTGAAACACTTGAGGGGGGGCGGCGCCGTAGCACGCTCGTTCTTCGGGCACCGTAGCTACACGCTACTCCTCTGCCAGGGCCGCCTGCATGCATTTGCCCCCCAGGCTAAAAGTTGCCAGCCAGCCCCTGGTCACGGCTGAGAGTGGTCGCTGAACCACTCACATAGGAAGCCATACTTGGACGGAGAACCTGCACCTGCCATAGTTCTGGTGCAAGTTTCGATGCTACATCTAAAGAGGCACCAATCGTTATTTCAGTGTCTATAGATGCTACAAGTGGGCGTCTCAAGCCTTGCACATTCGGACGCACAGATGTATACCACAGAAGGGCTTTATAGTCGGCATTTGCATAAAGTCACAGAGTACGACCGGCAAAAGACGCAGTCTCAGAATCAGCCCCAAAGGCTCTAACGATGAGTACACACATGAGCGACCAGCGGCCGGCCGACTGTCGTGGAGCAGACAGAGCAGCCGATTTGGTTAACATACATACTTACCAATCGGCCGCTCGATATGTCAGGCCAGACATCACAACCGGACAGACATTTAAATTTGCCTACCCAGTTGTGATGTCATTGGTTCCTGCGGCCAGTGTACGTGTCAGTCGGCGAGTCACCGGTACACACCGGCAGATGCACAATATATCAATAGTGACCAAATGATCTGAAAATGCTCAAATACCTGTTGGCTGTAATTAAACCATTTCTCAGGCCATTGGTGGTCAACATTTTTTTTTGTGGGTGCCAGATAAATAAAATTTGGGAGTGCCACTATCATTACAACACACAGAAACATTTCCAAAAGTAATAGATGGGTACTAAAAAAGTTAAGTGCTTTCCCTGTCCTTCCTTTTTTTGGAGCTAGCTTACTCAAGTTAAGTTGATAAATTGTCGCCTGGAGATGAAGACATATTTCAGAATTTTGTTTGATTATAAGCAGGACTAACTGTGGCAGGGTTCACTCACCAGAAGCCCAGGTTTTGCTGGACATGCAGGCCATGCTTGGGTTCTCCTGTTTGGAGAGGGTCTACCATGCTGAAAAGGTCTCCTCTGTGAGGGAAGGAGGTGGAACAGATAGGGAGGAGTCACGCATAGAGCAGGATTGGGACTGACTTCGCGGGTGCCAATCAAAGCATCCTTGAGTGCTATCTTGTGGAACTAATGCTACTAGAAATCTGATAACATTATTTTAATTTACAAAATAACTTACAAAATGACTGTTGTCAATTAATCTTGTTTTTCCATTCGGATGACAGAGATACCATAAAACAAGTATCTCCTGCTGTGCAACTAATGAAGTGACATTGATAGATACAGAAGCAGACAGGGAACCAGTATTGTCTTCCTAATATCATGTGTACTGCACTGGATTTCCATGCTGCTCGGTTTCCATTCTGCTAAGTCATGAGCAAGGAATACAAAAGTGTACTCGCTCATATAAAAGGAGCTGAAAGTTCAGATGTTCCCAGGTAATGTGATTCAAATGGCAAACAAGTAATAAAAACTAGATTTCATACTGAAGGACGAGGTATTTCTGGGATGGAGATGCCCTTTTTGGGGAATGCTCCTGGGTTAGCACGTTCGCACAAAACCCCATTGTCTGCCGCAATGATGTCCTGCAGAAGACAGTCATTGACCATTAGCTTGTAAATTTAGCTCTGCCAATGGAATAAAAACAATGACAACTACAGATGAGACACATGAATGAAGTATTTATGGCAATTCACTCCTACGACTTGTTTAAGCAGGATATTTTTGGAGAAAACTGTAAAAGTTCATATTAAAAAAGGCTTGGTTCTCATGTTATGTAATAGGGTGCACTTTTGAGTTACGTTTTTACTCTTTCTGCTGTCTGCATTATCATTTGCATGTAAATCCACAGATATACTCCCACTAAAGTGCCGCCCTTTCAATAAAATAGTGATAACTTTTTTTTTATTAGTTTTTTTCCTCGTTGGATGGAATTACCGTTTTGGTTTTTGATATTTTATTTACTGTAGTTAGTTTTGTAAGCTCTCCAGCTATGTAATTACCACAGCATTTTAAGAAATACATTATCCTAGGAATTTACATGGAATTTTTCCTAGAAAGATAAAAACTAGTAGAGACCAGGAAAACGAAACATGTGAAAGTAGAAACACTGGCCCCACCGACCACCAACCGAGAGCAAGAGTAGGACTCATGAAAGGGGATGGAAAGATGTGGGAACCAGTACAGACAGTCAGAAGAAGGATGGCCAGTCCTCTGCGCGCAAGCAAAGAAAGGCCCAAAGGTATACCACATGGTTATAGAGAGATATATAGAGAGAGACTATATGGGGGAGGGAGATGGGGAGAGAGGGGAGAAGAGGGGGAGGAAGAAAGGAAGGTGGTGGATGAGAGAGGACACAGGTAATAGCTAGAGACTTGGCAAAAGATAGGTACAAAATACTAATTATTATATATCAGATCTTTCATCTGAAAGCTAATGTAGTCTCAAGGCTTTTGGTGGCCTCTATCTTCCGGGCCAGCCTCATGAAACAGTGATGTATTATATCATTGTTAAGGTATATAATAGGAGAGAGAAGGCTGTGCTTATCACTTCTCGCTTACTAGGTAGCTGCTAACGGAGATAGGAAATCGGGATACTCCTTCCCCGATGGTAGTAACTAACAAAGCAACAAATGTCTCCCAGCGCTCACCCTGTAACCAACCTAAAATGGTCAAAAATGATGAAATTAAAATTTTTCAAATACATAAATATTTTGTTTATTTGGACAACTCTTCTGAAATAGAGCCAATTAAAATCTCATTTAAAACTGTATGGATATAGGTAGTAAGACCCCTAATACCGCTATATAGATTACTATACCCACACAAACATTTAACATATATCAACATTATCATCTCCAATTTTTAAGGTACATTTAACTAATAGGGTTTGAGCATGTTATTATATTCACTTTCCATGTCCTGGATTTCTGCGATGTCACCATGCTTAAGGTGGAATAGAAGCTCATACCTTCAGCCTCAGTAGCGGGACAGGGAGTGTGGCACATAGGGATTATTTAAAAAAAAAAAAACAACATTTTTTTCATATCATATGATGTGAAGAGAAGACACCTTCCAACCCTACCGCGCAAACTGGGATGAATGCCCTGATCTCGGGACAGTGTTCAAGAGTTAAGACCACTAAAAACGGGACAGTTGGGAGGTACACAACCTGAAGACAATCAAATGAACAGAATATGAACAGCAGGGCAGAGTATTTATTGAGATAAGTGTGCCGATCTTGTAGGAGGCATTGATCTATCTTTTCCTGTTCTTAGCATTATTACGTGAGATGTGTCTTAATCGCAGTGCGATTCGACAAAACCACTTAACGCAACTGCACTCATTGAATTAATATGCAACACTTATACACTTGTGTGTGAATGAGCCTGGCTCACTCTGCTATCAAGCTCTGTTGTGCTTCATCTGCGACTTTGTAATTCCTCTGCGGTAACAGACACGTTCTGGTATCTCTGGTACAGATTAAGTGTCGTTTAACTGATTCAGTGTTGGGAATAAGATGGCCATTTTTAAAAACAGTCACTAAGCTACATCGCTCGGTGGGGTCCACTCACGCTGCATGGTGTAATGAGGCTAGGTGTATGAGGACACATCTGTAAGGGAGAACACAACATTTTCAATTTGAAATTGACTAGAATGGAATATTTTGTAAAAGTTTTTTTGTCAGCATACAGACTCTGGCACTGACCATGAAAAGTCACATGTGTGCAGTATATTCCTTTACAGGAAAATAGCATAAAGTGCAGTAAAGAATAGTTTAAAGTCAATGAAATAGGCCCAATAAAATGCATTAGGGAATGAGGTAAAACAGGCAGTATTCTCCCCAGGATCAATTCCTCGGGCACTCCATCTGGCTTTTTTACATGCCATCCGCACTCTCCTGCTCCAGGGGTCTGACGGCCAACATCAGTCGTGCCGCGCTTACGTTGCTAGGACAGGAACAGAGATCCCTCCCCCTATGACATGCACAGTAACAGAGATCCCTCCCCCTAGGACAGGCACAGTAACAGAGATCCCACCTCCTATGACATGCACAGCAACAGAGATCCCACCTCCTATGACATGCACAGTAACAGAGATCCCTCCCCCTATGACAAGCACAGTAACAGAGATCCCTCCCCCTATGACATGCATAGTAACAGAGATTCCCTCCCCCTAGGACATGCACAGTAACAGAGATCCCTCCCCCTAGGACATGCACAGTAACAGAGATCCCTCCCCCTAGGACATGCACAGTAACAGAGATCCCTCCCCCTAGGACATGCACAGTAACAGAGATCCCTCCCCCTAGGACAGGCACAGTAACAGAGATCCCTCCCCCTAGGACATGCATAGTAACACAGATCCCTCCCCCTATGACATGCATAGTAACAGAGATTCCCTCCCCCTAGGACATGCACAGTAACAGAGATCCCTCCCCTTATGACATGCACAGTAACAGAGATCCCTCCCCCATCTTTAAGACATAGGGCACGGTTTGGACGGTAGGAACATTGTAGAGAGGGTAGAATGAGAGTGCAGGTGTGTACTGAGTCTCAGTGTACATTGCTGGACACAATTATATCTGTGTCCAGCCAGCAAGTGGTAAAGTATTTAAAAATGATTTAAATTCAATTTGTTATTCTTAAATTCAAATAAAGTATTTCAACAGTTTTCAATATTGCGAAGTATTACACTGCGCGTCACCCGGCTACTGCTTAATGCCGAGGGGCTGACAAAATTTCTTGGGGAGAACACTGATGGTAGTTGTATTCTATATAATAATAATGATGATGATGATAACAACAAAATTATAACAGACCTTTTTATCTAGTCATTAAACATATATCAGATGACATTAAAATAAAGTACTTTTTATTTAAAATATATGGTACATTATATATTTTCATTAAATTCAGGTGAAACAGTAACTAGACTGTTGGGCCATTTTATTAAACAGGGAAGAGCCCTATCTCCCTATCTATCCATACTTATCTAGCAATATCATTGTCAGTGTTAGTCCCAGTCAGAAAAAAGGTTTGCCGGGTGAATTGGGGCAAAGTTTCCCAATGCGAAGATGGTGAAGCCTATTTAAAATTTCTTCTGCTATCGTCATCCAGAGATAATAGAAGATATTTAAAAAACATAAAATGGATTATTTAAATAAATATTTTTTAATTTTTTTTTTACTTTTTATTTGTTATTTTAACTTGTTTGCATATATGCTAACCAGATCTGGCATTTGCATATTCCTGCAGACATTTTGTTAATAAATTATGGCGATAGGAAGGTTATTTAACGCTAATAGAAAAACTTACCTATGGCATGTGTTTAAGAAAGAGGTTCTTATTACTTAGGGGCTGATACAGTCCTGATTTGGTCGCTATTGACCGATGTTTTCTGCATTGCACATGCGCCGAAACCACAGAGCGCATGTGCCGCGATGCTGCTGCGGCTCTGGACACATGTGGGAGCTGCGGCCTTTGACAGGGAAGAGAGCACAAAATGCAGGTGTGTTCCCAGCACTTTAGGGGCGTGTTGAAGCCAGCAACTGCGTCATCGGACGCAGCTTAACTGGCCTCAGCGCTGGACATTATGAACAAGCTTATGGCTTTGCAGATACTTGATGGCATGGCCGATGGTCGTGATCCGATGCTGCATCTAGGGACGCAGGCAGCGGATCTGAAAAGCTGGCAACGGACGTCTTTTTACAAAAGACACCACCTGCTGCATTAACATATCTTTTCAGATCCACTGCGGCCAAAAATGCGTCCATCTCCGAATCATACCCTTAGTTGGTTGACGTCATCAAGTAACACCAGTTTAATAAATCATTGGTGAGATAAGGTGTATCCTAGTTTTATTAAGCAAGAAGCCCCAAACACATGAAGGTTTAGTATGGTTCAGAATCAATTCTGCTTACATAGTAACAATCAATGTTACTATTATTTCTCTTTTATTTAGTAGGCAATGTGTGTACTGTCTATTAAAAAAATAATGAAAGTAGTAGGAGTTACTTACAGTCATCATCATTCATATCAGCTTCTTCAATCAGCGTACATTCTATCAGCGAGAGAACCCCACCTGTCTGAACAAATCAAATAACATTACACCAGTACATATAATGTGTCTGCATAGGCTGTGCCCTGATATGACACAAGTACTACATGAGGACTAGTCTAGGGACAGATTTACAGCACTGAAGCCAAAGGCTACATAAACATTGGTGTTATTGGTGTCAACACTGTGCATTTATGATGCATTTATATTGTAAGTTTAGCACGGGTAAAAAAATACAAATGAAGACAATACACACTTGAATTTATATACGTTCATTTAACTTGTATGGAACACACGTAAACCCAATTTGGTTTATATGCTTGTTTTTTTTGTTTACATGCAATGAACAATGCATTTTCAGTGTCTACTTAGCCTAAGGGTGCAGAGTCTCTGGCACATTAAACTCATTAACCTGTCACAGCCTTTTACAAAGAACTTCCCATTGCCACCTTTCCCTACCTGTAATTAAATAACTATTTCCCCAGCTGCTTTAATTAATATTCCTCATAAACATGTCTTCATTCAGAAACACTGCAAATTATTAAACTTCCAGGGCTCAGACAATATCATTATTTTAAATAAAATATGTTTGCCAGGTTATCCCAACCACAGCTACAGTTAATTAAATGAAAAGTTTACCAACATGATTCATCCATAACAGAAATATGTTTCATCTTTCCTACAAGAAAACTGAATAGCCTAGGCACCCTAAGAACTTCTCAAGTGAAGAAAAGGAATACATTATCTTATCTATATATTAATGTGCTATGGCCCTAGACTGACATGAGCAATGGATGCGGGACACGCCTCCTGTTCCCAATGGCTCCCACTGCTGCGATGAACCAGTGGCAGTTCCAGGGGAAGGGCGATCCATTCACTTCAATTGAGAAGCGTTTATTCGCTGAGATCAGCAACAATTTCCATGGCAGCGGCCGCGCGTCAGTTTTTCCCTCGATTTTCCATGACCAGACCAGGCTGAAAGGTTCAGTGCTGGCTATGGATTTAGGGGGTAATTTTTTAATGTTTTAGGTTCTTTTAACCCTATGAAGAATGTACAGATCACAGCAATCTTTGCAGTTCTTTTTTAAATGTGTTTCAATTAGTTTTTTTAGGTTCTATTAATTTGCTAAATCCTACTAACATCGATTTTCATTTTAAAATCAAAATTTTATATTAGTAAATTAGTGATTTTGGCAGTGCATAAGACAGTCAATTCTGAGTCGATTTCAGTCGAATTAAAGTGAGACAAATATCAACACCAAAATTGACCTTTAGTTAATATACCCATAAGGGTCAGACTTCTCCCATTTTCTTTCTGATAAAGAAATTAAAAGAGAATAATCTCTCTCTATATAAAATAAAGTCCCCAGTTTAGGGGACTGTCTGTTCGTACGGGCTATTCTCTTGAACCAATGGAACAGCATTGGTCGAGGAGGGTTTAGGTGTATGAACCATTCATTTGTGACAATGAGGATTTAACTGAAGCAATTTACTGCTCATTTGTGAGCAATGAGGATTTTACTGAAGCAAGTCACAGAAAAAAACTGTTGTGCTGTGTGAGTGACTGACTGCTGCTGGTGCAAGGGCTGCGCTCTGATTGGCTCTCTGAGACAGTGAAAGCTAATCAGAGCTAGCAATGTGCCCTGTTGCTTAGTTGTGCTTCATCTGCGACTTTGAAATTCCTCTGCGGTTACAGACACATTCCGGTATCTCTGGTACAGATTAACTGAGTCAGTGTTGGGAATAAGATGTCCATTTTAAAAAAAAAGTCACTAAGCTACATCGCTCGGTGGGGTCCACTCACGCTGCATGGTGTAATGAGGCTAGGTGTATGAGGACACATCTGTAAGGGAGAACACAACATTTTCAATTTGAAACTGACTAGAATGGAATATTTTGTAAAAGTTTTTTTGTCAGCATACAGACTCTGGCACTGACCATGAAAAATCACATCTGTGCAGTATATTCCTTTACAGGAAAATAGCAAACTTTCTAATTTATAGTGTAAAATGCAGTAAAATAGTTTAAAGTCAGTGAAATAGGCCCAATAAAATGCATTAGGGAATGAGGTAAAACAGGCAGTATTCTCCCCAGGATCAATTCCTCGGGCGTTCCATCTGGCTTTTTTACATGCCATCCGGCACTATCCTGCTCCAGGGGTCTGACGGCAGTCGTGCCGCGCTTACGTTGCTAGGACAGGCACAGAGATCCCACCTCCTATGACATGCATAGTAACAGAGATCCCTCCCCCTATGACATGCACAGTAACAGAGATCCCTCCCCCTATGACATGCACAGTAACAGAGATCCCACCCCCTATGACATGCACAGTAACAGAGATCCCTCCCCCTATGACATGCACAGTAACAGAGATCCCTCCCCCTATGACATGCACAGTAACAGAGATCCCTCCCCCTATGACATGCACAGTAACAGAGATCCCTCCCCCTATGACATGCACAGTAACAGAGATCCCTTCCCCTATGACATGCACAGTAACAGAGATCCCTTCCCCTATGACATGCACAGTAACAGAGATCCCTCCCCCTATGACATGCACAGTAACAGAGATCCCTTCTCCTATGACATGCACAGTAACAGAGATCTGTGGTAATAAGCAAGAGTGAGAAGCAGGGGCCTGTGGTGAAATGTAGGGGGCAGTAGTGAGAAGTAGGGGGCTGTGATGACGTGGCGTAGGATGTTATGAGATGCGGGGGACTGTGGTGATATGTAGGGGACAGTAGTGAGAAGTAGGGGGTTGTGATGACGTGGCGTAGGTTGTTATGAGATTAAATAGCTCCTGCACGAAGCCTGGACGGGTTGCTAGTGCAATATAAATATATTTTTATGAGCTGGTCTAAAGAGGTATCCTGAGAGGTGTCCTTGGACTTAAATAAAACGACAGATAATCCCTAAATATATTACATTCTGGTATACAGATTGGTACCATATCACCTATCACATTCTTCAGTATATTGCACTATTATTTGTTTGTTCTTTTCTTAAATTTTTTTTTAGAGATATCCGATCACTAATATACTACCGAATCTTGAATATCATTGCCGTTTAAAGTTTGGGTTACAAAAATAAAAAAACAGAGAGAGGCGGTTGCTTCTTATAGCTGTAAAATTACCCACTTGACTGATTGCTGTGGTAGGTTATCCCAGTGATCACAGGAAGCATGCCAATTAGCCTGTAACCGATGTGATAAGGTTGCCCAGTTGTAACGGTCCCAGACTCTACTGCCACACATGAATGCCTGCTATTTATGCTGTTGGTGTGTGGGATTACATATTTCTGCGTGTAAAAACATGGGATAATTTTTCCACCAATCATAATAAATTATACTTTGCTTGCTCTCCCGGATGCATTGAAGACCCCCGAATTTCAGTTGTCCACCTGGACTCCTGGCAAACTAGGCCACCCTCCCAGATTCTTCCCTCACCTCTAAGAAAAACACTGTTTTACTGCCGCATGCACTGGAGGCACCGGCCTTCACTACACGTGGTAGGGAAATATTTCCTGCAACTCAGGACTGTCCCACTGAAATCAGAACAGAGGGGGATGCATTCATTTACAAAAACCAGCTGTCTTACCTTCAGTAAATGCAGTTTCCCGCCAGAGCTTCTCGTACATATTAAGAAATGTTTTGTGAATAAAAAGCATTGTCTTTCGCCTTCTCTTTTCAGAGACAGTGGCCCCAGGCGGACTTTGCTTAGTTTCCCTCTCTCAACTGAAGGCACCTGGATCAGGGTACCTGGAATGAAAGTATCTGCCTTTTACTCAAACCAAAGGAAATAATTGCCTTTATGCTGGGCCTATTATTTCAGCAGTCATGTTTAATTATAACATTCTCTACTGCCACACAATACCAATACTGAGAACCGGCCAATAGCCTGCTTGCTCAGGGATGCACCGATGGTTACAGCCCGCTATCTCCGGTGGTAGCTCTCGCCGATGATAAGACTTACCGAGCTTACCCATGAACACTAAAAATATTTAACAACAATACACTGTTGAACTATATGATATCGACATTGTATGTTCACCATGTTAAGCATAGCAAATTTCAACAAGTGAAAAGCCCACATTTAAGCAACGTTAGGTCCAGGGTTAGTGATATGAACATACTTATTACTTACCGCCGGAACTGCTGTTTTGCAACATTGGCTGCAGCCTGTGACTAAAGCTGCTGAGTTTGGGTTATGCCTAGGGTTAGACGCAGGGCCGGATTAAGGCTTGTGTGGGCCCCTGGGCAACTTAGTTGTGGGAGCCCCATCCAATAACATTGACACTCTGCCACTATGCCCCAACTTTCCCCCCATGTGCCACTGTGCCCCAATATACCACACTGCTTCCCGAGTATACCTTTCAGTGCTCCCCCTATATGCCAAACTATGCCCTCCACAATATGCTGCCCTCCAAAATATGCCCCACAGTGTTCCCCCTATATTCCAAACTGTGCCCCCTAATATACCCCACAGTGCTCCTCCTATATGACAGACAGTGCCCCCACCCAATATGCCCACAGTGCTCTGCCTATATGCTACACTGTGCCTCCCTAATATGCCCCACAGTGCTCCCCCCTATATGCGGTACAGTGTCCCCATGTATGATATATACTCGGTACCCCCTGATTACTCACCTCCTGTGGCTGTCTCCTCTTCAATGCTTCTATTCCTGCTCTGTGTTCTGCATACACAGTCACAGTGCATACAGTATAGTGCAGAGTGGCTCTTGAGTCCCCTCCTCAGCGTCACGGACACTGTGTCACGTGACGCTGATGATGGGACACGGGAGCCGCTTTGCGCTGTATGCAGTACTGACTCCATACAGAACACAGGACCGCAGCAGCCCCCGTCCAAGAACAGGTGCCACTGGGCAACTGTTTCTGGAAATTGCAGAGTTACACCATCGCTGTGTGGGGGAGTGTGTCCCATCCCTTAATCCGACCCTGGTTAGGTTTAGGGTACTTACTGCCAGAACAGCCGCACCGCCAATTGTCGACATTTCATCAGTGTCGGCATGATCAATGTTGATATGCTGAACAAGTCGACATGTTCCATGTCTACATGATAAGGGACCTAACTATTTGTCATGCATTCTGTAAGCTAGGCTGTGAGGTTGTAAAGTGGGGGGGGGAGAAGGGGGGACAGAAATTAATGTTATTAAACAGAAAAATGTGGAATCCGCAGTTTGCACATGGAAACAACTACAGTCACTTCCAGCTCGTTAAGGCTCTGTTGGGATCAGTGAAATTCTGTTTACACAACACCTTCATCTATATAAATGCTGGATAGAAGATAACACTACGTAAATATTAAAAATGTTTGTCATGATAATGTAAATCTACACACTGGTGAGAAACACATTATAAGACACATAAATCGCTTACCTTGGCGTACAAATGTCTGGCTCGTATCTAGTAATATGTCACAGCCCTCCACAATCATTCTTTCAATAGAGAGGTTTTTACGGATGTTCTCTGTGTCGCTGACTTCATCGTGCATCACCCTGTACAGGACAAAAGCAGGCACATCCATTCAGTTGTACTACTAGTGATAAATGTATATGCAGAATGTGTGTGTACATAATTACCTGTTGCACAAGAAGCTATGCCTTCAGAAACAGTTGTCATGGGAATCTATACTGGTTACAATTGTACAGAGAGAATATCAAACACTTTTCAACCCCACTACTTTATCTTTTAAATGGCCATGTGCATCTTTTCATGAGGCCATGGGGACCGGGATGGGGGTTGGATTGAGTGTGTAGAAGCAGCTAAAGTACAGTAACTATGTGTTAATGCGAAATACATGCCAATATGGTAATCTAACAGGCGCAAACGTTCATTGATCAGGCTGAGCAGCCAGATCCCTTCCCATGTCAGCAGCGCATATGAGTGTAGACAGAAGGTGCTATCCAGATAGGCCAGGAGAGGGACAATGCTGTTATCTTCCGAACCCATGTAGCAACATATCCAATAGTGAATCAATCATGATTATTATATGGCACTTGGATTGCTTCGGGAGCACACATGCTTCAGTATCACTGCAGATAGTGCAGCGCGTGTGGCCAGCATTGATTGCTGCTGCTATTTCGCTGTAATGTAATGCAGACAGCTTAGTGCATACCTATCACCTACTCACTGAATAGGCAGCTGATGTCATATTAGAGAAAACAACCCCAAATCAATGCATTGGGACTAGTGGCTGCGCTAACGCATACATTTCTAGTAAACTGATAGGATGCATATTGCTTTAACCTGCACAATGTCTTACTTGACCATCTTTAGTGACAGATGCACTTTATACTCAGGTATATCGCAGCTACACTGACATTAATGCAGCTGCACAACTATATATGTTGCTATGTAAATGTCACCAGAGTTATTGAATAGTATAATTCACACTTAATAAAGACAGTTCCTTACACTAACAATAATTTATATTTGTTGTTATCTAGGCTTATGTGTCCCCTGACTTATTTCCAGCAGATGGCTCCATTATTCACTGCCAAGCTACTAAGGTTGCACACAAGCTGTGACAAGTATGGATGTCAGATCTAAAAGCAGTACAACACAACTTCTGGGAAATGGAGATTTGGCTTCATAAATACTATTTATTACCAATTTTAAGTATAGTGCACACATATATTCTGCAGCGCTTTATAGAGAATATTTGGTAATTCACATCAATCCCTGCCCCACTGGAGTTTACAATCTACTGTATATCCCCTACTGCATGTACATACACGCACATACTGTAATAGGGTTAATTTTTGTCAGGAGCCAATATACTTACTTACACTTACCAGTATATTTTTTGATTATGGAAGGAAACCCTAGCACCTGGAGGAAACCCACGCAAGGACAAGGAGAATATACAAATGTAGGGCTGAGGATGGAATTTAACCCAATACCTCAGTGCTAACCACTACATCAACCATGCTGACTAAATAAGCAACTATTACAACTCCGTGGTAGCCAAAAGGAACAGTCTTGCACAGCCTTGAGGGCTGAAATGCCTTGGCAGGATGCAGCCGGGTGGTTGCCTTGATAGCTAAGGGGGAGCTACCTCCAAATGTGGCTTAGAGCCAATTGGTTGCGGTGCAGCTTTTGGGCCGGTAGCAGCCTGTGAGCTGGATGAGGCCTGTGGGCCTATTAGTGGAGATGCGGCCTTTGGGCCGGTAGCAGCCTCAGGGCTGGATGAGGCCTGTGGACCTATTAGTTGAGATGCGGCCTTTGGGCCGGTAGCAGCCTCAGGGTTGGATGAGGCCTGTGGGCCTATTAGTTGAGATGCGGCCTTTGGACCGGTAGCAGCTTCTAGGCTGGATACTGCCTTGAGGGCAGGAAAACTTGGCTAGAAGACGCCGTGGTGCGCCAATGTCGCCGGGATGACACCGGCAATTGCGTACTGAAAACGCCCAGGTGTGCTAAATGCCGCCGGGATGACACAAAGCGGTTGTACATAGGATTGCGTACTTAGGACGCCCAGGTGCGCTAAATGCCGCCGGAATGACACAAGCGGTTGTACACAGGTTTAATACCCAGGGCACCCAGGTGCGCTAAATGCCGTCGGGATGACACAAGTGGTTGTACACAGGATTGCGTACTCTGGACGCTAGGTCGCGCACTCAGGACTCCGAGATGACACCAACGGCAGGTAATGCAGGCGCAGACCGTGCCGCCCAGATGATACAAACGGCAGGTAGTGCAGATGTGGACTGTGCCGCCTGGATGACACAAACGGCAGGAACAATGGAGCTGGCTGGATACTGGAACTCGACTGTGAACAGGAGACCAACACAAACCGGAAACACGTGAAATGCTATCACCGGCAAGGAGTGAAGGGCTGGCTGGAATTTAACAGAAACAGGGCCCAACCAGAGCAAGTCTCCCTAATGACAGATTATTGAGCACCTGGGCTGTGTTCAGACAGGAGAATCAATCAGTGTGCACCTGATCGTGCACACAGACAGGCAGTAATTAGTGCAGAGGCTTTGCAGCAACCAAGACTGGAACTGCAAACAATATGCTGCTAACCACAGATCCAAATAGGAGGAAGGAGGAGACTTCAGCGAACGCTTGCCCAGCGTTCACCCCGCACAGCATTGGCAGTGCAACGGCTTGTGACAGCAACTCTGTTTTGTTGACTAAGTGAGTGGAGTAAAATAAGGTTTTATACTAAATACCAGTCATGCATCGTGACATAGAGCAGCTCTTGCCAGGCCGCATATAGGCGCGGTCGGTGTTCTCTACATCGAAGCCTATTGCGTGCGCGTGCATACATATGCTCAGGCCACAAACGTGGGCACACTATTCACGCCATCCATGCTGTGATGCGCTCGCATCACGGGATAGATGAGTGCGGCTACATCTGTATTCATGGGCCAAAGCAATTAATTCACTAAAGATGTGCACTCATTTACCTACAGTTGTGTGAGAAGCTTGGCACAACTTATAAGCGCCGCCACAGGTAGCGATTCCTGAATTTTGCATGTTATTTGCATCGTAGCTGTATACAATGTTGCTTACAGTGTACCAGTCACACCACTACTGTAGAATAGTACTTTTGTCACATAAAAAAAATGATATAAAGTTGTAGATTATGCCTAATGATATGTGGCGAGAGACATGCCGAAGCCGTTCGTATTGGAACTTTGCCTTTTGCCTTTATACCCAGATTAACAACACAGAAGTACCTGAAATGCCAGCCTCAGTATTCAGTGTACCAATGGATTGTAGTTTTGCGTATTAGTGATGCGAATAAGATGCACATTTTAAGAAAAAAAGACTTTGGCTGGATGCTTGGGGCGGCCAAGTAGCAAAAGTCTGTAGCGCACCACACGGGGCGATTTGAGCAAAGGTATATGTGTACAAATCTGTAGGTACAGTACCAGTGGCATCATTGTTGCATGAAGCCGAAGCTGCAGTGATTTTATAAGTTCCTAATTAATCTATAGGCTGTATTCACGTGAACGTTGGTTCAGACCACAAAATGGCTGCCTTTATTATGAATGAGCAACACTTTATTATACCTCTCAACCATCCTGACTTCAAGGGGACAGTCCCAGTCTGAAAGAACTGTCTGATCATACAAATTTGTCCTCATAGACTATTGCTGCAGTGCAGTGTACAACTCTGCTTGTATATACTGGTATATGTGTGCAACTGAGTATGCATCTGTGTAGGAAGCTCTACGATGCAGCAGTCGCTGCTTTTTTCCGCACCAAATTCCGTGCAGTCTTCTGATGCATCTTTGTCGCATCACATCATGCATTTAAGACGCATTTTCAGGTGAAAGAGACACTTGGTGCAAGCAGAGTGGCACAGGACCTGGCGGCTCACTTATGCCAGGCATCTCGCACCGCATGGCGTATTGAGGCTAGGTGTATGAGGACCCATTTGTACCGCTATTGGATGCTTTCTTAATTTGTGGTGGTCACTGGGGATGTGAAGTGTTCTCTTTTATTAATCATACTGGTAACACTATTATAAGCATCTAGAACCAGCACCAATTGCTTTACCTGTAACAGCCACCTTTCCCTTAAAGCCACATATCTGTGGCTAGTAATGGCTTATGTTAGCGTGATTACCAAAGGTTATATAGGACACACAAATCAAGGTGTATATATATCAAGGTTCGATTTTACATTCAATTTGATGAACATTACGTTCGATTTAGCTCACCATAAATCAAATCAAATCGAATGCACAAATCCCTTATCAAATCCCAGATTTACTACAATTCGATTTTAGAAGCCTTTTCTGAATCAAATTCGATTTGGTTCGATTTTGAACAGTTATTTGATGTTGGATTTTGGATGCACATGTACAAATCGAGCCCCAAATCCCACTCAAAATCGAACTTCAAATCCCCAATGAATAGACCTGCTTCATGCTTTAAATTTTAGCATGAGAAGGTCTGAGTGACACAGATACATGCACAGATCAGTGAGACCCATGCATGCATCTGTGTGTAAAATGCTTGGAAAGAGTTAAATAAATAAAAAATTGACATGTGGCTTCTCCCTAAAAACACAGCCAGCCCCGGACTTTTCAGAGCCAGTCCTAGTTGTTAACATACAGGGGACAAAAGATGTAGGGGGTCCCCTGTATTTAGCACAACCAACACTGGGCTAAGTGAGCCGGTCCTGGTTTTGGAAATACAGGGGACAAAATGAGTAGGGGTCCCCTGTATTTGCAATAACCAGCACCAGACTCTTTCTAGCGGGGGTGTAATACCACAGCCAGGGAAACCCTTTCACCGGGTCCCCTGGCCAAAGCATTACGCCTGACCGCTAGTCAGCCCAGGCTGGGGATCCCTGGGGAGGTGGGAACCACTCCCTCTCCAGGAAACCCCAGGCCTGGGCTGATAGCTCGGGGCTATCCCCGGCACCCCTGGTCGAAGGGTGCAGGGTTGATTGTGTAGGAAAGTGTTTTGTTAAAAACAGAAGTGTTAACATTGTCAATAACAGTAGAACTACAGGTCCCAGCAAACCTCCCCTGCATGCTGGTACTTGTAAAACCACAAGTACCAGCAGGCGCGGCATTAAGGGCCTGCTGGCTCCTCTAGTTCACCTGTAAAGAAATGTTAAAGTAAACACAGGACACACACACCGTGAAAGTATAAGTTTATTACACACACACATGCTTACCTACAATCCCTGTAGCTATTCACGTCCTCTTCTCCATGTAGCATCCACGAGACCTGTAAAAATAAAAATCTATACTCACCTACCCCTTGTTCCGGTCCCTGTAGGCATCCACGTCTTCAGAAAATAACAAACCAAGAACACGGACCCACGGACATGTCCTGTCCTCTAAGTTCAGGACATCGCGAATTACAGGTCCCGGCCTCCGCCTCTCTCAGCCAATGAACGGTTCCCATCACTGACTTCAATGGTGAGAACCGCGAGGTAACCGTTTAGGTCAACATCTCCACTTATAAAATCCTGCACCTTACTAAATATACCCCTTAGTCTTCAATTTCATGTCCCTCCACTATCCCATAATTCTACAAAGTCTGTCCTGAGTCAGCCAAATACAGTGGGAGCATGTCAAACTTGGGACAGACACATAACCGCCCGCTCCCCCCACTAATGGCTCCCACATATTAATGCTAGGTACTACGTACTTCCTCTTTATAGACCATACACACCTACTGTACATAAGCCTTGCCCACCTTACCAAACCAACATTGTACGAACCTCAGCAGTGCGCAGACAATATGAACTAAAAGGTAGAATAAGTGTCAAATCACTTCAGTGACAATCATTTCATCAATAACAGAGCAAGTAACTCTCAGAGATCTTTCAATAACAAACTTATTAAAAATAGAAAGTAATGGTACACTAAATCTAGACTATGACCAAAGCCCCAATGTGGCTGGAAGGGTTTGCGTATACACAGGAGTAAAGGAGAGTAGAATAAGATTATTTCTCTGTTTGATGTGAATGATCTTGGCGTACCTTGACAGCTCCTCCAGCTTCGACTGGGCGAACTCTAAACTTTTTCTCTCTACGTGCTCATGAGGCGTATGTGCCAGAAGCTCATGGAGTGTTATAATGTATCGAGGAATCTATAGGAGGAAAAGTGTATTTTTATCCAATATGAATAACATTCACTTTACTAAAGGCAACACACTCAAATAATCTGTCTGTGCTCTGCTTTAAATACCCCAATACAAGAATTCAAACTACAAGCAGCGTCTGTTTGATTTCTTGCATGAAAATACCCCATATATTTATAGACTTCATGTGCGTGAATACATATATATATATATATATATATATATACACACACATACAGTATATATATGTCAATTGTATAAATGGTATACTTCAGTGCAGATAAGTCCCACAATTAGTCCAGATCTTTTTTCTATCCAAGATGTATTGCCGCTGAATCTCCAGAGTCCCCTGACCACAGGGAACACAGTTTCTAGGAATTCAAATAATGAGGAGAGCGCAGTGGTGAGAATAGTATCAAAAGACAACTTTACTTGTAACAAATGCTCACGTACATCAAGGTTTAAAACTCTATGTATCACCCGGTTCCCAGTCCTCAAAAAAACGTCCGTAGGACCTCCTGGGTATCGTTGTCTCTGGAAAGAACAGAAGACGCCAAACACGTTTTGTCGATTACTTCGTCTGGGGGTGTGGCTAACCCTAAAAGGGAGCAGATAGAAGGGTTAGCCACACCCCCTGACGAAGTCATCGACAAAACACGTTGGGCGTGGCCATCTGACGTGAGACACGGTGACGTCTTCTGTTCTTTCCAGAGGCAGCGATACCCAGGAGGTCCTAAGGACGTTTTTTTGAGGACTGATACATAGAGTTTTAAACCTTGATGTATGTGAGCTTTTGTTACAAGTAAAGTTGTCTTTTGATACTATTCTCACGACTGCGCTCTCCTCATTATTTGAATATATATATATATATATATAGATACACACACATATATATAAAATAACATTATATATATATATATTTACACACACACATATGTATTATATGTACAATATATATATATATATATATATATATTTATTTTTTTAATGGATCATATATAAACACCAATCAGCCGTTACATTTATTGTGTAGGTCCCCCTCTTTCCACCAAAACAGCTCTGACTAGTCGAGACATGAACTCTACAAGACCTCTGAAGATGTCCCATAGTTGCTCGATCAGATTGAGATCTGGGGAATTCAGAGGCTAAGTCAACACCTTGAACTCTTTGTCATATTCCTCAAGCCATTCCTGAACAATACAATGTGACAAGACGCATTATCCAACTGAAAAAAACCCACTGCCATCAGGGAATACAGATGCCATGAAGGAGTGTACTTGGTCTGCAACAATGGTTAGGTAGGTGGTGCGTGTCAAAGTAACATCCACATGAATGCCAGAAACCAAGGTTTCCCAGCAGAACATTTCCCAATGCATCACACTGCCTCTGCCAGCTTGCCATTTTCCCACAGTGCATTCTGGTGCCATCTCTTCCCCACATGATGTACAAGAAAACAGGATTTATCAGACCAGGCTATCTTTTTCTCTTACACCATGATCCAGTTCTGATACTCACAAGCCAATGTAGGCGCTTTTGGTGGTGGACAGAGCTATGCAGCAAGCTGTGATGCCCTGTGTGTTCTGACACCTTTCTATCACAGCCAGCATTAACTTTTTCAGCAATTTGTGCAACAGTAGCTTTTCTGTGGTATTAACCAGACAAGTGACCCTTTGCTCCCCATGCGCTTCATTGAGTTTTGGACATCCATGACCCCGTCACTAGTTCACCGGTTGTCCTTCCTTGAACCACTTTTGGTAGGTACCAACTACTGCATACCTGAAACAGGTTGGGGAAGGGGTCCCGACGGTCAGTATGCCAACGGTCAGAATAACGACAGCGGCATCCCGATAGTCAGAATCCCTCCCCCTAAGCACAATCCATCCCTCCCATAGCCTAAACCTAACCCTACCATTCCACAGCCTAACCCTAACCCTCCCATTCCGCAGCCTAACCCTAACCCTCCTTTCCCGCAGCCTAACCCTAACCCTCCTTTCCCACAGCCTAACCCTAACCCTCCTTTCCCGCAGCCTAACTCTAACCCTCCCGCAGTCTAACCCTAACCCTCCCGCAGTCTAACCCTCCAACTAGTGCCTAACCCTAACTCTAAACCCTAACTCTAAGCCTGATACTTACCGTCCGGGCCGGTATTCTGACCATCGGCATCCTGACTGTCAGGATGCTGACTACATCCCCCGGGAACGCCCTATAAAACAGGCCTTTTTGGAGACGCTCTTACCCAGTCGTCTAGTCATCACAATTTGGCCCTTGTCAAAGTCGCTCAGATGCTTACGTTTGCCCATTTTTCCTGCTTCCAACACATCAACTTCAAGAACAGACTGTTCACTTGCTCCTAATATATCCCACCCACTGACAGATGCCATTCTAATGAGATAATCAATGTTATTCACTTCAACTGTCAGTGGTTTTAATGTTATTGCTGATCGTTCTATATATACATATATAAATATACCTTAGAACTTAGCAAATGTTATATATATATATATATATATATATATATATATATATATACACTGTATATATATTTATTAATTTATAAAATTTGCTATTGTCTGTTCCGCCTCCAAAATGCATGACACAGGAGAGGAACAGTGCTACCGGGAGTGCGGCTGGGGGCGGGACAAGCAGGAGACAGAGGGGGAGGGTCTGGATAGAGCAGGGGGCAGAGCAGGACAGGACAGAGCAGCAGGCAGAAAGATGCGGGCACGGTGGAACAGAGCGGTCAGACACTGAGGTGACCCAGCATTTGCCTTTACTAATTTGAGTAGAACGTGAGAAAAAGAAAGAGAGATGGATATATTGATATTAAAAAGTCATGCAACCTTTTAATGCTTATATTCTAAGGGGGAGGGGGGTGTTATTTCTGTACAGACTAATTTTATTTTTAAATATTTTCTACAAAAAGGGTAGTAAGTAATACACATAACATGTGCTCATACATCCTGCAAAAGCAGCTCATTGTAAATTACTGGGAATACTTCCATATAAATGTAACATTTCTCTGGAATTAGCAAAAAAAAAATCCTTTATTCTGACACAATAGATTCTTGAGCTCCCATAACCATGGTAACATATATGCTATTTGTCAATCAAAACACTATACATACAGTAATCATGCCGCACTGTGTGAACGACATGTATTTATCAAGTATTTATCTGTTTAGCATGCCAAATCATATTACGAAACAATTATAAAAATGTCTGTTTCCAAGGATCCCAGCTGCATAACGGAAGCAGCAATGACTTCCTGCACCCTCAATGTCATTATATTACACGTACAATATATGCAAATGGCTTTAAAAACATGTGTCATATGAAAATAGTTCTATGTGAATGAATGTATGAATTTGTCTATAAGAATAACCTGTGGATACGTGACTTAGGGGTCTATTTACTAAGCAGTGTTAGGAGACAGAGTGAAAAGTGATAAGGTGCCAGCCAATCAGCTCCCAACTGTCATTTTTCAAACACAGCCTGCGAGATGACAGTTGGGAGCTGATTGGCTGGCACCTTATCACTTTTCACTCTGTCTCTCCTAACACTGCTTAGTAAATAGACCTCTTAGTAAGAAATATTACAGAGCCATATTCTTTCTGTCGCACCATCTTCTATTCTTATCTCACCTCCTCCAACTGTGCGTCAGTGTATATCTGCTCCCATGATGTGTTCTGCACTCTACTTGTAGTGCCTTGCCTATTATACCTTATGTACAGAGTTATGCTTCTTGAGTGTCCAGTACTCTGCCTGTTGGTCCTCTATATCTTTGTAATATGCTTTGCTTTTCCAACTGTATGATGCTGTGTATTCTTGTGGCACCTTATAAATCAACAAACAAATAATTAGCGAACGTGGCACCGAACTGAAGTTACCTGGAACATAGGATATGTCAGGAACGTCTCCAGCATCCTTCCCTCACATGCCGGATTGGCTTCATATTGCTTCAGAAGTTTATCGAAGTCTCGATTCTGCTTACAATTTGCCAGCACTTGCAGACTGTACTGATGGTTCCGAACAAATTCTTGGTATATGTTCAGCATAGGCAGCAGAATATCAAACAAATCAGCTGGATGAAATAATAAGAAAGTATTTGATCTATGATTCAAATATTTGAAAACTGAAGGAACACGACAAACTGACGTAGCTAAAAAATATAAAAAAAATATAACACTTAAAAAAAAAAAAAAAACTTTTATCAATTTGAAGAAAATGAAAAAAGTCAGACAAAAAAAAATACTTAATAGATTTATACCTGACCAGAAATAAAAAGACATGTAAAAACAGTGTGCAACCTGAAATGAAAAAAAGTGGGCATGATTCAGAGATGTCCGCAAATCCCGCCACGACTGACTGCGGGCTTTGCGAAAATATGCTGACATGTGCACAGAGACGCCCCCCTCCGGCATCTCTCATCTGCCACTTATGTACAAAAGCAGAACATCCGAAACATCGCTCGCACAGATCTGAGCAGGCCTATGCAGTCTCAGAATGAGCGTCTCACCTAAGACGCTGCGGACTTGCAGCTGCAAACAAATTTGCAGAGCCGCACTAGGCCACGCCTAGAAAAACGGTCCTGACACGCCTGGGTTACTCTACCCCCCCCCCACGTTACCTCCCCCAAATACTACCTGTCACTCAGTTTGTGAATGAATCCTCTCTTTGACCGCCTTCAATAATTCAGCGCTGTGCACGTGCATGGCGGCTTTGGCGCATGCGCAGTGGCAAAATATTCCCTGCATTGCGTCCAACATCGATGTTGTGTCCATCTCTGAATCAGGCCCAGTGTACAACCTGGTGATGTGTTCTCTAACTCAGAATATAGTTATCTTACTTGCATTAAGAGGCAATATACATAATCAATCCAGCTGTTTGTTAATATGTTAACCATAGCCAACCTCTACTGCCGATTATATATCAGGATATGTAGGCATTTTCACAACAGATTATTTGTTATTATTCTAGCTATTATTATTATTATATTATGTTCAGCAGTGTTGGTTACATAAAGGAAGGTCTCCTTAAAGTGGTCAGCAACATATTACATATCATGTACATGTCTGAATATACAGTTGCTAGTGTGGGATGACACTAGCTTTTATAGCTGAAAGGAATAACACTTCCAGAATATACGTAGTATCGGGTGATTCTTCAGTTCTAACTGTTAAACAGGATATAAATTGTATAAGGACTTGTCTGACATCAGTCACTAATAATGAAGATTTAGGTCCACACTGACAGGGACCTACGTTTATTGCCATTTTCCTGACACTCAGCGTCAGAAATGACAGAAAGCAATTAATGGTGGAAACACCCAGCACGTATATAAATTGTAAGCTGAAAATAACATCACGATTGAGTGCATTACTACAGCACTTCGTCTCGCGGTGAAATGTTTTTATCTCTACCACACCATGGCCTCCTGCTCACAAGCGGTTCAATGTTTGGCCCCTGCGCGTGCACCGCCTCCGGCATACGCATGCGCGAGCCCCAGCGCGCGCCGGCAGCTCCATCGCTCCGGGGCTCACTACAAGACGGGGAGGCTGGCGATGTTGATTGACAGCTCGCCCCGTTTTGTAGGCTGCACAAGCGCAGGCGTTCCCTTAGGAACGCCTGCCACTTGTGGGCGGCCCTACTGACATCACTCGTGATGTCAGTAGTGGACTTCCTGCTCTATTAGAGAAGGAAATCCACTCGGGCTTGCGGGAGCCGATACACTTCAGCAGGGTCTCGACACAAGCCCGATAGTCGCGATAATCGCGACCATCGCCAGGCCACTCGCACTAGCTGTGGGTGGTCACCCACAGCTTTGCGAGCGGCCTGGAGGCCGAAACTTACAAATAAAAAAGCACCCTGATTCAGAGCGAGCGTTCGCAAATAGCGAGCGCCTCTGAATCAGGCCCAGAGTGTTACAAGAGTCAGGCTCTGCACATTCGTAGAATGGAACACGTGTTTAGTTACAATCAATAATGATACAATGGATACAGGAAAATAAGTTACAGAGTGAGTTGAAGACATACACATGTATAGCACTTACACTATTTAAAGCTTCTGTTAATACATATATATTATAGTGTGCTACCAGGACAGCACATTTATATACGTCACAGGTGTATATCCGCAGTCAGACATACTTAACATGGCAAGACCAGCTGGCAAGAGAAGTGGTTCTCTACAGTTGAATAAAAACTGATTTATTCTGTGTGACAGAATAAGAACTGAGGAATGTTACCAAGTGACAGAATAAGAACTGAGGAGTGGTACCAAGTGACAGAATAAGAACTGAGGAGTGGTACTAAGTGACGGAATAAGAACTGAGGAGTGATACCAAGTGCCGGAATAAGAACTGAGGAGTGATACCAAGTGACAGAATAAGAACTGAGGAGTGTTACCAAGTGACAGAATAAGAACTGAGGAGTGTTACCAAGTGACAGAATAAGAACTGAGGAGTGATACCAAGTGACAGAATAAGAACTGAGGAGTGGTACCAAGTGACAGAATAAGAACTGAGGAGTGTTACCAAGTGACAGAATAAGACCTGAGGAGTGATACCAAGTGACAGAATAAGAACTGAGGAGTGTTACCAAGTGACAAAATAAGAACTGAGGAGTGATACCAAGTGACAGAATAAGAACTGAGGAGTGGTACCAAGTGACAAAATAAGAACTGAGGAGTGTTACCAAGTGACAGAATAAGAACTGAGGAGTGGTACCAAGTGACGGAATAAGAACTGAGGAGTGTTACCAAGTGACAGAATAAGAACTGAGGAGTGATACCAAGTGACAGAATAAGAACTGAGGAGTGGTACCAAGTGACAGAATAAGAACTGAGGAGTGTTACCAAGTGACAGAATAAGAACTGAGGAGTGTTACCAAGTGACAGAATAAGAACTGAGGAGTGATACCAAGTGACAGAATAAGAACTGAGGAGTGGTACCAAGTGACAAAATAAGAACTGAGGAGTGTTACCAAGTGACAGAATAAGAACTGAGGAGTGGTACCAAGTGACGGAATAAGAACTGAGGAGTGTTACCAAGTGACAGAAGAAGAACTGAGGAGTGGTACTAAGTGACGGAATAAGGACTGAGGAGTTTTACCAAGTGACAGAATAAGAACTGAGGAGTGATACCAAGTGACAGAATAAGAACTGAGGAGTGGTACCAAGTGACAGAATAAGAACTGAGGCGTGTTACCAAGTGATGGAATAAGAACTGAGGAGTGATACCAAGTGACAGAATAAGAACTGAGGAGTGATACCAAGTGACAGAATAAGAACTGAGGAGTGGTACCAAGTGACAGAATAAGAACTGAGGAGTGGTGCCAAGTGACAGAATAAGAACTGAGGCGTGTTACCAAGTGATGGAATAAGAACTGAGGCGTGTTACCAAGTGATGGAATAAGAACTGAGGAGTGTTACCAAGTGACAGAATAAGAACTGAGGAGTGGTACTAAGTGACAGAATAAGAACTGAGGAGTGGTACCAAGTGACAGAATAAGAACTGAGGAGTGTTACCAAGTGACAGAATAAGAACTGAGGAGTGGTACCAAGTGACAGAATAAGAACTGAGGCGTGTTACCAAGTGATGGAATAAGAACTGAGGAGTGTTACCAAGTGATGGAATAACTGAGGAGTGTTACCAAGTGACAGAATAAGAACTGAGGAGTGGTGCCAAGTGACAGAATAAGAACTGAGGAGTGGTACCAAGTGACAGAATAAGAACTGAGGAGTGTTACCAAGTGACGGAATAAGAACTGAGGAGTGATACCAAGTGACAGAATAAGAACTGAGGAGTGGTGCCAAGTGACAGAATAAGAACTGAGGAGTGATACCAAGTGACAGAATAAGAACTGAGGAGTGGTACCAAGTGATGGAATAACTGAGGAGTGTTACCAAGTGACAGAATAAGAACTGAGGAGTGATACCAAGTGACAGAATAAGAACTGAGGAGTGATACCAAGTGACAGAATAAGAACTGAGGAGTGATACCAAGTGACAGAATAAGAACTGAGGAGTGGTACCAAGTGACAGAATAAGAACTGAGGAGTGATACCAAGTGACAGAATAAGAACTGAGGAGTGGTACCAAGTGACAGAATAAAAACTGAGGAGTGGTACTAAGTGACGGAATAAGAACTGAGGAGTGGTACTAAGTGACGGAATAAGAACTGAGGAGTGATACCAAGTGACAGAATAAGACCTGAGGAGTGTTACCAAGTGACAGAATAAGAACTGAGGAGTGTTACCAAGTGATGGAATAAGAACTGAGGAATATTACCAAGTGACAGAATAAGAACTGAGGAGTGGTACCAAGTGACAGGATAAGACCTGAGGAGTGATACCAAGTGACAGAATAAGAACTGAGGAGTGGTACCAAGTGACAGAATAAGAACTGAGGAATGTTACCAAGTGACAGAATAAAAACTGAGGAGAGTTACCAAGTGACAGAATAAGAACTGAGGCGTGTTACCAAGTGATGGAATAAGAACTGAGGAATGTTACCAAGTGACAGAATAAGAACTGAGGAGTGATACCAAGTGACAGAATAAGAACTGAGGAGTGGTGCCAAGAGATGGAATAAGAACTGAGGAGTGATACCAAGTGAAGGAATAAGAACTGAGGAGTGATACCAAGTGACAGAATAAGAACTGAGGAGTGTTACCAAGTGACAGAATAAGAACTGAGGAGTGGTACCAAGTGACAGAATAAGAACTGAGGCGTGTTACCAAGTGATGGAATAAGAACTGAGGAGTGATACCAAGTGACAGAATAAGAACTGAGGAGTGATACCAAGTGACAGAATAAGAACTGAGGAGTGGTACCAAGTGACAGAATAAGAACTGAGGCGTGTTACCAAGTGATGGAATAAGAACTGAGGCGTGTTACCAAGTGATGGAATAAGAACTGAGGAGTGATACCAAGTGATGGAATAACTGAGGAGTGTTACCAAGTGACAGAATAAGAACTGAGGAGTGGTGCCAAGTGACAGAATAAGAACTGAGGCGTGTTACCAAGTGACAGAATAAGAACTGAGGAGTGATACAAAGTGACAGAATAAGAACTGAGGCGTGTTACCAAGTGATGGAATAAGAACTGAGGAGTGTTACCAAGTGACAGAATAAGAACTGAGGAGTGATACCAAGTGACAGAATAAGAACTGAGGAGTGGTGCCAAGTGATGGAATAAGAACTGAGGAGTGATACCAAGTGATGGAATAAGAACTGAGGAGTGATACCAAGTGACGGAATAAGAACTGAGGAGTGATACCAAGTGACAGAATAAGAACTGAGGAGTGGTACCAAGTGACAGAATAAGAACTGAGGCGTGTTACCAAGTGATGGAATAAGAACTGAGGAGTGATACCAAGTGACAGAATAAGAACTGAGGAGTGATACCAAGTGACAGAATAAGAACTGAGGAGTGGTACCAAGTGACAGAATAAGAACTGAGGAGTGGTGCCAAGTGACAGAATAAGAACTGAGGCGTGTTACAAGTGATGGAATAAGAACTGAGGCGTGTTACCAAGTGATGGAATAAGAACTGAGGAGTGTTACCAAGTGACAGAATAAGAACTGAGGAGTGGTACTAAGTGACAGAATAAGAACTGAGGAGTGGTACCAAGTGACAGAATAAGAACTGAGGAGTGTTACCAAGTGACAGAATAAGAACTGAGGAGTGGTACCAAGTGACAGAATAAGAACTGAGGCGTGTTACCAAGTGATGGAATAAGAACTGAGGAGTGTTACCAAGTGATGGAATAACTGAGGAGTGTTACCAAGTGACAGAATAAGAACTGAGGAGTGGTGCCAAGTGACAGAATAAGAACTGAGGCGTGTTCCCAAGTGACAGAATAAGAACTGAGGAGTGATACAAAGTGACGGAAGAACTGAGGAGTGATACCAAGTGACGGAATAAGAACTGAGGAGTGTTACCAAGTGACAGAATAAGACCTGAGGAGTGATACCAAGTGACAGAATAAGACCTGAGGAGTGATACCAAGTGACAGAATAAGAACTGAGGAGTGTTACCAAGTGACAGAATAAGACCTGAGGAGTGATACCAAGTGACGGAATAAGAACTGAGGAGTGTTACCAAGTGACAGAATAAGACCTGAGGAGTGATACCAAGTGACAGAATAAGAACTGAGGAGTGATACCAAGTGACAGAATAAGAACTGAGGAGTGATACCATATAAACATTGCTGCATTAGCGATCAAAACACTTATAAAATATGCAGCAGGGTGTCAGCAACCATGTGTTAGGTGCCGTTGTGGGGAGTTAGACGTAAATTATAGTATAATACCCCTTTTCACACTGAAATTAAAATCCCAGGTAATTCACTTTTACTCAGTAATTTGCTAAACAACCCGGGACTTTTCCCTGTGTCAAAGGGTCATCCCAGGACTAAATTCCCGGGTCTCCGACCCTGGTTTTTTGCGGGGTCGTAGACCCGGGAATTAAGTCCCAGGCTGACCCTTTCACACAGGGAAAAATCCTGGGTTGTTTAGCAAATTATCAGGTAAAAGTGAATTACCCGGGATTTTCATTTTCATGTGTTAAAGGGGTATCAGACAGAAAATGGCAAAAAACCTGGAATGCAAATGTCGGGTAAAAGCTGGATTTTTTGCCATTTGCTATCTGTAAGTGGTATATGTAACATTGCATTATCGGCTCTTTCCTATGGGACTCTGTGCGTATCGCAATTCATTTTGCGCGCATGTGTTAACCAAAGGTCGGGTATGTGCAATAACTCGGGACAGAACCCAGAACTGTAATCGCTCACCACTGTGAAAGTAGTTTTTCCTATGTGACGGTACAGTTGCTTACCATCATGAGTAAAATGTAAATTGCCCCGATACTAAGGGGGACATGTATCAAACCTAATACAGAGGCCAAGTGTGGGTGCTGTCAATAGCAGATTATAGCTATCATTTATTTAGTACATTCTATAAAATTATAGCTAGAATTGGATTGGTTGCTTTGGGGAATACCTCTACTTGCCCTCTTTAGAAGGTTTTATCTTCCAATCAGGGGCCAATCAAGAGAGGGGAGGGCCCATGTGCAGCCTCTGTGTAGGGGCCCAAAACCCATACTTGCCGACAATCTGGCTGCTCCTTCCGGGAGGGAGCAGCCAGATCGGCAGAACAGGAGACGTGGCCGGCAAAAAGGGGCGGCTCCAAACGAGCTTAGGTCGGTTTGCAGGCGTGACAGGGGGCAGGGCCACGCGATCGCGTCATGTTAGCCCCGCCCCCGCTACACAATGCAGAAAAAAGGCATTACAAAGCAGGGGGCGGGGCCAAAATGACGAATCACGTCAGCGCCCCCCCCCCCCGCTGTGGGGGTTTATCAGGTAACGGGGAGGGGGGTTCGGGGGATCGGCGGCAGGCGGGAGGCTTGCCTGCCTTTCCGGGGGGGCGGGAGCTGCACCCGTTTATCGGGAGGCTCCCGCCCGAATCGGGAGGGTAGGCAACCCTGCCAAAACCCCCACAACTCCCACCCTTAAAATTTGGGTATTTCCTCTGTAGACTCTAGCACACTGCCACTCTACTGCACATGCGCCAATCTCTGGTGCAGGCATCATTTTCCCCTGTGATTTCTGTAGTGCGCGTACGCAGATCTCCAGAAACATGGCTCCTGTGCCATGTTCTCTGTGAATTCTGTGGCACAGATGGAGAGAAAAGTATTGTGAATGGATCCAAGATGTGTGGTGTGGGTCCCCCAGGGGCCCGTGTGCACCGCACCCTGCACCCATTATAGATACAGCTACACTTCCCCTAAGTCTGTTATCGCTGCAAATACCAGTGATAAGAGATGTTCACTTACAGGCAAAAAAAATAGACCCCCTAAATGTTGGACCTGGGAACAATATATTTCATTTACGTTTAAAGCCTTTAACACAGATATTCACAGCAAGTGCTGTAAAAGTTAGGATACAATTTACACGTGATTGATACCGTTTTACATTTTTATTTTCATTGAAAGAAGACAGGATTGTCCCGGAAAAACTGTGAACTATGGACCTGATTCAAAGCCGCTGGCTAGATGCGATCGCGCTCATCCAGCGTATGCAAATTTTTCAAAGTGACGCCATGGGAAGCGACGCCAAGTGACGCCAAGGCATAAGCACACCCACTTTGGCTGTGCGAGCGATAGCTCTGTGCATGCTGACACCCATTAGCCTATGTATAGACGCCCACTAGCGCACGTCATCTCCAAGAAGAGTATTAAAACATTGGTACATCGAGCACCATCGGATGCGATCGCAGTGCTTGTGGTTGCCTTACCCTGCCGCAAGCACTGCGAGGACTTCAGTGTAAAAAACAGGCATGTGACGTGTACTATGACACTGCCTGTTAATTATGCACGCCTTAAAAACGGCGTTGTAACACCTAGGCACGCCTGCGTTCGCACCTCCACAACCCCTTATTAGTGTCCTGCCCCTGTTACCATCCACAAACGGCCTCTCCTGTCACTCATTTCACTGGGCTGTCTTTGCTGGGCGAGCGAGCGGCCTGCGATCGCACAAAGTAGTTTGCACACGTGCAGAACAAAGCGTGCGCATACGCGTACGCAAACCATCGGGCCACTTGCGAGCGGCTCTGAATCAGGTCCTATGTTATACCCCTTTTCCACCTAAATTCCGGGTCTGACCCGGAGTTGGAACAAAGGGCCTGATTCAGACCCACTCGCGAGCAGCTGTCCGCTCGCAAGTGGGTCGATGTTATGGACTGAGCATGCGCACGACGGAGGGAGCTCCGTTGTGCGCATGCGCCAGACGCGACGAGCGAAGGAAAGTCCTTCGCTCGTTGTGTCCGATCAAAGGGGGCGTGTTGTCAATGTTGATTGACAGCACGCCCCCTTTGGTGGGCGTGCCGGGGGCGTGCCTCCCTGACGGGGGCGTTCCCACGGGAACGCCTCCCGTCAGAAGCCGGCCCACTGACATCACTAGTGATGTCAGTGGGAGTGATTTTGGCTCTGATAGAGCCAAAATCACTCCGGAGCTTGCGGTTGAAAACCTCAACCGCAGGCTCCGGCTCGCAATTTCGATGGTCGCGATGGTCAGGACCATCGCGGCCATCACAATGCACGCTCGTATAGCCTGTGGGTGGTGACCCACAGCTATACGAGCGTCCAGGAGGACGCTCCATTTTCATGGAGCCCGGCCCTCATTCAGAGCGTGCGCTCTGCTCAGAGCGTACGGCTCTGAATGAGGGCCAAAGTTCCTATCCGGATCAGACCCGGAATTTTGCCGGCGCTGACTCGGGATATTCCCGAGTCAGCGCCGCTCACACCGCAGTCGGGTCTGCATAGACCCGGCTTTTGTGGAGTGAAAGTGGACGCTTGGAGATGACGTCATCTCCAAGCGCCACTGAAGCCGGACCAATCGGCCGGCTAGCAGCGCACTCCAGGTCATCGTGACCCGGAGTGCGCTGTTCCCATAGCAGGGTTTCACGGGCTACGTCCGTGTTAAACCCTGCTAGTTACCTGGGTTGGATTGCCGGGTCACTTGACCCGGCGATCCAACCCTCTGCCCTTTTACACCAGGGAGCTGCCCGGGTTAACCCTTCAAAAACCCGGGTTTTAGCTCCGGTGTAAAAGGGGTATTAGTCTCATTTCTACTAAATATTATTAATGTGAGTGTCATGTATAGCTGCAAGTGTCTTGGTTAAGATGCAATCACACCACTTCAGAAAATATCCTACTGCCACTTGAAGACTTCATTTTCCTAAGTACTTCATATTCAGCAACAGATTGGTCATTAAAAGAAGCAATCAGTGATATATAATTCAGTGAGATAAAAAAGTAATGCAACCTCAGACAACACAAGAAATATTTCAAAATGAAGTGAGAAAATCAAAAAGCAATGTACACATCCCAAGAGCTCTGTGCAGTAGCCATTCCACTTGGCAGTTCTCATTCATATATTATTAACAGAATTACAAAGCACGCTCACATACCTAAAATTAAAGTAGGCCAATTAGTAATTCTCGCTTTCAGACCCTGGTGAAATATTTCGTGGAGGAACATGATGGTTTCACTGAAAGAGACAAAAAAAAAATGACAAAAGGATTTAATGACGCTTGGTATTTACCTTGTCCAGATGGCCAGCAATTACCTCAAAGATCACATGCTACTGGTAAACAGCAATTCAATATCTAAGTTGATTTCCAATACCTATTATTGAAGTCAAAATGTTAAAGCAACGAGCACTTGGAAATAATGAACAATGAAGTGCCTAAATAATACATCAATGTACAGTGAAGTGTTTAAAGGTGAAATTACCAGTCACCAACCAAAAAGGTCAGAAGTAATTAGCCACTTCTCATAAATCAGACATCGCTGCGGGGTTTTAGAATATGATTGTGAGATTAATGGATCTTCTTGGGTTAATGGAGAGGAAAAGGCTCTTTATACCAGGACTTAGAGGCCAATACATTAAAGGCCACAACAACATATTTTTTTAAACAAACATTCTCAATTGGTAGACTGCTCCAACTTCTGCTAATTAAGGGTGTGACAGATGTCAGCAGGAACACTGGGCCTGATTCAGACCCGGTCATAAGCGCTGAGCGCTCGCAACCGGTCGATGTTTGCCCACTGGGCATGCGCACGACGGAGCCGGCTCCGTCGTGCAAATGTGCGGGAGCAGGCTAGCGACGGGTGCTCCGTCGCTCCGGGTCTCGCACCAAAGGGGGCGAGCTGTCGATGGTGAGTGACAGCTCGCCCCGTTTGGTGGGCGGGCCGGGGGGATGGCCGGCCAAACGGAGGCGTTCCCAACGGAACGCTTGCTGTTTGGGGGCGGCCCCACTGACATCACCAGTGATGTCAGTGGGAGAGCTTCCGGCTCTGTCAGAGCCGAAAGCTCTCTGGGGCTTGCGGCCACGAGACCCTACCACAAGGTTCTCGTCGCAAGCCCGATGGTCACGATGGTCTTGACCATCGCGACCATCAACCTGGCCGCTCGCTATAGCTGTTTGCGCTCCAAAAAAAAAAAAAACGCCCTAATTCAGAGCGAGCGTTCTTTCAGAGCGTCCGGCTCTGAATCGGGCCCACTGTTTACACACTGCGTGTCTGCCCTATCAGTGCTTGTGTTACAGGCTGCGTGCAGTTGAATTTTCCTTGGTTGTCAATGATAGGAGAACCACCGTTTAAGCTCCGGTGAGTTAGTTCCTAATTATGTAAATGCAAAAAAGAAAGACCTACTGTACAACCAAATCCGTCAATGGTGGTGAAGTAATTTGCTGCACTAAACCTCATGAATAGTCAGAGTTTCTGTTGTAATTTTGTTAACAGCTGTTATTATTAACATTATTCATATTTATATAGAACCAGCATACGCCACAATGTAAGAGGGATCTGCAGCTTTGTACCAATTTACAGTGCAAAAGCCCTTCTTATATGTGTTATGAATGACATTGGTGCATTTCAGAAATCCCTAGAACCCAGATCTTCAGCTTTAAGCTTATTCTGCTTACCATTGCTAGGATGCCACCTGGACACAATTACACATAGAAATACATACGATAATCACATATATATGTGTATATATACTGTACATACGCTTGACTGACATCTGTTTCAATATGTAACAAGCCGTTTTGGTTCCATATGGTAGTAAAAGCGTGTTTAGAACATAATACCACAAATAAAAGACATATATCTGAGAAACTACACAATATTCCATATGGAATACACCGATCATCCATTCAAAGGGCAATGACGGTAGTGGACTGTAACACACCTCCTGTTGCCAGGCATTAAGCTTTTTGTAAACACACCTTAAAAGATTTTCAATTTTTACCGTTGGACCATATTCCACCACTTAGGAGAGGAGGGGATCGCGGTAAACTACTTCTACAGAAGGAGTGTTTTTTGATCTAATGTTTAAATACAATAGCTCCCCATGGTTTGAATGAGGGGCAGTCATTCAATTGTTTTCTCTGATATATCTGTGTTTTTTAATCTGATGGTGGTCTTGTTCTAAAAAAGATCCAGTCCACCATGACACATTGGTTACAACTTTTGCAGGTGGGTGTATTTTGTTAATTAGGCTGACTGGTATATATGGAGCTATGTGTCACACTTGGTCAATTGTGCTCCTGATGACGGTGTTGGTTCCACACCGAAACAGCTGTTGAGCTGACCTGTACCGTGAGGGAATGGCGTCTCTGATATGGATACTCTTTGATGCTGTTTACATGCTGATAAGTATTTGGTCCTATGTCATCACATAGATCTTGCTGCTATTTTGCCTGAATTCCCTTCTATCATTTGGATAAAATATATTATCCTACTTGGATATTGAATATGCTGGCTTCTTTTATCTCAATATGCAACATTTTATGTGCTTAGCACCCCTGGTGCCATTTTCATTTTGCAGTGTGTGCAGTTTGTCTAATTTAAAGTGTATAATATATAATATATATATATATATAAATATATATATATATATATATATATATATATATATACATATACCAGTGATTTTCAACCTTTTTTAACTCGCGGCACACTACATAAGATTTTAAAATTGCCAAGGCACACTATCCGGCGATGCGGTGTGCGCGGACTATGAAAAAACACACTACATTAGTTCCCACAGGAACAAAACACACTACATTGGCCCCCACAAGAATAAAAAACACACTACATTGGCCCCCACAAGAATAAAACAATCCCATTGGCTGGCCTAAGAAAAAAAAACCCACATTGCTCCCCACAAAAAAAACAACCATACCACATTGCGCCCCACAGAATTGCTCCCCACAGAAAAAGAAACCTATGGCTGGCACCACAGAAACAAAAAACAAAACAAAACACATTGTTCCCCACTAAATAGGCAAATATATGGCTGGATAAGATATGGCTGGTTCTCACTAAAAAAAAATGACATGACTTGTTCCCACGAAAAAATAAACTATGGCTGGTACCCACGAAGAAGAAAAAAATGTCTGGTCCCCACAAAACCCACATTTCTTCCCCCCTTGTCACTCACACTGCAGCAGGATTGCGTGCGGGCGGGCTTCCAGGCAGGCTGCAGAGCCTGCCTGGACAGAGCGCGGGCTGGCTGATTGGCGCAGGGCGTTGGCTGGCAGAGCGGGCTGGAGGGCAGTGGACAACGCGGCGTGCGTGACCTGTGATGTCACGCCGCCAAATCTTTGCAGGTCACTACCTGGTCGCGCCTGAGTCTCCCAGAGGAGCTCAGCGGCCCGGGATGCTGAAGTACAGTAAAATGTGCCTGGTGGCTCTGACAGCCCCGCGGCACACTTCACAACCGGCCGCGGCACACCGGTTGAAAACACACGACCTCTGAAAGTGCCCGGTGTTATATGGCACCAAGACGTTAGCAGCAGATCCTTTAAGTCCTGTAGGTTGTGAGGTGGGGCCTCCATGGCTCGGTTTTATTTTCCAGCACATCCCACAGATGCTCGATCAGATTGAGATCTGGGGAATTTGGAGGCCAAGTCAACATTTTTAACTCTTTTTCCTGTTCCTCAAACAATCTTTGCAGTGTGGCATAGCGCATTGTCCTGCTGAAAAAGGTCACTTCTATGAGGAAATACCGTTGCGATAAAGGGGTGTACTTGGTTTGCTACAATGTTTAGGTAGGTGGTACGTGTCACAGTAACATTCACATGAATGGTACGACCCAAGGTTTCCGACCAGAACATTAAACAAAGTTTCACAATGCCTCCGCTGGCTTGCCTTCTTCCATAGTGCATCCTGGTGCCATCTTTTCCCCAGGTAAACAATGCACATGCACCTGGCTGTCCACATGGTGTAGAAGAAAACGTGATTCAAACAGACCAGGCCACCTTCTTACATTGTTCCAAGGTCCATTTTGGACACTAGTGTGCCCATTGTAGGCGCTTTCAGCAGTGGACATGGGCACTCTGACTAGTCTGTGGCTAAAAAGCCCCATACCTAGTAATCTCTGATGCACTGTGTGTTCAGGTTGGACACGCGTTCCTGGCGCACATAATACCCACAGTCAGAATCCTGACAGTGGAAATCCTGACGCATGCAGGTAAGTATCCCAACCCTTCGCCGCAGCCTAACCCTCCCCTCCCACAGCATAATCCTAACCCCCACAGCCGAACTCTAATTCTTCCCTCCAGCAGTGTGACTATAACCCTCCCATTAGAGCCTAACCCCTATCCCTAAAACTAACCCTAATACTTACCGTCGGGATCGCAGCCGACGGGATTCTGACACCTGTTGGGATTCCGGCGCTGGAGTGCCAACTACATCCTGTATGTTCTGGCACCTTTCTTCATAGCCAGCATTAATTTTTTTGGCAATTTGGCAACGGTTCAGGACCCAATACACAAGATTCCCAAACATGCTATCTGCAAATAATATAATAGCGCACACAATGATACTAGAAACATATTGATAGCACATGAAATTCATATTACTATGTAAAGCATACATTAAATAAAACATGTCAGTGACAGATTCTCGTTGAGCCCAAATGGTCTTACTGTATTCAGCTCATGAATCCATTCTGCCTCTTTTTGCAGTAATCTTTTGGCACAAAATTAATCATTTTATATCTTAAGGAGGCTAAACTGTGCCTGCTCTCCCTAAAGTGCCGGGCTACTGGTTGCTCCATGGGTCTGCCTTCCAGCATCAAACGAATTGCGATAAATTATACTACAAATTGATGAAATGTATCCCCTGTTTCTAAGTAACTACACGTAGTGCAGCCAAGGCACTTAAAAAGTTTCCCTGTTTCTTGTTCAAAAAATTACTCCTATCTTCTTTCGTAAACTAGGTAATGTCCATATGGACTACGTAATCCTTAATGCTTTTTCCCCGCTTGTAACAAGGTATCGGTTTGTTATCTTTCAGAAGTGGAATTCACCAAAGGCCAACATTTTTTTGCTGTACTAGTAATCCTATTGCTGGCTGTAGAAAATTGATTTATAAGGATAGTATTGTTGTCAAATTTTCTTGACTCCGTTTTCCGTAATGTGTCCTTTCTGGGGATTGCTAAAGCCTTTTCTCTGGCTTCAATCAATAGTTTCCTCGGATATCCTCTTTGTAAAAAATATTTTAAGGTGATGTCCATTTGTATTTTTTCTTCTTCCTCGTTGGAACATATTCGGTGCACCCTCAGGAATTGAGAAAAAGGCAGTCCTTTTTTTTAGCGGGGCAGGATGGTAGCTGGAGGATAAAAGGAGGTTATTTGCATCCGTTGATTTGTGATACACTGATGTACTAAGTTTTCCCGCATCATTCCTAATTAATACATCCAGATAATGGATCTCTCCCTAATTAACAAAATGTGATTTTGATACCTTTTCCCTGATTCCACAGGGGACACTGGAGGTGCTTATGCTGGGGTATAGAGGCGTGGATAACTGGAGCTGGCACTTGGCACTTTAAATAATTTAGAAGTGTGAAGCTCCTCCCCCTCTATGCCCCATCAGCCCTCAGTTTAGAAAAAGAAAACCGAGAGGAGATGGAGAAAAAGCGGAGTAAAAAGGAGAGAAGAACACACAATAACCAAATTATACAACTTACGGAACAAGCTGAACAGGCAGGCTAAGAGCGCAGAGGTGGGCATCCAGTGTCCCCTGTGGAATCAGAGAAAAGGATTTACAGGTAGATACCAAAATCCCATTTTCTCTATCATCCACTAGGGGACACTGGAGGTGCTTACGCTGGGGACGTCCCAAAGTTTTCCCCACGGGCGGGAGCGCTCTGCGGCACCTGCAGAACAAGGCGGCCAAAACGGGATGCCGAAGCAGCAAACGTATCAAATTTGTAAAACTTTACAAGCGTGTGAACTGAAGACCAAGTGGCCGCACGGCACAATTGTGACGTGGAGGCACCCCTACCGGCCGCCCATGACATACACACAGAACGTGAGGAATGAGCCAAAATGGACGAAGGAGGCCGACGATCGGCACTGACATAAGCCAGATGAACAGGCAGCTTGATCCAACGTGCCAAAGTCTGCTTAGATGCTGGCCAACCCCTCCGAACAGCATCATAGAGGACAAAAAGCGACTCAGACTTACGGAGGGACGCTGACCTGGCAACATGCTGTAGACGCGGAGAGCTCTAACCACATCCAAAGTAGAAGAACCAACAGAGTCCTCCACCAAAGACGGTACCACAATCAGCTGATTGATATGGAAAGCCGACACAACCTTGGGAAGGAAGGTGGCTACCGTCCAGAGTGGCGCCCTATCAGCATGAAACACAAGGTGGCTTATAGGATAGAGCACCCAATTCCGAAACTCTACGAGCCGAAGTTAGAGCCAGGAGGAGGACCGTCCTCCAAGACAGGTACTTAAGATCAACCTCTTCCAAAGGTTCAAACATGGGCGACTGAAGAAACAGAAGCATTAAAGTTTAAGTCCCATGGAGCTATCGGAGGTACAAAAGGAGGCTGCACACGCAAGACCCCCTGAAGAAACATCTGCACCTCAGGAATGAGGGCCAATTTCCGTTGAAAATGGAAAGGGCAGAAACCTGCACCTTTAAAGTTCCAAGACGAAGAGCAGAATCCAGACCCGTCTGAAGAAAAAAACAGAAGCCGGGAAAACCGAACAGTCCTAGAGGGAAGACCCCAACTGGAACACCATGAGATATAAGAACGCCAGATGCGGTGATAATGCGCAGCCGAAACTGGTTTCCTGGCTCATAGCATGGTGGGAATAACCGAGTCTGGGATGCCTCTGTGTCTTAGGATATCGGTTTCAAGAGCCACCCCGTTAAATGCAGTTGTGTTAAGTTGGGGTGTATGAAAGGACCCTGATGTAGAAGATCCGGGCACAGAGGAAGGGGCCACGGATCGTCTGACAATAGGGACCGAAGGTCCGAGAACCAACTTCTCCGAGGCCATTTCGGAGCCACGAGAATGACAGAGGCTGACTCGTGTTTTATCCTTTTTAGAAGACGAGGGAGAAGCAGAATCGGAGGAAAAGGTACACGAAGTCATAGATCCACGGACTTGTCAAAGCGTCTACTGCTTTTGCCTGCGGATCTCGAGTTCTTACACGTATACTGGGAGCTAATGATTCAATCGTGACGCCATGAGGTCCACCTGAGGACATCCCCATCGACGTATCAGCGCGTTGAACATGTCTGGATGAAGCTTCCATTCCCCGGGATGGATATCCTGGCGACTTAGGTAATCTGCTTCCCAGTTGTCCACACCCGGGATGAATACCACCGACAGGATTACTGTCTGGTTCTCGGCCCACCGGAGGATCTGAGTTACTTCTCGCATGGCCATGTGACTCCGAGTCCCTCCTTGGCGGTTGATGTAAGTGACGGCCGTCGCGTTGTCTGACTAAACTCTTACCGGGCGAGCTCTTAGAAACTCTGTTGCTTCTATCAGAGCATTGTAAATAGCTCTGAGTTCCAATACATTTATGGGCCACTTCCATTCTAGAGGGGACCATCGACCCTGAAAGTGATAATCGAGGACTACTGCTCCCCATCCTCGAAGGCTGGCATTCCATTGTTACGATGATCCAGTCTCACACTCCGAATCTTCGGCCCGCTAAAAGATTGTTGGATTATGTCCACCAGAGAAGGGCAACTCTGGTAAGCGGGCGCAGACGGATCTGTCGATGTAGAAGACGGTGAGACCCTGACCCCTTTGCTAGCAGGTCCAGCTGAAACACCCTGGAGTGGAACCGCCCAAACTGTAGTGCCTCGTAAGCAGCTACCATCTTCCCCAAGAGCCGCAGACAAAGAAGCAGGGACACCTCCTTTGGTCTAAGGACCAGCTGAACTAACAACCGGATATGCCGGGCTTTGTCTAATGGAAGAAAAATCCTCTGTGATGCCGTATCCAAGATCATGCCCAGAAACAGGAGTTTCTGGGACGGATTGAGATTTGATATCTTGAAGTTGATTATCCAACCGTGTTGGATTAGAGTGTGATATGTTGGTAAGGCATGATTTGATAGAAGAGATACCGATGGAGCCTTGAGTAACAGGTCATCCAAATAAGGGATTATGTTCACTCCCGATGACCGAAGAAGAGCAATCATGACTGACATGAGTTTGGTGAAGATGCGGGGAGCAGAGGATAACCCAAACGGCAATGCCTGAAATGGATAATGATCTTTCAGTATGGCAAAACGCAGAAAGGCCTGATGTGTTTCCCAAATGGAAACATGGAGATAGGCATCCTTGATATCCAGGGATAATAGGAACTCCCCTGGTTCCAAGCTCGCAATGACTGACTGCAGAGACTCCATTTTGAAACAATACATCTTCAGATACAGGTTCAAGGACTTGAGGTTTAAGATGGGCCTGACCGAGCCATCCGGTTTGGGTACTACAAACAAGTTTGAGTAAAACCCCATACCTCGTTGATGTTCCGGAACTGGAACTAGCACAGATGATACTACTAGAGACTGGATAGCCTCCTGTAGACCCTGGCCTTGTCTGCAGGTATTGGTAGACTTGTAGTGAAGAACAAAGGGGGGGACTTTGAAGTCTATTCGGTGCCCCAGGGAAATTAGTCTGCAAATCCACGGTTCTGTAGAGGTCTAGTTCCAAACTTTATGAAATTTTTGCAGGTGGGCTCCCACTGCAGGTGGTCCCAGGTGGGACGGAAGACCGTCATGCCACCTGTTTCTCAGCTGGTTTAGGCTCCTGTCTACGTGCAACCGTGTGTGGGCGACCTCTACCTCTGCCGCCTCTTGGTTGCGTGGGAGCACCTCTTTCTCTACCACGAAAGGAATGTGGCGCACGAAAGGAATGAAACGAAGGTCCAGTATAAGATCTTCTGGGAGCCGGTGCAGTTCACGGGAGGAAGGAAGACTTACCCCCTGTGGCTTGGGATATCCATTTGTCTAATTCCGGCCCAAACAGCATGTCGCCAGTGAATGGTAGACCCTCCACTGGACGCTTGGGTTCTGCCTCCACTTGCCAAATGCGCAACCAGAGGGCTCTGCGGCCCATAATCGCAGAAGCCGGTATGCGAGCACTAATCTGACTGATATCTTTTGAAGCTTCTCCCAGGTAAACTGCAGACTCATGGATGTGTTCTGCTAGTAGACGTAACTCTGCTCTGGAAGTACCTGAGTCCAAACCTGTAATCAACTGGTCAGCCCAGCAAACCACAGCCTTGTTAACCCAAGCGGTACCAAGTGTGGGTCTAAGTTGAGCACCCGCTGCAGTATAAATAGATCTTAGCATTGTCTCCAACTTACAATCCGAAGGATCTTTTAGTACTATAGTAGTGCTGTTTTCTTAGAGACGGATGTATCTACTGGAGGGGGTGTTTCCCACTTCTCCATCATTGATGATGGAAAAGGGTAGCTAGATGGAAACCGGCGCAGAATCTGGAACCGTTTATGCGGTTGTTTCCAGGCCACTGAGAAATAATGCTGTTGAAGTTGCTGTGAGAATGGAAAAACCGCCGAGCTCTTAGGTTGTTCAAGAAATAATTCACACTCCTGGGATGCAGGAATGATATCCTCAGGTAAATTCAGGGTTTTTCTGACCGCCAAAATTAGAGATTCCACCCCGGGAGAGGTGGACTATAACTCCTGAGGGGTACCGTCCTATACAGCTTCCTCCAATTCACATTTGGTATCCTCCGTAGCGAGGAATTCTTCGTATGACTCTTCTGATTGGAGAACAGTTCGATAAAGAATGCTTTTGTGTCGGTCCTTGGTATGAAGTGGAGGGTGCAGACACAACGCTGTATCCATAACCTGTACCAGGGCGTCTAGGGACTTGGTTAACCCAGCCACCTAGGGAGGTTGAGACTTATGCGCCTCAGCTAACTCTGACATGAAGATTGACATAACTCCTACCATGTCATCGGCCCATGGAGGAGCAGGTGAGGCAGAAATAGCCATAGGTGGATCAATTGCTATAAAAGCATCACATAACATGGACCCAATGGCATGCGGCTTGGTTAGTTTTGAACAGACAAACATTTTCTGAGAAGTCTTAGTTCTGTTTGACATGGATACACACAGTCACCACACACAGAGGGACAGAGTATAAACAGAGTAAAGAAAAACAGAAGGCTGGTTTGGGACACAGAGGAGGAGATACACCCCATTCCCTTCCCACAGATTAGATTCCCTGAACTTACACCCTAGTGAATTACTCACAGCCTCTGTACCGGGGATGTAGTCAGGTCAGCCTTCTGTGTAACTTGCAGCTGCACTCTGTCTATGTGTAGGGAGAGAATGTACGCATTCAGCATAAAAACCAGCAACAAGCTGTTTGTAACAGCTCACTAGCCGCGTATACAGTGTGCAGGGAGAGAAAGAGAACCCGTACTGCTAGGCTCTGCCCCCCCCCGCCTTCATCCTGTCTAACATGGCTGCTCCCCATCTAACGGAGGAGCCCACATCATACTAAAGCCCCGCAGAGGCTCCTTCACTCTGCAGCTGCCAGTTGCAAGCAGGGCTGAAAGATATGAGAAGCAGCGCTAATCGGTCGCGCGCTTGATGCGGGGGTCAGTGAGAAGGTCACCCATACTGCGCTCCCCGGAGGACCTTCTCAGCTGCAGCACAATCTCTTCTTGTCAGCATAAAAACCAGCTGCTGTGGCGATAAGGAGCTGTCAGTGATTTTAGTTTAAGCACTGTGCACTCCTTCCTGCTTCTATTAAAACAGGGCGCCAGGTACCTGGACCCCACCTTTACAGAGGTGGCGAAGGGTACCTAAGTGTTAAAAGATGTTTATAAAATAATAAAACTAAGAAAAAAATAACTAAAAATGTTTTAATAAATAAATGTATTGCTGGATCACAGCAGATTGTGACCAGCTCCTAGGGCACATTTTCTAAACTGAGGGCTGATGGGGCATAGAGGGGGAGGAGCTTCTCACTTCTAAATTATTTAAAGTGCCGGCTCCAGTTATCCACGCCTCTATACCCCAGCGTAAGCACCTCCAGTGTACCCTAGTGGATAATAGAGAAAGTAAATTTGATATTCGGATCCGACTGGTTGACTTGGGTCATCATTTCAATGAAATCATCTTTTTGGCCCCCCCCACACCATAAATACATCGTCTATATATCGAATATAAAATAGTATGTGTAGAGCAAATCGCTGGTTGTTGAAAAATACATTCCTTTCCACACCAAACATAAAAGAGTTGGCATACGCCGGGGCCACTCTGGACCCCATAGTGCAGCCAGACAACTGGATATATATATATATATATATATATATACCCATTGAACAAAAAATAGTTACTCGTAAGGACCAGGTTAAGGAGTTACAGAAATATTTTTATTTGAGGACCTTTATAGTGTATGTTAAAAAGACCTGTGTAGCCTCTATCCCCTTGTCATGTGGTATTTTTGTGTAAAGGCTGACAGTGTCAGCTGTACACAAATAGATGTCCGCTGGTAGGGATGTTAGATTTTGCAATTTATTCATATTCAGGAACATGGTCGTATCCCTTAGGTACGTTCTTTCCTCCTGTATCACAGGTTGCAGGTAATGATCAAGAAGCCTAGAGACATCATAGTACAGAGAGTTCCTAGCCGATACCGATATTATCGGTTGTCCCGGTGGCTTAAGACTGTCTTTGTGTAGTTTCGTGATCAAATAGAACACAGGAACTTTGGGAAATTCTACCAGGAGTGATGAGGCAACCTGTTTTGAAATTATTCCTGCTTCAACGGCCTGTGTTAGCCTGTGTTAGTGTAGTGTTTTAGTGTCCAGTTCATCGCAAAAAGTGGTAGTCGGGTCCCCTTCTAATTTTCTATATACAGATATGTCAGACAGCTATCTATTTGCTTCTGCCACATAGTCAGTGAGATTCATAAACACAATTCCGCCCCCCTTGTAGGCAGGGCAGATAACTATGTCTTTATATGCTGACAATGCTCTTAAGGCTTGTTGTTCTTTCTAACTGAAATCGCAACGTGGTGACTCATAATACCGTAGGCCTCTTTATCATCTACGGTATGCAGATGTTCAAGATTTTTGTATATGACTTTATAGAATGGTTGCTTGATAGAGGATCAAACAGTGTCTTAGATTTAATAAGGCATCTTTCCGTCAAAATAATATTGCTTGAAACCTGTTCCTGGTTTCCAAAAAACTATTTTAAACGTAATTGCCTATTAAAACGACATAGGTCAATTTTCCTTTGAAATTTATTGTGTGAATTTGTGGGTACGAAACTCAACCCTCTTCCTAATACACTTTCATCCTCTCTTGATAATGTCCTTGTGGACAAATTGTATATTAATTTTTCTTCTTTGATGTTTTTGCTCTTGTGGTAACCCCTAAAGGGGGCATTGTGTTAATGCTCTTGAACTTGTGCCAGCAAATTCCACCTCGCTGTCAGACGAATGGGCCCCACTTGAAGTTTCTGTATCCAACGGAAAACGTTTGCCTCTTCTATAGCGTTGATATTGCCTGGTATTTGGTTGTGTGTTGTATACCCAACTATACACCCTCTTTTCTTCGTAATCTTTATTGACAGTTACCACTTTTGTTTTTTTGAATTGGATCTTTTTTATAATTCCCTACCTGCACTTGTAGTTTCTCAAGCCAGTTGCAGGAAATATTTGTGGATAATTTGGACAGATGCTGCTCCTCAAAGATTCTAATCTTTTTTTTGACACTGTTAAGTACTTTTTTAGACTCTTCTATCACTAGAAGGATTAAATCGAATGATGCTTTATTCAGTATTGCAGCCCACTTATGGCAAAACTCTGAATTCTGTCGCCCTATTGTGGGTATATTGCGAATTCTGAACCCGCGGGGGATCTTCTTCTCTCTAAAGTAATCTGAAAGAGAGACCCCGTGAAGGAAGAAGTCAACCTCTTTCTTTTTTAGCTTTAACAAGTGTACATAGTGGTGTTATCATAGTTAGTATTCTCAATGCATCCTCATCTGAAGATGGCAGACTTCATAGTAATATGAATTTCATGTGCTATTGATATTTTTCTAGTATCATTGTCTGCGCTATAATTTTATTTGCAGATAGCCTGTTTGGGAATCAACCTTAGACCTCAGTTGCATAGACTGCATGTGTGTATTCCAATGAGCACACAATTCTTTGAATTAGCAGCTCCACCATTTTGTGAGTGACAGCAATCTCATTCTGTGAGTGCTGAATCTGCAGTTAACCACAGGGTGTGATGGCATACCATATCTGTATCACGCAAGGCACACGTCCATTAAGGCATCAGCCTTAATGATCATAATTTCATTGCTTTTTTTAGTTTGAGTGGCACAAATTCAATAGGTTTTGTGAAATTTAGGTCATGTCTAAGAAGCCTTAATGGGACATGTAAAGCCATAAGGTTTTTTGTCTATGGAATATATATATATATATATATGTTGTGACACAGTCAGGAACGGGGTCCCTCCCCTGGGGTAGATGGACTCCCTCTTACACATACAGCAGCCATAGTTAGAGGATACAAGTCTGTGGTTCTCGTACAAACTGGTTGGCGCCAGTCTTTATTATGCCAAATGAATATAAACATAAACAAAGCATAAACATAAGACCTAGCCCGGCTGGGCACTAGCTACACAGCAGATTCCCTCTCTACAGTAATGGTAGGGCCTATTGCCCTCACCATCAACAAAACACATGCACAGTACTTACAAGGATTATCACAAAGTGTCTCTGAACAGGCTAATCTGCCTGTTCTCCCAGGTGTGAGACACTGCACCAAGAGATTACACAGCTCTTATGAGCCAGTTCCAGGTGAAACCACTAATTGGCCTGTTCCCAGGCTAAAAGGCCCAAAACCTGGAGTGGCCTGTGGATGGAGCACTCCCTCTCCTCACATCCACACCCCCAGGACCCAAACCGGCTTGTCTCTAAAGCTGACATTTCTAGTCTGTTTTTCCCAAACAGACTTCTCCTGGGGGTTTCAGAACACATATGACAGGAACCTAGGACAAACATAGAAGCCATTCCACACTTCTCCAGTGCTTCTATCACAACATATACACATACATACATAGTGGGCTTTATACCTTTAAAAAAACAAACTGGATTTGTCTGCAGCTGCAATTGGGATTAACGAAGATGAATCTGGAGGGAATGCTTTCAGCCACTTTCTTTTTCATGATGATGTATTTCTCTGTGTTTATGACTTTAACAGTATAGGCAGTGACACTTTAGAAAGATAATCAATATTAGTCACTGAGGTTTCTGCAGACGTCTCTTTAAAATGAACAAAAATTTTGTCTAGAAATAAATGGACTGGGAACCTGACAACATTCCAATAGATCTGATGTGTAAATCAATGAAACACCCCATGCGGAAGTGTACACAGCTATAACAGAGTGGTGATGGATGTGATGGTTTAGGGAACAACAGTGTACTCTGTTTTGTATTGTACATTAACAGATATCGTGTGCAGGGAAACACATCAAACACATTTTATGGTAACAGACATAAATTTCCAGCTATAGTTGTTAGAGAATACAGACAACAATTATAGTGTGAAAATAAACTTTCCATTGGCTTTATTTTATTTTCCAGAAATTCTTTTACCCAGAACTCTAATCATACATGTGTTTCCTCATACAACTAGCCTCAATACACCTCGCAGCGCGACTTGCCTGGCGTGAGTGAGCTGACAGGTCCCCTGCTACTTTGCTAGTGCTTAGCTTCTGTTTTGCCAGAGATGCGTCTAAGATGCAATGCAACTAGGTATACAAGTGTCACATATCAAAAGAAACAGCAGTCTGCTGGTGTGTCCTAGTCACATCACACTGCGACTGAGATGCATTTTTGGCAAAAAAGATGCTAGCAGGGTCTCACGGTACCTGACGCACCGAGGGGCTCTTTAGCGCGACTTCAGCAAATATGTGTAAGGACCAGTGGCGGCTCCAGAGGTGGGATTACAGCACAATCCAAAATTCAAATAGGGGAGCCACACCAACTGACAGTGACTCTTGGCCGGTGATGTGTGGCAGTGTTTGGGGGTGGCGGTTGGTGTGGCTCCCCTATTTGAATTTTGGACTGTGCTGCTGCCCCACCCATTGGTAAGGACACGTGTATCTGTTATTCAGAGCAGAGAAGAGGTAGCCATTTTGTCTGCCACTTTGACTATTAATTAATAGTCACGGGAAGGCGGCTCATCAGTTCAATAGGAAACGGTGACATAAGTAAGGCACTAGTTTTCATTACTCAGGGCCGCCAATGCTGCAGTCATCTATGTTTACGGACGCTGCACTCGAATCGCTATTGCACTCAGGAGGAATCTGCTTCCTACAGACGTATGTACTGTATGTGTGACTCTTCCTGCCTGTATGTGTGTATGTGTGATCCTTCCTGCCTGTATGTACTGTATGTGTGACCCTTCCTGCCTGTATGTACTGTATGTGTGTATGAACGTGTGACCCTTCCTGCCTGTATGTGTGTCCCTTTCTGCCTGTATGTATGTATGTACTGTATGTGTGACCCTTCCTGCCTGTATATGTGTGTGTGTATGTATGTATGTATGTGTCTATGTATGTGACCCTGCCTGTATGTGTGTCTATGTATGTATGAATGTGTGACCCCTACCTGTATGTATGTGTGACCATTCCTGTATGTGTATATGTTTGTATGTATCTGTGATCCTGTATGTATGTATGTATGTATGTATGTATGTATGTATGTATGTATGTGTGACCCTGCCATGTATGTATGTGTATATATGTAGCGGTACCCTGGCCACATGCTACACCTCTGCTGGAGACATATAGTATACAGTATTTTTATACTGTATTTAGTAAACAGAAAATACATTAAAGGTTATATAGCTGTGACCTGTCCATTTCTTTCTACTGTTACAGACAAGACCTTGTAAAAAATTATCAATATAATTATGCCACTGCTCAATACATCGCCCCAATATGCCATCTATCCGCTGCTGATAGGTCTTCCACAAGGTCGTATAAACCTTTTCAACTGGGCCCTGACCAACTCAATTGTATTCATGTACGGGGACCTGTAAAAGCATGAAAGTAGCCAAATATATCACTTCAATAAAACTTCATACTGTAATCATCAATCTATACATGCAATTAGTAAGAGTGTAGTACATAATACAGTAGGACAATAATTACTCCGGTGTTGTGTGTTGCCTACTGATGCCTCAGCATTACTTGACACCGCTGTGATGTGGAGAAGGACAAAGAACCATTGGTTCTGTGGCAGGTATGGGGTACTTTAATGTTACTGATAACATCAATTGAATACTGCACTATAAGTAAGTCAATTACATAAAGTATGTATACAGTAGAGTACAGTACTAATCTTATTTTCTGCTGTATGTTCATGGCAGCCATACGTAACCAGGCAGTGGTAGAAGGAATGCTGGGACGAGTAATGCACATGTAACCAAATGTACATTGTCTGACCATCTTTTCTATTTTTTTCCCTTGTACTGAGCTGTACACACTTCAGCTACTGTACCCTTATATAAATACTGTATGGCACTCTGGACCATAAAGCACCTGTAAAATATATCAGAAGCTCCAGCACCAGTCTCTGAATACCCAGCCTTGTTCAGCTCCCGGAAAAAGGTTGTAAAAACTTCATTTCTATGTATGTATAAGACTGTTTTTGTGCCAATGTACCACACATATTTTATGATGGACCAGAGAAGGCCAAATAAGCAGTATTTTTTATTAGTAAAGAAAATAACTGCTGCTGTAACTGTACATTGTGATTGTTAACATATATTGTATATTTAACAATGGTGAACTACAGTTAGCCATTTGTAAATACTTTATATATTAAGTTCACTTATACTGTAGTATTTGTTATGTATAGTAATATTTTGCCTCTTAATAAAAGGAACCTTTACTACAAATATTTTTTGTCAAGCTGAGAATCTGCCCTGATCTACATACGGCACTCTGAACCATAAAGCACCTGTACTAAACTATACCTCTTGGATTAGTGGTGCACATGTAACAAAATGTACTGTACATTGGCTGGGATGTAGTCGGCAGGAGAGGAGGGTTAGGGTAAGGCTTCGGAAGGGGGGTGATTAGCTTTAGGCTGTGGGAGGGGAGGGTTAGGATGCGAGGGGAGGGCAATTAGGGTTAGATACGGCTGCTGGAGAGGAGGGTTAGGCTGCAGGAAAGGAGGGTTAGGCTGCAGGAGGGGGCGACTAAATTTAGGCTGCGGAAGTTGAGGGTTAGACTGCGATGGGGGGCGCGATTAAGGTTAGGCTGCGGGAGGGGGGGTCAGGCTGCGAGGGGAGGGTGATTAGGGTTAGGCTACAGCTGTAGGCGAGGTGGGTTAGGGTTAGGCTGCAGGGGGTACCCATTAAATTTAGGCTGCGGGAGGGGATGGTTAGGCTGCTGTGGGAGGGGGGGCGCGATTAGGTTTAGGCTGCGGGAAGGATTGGTTAGGATTAGGGTAAAGGTTAGCGTGAAAATACTTTCCGAAATTCACCAGCATTTTCACCGTTGGCACCCCACTGCCGGGATTATGACTGTCGGCATGTTGTAAAACCCATTGGCTTACTGTAATCTCTATTTTTCTTATTTTCATTGAGCTGTACACTGTCTACCTGTCCTGATCTGCATATAGTACTCTGTACCATAAAGCACCTGTATTGTACTGTGCCTCACAAGCTACAGCACCATCATCTGAATAATAGTTATTTTGTTTAAGTAAACTTATATATTTAATACATTAGTAATAACAAAAAAAGAGCATATGCACCACCAGGAGTTCTGCAAAATAGATAATGGAATGTATGCTATTTTTTTTTTATTATCTTTAAACTGTATCTGCTACTTAAATTTATAAACATTTTCTATATTTTGTTTTACCTGGCCTTGGCACCAGTCTTGAACCCTTTCTCTGTTCCTCCTGTTGTGTCGGCTCCTCCTCTACCAGCTACTCTATCACCTTGATTCTCTGTGCTGTACCTCACCTGCCATCTACCCCTCTCTAAGCTCCTCTTCCAGGCCCTACTCTACCAACTCCGCTTCTTCCGGCTCCTAATTTCCTGCTGTCTCCTCCTCTCTCCTGTTCTCTTTCGGACCTCCCCTATCAGGTCCAGTTCTCCTGCCTCCTATTCTCCTGCCAGCTCCTCCACTTTCTGAACATCCTTCTCTTCTGCCAGCATAGTCCTCCTTGAACTAACTACAAATATATATTATGCACTGAGTAGTTAGGTAGGTTCATGATGCAATAAAGTGGATTCGCATTTACATAGTACAAATTACATAGTAGGAATTTCAGAACACAATGTGTAACGTTTTTGGGAGAATACACCTACAGTCAATACTGGTGGTGCAAGCACAAAACACGACTTACACACAGTCCAAAAACATAACGTACGGCCATAGGAGTCCATTTACATAGTAGGAATTTTAGAACACAATGTGCAACATTTTTGGGAGAATACACCTACATGTGTAGAGTGCAGTCAATACTGGTGGTGCAAGCACAAAACACGACTTGCACACAGTCCAAAAACATAACGTACGGCCAACTGTGGCTCAAATTGTGTTTCAATATTCACCACACTTTTTCTTTATTAAAATCCATCTGCTTTATCTCATTTCATACTCCAGCTATGGTCAGAAATGAGGGAATGAGAAACAGACATGTAAATTAGAATTTGCCAAACGAAAGCATGACTAAACCTGCCATTCGTGTGCAGTGTTCTCTCTCCCCTTTATGAATTCTCCTCAGCCAGGGCCGTAGCTAGGGTAATGCGGCCGGTGCCATGGCACAGAGCACCACAGGTCAGGGGGCGCTGTTTGGGCCTGTCAAATTTCTGTTTATTATCATTCTTGCTTGTAGCTTCCTCTTACTGTATTTTATCCCCAGCATCTCCTGACCTCTCCTATCTCTTCTCTGGCCCTTCCCCATGAAGCCATTGCCCTTTTTTTGGGTGCATTATGGACCTCATTCAGAGTCGGTCGAAGTGGCCGCACGGTCGTACGGAAAAAGGGGCCGGATATTCAAATGATTCCCTCGCAAGTTGCGTCCCTAAGTTCGGCTCGGTAGTTGGCCGACCAAGGGGAGGAAGCGGTCGGAAGACAAAAAAATACGCCCCCTTCTCGTACGCATTGCACGTCATCTCTGGGCATATAAGGATTAATTGAGACCATCGGGAACCATCGGCACTGGTCGTAGAGCTTAAGGTTGACCATACCCTCTCTTAAGCTCTACGATCATGTCAGTGTAAAAACCTCCCATGTCACATGTGCCATGACGCTACTTTGTTAATTATGCACTCCCATAATCCGTATGCACTCCCATAAAACGCCGTTCACATAATGAGGCACGCCTGCGTTCGGATCTCCACTCCCCCGTTTTCAAGCACCTTACCCTGTTACCACCCACAAACGCCTCCATCTGTCACTCAAACTACCGACCTGGCTGTGTTCAAGGAGAGAGAAATTTCTGATCGTAGCGGCTCGTTTGCGCACGCGCACTGCGAACTTTACGCATGCGCAGTATAGCGAACATCGGTGGCGTACGACCGTGCGGCCGCAACGACCGACTCTGAATGAGGTCCAATGTCCCTTTGAAAAATGAGGGGGGCGCCAATGTTCTTTCTGGCACAGGGCACCAAAATGTCTAGTTACGGCAAATAAGTTCCCTGCAAGGCTGATTATTAACAACAATCCACACCAGAAAGATCCGAAATAAAATTCACAACTTTGATTGTGGGTATCCAACCCCAATGGCTTAGATTATCTAGAAGTGTTTGGAAACTAGCCATAGCAATCTCAGCAGCAGCCAGGAAAAATGTTCTTCACGTGTGGAACCACCTTACCCTACTCTCTTTGAATCTATTCAAGGAGAAAATATTTTACATCATGAGGATGGATTGGACAGAGGCAACCCTTCAGAAATATGGGAAAGTTATATCGAAACACAACCATCTCATATTAGGTAACATATCTATAAATGTTTTTACTCCACACTATGGTATGAAATTCAAGTTTAAGTTTATCTAGTAGATAATCCAATTACCTTACAACTGTCTGACACATGATGTTCAACCACTGCAATGACCTCCTCATGCTCCCTGCAGCTTTCCATTGGTTTAGAGGTATTATATAATGCTATGATATTTCTGAGATTATATATATATATATATATATATATATATATATATACATATACATACACATACATACACACACAGTATATATTGTGATGTCTTGGGTTTAATTAGCTCGGCAGAGGGTGAATGGGTGCAGTGTTTAGGTGCTTAATGAGGGTCCGCACGCAGCTTTCAGGTGAAATAAACGAGGTGATGCTTTACTTCCAGCATATGAAATCAGGAAACAGAAAATAACAAACAAACCTAGCCCTTGTTTAGGGCACTAGCTCACTTCTTCAACCCTCACTATTAAAGTGCAGCTAGTCTGCAAACAAAAGTCCAAAGTCAGCTTAGCCCTGCTTCCTGCAGGTTAACACAGGCTCCGGCCTGGTTTTTAGTTGGCTGGCTGCCACAGCCTCACATTCTGGCCTGCTTCCTTGCAGGTACCATAGCTCAGTCACAGAATTTGATGGCCTTCCCTGTATCTTACAGATCTAGGCTCAGGCCTCCTGGCCCCCAATGGCTTCCTGGCACAATGAGCTCTGTCTGACTGTTCTGCCTCAGTCCTCCCTGGACTGAATCCACTGGGTAGCAATTAGGCATCTTCCCACAATGCTTTTCGAGTCTGTGTGTGTGGGTCTCCCCTGTCCCACACAGAAACTGCTGTTCACCAGTGCCACCTCTGGTGATACTGCCACATATCCACCTCCCCAGCTTGAAACCCCTGGGTTCAGCTACATGGGACGAGGCATTCTCATTGCGAAGTCCCTCTTCACTCTCCTCATGAGGGAAATTCACTGCATCTATGGTCCTACAGACTCTTGCGATCTCTGGGGGTCACATCCTTCAAGTTCCAAAGGTAATTTTTCTCCTTACATTTTTCCTAACTTTATGGTACCGATGGTGGTACTTGCTTTCTTTATGCAGTACTTGAGGCTCACCCTTGGGTACTGCAACAGGCATTAAGAACTTGAAGTAACTTTTTCCAAAGCGACATACTTCATCTTTACTCTTGCCACTTAAACCTATTAAAGGCACATCTTTAACCTTCAGCCTTAAAGCCCTGTATTGGCTACTGGCATATTTCACCGATGGCCCCTTGGAAGAAGAGGAGCTAACATTATCCTGAGAGTCACTAGCATCACAACTTCTGGACCTTAGCTTTATGTCAACCGACAATGTACTGGCACAGTCACCCTCAGATTCCAGACTCACGTGTCCACGTAGGATACTTGAATATTTACTCCATTGATCCACATAATTTATCTCATGGCTTTGATGGCCATCTGCCACTTCATTAAGGCATAGATCTCTTGGATTTTCTTGTGCTACCAATTTTTGAGCCTTGAAAATATAATGAACAATTTCAACATGTTCCACCAGCACAGGTTGAAGTTCACTCTCCACAGAGGTCTTTATTTTCCAATTCACTTTAGCTGGACTACTTGCTTCAAGCTTTATCATGTGAGACCACTCCACTTCCTCATAGACAAATCCAGCAGCACTGCAAATTACATCCTGCTTGCATGAAGGCATTGTTTCACATACATGAGTATGATTCTTTATGAGACTCCCAGAATTAACATTCTCCAAGGTTCTGCTTTGCCCTGCAAAACTGTGTGATTGAGTCACCTTCTCACCACACCGAACACTCGGCAACAAGAGAGTCTCATCCTTTGAAGCCATCACTATCTCCATAGACTTCTGTACATCCTGTACCTTTGCTTCACAGGTCATGCGATCACAATCTGTATACGTCAGTTCTTTATTATCAACTTTGGACACAGTTTTGCAATCTGGACCTGTGTCCCTTTTGGAGGACTTCATACCCTCACCTATTACTGCAAGCTGAAAGTCACTGCAAGGAATCTCATCCACTTTTTCCAAGACAGACCCTTAGGAAATTTCCCAACTCCGATACTTCTGTCCCTTCTTGTACACTGGTATTGTTAATGAGGACATCTCTATAGTCCCATTGCTGCTGAAAGACATCATTCTGGAACATCTTACTTAGTTCCCGCAATTCATTGTTTGTCCGTTGCTCATCACACAAGACACTCGGCACTGGTAGCATATCACTCTGCGTGCCAGCCTTTTCAGGATCAACTTGAACCAATCGCTGCTTGTGGTTATGTACTTCTGCCACACTGGGTTCAGCAAAGACATCGGACGCCATTTTAGGTCCAGAATCCAACCTCAGAATGTTATTTAACTTCTTTTCCTCTTCTGATTTTCCCACTACCTTGTGGAACTTTATTTGAGCCGTAGACAGATGCTTTTCCAGCTGGGCAAGTTTCACCATGGCGCTTTCCAACTTGTTCTCTGATTGCCGCAGACTGCGCTCCACAACTTCATGTTCAGCAAGTCTCAACTTTTGTACAATTATTTCAGACTCTGCCACATCCAATTCACTCTGCAACTTCAGTTCTTTGGTACTCCTCTCCACTTGGAATCTTTGCAACTGGTTCTGTGTACTTAGTAAACACTTCTCCAGGTTCGCACTCTGTTCTTGCAACTTCCAAGCCCTGCCATGGGCAAGGTTAAGCTCTCTCTCTAAATATTCACTTTGCTTGGCGGCTTTATGCAGACTTTCCTCCAGGAACACATTTCTTTCCATCAGACATTCTGAAACTGCTCTAGCTGCAGCTAAATTGGATTGGAGAGTTTGTACTTGCTCCTTATAGCTGACTTTAAGACGGACCATCTCCATCTCTTTTCCTTCACGGTCAGTTTTCCACTGAGCGCGAGTCTGCAGCATCTGGAGAGGCTTCGCTTTCACTTCACAAAACTCTAAAGCCAAAGAACTCTTCTCCAATTCACAAGTCTTAAGCTTTACTTGTGTGGATACAATCAAAGAGTCTTTCTCCCTCAACAGCAGAGCCAGACCTGCCACTTTCACTTGTGTGTGCTCCGCATCACTTCAATGTTTCTGGACACCTTCTTTCAATTCTTCTACTTCCTGCTGAAGTACCACACACTTTTGCTGCAATTCCACAACATCTCGCTCTAATACGTCATTCTTTGCTAGGAGCGCATCATTCTCATACTTTGTAGCACTTTTGAAAAGTTGAGCTTCCTCAAGGCATTCAGACATAACTGCCCATTTGAGAACTTAATAGGTTTTTATTTCTTGCTGCTCAAATGCCAATTTCAAAGTGGACAATTCATTCCGATATTTATTTTCAGCTTGTTCATGAACATTTCTCTCATCAACCAATTGTTCCATTAAGTCATCAACCTTCCCAGCATAATACGAATTGCCTTCATTCAAGCTTTACGCATACTGTCAAATTCCTCCAGGCTGATATAGGCCCTCATTCAGAGCCGCTCGTTAGCGGCAGTACGCTCGTTCCGAGCGATGTTTGCACATCTGCGCATGCGTACGCTTTTTAGTACGCATGCGCGAACCAGTCAGTGCGGTCGAAAATCCTTTGTACGCTATATAGCGAGTGCCTGCTATTTTGAGTGACAGAATGAGGCGTATGTGGGTGGTAACAGGGGAAGGTGCTTGAAAATGGGGAGTGGAGATCCGAACGCAGGCGTGCTTAAAGGTCAAAACGGGCGTTTTATGGGTGTGTATATTTAAAACAGCAGCGTCATTGACCACGTCACTGGGTTATTTTATAGCCAGAACTGCACGCAAATTTGTGGTAGCAAACACCAACCACAAGAATAGCGAGCAGTTCATACGCTGGTCGATGTACTCGATTAATCTAATAAATAGCGGACATGACGTAGGATGCGTGCGGCCAGGGGGCGTTTTTAACAAATAAACGAGCGTATGTTTTGCTCGTTCGTTCAGACTTAGAGGTGTGAACACACTGCAATGTGCGTACGGATCATTTAAATAGCCACCCCTTGTTTTTAAACGAACGACCGCAAATAGCGTCCGGCTCTGAATGAGGGCCATAGTCCTTTCTGGACAGACCTTGCACCATACACTGACCACACACACTGACATTCTGCTTTGTAAATATCTCTTTCAACTGAATAACACTGTTTACCCCATCAACTTGAAAGGATTCACCACAAAGGATTTCAAACAGCTTTAAATCCTTTTCATATAACCGACTTTCTTCACATTCAGACTGTAAACTCCAGCCCAGGTTTTTCATCTCTCTAGATTGAAAATGAAACTTTTTAGAATATTTATTTGTTTCCCATGATTCTTGGCCCAAAAAATACACAGAAACAACTTTTTGTTTTCACTGTATTACACTTTGTCTTCATAAGTATTTTTAACAAAGCAAAACATTTTTTTTTCATGTGGCACTACAATTACCAGCATGTATCAAGCAGTCCCAATAGCCTTTCAATAGGAACCTCTGCTCTCTTCACAGACACAGTATATACTTGCACTTTTCACTTGTACAGCATAAAAAACACAGCACCTGCTTTCTTTTCTGTGGAACTACAATGTCCAGCAATCAACACAGCACTTGCTCTGTTCTTTGCAAAAGAAATGTCCAGACCAGATAATTAGACACACCTTGTCTTAACGAGACAGAGAAACACTTTTGTGTGCTTTCAGAAAAATAAATAGTTTTCCCTGTTAACACTGCTGTAACAAAAGTCATAACCTCTTGCATTTCTTTGAAATAACACCTTCGCACATTTGCGAACAATTCTTCTTCCTCTCCAAAGGAAGAGTGCACACTTGCAGAAAACTTTTCGGTTTAACAGACTTTAACTTTTCTCTTCACTCACCACCTTGACTAGCCTTCCACCATGCAGGTGCAGTGAGCCTCCTTACTTCCATTAGCTGCTGTAATCCACTTTCTGCGCAGCTCTTGTTGCGTAGACCTGTGTGCGTAGAATCTTTTGCCCACATTCTTTTCCACCATATTGTGATGTCTTGGGGTTAATTCGCTCGGCAGAGGGTGAATGGGTGCAGTGTTTAGGTGCTTAATGAGGGTCCACACACAGCTTTCAGGTGATGCTTTACTTCCAGCATATGAAATCAGGAAGCAGAAGATAACAAACAAACCTAGCCCTTGTTTAGGGCACTAGCTCACTTCTTCAACCCTCACTATTAAAGTGCAGCTAGTCTGCAAACAAAAGTCCAAAGTCAGCTTAGCCCTGCTTCCTGCAGGTTAACACAGGCTCCGGCCTGGTCTCTAGTTGGCTGGCTGCCACAGCCTCACAGTCTGGCCTGGTTCCTTGCAGGTACCATAGCTCAGTCACAGAGTTTTATGGCCTACCCTGTATCTCACAGGTCTAGGCTCAGGCCTCCTGGCCCCCAATGGCTTCCTGGCACAATGAGCTTTGTCTGACTGTTCTGCCTCAGTCCTCCCCAGACTGAATCCACTGGGCAGCAATTAGGCATCTTCCCACAATGCTTTTCTAGTCTGTGTGGGTGGATCTCCCCTGCCACACACAGAATCTGCTGCTCACCAGTGCCACCTCTGGTGATACTGCCACTATATATATATATATATATATATATATAGAGAGAGAGAGAGAGAGAGAGAGAGAGAGAGAGACAATGAGAGGCGCAGTTACAAGGGCACTCACCAGACTTGACAAGAAATCAGCAATTTATTTGTTCATCTATAGTAAGGAAATTAATTCCAGGTTGCAGTAAATAAGCACCAACGTTTCAGTTTAAGATTGGACCATTATCAAGGCTTGCAATCCATAGTCCATATTCAGTGCAATGTGGACTTAACACGGAGTCACAACATCATCTCCTCACAACAACCATCATGACAAACAGCAATTTGCTCCCAAATGCCAGAAAATGGACAAAAACTGTTGTTTGAACCAATTGTTTAGATCAAACATTTAACAAACTTGTCTGAATGACCATTTTCATCTGTTTTCTGGCATTTAGGAGCAAATTGCTGATCATCATTTACTCCCATACGTTACCAGATTTTCACTCCAACCAATCAACTAGTTTGCTGGTTGGACAGATAATCTTTAGATGTGTGGCCAGTTTAAGATTATGGGGTAAATTTACTAAGATGGGAGTTCTATCTAAAAGTGATGTTGCCCATAGCAACCAATCAGATTCCAGGTATTATATTCTAGAGAAGATGCTAGATAAATGAGAAGTAGAATCTGTAGCATTTTGCATGCAGATACAGTCGCACATAGAATATAGGCATGCCGCATATCATTGTAATCAGCAGAAGCTGCTTGTGCATTCTATTCACATCGCTTTGCTAATAATATGCATTTGAAAGTAAAACGTTGCATTTGAGTTGTGCCACAGCATGCGCACCTCGGACTATTTAACACGCAAGGAAGATGTATGTGGAATGTGGACACGTCTAATATTTATCAAAATAGTCATACATTTTTATAACTAGGATCACATAATATAACTATGTTACACAAATAATATACATTATACTCTGTGCAGTGCAACACACATTTAGCAAAACTCAATTTTACATGGCAAATCAGAGAAATAATGGCCTTATCCCCTTTTCAAGTATTGTACAGTAAGAAAGTTGTCATTACTGATACTTATAATGTTCCCACTGTAGGGCCAAATGTAACAGGGTGAGAGTTTAGAAAATGTGAGTTTAGCAGTAAACTCTCACACTTTTTAAACTCGGCCAATGTAAAACAGGTTGAGTCTCCCATATCCAAAATGCTTGAGACCAAGGGCCTGATTCAGCGCCAGACGTTCTGACAAGAGCGCTCACTCTGAATCAGGGCCCTCCTACCTAAAATTGGAGCGGCCTCCTGGCCACAGCTATAGCGAGCGGCCAAAAAGATGGTCGCGATGGACAAGACCATCGCGACCATCGGGCTTGCGACAAGACCCTGCGGTAGGGTCTCGCTGCCGCAAGCCCAGGAGTGCTTTTGGCTCTATCACAGCCAAAAGCACTCCCACTGACATGACTAGTGATGTCAGTGGGGCCGGACCCAGACAGTAGGCGTTCCCATGGGAACGCCTCCGTCTGGGCAGCAACGCCCCCGGCACGCCCACCAAAGGGGGCGTGCTGTCACTCACCATTGACATCACGCCCCCTTTGGTGCGAGACCCATAGCGACGGCTGGCCGTCGCTATGCGGGTCTCATGCATGCGCACGACGGAGCTCCCTCCGTCGTGCGCATGCGCACTAGGGCACCATCGACCTGCTTGCGAGCGCTCACGAGCGGGTCTGAATTAGGCCCCAAGAGTACTTTGGATATCGGAATATTCCGTATTTTGGAATATTTGTATACCATATTGAAATGTCTTAGGAATAGGGCCCAAATCCATACACAGAATGCATTTATGTTTCGTAAACACCTTATACACACAGCCTGCAAGTAATTTTATACAATATTTTCAATAATTTTGTGGTTCAAACAAAGTTTGTGTACATACATGAAATCAATTTATGTTTCATATACACAAAGCCTATAGGTCATTTTATACTTTATTTTTTTAATAATTTTGTGCCTTAAACAAAGTTTGTGTACATTGAATCATCAAAAAGCAAAGGTTTCACTATCTCAGTCATGCTGAAAATATTCCATATTTCGGAATATTCCGTATTTCGGAATATTTGGATATGGGAGACTCAACCTGTACAGTCTGAGAACGCAAACTCTCATGCTTTTAAGACTCAAAAAACTGTCACGATTTAAACTCTCACCCAGATGTTTTCCCATTTTGAATATAAAACTCGACCAATGTGACAGTTTACTGCTAAACACTCACATTTTCTATACTGTCACCCTATTACATTTGGCCTGTAGTGTTTGTTAACCCCTTTAACTGTGTGGTTCTTCACTACTACAAAAGAGTTGAGATTCAACTTAGCAGTTGTAGCAGCAGATTGATATTTGCATGTTCATCAGATGTGTTTCAATGTGCATGTACTAAGAAGAGCACTTTCACTTGTGTTTTCATATAATTTCACAACAAATTCCTTGACGGGAACCACACATCTTGCTCCACGTATTCCTTTCGCATCCTGGAGGTCGGCAAACATTGATACTTGATTATCATATATGAATTATCATAATGACCCATAACAATTCATCGATATTTCAATGCTAACCCTACTGTAAGCCCCAATACCAATACAAAGGAATACAGTACTGAAACAAGACAAATAACATGACAAGATATGGTAAAATATTGTACGACAATCACATTGCAGTGCTACAAGCTGAATACCAATACAAAGAAATGCTGTTACAGAGAAATAAAATCTCTGCGTATACAGTACTGTACATACCTCTGCAATCCAGGTAGTGTTCCCGCTAGGCTGTTTTAGCGGGACGCCACGCCCTGCCTGATTTTAAAGGGGCAAAATGTGCCCTGTCCTTTCAGCAATCACCCCGATAAAACGGCCTGCCCTGTGCCTTTCTCATCAGCAGGCGCAGTGTCCCGTGGGTGGGAAAAGCTGCGGTGAGCTACAGTATCTCCACCGGGTGAATAGATGGCGTGCACATGCGCACGCCATCTTTTCACCATGAGGGGAGACCTTGGGGGAAGCCCAGAACCTCTGTAAGTGCTGGGCACGCCCCCAAGTGTGCCGAATTGGGGGCATGTCCCTCCCAAGCTCAGCCACACTCCCTTTCTGAAGCGCGCGCCGGTACTCCGTGCCTGGACCCTTTGCGCCCATTCCGCAGTCTAGCGGGAACACTACCTGGGGACCATTTGTTGCAGCAGAACGTGCCATCTTCACACAAAGTCACTCCAGCAACAATGGAGAGACATCAATATTTACTCATGGTCTTGTTTGTGCCAGATATTCTGCTGGCCTTACTGATAGGCATGATGCTTCTTCCCATTGTCCACCAAAGCCATGTGTCTCCAGTTAACTAGAGGTTCGTGCTCTCCCTTGGAGAAACGCACAGATCTTACTGCCATGTTAGTTACATATACTACGACTCAAGCAATGCGAAGAGCTGGGCCTGCGCAAACTTGCGTCTACTGTAATTGTGCAACATTTATGAATCTGTTGCATATAATACAGTACAACGGGGTAGATGTACGAAGCAGTGACAAAAGTGGAGGTGTGCCAGTGGAGAAGTTACCCATGGCAACCGATTAGCTTCTACCTATCATTTTATAGAATGTACTTGATAAATGCTACCTCAAAGCTGATTGGTTGCCATGGGCAACTTCTCCGTTGGCACACTTCTCCACTTTCTCACTGCTTCATACATCTACCCCAAGATGTGGCACTGCCAGTGACTTATGAATTTCTAGCACATACAATTCTGTACAGAAACAACATAATGTCACCAAATCCATCCAATTTATTTTGTTAAAGTCCATTAGAAAAAGTGATAAAGAAACTGTGCTATCCTTGCTAAATCAGAAGAAATATCATTGGAAATAAAACGCAGCCGTCTAAGCAAACACAGGAATCCTAGATTGGTGAAGGATTAGTACATAAATCTTTATCTGCACAGATGACATTTCTCAGAATATCAATTGTGTTTGATGATTCCTTCATGTCAGTCATGTTTCCAGGTTAAGCTCAATAGGCATAAAGGAGATAAAAGCGGATTCTCATCATTGATGTGAATAAAGGCAAGTCAAGATAAAGTCACATAATATATTTCTGCATCTTGTCAGGTGTATAACAGAGAAAAAAAGCACTATCCAGTTTTATCCCACTTTGTCACCAACATAGGGCAAAATACAAATACAATATTAAATCCATATAATTCAGTGAAAAGTGAACAGAAAAAACTTCAAATCTAATGTAAGAAACCTGTGGCTCACAATTTGTTGTGGAATTACAATTCCCAGCATGGCATGAGAGCTTGTATGTTGGCTAACTGACAGCTATTACGGAATAAACTAGACAATCAAGCAGGAGCGCTGACATAAGGCAGGGAGCACAGAGTTATAAAAATAAACACATGTAAAATTATAACATGACATTTAATAATACATACACGGAGTATAAAACATCATTACAAAAAAACTGTGTAGGTACTATACCAATACAAATACAGTCAGTCCAGATTTGCACTGGCATAGTAGATTGCGAGACAGGTTTTTTGTTTATGCAAGCAGCTGGCAGCACCTATTTTATTTATGGTACTGAAACTTGTACATACACAGTGTGTTCTAAAGATGTTTTATGTCTGAGTATGTATTATCAAAAATGTCATGTTGTAATTTTACATTTGTTTATTTTTATAACTCTGTAACAACTTTTGAAGTTGTGTCCCGTTACAAGACTCCTTTATCAGAGAAATCTTAAAGTGTTTCTCCACTCTTTATCAAATAGACATCCATCCCCCCCCCCCCCCGCCCTATTGGCTAAAACCTATATAGTGATGATCCTTGTTAGAAATAATCCATTACTATTACCCCTATAATCATCCTTCACATGCATCACCATAGAGCTTAAATAACTAGCAAAACCATATGACAGCCTGTGGCCAGGATACAGCAGGAAAACAATAATTTAACAGGTTGACAGACCTGCATGTCAGGATGCGGCCTGGGATCGGTCACTACTCACCTCCGCGTCGGCGTCCTTGGGCTTAGGTGTTCAGTCGCTGGCAGTAGAGGTGAGTGGGGGCTGAGTATTCTCCCCGGGGTCTGCTAGGGCTTCTGTGCGTGCGTCCTGGTTCCGGGGTGCCGGGCATGGGCACAGCCATGTTGGTCCATATCACCTGACTAGTCTCTCCAGGAACAGGAAACTGCTGTTCAACTTCGCTGTTCCAGTGACTGTGATACTCACCAGTGTTTCTTCGTGTTTACTCCTCAGTGTGTTGCTTCAGCCTTCTTGCTGTTCTCCAATGTTATTTGCATCAGCTCCCTGGCTGACTTCCAGTGTGTCATTTTAGTTCTCTCACTGAACTTCAGGTCTTTACATAACAGCTCCTATGTTGTTATTATTGTGCTGTTCAGTTCCCCAGCTGCCTCCCTGTGTTACTGGTGTCAGCTTTCATGCTAATTACTAGTTAGCTTTCAGCTGAATCCTTTACTCGGTGCATTCCTGTGTTACATTCCCCTGTGTTCTCAGTGCAAGTCAGCGACTGGTTCCTTTACAATTCCCAGTGCATGCCTGTGTTACATTTCCCTGTGTTCTCAGTGCAACTCTGCAACTGGTTCCTTTACAATTCTCAGTGCATCCCTGTGTTAGATTTCCCTGTGTTCTTAGTGCAAATCTATCAATTGTCAGTGTAGTCCTGTGTCTACATTTCTCAGTGCAACCTAGCGACTGGATCCCTACATGTTCTTAGTGTATTCCTGTGTCTACATTTCTCAGTGTAACTCTGCGATTAGGACCCCTACCAATTCTCAGTGCAAGTCTGCGATTGAATCTCTATCAACTCCCAGTACATTCCTGTGTCTACAATCCCTGTGTATATCAGTGCAACTCTGCCTCCGAATTATCTCCAGTGACTATCCTGATTCTAGTGTCTTCTAGTGTTTACTCATCTCTAGGGTTCCTAGTGTTAATCCGTGCTAATATACTTTTTAGTCTTCCTGCCACTCCCAGGTACCTGTCCAGAGAGTCGCGACCTGCTCACTTGGTGCAGCGAAACCCATATCCCATCTGGAGGGGTCACTGGTGAAGACCACCAAGTGAGTTAGACTCCGCGCCTCTGGGCAGGTCTAGCCAAACCTGGGTTTGGCCTCAATAGGGAGAGACCCTAGTACTGTCATTCACCTGCTTGTTCACTAGTCACCCTAACCCCCTGGCTTCTGTCCTTACCTGAAGAACTTCCCATAAGGTTCCTGACACTGCATCTCTAGAGTATTCTCTGACTTCCTTGTTCCACTATAGTGAGCTACTATGTGATAATATTTTATGGCGCAAGACAGCCGCCAAGATTAGATGATAGCGATAACCCACTAAATGGTTGTCAGTTCAAAGCTGGCAATTTTTTTTTTGCTGAGATATCTTTAGAACATTCCGATTATGGAAGATGGACCTTTAAATTTAAAATTTGAGCTAGAGGAGACTTTTCATAAGAAGCATACGGATCCCACATCTACATATCTATCTAATTCCCTAGAGTAACACAGATATAATTTGAAATATATGACTGTTATTAGATATTGTGGTGAAAGTTCCGCTTTAATCACATGGAAATCTATGGAATTTCAGGATAATATGATAAGAAGAAGAATTGTCACCTGTTGAGGAATATACTGCTGACATCATCATGGCTGATCGGTGGCTTCTTGGAGCTTGCAGCCATCCTCAAGGGCCGGAGGAAACAGTTCACAAGAATATAAAGCTGGTGCACATATTCTGCCTCAGCCTCAACCATGTTAAATACAATCTGATTGCGCTTTCTCATGCTCTCTGCATGTGGGGAACAGATATAGTCTTGAACAATTGTCTTCCATTTCCTCCTGCAAAGCCATCCACGCATGAAGCTCTGAACCTGGACAAACACACCATGTTAGTGACATACACAGGTATATTCATACATATATACATCATCATTTGTTCAGTATACTGTGCAAACTGTTTTGAAAATTGTACAGTGCAGGAGATCCATTTAACCAGTATGGCTGGGTACACATTACACAAAATAGTGCAAAATAACATTTTGAGGTGGTTCGGAACGATATATCAGGGACATTGTCTAATATATACCCACGATTGTGTGCTCCCGCGGGTGGCATGAGGCATCGTATGATTGGTCATGCAATATGTACATCATATACAAACAGATGCTGCCATATATTTCCTATAAATATGACCGATAATGAAGCTGGCAATGTGAAGAAAAATAAATTAAATTAAATAAATTGTTTTAAATTGCTAGTTTACCAAATTTAGCATCCAGTAGTATTGATTTGCAAACACAAGTCGAAGAGGGTTCAATTAAGGCCATAGCTTTGGTGAGAATTCAGAAACAAATTGGACCTGCCAGATGTTTCCTAATTATCTGGTCATTGACTTGATAGTGACAGCGCATTTTTCCTTCATTATGATCTAGACAAAGATCAGCGGCTCATCGTAGGGGGAGAGCAGATGACATAAGTGTCTCATTATTTGCACACGAGAAAGATGTCAGTAAGCTCCATCCAGCAGATTGGAAAAGTTTTGCTTTTTGTGTAAATGCTGCTGTTGTCGGTGCCTCTGAGGGGTAAATTTACTAAAGTGAGAGTTTTTAGAATTGGAGATGTTGCCCATAGTAACCAATCAGTTTCTAGCTATTATCTTCTAGAAGAGAGAGATTCAAGTATTACACAGTAGTCAGTACACAAATAATCAAATGATATGAATTATAGGTGCTGTACCCAGTTTGTGCCAGTGAGACTGGCTACCAACAGTACATGCAAGTGCAACAAGCCACAGACATTCAGGTGTGGTAGGATATGTCGACAAAAACACTGCATGTTCGTCCTAATTCCACCACGATGTTGACGCTGTTAAATTGCATCAGTAGTTTTACAGTTATACAGCTGACAGTGTTGACATGCTGTAATTAGCATTTTAACAAAGTCGACATAACAGTGCTGTTATTATGGTGACGACAAAATTGTCTGCAATGTTCTTGTGGACATTATAAATGCATACCCAAACACCCCTTCATAGATTTTTGAAAGACATTGAAAATGCAACAAGACAAACCACTGTCACATAGTGATTGATGACAAATGCCACCAGGGCCGTAACTAGGGTAGTGCGACCTGTGCCATGGCACAGGGCACCGCAGGGCAGGGGGCGGTGTTCAGGCCTGTCAATTTTCCTGTTTATTATCATTCTCACTTGTAGCTTCCTCTTCTTTTAACCTCAGCATCTCCTGGCCTCCTCTATCTCTTCCCTGGCCCTTCCCCATGAAGCCATGGCCCTTTTTTAGGTTCACTATTTTATGCCACTATTTAAAATAGGGGGGGGGCACCAATGCTCTCTCTGGCACAGGGACCAAAAAGTCTTGTTACAGCTCTGCCTGCCACAATTGAAGCCACAATCTAGAGAGTAAAAAAACAACTGAACAAGCAATACTAGTAATATTAGGTTTAGTGCACCAAACCAAGATCAACTGTATGAATTTCAGCTGCTGTATTTATGACTCTATAAATCAGGGGTGGGGAACCTTTTTTCTGCCGAGGGGCATTTTGATATATATAACATTATTCGCCACAATCGCCGATGACTACAACAATGCCTGGAGCATCCTGAGGAATCTGTTCCCCATTTCAGCTGTAAGGGCAGCGGTGGGACCGTCTGTAGTGTCCTAAGGACGGCCCAGACAGCACTGCTGCAGAGATTCTGGCTGCAAGGTGTCATTGTAGGCACCCAGCTAGCCAGATGAGGCTTGCCTAAAAAAGCTCAGAGGGCCAGACCAAATGATTCCGCGGGCCTTACACGGCCGCCGGGCCTGAGGTTCCCCATCCCTGCTTTAAATACTTTCATGTGCTAGTCCTATCTGTGATCCTTCTCCTACCACACCACAGGGCAGAATAAACCGATTTTATCCCAGCAGGCAGATGAAGTTTTCCTCTCAAGTTTTTCATCTCAAAGATTGTATCTCTAAACCTTGTTCTTTTGGAAAATGGCTGCTCTGCCATGAAATTTGTCGCAAATATATAGCTGCGACTTCGCTCATCTCTACTTAATAACATTCCGAAAACAGCAAAAGGAATATGAAAATTATAGTACAGGAAAATAAATGTAAGTGATATGAGTACAAGGAAGTTAAAATAAAGAGCCTTGTATACTGGGGTGAGCATATCAGTATAACAAAATACACAACACACAATTTATGCAAACTTGCTCTGTTATACACCTACCAAAACGTATTTATTTTCCACACTTATTTGGTGCTCGCAATGTCAATAGTGAGAAATAACTAACAGAGCTATACATGGGAGTGTCCGTATAAGAATAGCGCAGGTGTCAATTACATTTATGCAGCTAGACAAGAACATGTAAATAATGATTACCATACTGACTTGTGCAGATGTTTGAGGGACGATTTGGACCAGATCATGTCATCTCACAGCAGACGGTCCATCACCAAAGAAAAACTAAGAGCAGTGGACACTTATACTGCTTATATTAAATCCATTTCTGTTGATTGTATGATTACACTGAATGTTAATTTATTATCAAAAGATCTGGCTGATGTATTCAAAACACAGCTGGCTGCTTATAAGAACGATTACTTTATATAGGCACGGTAAGCTTTGTACAATGGTAACGCTTTACTCATCTGATTGACAGAATACCTTCTTGATTTTCTTGATATCCGGATCCTCCTCTTCGTGGTTGATGTGGTAAGGGCGCATCCGTTCCTTGGTTTTATTGAGGGCTACAATCTGACACAGAAAACATTCCCATGAGACAGAAACATTTGCATATTACGGTGAAGGAACACAGGGATCGATTCAGACCCGCTTGCTAGATGTGTATGTTCGCTAGATGTGTATGTTCGCTAGATGCGTATGCAAATTCGACTAACTGCAAGGCAGGCGATCGCACGGCAAGGCATAAGCACGCCACCTATGTCTATATAGTGTATGCACCTGTGTATGCAGACGTCCACCAGCCTGTCTTAAGACGCCCACTTCCGCACGTCATCTCCAGGAAGTGTATGCAACCTTCGGTACCTTCGGAAGCGAATGCAGCGCTTGTGGCTGACCATACCCTACCGCAAGCACTGCGAGGGCTTCAGTGTCAAATTCATAGATGACGTGCACTATGATGCTGCGTATTAATTATGCACGCCTCTAAAACGGAGTTGAGATGCTCAGGCACGCCTGCGTTCGCACCTCCACTCTCCCGTTTTCAAAGATCAACCTCTGTAACCACCTACAATCGGCTTCTCCTGTCACTCACTTAGCTGGGCAGTCTATGCGCAGCGAGCGAACGCTTCCCGCTCAGACTGGTTCGCGCACGTGCACTGCCATGCGTACTCATGCGCACAATGCAAAATTCGGTAGTATGCAAGCGAACGCTTCCTAGCGAGCGGGTCTGAATCAGGCCCACAATACAATAAATACATGAAGCGTTATGGTGGATCTAAACTGCAAGATGGAAAAACTTTTTTTTGTTTAAGTAAACGTAATACAAGAAAGATTTATACACACACAAGAACATTGCAAGCAGGTAAGGTAAGGTATACTGATTTACATCAATTCTATAATCTCATTATTTGCTGCCGTGATCAGTACAGATGTGTCCACAAACATCTCACCTCCTAAAAGTCGCGTTAAACATAACGTGTGAGTGCCGCGCGGCATGCATTAAGAGGGCTATTCTGTGGCCACTATACTTATTGCAATAACTTAAATCCCTGCAACGCGAATGGTAGAAATTGCAGTGATTTCATTGGTTGAAATCCCCACAATTCCCCAAAGAGCCTACTGCACACCAATGAAAGTGGCTGCGATCTCAGATGCATAATTATTCACATTGGAGGCCATGCCATGCAGAGAATCAGCACCTAGCATAGGGCTGGTTCAAGTTTCGATGGTGTGTCCGATGGTTTCATCTAAAGTTGCACCAAGCGTTACTGCAGCTTCTAAAGACATTTAAAGTGGTCGTCTCAATCCCTGCACATGCAGACGCACGGATGTACACCAGGGAAGGGTCTGTAGCGGTATTTGCATAATGTCACAAGGGCAATACCGCCAAAGCCGCACATATGGGCGCTGCATTGTCAGTGCAGAGTTACCAGCTGTCCTTAACATTCAGGGACAGTCCATGGGTTTTATGCACAGTATATATCTGTGGAAATCATTATCCCTGGAAATGTTCCCATTCACTACTACTATCTATCATCTCACTAAAACTACTCTCTTTTTCCTCATCTTTGATGTAAATGTTGTTACTATTATTATGTTTACTTTCTATTACATTTATACTATAATTTACTATTATTCTCTGTGTAAATAAATGGCAAAATTGTGAAAATCTATCCTTAATTCTGCTGCTTGCCTCATTTTCCTCTCTTGTAACTCTACCACAGCTGCCCCTCTCTGCCATGGCTCCCTTTACTACAGGGAATTAAAATCAAACTCCTATCCCAGATCCGTGCATGCTGCACCTGTCTGCCGCTACCCCCCCAGGTCTTGGCTGCAGCTAACGGCCGCGACTTTCCCCGCGGGGCCCACCACTGCTACTGCCCGCATTGGCCAGCCATCTTGGTGCACCCAAGTGAAGCCACAGTAAGTACACCTGCTGGAGGCTCCTACTTAGGCTGCGAAACAAGTTGAAACTTCCTATCTCTATATAATGGCGGATTCATGAGGTAATAGTTTAAAATCTGTAACTTTTTAATTTACCTGAACCCCAAAAGCACCTACACTGGAACAATAGCTACCTAATAAAACAAACCCCAAGTCTAAATTCGCCCCCTACCCTGAGTTATGCCTTTCCAAAAATCCCCCATAGACAACAGCAGAAAAGTGCTAAAAAAACAACATGGGCAATGCGCTATGATCGCATCTGACTGCAATGGAATGTGTTTCTACACAATGTAACACACACTGAATGAATAAAAAAAGGGATATTTTACTTCTTAAAAATGGAATAGATACATCACACACAATACATTACACACAATACATATAACATATAAAAAAATTGTATCAAAATAATTGCTTGTGTCAGATAGTAAATCTTCTGTTGAGCAAAGAATAAGTGATACAGTTAGATGTAACAAATCAGTTCAATTGTGTCATTTCCATGGAATGAATTAGTACTGTCTTAGGGCCTGATTCAGACCCACTCGCGAGCGGCTGTCCGCTCGCAAGTGGGTCGATGGTCTGCACTGAGCATGCGCACGACGGAGGGAGCTCCGTCGTGCGCATGCGCCAGACACGACGAGCGAAGGACTTTCCTTCGCTCGTTGTGTCCGATCAAAGGGGGCGTGCTGTCAATGTTGATTGACAGCACGCCCCCTTTGGTGGGCGTGCCGGGGGCGTGCCTCCCTGCCGGGGGCGTTCCCACGGGAACGCCTCCCGTCAGAAGCTGGCCCACTGACATCGCTAGTGATGTCAGTGGGAGTGATTTTGGCTCTGATAGAGCCAAAATCACTCCGGAGCTTGCGGTTGAAAACCTCAACCGCAGGCTCTGGCTCGCAATTTCGATGGTCGCGATGGTCACGACCATCGCGGCCATCAAAATGCACGCTCGTATAGCCTGTGGGTGGTGACCCACAGCTATACGAGCGTCCAGGAGGACGCTCCATGAAAATGGAGCCCGGCCCTCATGCAGAGCGTGCGCTCTGCTCAGAGCGTACGGCTCTGAATGAGGGCCTTAGTTCTTTATGCACTGTTTGAAATTATTGCGTTCTCACACCTGGAATGAGTATAGATTATCTGTATTAATTGACTTAGGTTTGAGGATATCGTGCTGGCGTCCCAGCATATAATAGTGATATTAAAGATAATCAATTTGGAGTTATAAAACTTCTATTCTGGAATGAATAATCCTGTAAAAGGATATGTCCATCAACACAATGGAGATATAGCGGCAGATAAATAGATGTCTTTCTCTCCGTATGTTGGAAAGGAGAAAGTGTGTCTTACCGCTACTGGGAGGGATGCAGCAGCGCTCTCCCAGATGGATACAGTCACTATGGGGAGCTGAATGTCGGCGTGCCGTGGGATCGGTGGCTCCGCTGTATGCGGCTGTGAAATCAGCTCCGGAATCCCGCTGTCACAATGCGTGTGGCAGTGTTCTCCCGATTGGATGTGATCACTGCGGGGAGCTGGAAGGTAATGCTCTGTGTGCGGCTGTTCGGTCAGCTCCGAAATCCCGCTGGCACGATACGTGTGGCGGTGCTCTCCCAATTGGATGTGGTCACTGTGGGGAGCTGGAGGGTATTGCTCCGTGAGACTGGTGTCTCCGCTGCCTGGAGCTGTGTGATCAGCTAGGGAATTCTCCAGAGGTACAGGTGCAGGTGTGTAGAACGCAGTGGAAGGACTGGACGGCAATGAGCACCGAGTTTGAGAACCTGTGTACTAGGCACACTATCAAAAATGTCTTACACATATGTTTATCACATACAGTATAGCAGGAGCTGCCGTTCCTGTCACATAAATCTATTGATTTGAATGTTTTATCACCATTAATCTCTTAATCACTATACTCAGGGGGTTGCCATGGCAATTTAGTGTGAACAGGCCTCAGGGGAGTAATCCATTTTGATCTCATGCCTGGGAAACATACTATTCCAGCTGCTAATATCTCCTGTTAAACATTCCAGAAAATAGTACACATACAGAGGGCATACATGTCTTATCAGAAAATCCCAGGTGAGATCTAATAATATCCCTCTGGTCATTTTAAAGCAATATAATATGCAGTATTAATTTCCTATACATGCATGATAGTTATGATTGTTTAGGCGAATTTCTGAAACGTACCCAAAAGGAAAACATTGAACAATTGAACAGGATTCCCACTGGAAACTTTGCCACAAACTTCAGTTACCTTTAATGCAATATGGTATATCAGGCCCAACCACAGCAAAGATTAAAGAAATCAATCAAAGCACACGATCGCTGTAGCTTCTACCAAATTACCCTAAAACAGCAGGATTTTAATAATGCCTTAATTTTTTTTTCTTTGATGATTACAATACGTTTATTTATTTTTTTGCAATTTTGTACAAACCGTTACAAATTCTCTCAGGGGCAATAACGTAAAATATTGCTTAAAACAGTGGTTCCCAAACTTTTTTGCATCACGGCGCACTAGAGTATCAGCATTATTTCCATGGCACCCCTGGGCCAAAAGTTTCGCAATGAGAGTTTCAGCAAAAATTAAATGTAGTAAATTGTGCTTGTATGTCACCCTTAGGTTCAGTTATGTGGTGGTTTACAGGGCTGCGCTGATTTTTTGATTGGCAGCCATTAGCACTGGTTACTGACTAAAAATAATTTTATTTGGTACTGAACCACTAACCCATGGCATTCCTGCTAATGCCTTCAGGCACCAAAGGGTGCCACGGCACTCAGTTTGGGAACCACTCGCTTAAAACATACAACAGAAAAAAAGCAAACAAATGTAAGGTCTTTAGACACTCCTGTATCTAATGCTAGCAACACATGAGAGCGATTTTTCGACCGAACAGACAAACGGCGCTATTACTCTGCCAGTGGAAGCTCCCAATATTGGCGGTACACACTAAACAATATTTTTAAAAACAAAACCTGATAATTTAGGGGTTGTGTGACAGTGAGTGGCTTTGACAAAAGGTCAAATTTAAGCAAAAATCTAATCCTGGTCAAATTACACCACCATGCCAAATTTGGTGGCGTTAGGTCCCAAACTCTGGCCTTGCATAAAGAACAAACAGACAGACAGACAACCTTTCTTGCATATTATATATAGAAAATAAATCTAGCACTCACGTGTTTTGCAAATAAGGTATACTTAGCTTGGTGCCCTCCATAAATTACCAGTGGTATGCTGGTTAACAATAGAATTTGCAACGAGGCGGCACTCCAAAATAAATGTCATTCGAGTCAGCGTATTAGCAACAACGTTTCGGTGCTATTTATTAGGCACTTTCGTCAGGCACAGCAGTACATGTGCCTGACGAAAGCACCTAATAAATAGAGCCAAAACGTTGCTGCTAATACGCTGGCTTGAATGACATTTATTGTGGAGTGCTGCCTTGTTGCAAATTCTATATCACACCGGCATTCCTCCCGTAAAAATAAAGTGGAACTTACCTGGGTGCCCTCCCCGGGTAGAAGATTTCCACCGTATATGCAACTCCAAAACAACAGCGGCACTCACAGGACTTGTAATCATCAAACTGTCAGGTCAGTATTCCAACGTTTCAATCTTTATTTAAGATTTTCCTCAGGGAAAATCACCAAAACGCAAACCACCAACATTTAAATAGACAACAGAACACTTACCCATGGCACAAGTAAAGTGCGGGGAGTGATGACGTAATACGGCCGCGTCCCAGCCGGCGCATCACTCGCCGCGTGGTGTGCCCATGGGTAGCTATGGTAGCAATAATCACAAACATCTAAAATCAATATAGGCTAAGGAGAAAAACATAGAACCAAGCAAAGTAATGCAAAACACCTGAAAAAATATTGGATGTAGTAGCAAAAAGCATGTAACAAAATAAAGTAATAGCTGGCCAATCGATTAAATGTCAGGACGGGATAAATAAACATCTGATCATATTAGTTCCACCATCATATGTGTACTAGGGCTAAATATCACCAGATCCTCAGGTGAAATTGTGCTAAAAAATAACCTTTTTTTCTGAAGGCTACAACTTCTTTGTTGGTCAAATTGCAACAACTGATAAATTTACCTTCTGACCTTCTCCTTTGCACTATAAATTTCGTGAATCTATACACGAGTATTCCACATCAAGAGAGTATTGCTCAATTGTCAGAATATCTTTGCTCTAACTTGAATTATGCTGGACCTAATATTGAATTCTTCTTGGACTTGCTCAGATTAATTCTCAGTAGGAATTACTCCTATTTTGATGGTAAATATTATCTCCAGTTGCAAGGCTGTAGTATGGGGGTCGAACGTGTCACCATCTTTGGCGAATATATTTATGTTCAAGATTGAGAAATCATTACTTTTTGACAGTCCGGATTTTTCTAGACATGTCCGATTTTTCACTCGTTATATAGTCGACATCCTTGTGATTTGGTGAGGAACATCGGAAGAATTTACTACTGCTATGAATTAAATCAATGAACTCCACCATAACATTAAATTTACTTGGGAATATGATATTAAATCTATCCACTACCTTGATGTTATGATTAGCTGGAACGGAATATCTCTTGATACTAATTTGTATACTAAGACAACCGATAAAAATACCTTTTTATACACAGCCAGTCACCATCCTCCGGCCCTCAAAAGAGGGTTAACGTACTCCCAATTTTTAAGGATAAGACGGATTGTCAGTGATGAAATTGAAGCAGCTAAACAGATGAGACAGGTGTTGGATAAATTCCATCAGCGTGGATATTAGTTAAAAGATCCGAACAGACCTATGAATAAAGCAATCGCCATCCCGAGAGATGAATGTCCACTTTTCCAGGAAGGATAATAAACAGAAGGAAGATAACATGATCTTTCTCAATACAATTTCCATGGCCAGTCCTAAAATTAATACTATTGTGAAAAAACATTGGCCTATGATCACCACAGATCCTGCTCTTACTCCCATAAAAAATTCTAGGGTTATGCCAAGTTTTCAGAGGGGTCCTAACTTAAATGATCATCTAGTTAAAAATGATGTTACTGGTTTTACCATACCTCCCAATTTCAAAAAGAAGTTTTTGTTAAAAAAGCCGGGCTGTTACAAATGCCTTGGCTGTATGACGTGCCCTTATATAGAAGCAGGCAACTACGTTTCTCATCCACATTCGGGCAAGAAATTTAGCATAAAACATACACTGTCCTGCACTAGTTCTTATGTAGTTTATGCCATACTATACCCATGTGGACTACTTTATATTGTCAACACTACGCCCGGCCATCCGACTGCCGCTTAATGGAAGGGACAGTGGCCAGTCAGTGGCCAGACATTTTTATGAGAGAAGATACTCACTTGCTACTTTGACCTACAAAATAGTGGATCATATCCCACCATTACCAAGAGGTGGTAATAGAGAGAATCTTTTGCTACAATGCGCAGCCAAATGGATTGACAGGATGAATTGCTTTGCCCCAAATGGACTTAATGAGATGCTTTCTTTATCTTGTTTTTTATAAATATTTTCTTTTTGGCTTATTTCCACCCTCTCTTTTTTTTACAAAACATGACAGCATTATGGTTCCATGTTTTCTTTTTCCATATGTTTTTATATATTTTTTTTTTTTTCTTGTGGTTTTTGACTATTGAACTGTCCTATTGGTGGGTATATTCTTGTTAGCGCGATTTCACCTGAGGATCCTGTGATATCTCCCTAGTACCCGTATGATGGTGGAACTAATATGATCAGATGTTTAATTATCCCTTCCTAACATTTCATCGATTGGCCAGCTATTACTTTATTGTGTTACATGCTTTTTGCTATTACACCCAATATTTCTTCAGGAGTTTTGCATTACTTTGCTTGGTTCTGGACCTGACTCAGAGACGGACGCAATACCAATATTTTCGCAGATCGAGCAATTGTTTGCAAAAAATGCGTATGCACGAAAGCTGCACTGCGCACAAGCAGTGATTGCATTGTGATTACTCTTGCACATAGGAACCACTCACAAAGTGAATAACAGGTAGTCAGTGTTTGGGGGAGGTAACGTGTGGCAGTTAGAAAAACGCAGAGGTGTCTGACTGTTTAAACGCCGTTTCATGGATGTGCATAAATTAGCCATTGCGATCACCTTTGGAGTATGAGAGCTCTCGGCGCGCCTGGAGAGCTGCAGTGTTTGTGGCTGGTCAAACTAGACTTACATGCTGCGTGACTGGCCGATCTGCGTCTATGGTACTGATGTTTGCGCTGTTGCAGATATGAGTAGGTAGCAGTGGGCGTCCCTGTGCTCTGCAAAGCTTTGGAAGGCATTAGCATATTTTAGTAACTGTGATGCGTAGGAGATTGCAGTTGCGTCCGTCTCTGAATTAGGCCCCTCTGTTCTCTATCACATGGAAGCATTTTCAGTGTTTTTTTTGCTTTTTTTAGTCAGAAGTCTATTATTAACCCACCAATAGATTTTTGGAGTGTGGGAGGAAAGCGAAGCACCCCAAGGAAACCCATGAAAACACAGGAAGAACATGCAGGACCCTTATTTGAACTGAATCTATGACCCCAGTCCTTCAAAGCAACAAATCTAAACATTGTGGCACCATGCTGCGCCAATATCAGAGTCTCTGATTACAACTGACCCTTATTACAAATGCCTTCACATTGGTTTATCTGTCCATAGTCACCTGCTTCCATTATAAATATTGAATAGTTAGAGTAAACGTTTGTTCATTAACCCCTTTGCTGCTGAGGATGAGTGGGGCTCGTCATCTGCGTATAATTAAAACTGTGCATGACGAGTCCCACTTGTGATCCACTGCAAAGTGCCCCCCTACACCCACCTTTCTGCTACCCTACCTTCTCGTTACTTTTGAACTACGAGCCCCAATAGAGATTATTGCCTAAGGATCAGTGTGATCACCAGGCAAAACCCACTGTTCTACAGATAAAATCATGGAGTCCAGGGATGGGGATGGTCTCCTCCAGTTAACCATGAAATCAGGGGAAACCATTTTAGAAAAAGACAAGTCCCCTCTTTCAATTGATGGGTCCCCTTAGTACTTATTGTCTGGTGATCACCGGAAAATGTTACGCTGCACTATGAAAAACGTAGGGAGAAGGGCACTATGTGTTCTCTCACCCCCATGATGACATAGACAACAACTGTGTGGGCACCCATATTTGAAAGAGAGGAGTTCACACTTTCAAATGATGTGGCCCACTAGTAGCTATCGTCTGGTGATCACCTGCCATCACCAGACAATATTACCCTGCGCTACAGAAAATAGACATTTTCTGTGGGAGGATGCTACGTGTGCTATAATGCTCATGATTAGACCTGTAAATGTGAGATTACTCACATATGAAAGAGTCCCTCTTTCTAATTATGTGGCCCCCTTAGCAATAGTTTTCCATAGATGGGGGAAGGCCACATCATGCACCCTGACTTGGAAGAGGTTAGTCTCCTCTTTCAAACGATGTCCCCCCTTAGTAGTTATTGTCTGGTATCACCAGACAATAACTGAAACAGTACACAAAAAATTTCATTTCCACAGATCGGGGGGGTTCTAAAGCCCATACCTCCCCCATCTTGTGTCAAATACAATAAAAAGTGATCCCTCACTTAATGCGGTAGGTTGTCTAGTTTTTAAAATGGTAGGCCTTGTTGAGTTACCATATTTTCGCTACACACAGGAAGCGTTAAAGCCGAGACAGTTAAAATTTTAAGAAAAAAAAAAAAAAACAATTTTCAATTGAAGTGCAATTTTTGTTTGTCAAAACCTATACATAGAATCCTGCCCTTTTACTATTTTGGAAAGGTGGATTATTGGCGAAACAAGAGCCACAAAGTATTTCTTTGTCGTGCTTATAAGACATTAAAAAAACACATTTAATTTTGGTTTCCTTTCTTATAATGTCAATTAAAAAAAAAAAATTCTGGAAATTTGGATTACAAAAAAAATGAATGTGTTAGATTGAGTAAAAAGACTAATGATATTTTCTGAAAATACAAAGTATTCAAAGTCTGATATTGATGTTGGAATGTAATGAGCGCTAAAGTCAGAAAATGGCCTCAGCACAAGGGTGAGAAAAGCCTCAGCAGCGAAGGGGTTAAAAGTATTGTCCGAGTACTGATAATTGCCATCTTCAAATGTGTGAGCAGACCTTTAGGACCGTGATGGGCAACAGGCCTTCTCAGGAGCCACATGCTAATCTAAAGTAGTCTCATCTGGCTTTGCTGAATAGCATAATGTTCCCTCCTTTGGTTCTTTTTATTATGAATTTTTTTGGCAAAGTTAATTAGCAAAGTCCACTTAACAGGTTAGTCTATTAGTGGAGACAATCTGTCCTGGACAGCTTGACAAGCAACCACATTAATCTACTATGTTGGTTGCGTAAACACTTTCTGTTAATGCTCTGTAACCAGTGAGCTGACTTTCTCTGCAAAGACATGTGGCCCCTTGTTAAGCCAAGAGCTAGTACAAAAAGCTCCTGAAAAAAGACATAATATGGGTTCTTATATCATGGTAATGGTTGTCACTGGGACAGTTGAATGGGAATGGGCTTGGTGTTTGTTATACCACTTTTACACCACAACTAAAACCGGGTTATTGCAAGGTTAACCCAGGTTGCTGCAAGGTGTAAAAGGGGCCAGAATTGGATTCCCGGGTCGAGTGATCTGGCAATCCAACCCTGGCAGTTTGCAGGGTTTAACACGAGAACGACCCATGTAACCCTGCAGTTTAAATGGGTAACCCGGTCCGATTTACAGGATAGTGATTTCTGGATAATATTGCACCCATTTCCTGTTTTCATCATCCTCATCACCTTTTCTTCATTAATGTAAAGGAAATGGGACATTTCTCCAGCCCACGGGCACTGACTTTATATGTTGTAAAGAACGACAACAGGTACAGATGATAGGTAATACAGCCCACTAGGCGGATAACTCTGGTTGTCTGATACACAGATTATGATATACACTGACCACCATAATATTGGGATAAAAAATGCAATCTAGATATACTCTCAGCTATTAATAATGGCCATGGGTGATTTTCACAGCTTCTAGGAACTTTGCTTTAAATAGAATATGAGAAAAGCCAGGACTGGCGATATCCTGTACATTATAGGAAAATGTAACCTCATTTACTATATAATAATCTGCGGTGGTCCTTCTCCAACATACGCAGTGGGAGTTGGGGGACACCCCGCTGACTTCCACCCCCCCAGCGGTTCTGACTGCAGCAACAAGACAGACCACCCAGAAGGAACAGGGGGTAAATGTAGCAGGGAGCAGGGAGGGATGGGGTGGGGAGTTGCGGAGCATGGGCAAGCTGAGAAGAGCTAGTTTATTCCCAGTCCATTTACTACTCTTTAATAATTGCATTAGCTATTTGTCACAATTTATATTTTGCATACATCTAGTGTTGCATTTCCTATTTTTGTTTCCAAACTTAATTATGTTACTTCTTAAAATGATGATGACTAAAGACAAAATCAAACACTTTCAGCAGACAAATACCTCTGATTTCAGCCTTTCAATTTCAGTGTCCTGATCTTCAAGCTGTTGTCGCAGTTGATTAGCAGCAATTTTTTCTGTTTCTACAATTTGTACCAAGTGAATATACTTCTGCATCAAGACCTCTCTCTCTATCAGGATGTCTGAATAGCTGAAAATGAAAAGAGAATGCCATTAGTTATAGTTCTCCATTCATGATTATGCATTCTGCAGATCTTATCCAGCCGGGCTATATCTGTGGTGTCACTCTGTCCTAAAGGGTGAATAGGAAATGGGAGTTACCAGTGCCATGCTGGCACCATCTTTACAAAAATCGGTAGAAAAATGGCACAGTAGCTGTAGAAAGGGAGGGTAAACATCCAGCAGGTGAGAGGCAATTCACGTTATCACACAATGGTTACATAGGGTCATTATTATGTGCTTTGTAATCAAGCCCGGCCCACTAACTGTGCAACAACGCATATCGGGTCCTTAACCAGCAGTGGTGGAGTGCTTGGTGATGTAGATAATGTCATCAAGGCCCAGCCAATTTAATTTGAAGGAGGAGTTGGATCCAGGTATCTGGCCTACTCTCCTGAAATTCGGGGGACTCTTTCAGGCAGAGTAGGTAAATATGGGTAAGATAGAGACCTGCAGACTCAGATCTTCAGGCAGAAGAGCTTTCATTTTATGGTTACATGGTATGCAGCCATCTTACTTACACAAATCCCAGACCCTAGTACACTATACACCATACGTGTGCCTTCTTTTAGGTTTAGTTACACACAAAATATTGTGAATCAAGCTGCCTGCATAGTACAGTTTTGAATAGGGATCAATGAACCCTATGATGGCCATGGAAAAAAATGCAGTAGATTCCATTTGCCTACAGAAAAATAAATTCCTGAAAAAATCTAGGATACTGAGAGCAAATAGTGGTCATCAAGGATAGCTCGGGGAACAATATGGGCGGCTTACATATATTTACCACTTAACTAATCCCTAAAGCAGAAGGCACAACCAAGTTTTGAGACCAATCGGTTTGAAATTAAGTCAAATAATTAGGTAAAAACCATTTCTAATCGGATTATAAGTGCACCCATCTCGGGCCTATGAAAGTAAGAATTGCAAAATGGAAACATGGAAGCACATGCAGCATGATCACACCAAAACCATGTGTGTGTGTGACCATCACCTAATAAAATAATCTGCCACAGCATTACCATGGAAGCTGTAGAAACGTCTGCTGGAACACGTCTTACCTTGCTTGGTGAATCGCCTCCACCCACTCATCCCTGTCAGCCTCCTCCTCACATCGCAACTCCAATGGCTTCTGGGCCTCATGGCCAAAGGTGACGGTGAAATAGTGCTGCAGAGATTACAGGATAATTACATTGGCATCAGGTCTGACAAGAGTGATATATACATGGAAAACATTATTAAGAGCTGCTGGGACATTACAAAGAATTACCACCTAATAGTAAATCAGGATGAATCACCTTTGTTACTCTGATTTATTATCTCAGTACTAATGCTGAAGTAAAGGTACAAACGAAACTAGTTAATATGCTTAAAATATATGTACTGAAAGGATATTTCCAGCAAGGCATACCCGGCGACTTTTTACCCAGGCCGCCAGATGGGAACACCCAAATTGGAGGTGTGCTGAGTGGCAGCGTGACGCCTTATCATGCTATTGTGTGTGTATGTGAGGGGGGCACCATGATGGAGAAGTGAGCGTATCAGCAATTTCTGGAATCTCCCAGACTTTAAGGGGTAAATTTACTAAAGTGAGAGTTTTTAGAAGTGAGTTTTAAAAGTGATGTTGCCCATAGCAACCAATCAGATTCTAGCTATTATCTTCTAGGAGGGGCTAGTTAAATGTTAAGTAGAATCTGATTGGTTGCTATGGGCAACATCATTTCTAAACCTAGCTTCGAAAAACTCTCACTCTAGTAAATTTACCCCTAAGGCTTATGTTCCACATTACGATCATTAATTCTACTGTGAGTAAATTCATCCCTTGAATACCAGTACGCAGATAGTCTCCCTGTTGGTCATCATGTTTCAGTGCACATGCATGACATCACTCCGGGTCCTTGCAGCAAGGTAAAACTTAGCACATTTTTGCAGTAAATATACTGTACCAATGTATATATATTGATTGTATTTGAAGATATGCTAAGAAAATTGTCCAGCTTTGCAATGAAAAAGAAAATGTACTTATGGTATGAAAATATGAGATATGGTAAGAACTTACCTTTGTTATCTCTATTTCTACAAAGTCCATAGGGTTCCACAGGATACCTTGGGGTATAGGTGTGACGTCAGTCATCGGGCACCATAGAGTTAAGCTTTCAGCCTCCCAGGATGCACTAGGGTCCCCCTCCTATACCCGCCCCCGAGCCAAGGCACCTCAGTTAGTTACCAAGCCATAGGCCGGAGGAGGAGAAGGAAGAGAGAGAAAGAAGATCTGGATACACACAAGAGTCACACTCTCACCAGAGGGAGACGGGAAAACCGGTGACCAGACCAAAGCCCATCTGCAGCACAGGTGCGACAGGGCGGGAGTCCTGTGGAACCCTATTGACTTCGTAGAAATAGAGGTAACAAAGGTAAGTTCTTACCATATCTCATATTTTCTACTTCAGGGTCCATAGGGTATCCACAGGATACCTTGGGGATGTCGCAAAGCAGTATCCTTTAAGGGTGGGGACGCTCCTGTGCTGAAAGGAGAATCCGCCGCCCGAAGGAAGCATCCTGAGAGGCGAAGGTGTCAAACCTGTAATACCTCACGAAGGTATGGACAGAGTACCACGTAGCAGCCTTGCAGATCTGGACTGCAGAGGCACCACGTCGAGCTGCCCACGAAGGACCCACAGACCTAGTGGAATGAGCCTTCAAAGAAGGAGGAACCGACAGACCTTCATAAAGATAAGCTTCAGAAACAGCCATACGGATCCAGGCTGCCATAGTTTGCTTTGAAGCAGGCCAACCCTTTTTACGGAAGCCATAGAGGACAAACAAGGCGTCCGACTTCCTAAACGAAGAAGTGCGGTCAACATAAGTCCTTAAGGCCCGCACAACATCCAAAGTGGCCTCACCCACTGAAAGACCAGGTGATTTAAAGGCCGGAACAACTATTTCCTCGTTAACATGAAACTGGGAAACAACTTTGGGAAGAAATTCAGGCCGAGTGCGGAGCACTGCCCTGTTCCCATGGAAAATCAAGAAAGGGGGTCTACAAGAGAGAGCCCCTAAATCAGAAACACGTCTGGCCGAAGCTATGGCCAGGAGGAAAACAGTCTTAGCTGTTAGCCATTTAAGATCCACTGAGCCCAGTGGTTCAAACGGCGGTCCCTTGAGAGCCCTCAGGACCACAGCCAAATCCCAAGGCGCCACAGGTGGAACAAAGGGCGGCTGAATGCGGAGAACACCTTGCATAAAGGTGCGCACATCCGGGATTGTAGCAATACTACGGTGAAACCAGACAGACAGGGCCGAAACCTGTACCTTCAAAGAAGCAAGGCGAAGCCCATGATCTAGTCCCGCTTGTAGGAAGGCGAGTATCCTAGACAGACGAAACTCCCGCGGTGCATAACCTCTCGGTCGACACCACTGGAAGAACGTATGCCACACGCGATGGTATATCCTCGCGGAAGACGGTTTCCGAGCTCGTAACATGGTACGCACCACCGAGCTGGAAAACCCCCTGGACCTCAAAAAGGCTATCTCAACAGCCACGCCATCAAAGACAGCCGAGTCAGGTCCGGGTGAAGACAAGGACCCTGCGACAGAAGGTCCGGTCGTAGCGGCAACCGCAGAGGACTGTCCACGGACAGACCCTGAAGGTCTGAGAACCAGTGCCGTCTGGGCCACGCGGGAGCTATCGACAGGAGCGTCCCTCATTCCTGTTTGAATTTCCGGATTACCCGTGGAAGAAGGGAAACCGGAGGAAACAGGTATGCGAACCGTAACGTCCACCGGACGGACAGAGCATCCACCAGAGACGCCTCTTCGTCTCTTGTGCGAGACCCGTACACCGGCAACTTGTTGTTGTGCCGGGACGCCATGAGGTCGATCTCTGGAAGACCCCACCTGTCCACCAGCAGTTGCAAAACATCCGGGTGCAGGGACCATTCCCCCGGATGAACGTCCTGGCGACTTAGAATGCAGAATCCGCCGAGACGGGATTAGAGTGGACTTCTGCCAGTTGATTAACCAGCCGTGCCGTTGCAGTAGCGCAATGGTCAGGTCCAAGTGGCGTAGAAGTAGCTCTGGAGATCCTGCCACTAATAACAGGTCGTCCAAGTACGGCAACATGCGGACTCCCTGCAGCCGCAGAGAAGCCGCCATGACCGCCATCACCTTGGTGAACACACGCGGTGCTGTCGCCAGGCCAAAAGGTAACGCCCGAAACTGAAAGTGGTCGCTGCGGATTGCAAACCTGAGGAACTGTTGATGGCGCAAAAGAATAGGGACATGCAGGTAAGCGTCCTGTATGTCCAATGACACCATGTAGTCCCCAGGTTCCAGCGCCAGAATGATGGACCGTAGGGTCTCCATCCGAAACTTCGGCACCCGCAAAGACTTGTTGAGAGCTTTGAGGTTGAGAATCGGACGATACGACCCATTGGGTTTCTGCACCAAAAAAAGATTTGAATAGAAACCCTGGCCCCTCTGGGAGAATGGAACAGGCACTATAACTCCAGCCTGGAGCATAGTGTGCAAGACCTTCCGCAGCTCCGTAGCCTTGTTCCGGTCTGATGGTAGACCAGTGGTGAAGAATCGAGCCGGGGGTCTGTGCCGGAAAGAGAGGGCGTACCCGTGGGAGACCACCTCGAGAACCCAAGTGTCTGTCATGGAGACCGACCAACACCGGGCGAACTGCAGCAGGCGGCCTCCCACTTTGGGATCCCCCAATGGGAGGCCCGGACCGTCAGTCCGCAGACTTGTCATCAGGCTTAGGAGTCGGACGTCTGGTACTCCATGCCTGCTTCCGGGGCTTGGACGATTTCTTGGGACCAGCCTGTCGGGGAAAAGACTGTGGTTTGGGCCTGCCCTGGGCCCTATAAGACCGAAAGGACGATGGTCCTGAACCAGAAGGAACCGCGGCCGACGGGAGACATGCCGATTTGGCTGCCGCCAGCGTGGCCACAATCTTGTCCAGATCTGGACCGAAGAGAACTTCTCCGTTAAAGGGCAACGCCTCCAAACCCTTTTTGGAGTCAGCGTCCGCCTTCCAGGATCGCAACCACAAGGTGCGACGAGCAGCCACCGCTGCTGAAGAAATTCGAGACACCAGTGTACTAATGTCTAAGGCCGCCTCGTTGATATAAGTGACCAAAACACGGAGATTACCAATCAACTCCGTTTGTTCGGCCAGACAGTCGGAATCAAAGGACGCCTCCAATGAATCCGCCCAGCGCTCCATCGCTCTGGCAACCCAGCAAATGGCCATAGCCGGCCGCGCTGCCCCCCCGCAAGGGAATAAGCGGACTTCAGGCAGATTTCCACCTTGCGGTCCGTAGCATCCTTAAGGGAGGACATGGATGGCATCGGCAATGTGGCACTACGGACAAGACGTGTCACATGAGAATCCACCTGTGGAGGGGATTCCCACTTAGAAAAATAATTATCCGAGAACGGATAAGCCACTGCCAGGCGCCTCTGCGGCTGGTATCGCTTGCCAGGCTGTTTCCGCGCCTCCTCTAAATGGTCCATTAACTGACCCGAAAGAGGAAAGACTGTGGCGTCACCCTTCACATCCTTAAAAAAGGCATACTTGGATTTAGCTGCTGGGAGAACTTCGTCCTCAATCATCAAGGCTGTGCGGACTGCCCGAATAAGTCCAGGAATATACACCTTGGACCTAGCGTCAGCGTCCTTAGTATGGAGAGGTTCCTGATCGTAAGGATCCAGAATCTCCCCATCATCAGACGTCCCTTCGTCATCCTCATAAGGAGCCGACAGAGACGCCACCGGCCGCATCACAGCCTCCCCCTGCAACACATCCGACAAGTGCTGTACAGAACTCGTCAGGGAGTTAACCCACGCCGGCTCCTGAGAAACCGGGAGAGGGGAAATAGGGAGACTGCGGGGTACCAGCAATTGTCTTGGGAAACCCTGCATGGGTGACGACACCACTGACTGCTGGGACAAACCCATCTGCTTAAACGTGGGCTGCCGGCAGAGGCCCTCCGCGCAACCCTCCCCCTCCGCTAAAGGTACTTTACACGTAGTACACTGTAGCCGGAGAGGAAAATCACTTTCAGACATGATGGTACTAAGTATGTGACCCCTCTCACCAATTGTATTTTAAAGAGGCGAGAGACCACCCTGCAGCACCGCACCGCAAGGGCTTAGCAGAAAGAACAGGGACAGTAATAAAGCTGACAGTCAGAATAGAAGATACAGGCAGCAGCGCTAGCACAGTCACATACAATGCAAAGAAAATCAATTCCTGCACTAACAGCGCTGATCACTCAACTACGCAGTCACAAAGTCTGGTAGGACACAGCGCTGCATACACAGACCTGACCACAGCGGAGGAGAGGTATGCCGGGGGACCCAGACCACGATGCTTCCGTCCAGGCTTCCAGCAGCGTTCACCATGCGTTCAAGGAAGATGGCCGCCGAGGAGCAGAGAGGAGGCTGGCCTGGGGGAGGAGCGCTGCCACAGGGCCAGTCGGCAGAGTGCAGAGAGGGCTGTGTGCAGCGGGGGAGGCGCCGGCTGTGAGACAGGGAAGGCTGCTCCCCTGGCATGCATTTAACCCGCAGGTTCTTACCTGGCTCCACGCTGCAGCCAGTCCAGGGAGCCCCCTGCCTGGGGACTCTGGACCATGTAACAGCGGGGATGAACCGCGGGACCCCGCTGCTTACCTTGCTGTCCCCCTTGATTCCGGCCATGGTCCGGAACATCTGGGGTCACCGCTAGCTGTGACCCCAGATGCCCACCAGCATCCCCGGATCGGTACCGTCGTTCTGGTACCGGCGGGGGTGTAGGGAAGACAGCATGGACGTCAGGACTGACTGTCCATGCTGTACATCCAGATGTGCAGCCACAGCTGCATGCAGGAAAACTTCAGGGGCTCTTCTTAGCCCCCACTCCAACAGGTGCACACGACTCCGGCCGGGCACCAAACTAAACTGAGGTGCCTTGGCTCGGGGGCGGGGTATAGGAGGGGGACCCTAGTGTATCCTGGGAGGCTGAAAGCTTAACTCTATGGTGCCCGATGACTGACGTCACACCTATACCCCAAGGTATCCTGTGGATACCCTATGGACCCTGAAGTAGAAATATACATTAACAGGGGTTGGCAAACTGTGGCATGCCAGCTGCTGTGGAACTACACATCCCAGCATGCCCTTCAACAGTGTTAGCATGCTCTACTAGCAAAACTGTGGCAGGACATGCTGGAATGTGTAGTTCCACAGCAGCTGGAATGACGGAGGTTGCCAACCCTGGAACATACATTCCTTCATGAGGAACATAAACAAAATAAAAAAATAAATACAAATTCATTCTCTAGAAGCTACAAATAGGATATAATCTTGTATTTCTTTAGATATTTTAAATAAAATATAAAAGTAAAGTTTCTTTATTTGCTGGACTACAGGTGCGTACACACTGGGTGATTTTACTGACCGATTGCACGATTACGACATTGTAATCGTGCAATCGCTCAGTAATAATGCACAAATCGTGCACTATAATGTCAGAAACGACCAGCCGTGCGCGCTTCCGCTGGTCGTTTCCGACATTTTATATCGCCTAAACATGCAGGCCAAGCTATCGATAAGGACAGATTGGCATGTTCAGGAATGATGGAGGGTACCTACACTGAACGACTGATATCGTAATCGTACAGTCTTTCCTAATCGCGAAGTGTGTGCGCACCTTAACACTGATTTTCATGCCTTTATTATATCTTTCCAAAGCCCATAAATATTATTTAAAAAGGTTATAAATATGGATGAGCGGTTCGGTTTTGTCTCGGTTGTTTTCATTAAATTAGGGCAAGGTCGGATTTATTTTACTGGCTATACAAAACACATGAGAGTCTAATAGCCAATATGATGCCTTTTTTGAGATCCGAACATAACCAAGTAAAACAGAACTGCTCATCTCTACTTATATCTAAGGAAGATATGTTACAGTCACAGTGTAGGATATTATAAAGATAACAAGATAGAGAAGGTCAGTACTGTGTGAATCTGTGAGGTTTGGATTTAGTGATTTAGGCCCGTATTCAATTAGCGGCGAAAAGTCGGAATCCGCGAAAAAGTATCGCGGATGACGTCATTTCGCCTGCCGGAAACTTTTTACCCTATTTAATTGCAAACACTTTTCGCGTCAGCGAAAAGTCAATGCAATGTAATAGGCGAAAAAGTTTAGCCTCTGAATAGGTGGTCAAAAAAAGTGCAAAATCGTTATTTTGGGGTGCAAAGGTGGATAAACCACTCAGAACCCTTGGGACAGTCACCCAAAGGACAACGGTGTCAAAAAATCCCTAAAAAAAAAATTGAGAACAGCCCAAAAAAGTACTTTCATTTTAGGGGTGAAAAAGTTCAAAGTTGGGATACAAGCCAAAAAAATTGCGAAATAGAGTTTTGTGGGGTCTGCAGGGATGGGTAAGGTGTTTTTTTGTTTGCTGCTAGGGTTTTTTTCACGATTTTTAAAACTTCACTTTTAAAACCATTTTCAAGTATCCCAAATTTGACAGGACTACTTTTTTCACAGAAAAATACTGCTTAATGCCATTCTTCACCACTAGTACAAAGATGCTATTTAGAAACTATTGACACAACTTAAGTACCCCCAAATAGTTTTATTAGGGCTATTCGGGGACCTCTACATTGATCCCCAATGTTAGTTCATCTTTTGGGGGGTGTCAGGCTGATTTCCTGATTTTTGACAGCACTTTTCGTCTGTTTGAGTTTTGCCGGGTTGCGTTCTCGCATGTTTTGGAATTGAATACAGAGAATAGCGGGGGCGCACATGAAAAGTTTTTCGCAGCCAAAACACGCGAATAAGGCAAAAAGTACGGCATGCGAAAAAGGATCGCGGGTGCGAACCTAATTGAATACGGGTCTTAGTAGAGAACAGGTATGTGGATAATTGCAACTAGATAGATATGAATCACTATCCACCCCAATTATACCATTAATCGAAGCAAATATGTTCTCGTTCCTAATATGTTCCATCGTCCTAGGCAAATCCAGGATAAACCATATAACCCCAGAAACAACTGACACCTGGCATAACAGGGAAACCAAATGCTTACACCGAGCTACTATTGCTTCTTACATAACTAGTGACAGCCAGTCCTTTATATAAACAGTAAGGTCCTGATGCTGAGTTGAACCCAAATCAGTCTTTGAATGCACAAAAATGAATATGTACGAGTATATGCGTACGTAAGCAGTTTTATAGCCGCCGGGATGAAATGCAGACGCTGGAAGCCCAATAGAGGAGAATCCTGATGAAGCAGGTTAAGTCCCCCTAACCCTATCCTCCTCCCCCTTCTCCCGCTACGTTACAGTGTTACAGCCGCTGACACTGTAACGTAGCATTTCGCATGCAGATACACCTACACTCACTCACAGAACATAGGCATGCTGCATATCATTTTAATCAGCAGAAGCTGCTTGTGCTATCTATTCGCATGCGATCGGCGCTACCAAGTCACACTGAGCTACCACGTTATGTGTGGCGCGACTTGTAGCGCACGGCGGATAGATGTATGTGGGCACATCTGTAGTGGTAGGTTTGTTGTTAGCTCTAACAAAAATGTCCAGAGAAATGGGGAATACAGGGGAAGATATATGAACCTTGTAAAAAAAATGACAGGTGTGGAAGCTGCCAATAGGAACCAAGCAGCTTCTACCTATCATTTTATAGAATGCACTTGATAAATGATAGTTTGAAACTGATTGGTTGCTGTTAGGTTTAATAAATCTCCCCCTTAAATTCAGACAAAAATACAAGGAGAAAAACAAACCATTTTATAGTGTATATTTTCTGTATACAAAGTACATTCTTATATATTAGTATTCTGTATAGTACTGAAATGGAGCAAAATAAAATTCTGGAAGTTTGTAGATAAGAATAAAAAATAGTGATTGTGGGCTCTGGGCGAGATTCAGACCCGGACGTTATGCTGTGCTCACATTGAGCGATTTTTCACAGTCTACGCATGCGTATGATTCGCAATACGCGTGCACGAACCAGTCAGTGCGATGGGAAAGTGCTCACCCATAGCCCACAGCCGGGCCGCTATTTTGAGTGACAGATAGTGCCGTTTGTGGGTGGTAACAGGGGAAGGTGCTTGTAAACGGGGGTGTGGATGTGCGAACGAAGGCGTGGCCGACTGTCAGAACGGAGTTTAATGGGTGTCCATAATTAGCAAAGTAGCGTCATTACACACGTGACTGGGTTGTATTTTAGCCTGAACTGCTCGCAATGTTGTGGTGGGAAAAGGCTACCACAAGCGCTGTGAGCAGCTCTGATGGCTCTCGATGTCCCCGATTAATCCTACAACTGCCGGAGATGACGTGTGTTGCGAGTGGCAAAGGGGCGTCTTCATACAGGTGCGAGCGCATAGTGCGGCCGCTCGCTATTACTTAGTGGGCGGCTTTACGCAACGCAGTGCGAGCGCATGATTTAAATAGCCGGCCACCCTTTTAGGCAGCGAGTGGCCGCAAATAGCGTCCGGGTTTGAATCAGGCCCTCTATTTATTAATAGAGAAGTGTACGGACGGGTTTCGCAGGGACCACCACAATGCGGGTTGTAGTAAATGTATTAATCGATGTGTTGTGTCTGCTGGTATACTTGAAGTGTGTGCTTATCTATCCTGTGCAAAAGCTGAGAATATATTAAGCAGATATGTATAAAGAATTAAAGATCACCCTAATATGTTAGATCAGTCATTAAATAGCGGAGGGTGATATTTCAGTTGTTATTGTCTTGCTCAGAAACCCTCCTCTCATTCATTGGACTTTCTCATAATTTTCTAACCACTGACACATCCTGTATAGGAGCAGGGAGATTATTAGTGCATGTAACATAAGGTTACAATGTTACGGAATTGTAATGTTATTGTGGAAACCCCTCAGGTACCATGTTGCCAATCTCATCACAGTAATGATCTGCAAGGAGGATAAATTCAAAGGCATTTGTTTTAGTCTAAAGGCCCCCACACACGGAGCGATATAGCGGCTGATCCAACGGTTTTGAACGATATCGCCGCTATATAGTTCCGTGTTTGGGCATGATATCGCACGCTGTGCACTCCCGTGGGGTCGCCTGTCCCTCCCCCCGATCTTTCTGCTTGTTCAACTGATCTGGGGGATCGACGAACGATCCCATGCAGCGCTATGTGGGTAAGGGAGGTGGGACCGGCATATCGGAGGACGCGTGCGCCTGCTGCTGAATCAGGCCCTTAAACTGAAAACTCCAAGAAAGCAAGGACTGATGAGAACGATTATTTAGGATAGCAACTGCTGTGAGCAGTCTCCTGGCACAGATACTTACTGTACAAGCAAAGCTGTCAGACACAACCAATCTGAAGGAAGCCATTTACAGTAACAAAAGGGATTTGTGGCTCTTCTCCCCGAGATGTTATGAATTATTTACACTAGTCCACTCTTTATTCACAAGTTGAATAAAAGGGAGCTTAGAGCTCAGTGTATTTGTTCAAAGGCATAAGGCCGGGGCCATTTGTTGTACAGTAGAAAGTGCCTGCCAGCTTCGTTACAGAATGACATTTTATTGGATTTAGTGTTATTTCACTTTGCAGCTGACAAATGATAATAAATCACCTGCAGAGAAACATCTCAACAGAGACTACAAAGTAACTGCTAGTAAATATTTATGATTTCCTCGTCCAGGACTTAATTGTGGAAATCACTCCTGTGTGTTAGGACAGCGGTAACACCTATGTTAGCTGTGTAATGTTCAGTCTGCTTTACTTGAGTTTTAGCAAAGAATTGTGCAAATGTAGCCATCCGTATTGGTCTGATTCAGGAATCCTTGGGATGGCTCCGTAGAATTACCCTTGAATAACAGAATGAAACTATGCCCAATTAAAGCATATCCAAGAGTCTGTATAAGATTTCAATAGTTTCACTGACTCTCATAAATAGTGATTAAGGTGGACCTGTCAGCTTCCCACAGCTGCACATTAATGTTAATAGGCAACATATTACTAAGCAGCTGTTACATTTGTTTTGTTTAACAGCCGCACAGTGTATATATATATATATATATATATATATATATATATATTTATATATATATACAGTCAGGTCCATAAGTATTGGGACATTGACAGAATTTTCATATTTTGGCCTCTATTCACCACCACAATGGCTTTGAAAAGAAACAAACAAGGTGTGCTTTAACTGCAGACTTTCAGATTTAATTTGTGGGTAATTACATCCAAATCGGGTGAACGGTGTAGGAATTACAACAGTTTCAATATGTGCCTCCCACTTTTTAAGGGGCCAGTAATGGGACTATCAACTCAAAAACTATTTCATGGACAGGTGTGGGCTATTCCCTCATTATTTCATTATCAATTAAGCAGGTATAAGGTCTGGAGTTGATTCTAGGTGTGACATTTGCATTTGGAATCAGTTGCTGTCAACTCTCAATATGAGATCCAAAGAATTGTCACTATCAGTGAAGCAAGCCATCATTAGGCTGAAAAATCAAAACAAACCCTTCAGAGAGATAGCAAAAACATTAGGTGTGGCCAAATCAACTGTTTGGAACATTCTTAAAAAGAAAGAACGCACCGGAGAGCTCAGCAACACCAAAAGACCCGGAAGACCACGGAAAACAACTGTGGTGGATGACAAAAGAATTATTTCCCTGGTGAAAAAAAACCCCTTCACAACAGTTGGCCAAATCAAGAACACTCTCCAGGAGGTAGATGTATATGTGTCAAAGTATACAATCAAGTGAAGACTTCACAAGAGTGAATATAGAGGGTTCACCACAAGATGTAAACCATTGGTGAGCCACAAAAACAGGAAGACCAGATTAGAGTTTGCCAAACAACATCTAAAAAAGCCATTACAGTTCTGGAACAACATCCTATGGACAGATGAGACAAAGATCAACTTGTACCAGAGTGATGCGAAGAGAAGAGTATGGAGAAGGAAAGGAACTGCTCATGATCAAAAACATACCACCTCATCAGTGAAGCATGGTGGTGGTAGTGTCATGGCGTGGGCATGTATGGCTGCCAATGGAACTGGTTCTCTTGTATTTATTGATGATGTGACTGCTGGCAAAAGCAGCAGAATGAATTCTGAAGTGTTTCGGGCAATATTATATGCTCATATTCAGTCAAATGCTTCAGAACTCATTGGACGGCGCTTCACAGTGCAGATGGACAATGACCCGAAGCACACTGCAAAAGCAACCAAAAAGTTTTTTAAGGCTAAAAAGTGGAATGTTATGCAATGGCCAAGTCAATCCCCTGACCTGAATCCGATTGAGCATACATTTCACTTGATGAAGACAAAACTGAAGGGACTATTCCCCAAGAACAAGCCGGAACTGAAGACATTTGCAGTAGAGGCCTGGCAGAGCATCACCAGGGATGAAACCCAGCGTCTGGTGATGTCTATGCGTTCCAGACTTCAGGCTGTAATTGCCTGCAAAGGTTTTGCAACAAAGTATTAAAAAGTGAAAGTTAGATTTAGGTTTGTTTAGTTTGTCCCATTACTTTTGGCCCCTTAAAAAGTGGGAGGCACATATAGAAACCGTTGTAATTCCTACACCGTTCACCTGATTTGGATGTAATTACCCTCAAATTAAATCTGAAAGTCTGCAGTTAAAGCACATCTTGTTTGTTTCATTTCAAAGTTATTTCATTGTGGTGGTGAATAGAGGCCAAAATATGAAAATTCTGTCAATGTCCCAATATTTATGGACCTGACTGTATGTATATATATATATATATATATATATATATATATATATATATATATAATACATTTGTATGAAGTCGGCTATCTTTAAGCAGGCATGAAAAATATGTGACATTTCCCAGATATATACATGGGATCTCTCGGGCCCCACCCAGCTCCATAGTTAAGAGGGCAGGGGGTTGATGCCACTATCTGTGGCATTGCACAGTGTGTGAAGGGCAATGGTAAATCTCATTGCCACACCCTGAACATGTCACGTAGGTACCAGAAGTACGTAAGTACAAGTCTTACATACTAATGGAGCAATGAAGGGTAGTTGGTAATGGAGCAATGAGGGTTAGTTAGTAATGGAGCAATGAAGGGTAGTTGGTAATGGAGCAATGAAGGGAAGTTGGTAATGGAGCAATGGCAATGAAGGGAAGTTGGTAATAAAGCAATGAGCGTTAGTTAGTTAGTAATGGAGCAATGATGGGTAGTTGGTAATGGTGTAATGAGGGACAGTTGGTAATAGAGCCAAGAGGGGTAGTTAGTAATGGAGCAATGAAGGGTAGTTGGTAATGGAGCAAGGAGGGATAGTTGCAGGGCTGCAACTGGGGGGGCGCGGGCATATGCCCTGAGCGCCGGTTTTGAGGGGGCGCCACAGGGCTGGCTCCAGGGCCGTTTGACCAGTGTGGCCAAAAGGGGGCACCACCCTATCGGGGGAGCAGTGCCACAGTTTGGAGAGAGCAGAACCCCTCCTCCCTTCTCTCCTTGCTCCATCTGCATGCAATTCATGCACTGTGCACGCTGTACTGGGCCTCGGGCAATCAGCGACACATCGGTGTGACGTCATAGGTCACATCGAAGGTCACGTCGCACCACGTAGTCCTGTCTGTGCTTAAGCTGGCTGCGGTTGTGAGGGGCTGGGGAATGTACTATGTACAGGCAAAGCAAGTACCACCCTCTCCACCATCAATTCGGCACAACTGGCATTGCCAAAAAAATGGCCTAAACAAATCAGACACAGGCAGTGAAACTGCATTTGTACTCTGCTATTCAGAGATGATACCTTACAGTATCTATACTCTATCAAGTTGTCTATTTCTCTGTATTCCCGCAGTCTTATTGATGTTGCTTTTCAACCAGCCATCAGTAGTATACTTGCTGCACTCCCATCACTTTAAACTGAAACTAATAACGTAGGGAGGTATTTGTTGCAGAACTGTGTGACTTATATTACTGTATGTTACTTTGATCGTACATCAGAACAATTGTTTTACATTTTCTACAGAGAATGATACGAAGGCCAAAACTGTGAGTCTATGGAAGCCTCTCCTGCTTTCCAAGACAAAGGGCCTGACTCAGAGTTGTACGCTACTGCAAACGCATAAGTGAATTTTGCCGCTTAGCAATTGCTATAATATGCTAATGCATCAGCCGGTGCAGTTTGTAATGAGACGCCCACCAGAGCCCTCGCAGTTGCCCGCAACTGTGTACACATACACAGCATTGGACGCAGATCCAGAAAACATCAACTCCTTGAGTAAGGCTATGGTCACTCAGAATGGCTGCGGTAACTGAGATGCTAGAGCTTTGTTCAGGCCCAAAGAGCACCATTATTAAGATGTGACAATACCCATCTCTGGCCTTATTTAAGGGCCGAATTAAGGACTGTGGGTGCCTCTAGGCTGAAAAGCTGTTGGGGCTCTCCAGGCCCATAAACAGGAACAATAACACATATGAAGCAATGACTCAGCAGTGATACCTCATACCTCAGTGAGAAGAAGCACTCCACTATGGTTTCGTCATATATAAATCAGTGCACTTTGGTTGTAAGGAGAAAGTGATACAAATCTAAGAGGGCCTCAGTTGGGAGACCTCTGTGTATTGAGAATACAGCTAAAAACAGATTTCAAACCTTTTTTTTTCACAATGACTGTATGGAGGGTCATTGCCAGTCTAATTTCGGAAGCATAAACCCTTGAACGGGATGTATTCAGCTTTTTAGCTTATTGACATTTAGAATGTCAACAAGCACAAGGGGGACCCCAACATGCCGGCAATCTAGTACTGTGATGTCAAGCATTGTGACAGTCTTGGCTTAAGAACTTTAAACATGATGCTTTCCCATTATGTTTAAACTTGTAAGTCTGAGACGGTCACCATGCTTTACAGTCACCATATCGATCCCCCTTAGACAACTGCGTAATTTCTTGCAAACATTAATTCCAATCTATTTCCCCAGATGTATTTATGAGCAGAAAACTAAATATACTGTATACACACACATACACTCAAACATCCCTACAATAGCGCTGCATTATGTGTGTGAACTTGCAGCTGTCAGTTGGGAAATGGTAAAACTCCCTTAAGAAACAATAACACCAAGAAGAACAGTATTGTATCTGACTGCGCGTAGGGCCTGATCCAGAGCCGGACGCTCTGACCAGAGCGCTCGCTCTGAATCAGGGCCCTCCTCCATTAAAATGGAGTGTCCTCCTGGACGCTCGTATAGCTGTGGGTCACCACCCACAGCATATACGAGCGTCCAAAAAGATGGTCGCGATGGTCTTGACCATCGCGACCATCGGACTTGTGACGGAGACCCTGCGGCAGGGTCTCCCTGCCACAAGCCCTGGAGTGATTTTGGCTCTATCAGAGCCAAAATCACTCCCACTGACATCACTAGTGATGTCAGTGGGGCCGGCTTCAGATGGTAGGCGTTCCCATGGGAACGCCTCCGTCTGGCAGGCACGCCCCCGGCACGCCCACCAAAGGGGGCGTGCTGTCAGTCACCATCGACAGCATGTCCCCTTTGGTGCGAGACCCGGAGCGACAGCTTGGCTGTCGCAGTCCGGGTCTCGCGCATGCGCACGACGGAGCTCCCTCCGTCGTGCGCATGCGCAGTGGGGAACATCGACCCACTTGCGAGCGTACTGCCGCTTGCGAGTGGGTCTGATTGACCTCTTTAATCTCAGACAATTAATTTAACTACTAAAAAGAAACGCTACATAGCTTTATCAGATAATGTAGACATGAAGTGAATATATTGTACAAAAATAATCCGCACCTTTAACATAATAACACATCAATAAAACACTGAGCTTGCAAGACGTAAATGGGTATAGTGCATATCAATGATTTTATTCAATAAGGGGTCTGACACTGATGTGGATGCTATTTCGATGTTCATGCAGTTCAGCGATTAGCAATGGACTGACCATGCGCCTTAGCCGCAATGCGCATGCACGGGAACTGAACTGCGATCAAGTACGACTATGGTTGTAGTGACAATTTATTCGCAAGTGATTGACATACAGGGGCTGTTTTGATAGGGAGTTTCGGAAAAAAACGTGTGCATGTCGTGACCGTTACCTTATGACTTCATAAGCAGATTTGGATTTCAATAACTATTAGACCACCTTTTGGTAAGTGTCACCAGATACAAACTCAGAGCATTATTATGATTGCCGATCCACTGGCTGGTGCAAGTCTGCTGGCCCGTCATGTAGGATTTACCAGCAGCTGTGCGCGCCGCCATCTTGCCTGAAGTCAGCTAAATAGTTTCAGCCATTCACCGCATTCCTGCACTGCACATGACTCTCACATCCAATCCGGTGTTAGAGCTCCCTATTTACCCTGCTCTCTGCCACCTGTCCATTGCCAGTACAACAAGTCTCCTAGGACTCCGGGGGGTATATTTACTAAAAGTAAACTGTGAGCGATTTAAAAATCGATGAAAATGTGTCAAAATTGATCAATATCAATGTTATGTTACTGGGACTAAAGCACACATATACTAATACTAAAAAAAAAAAAAAAAATTGGCTGTTATTAAATGTGTGATTTAGCCCCAGAGAACATAACACTGATTTTAATCAATGAAAATCGATCAACATCAAACAAACTCGACTAAAGCGATTCCCAGTTCCTGAGCTCCAGCTTCAGTACCACTCTCTCCGTTATTCCACCAGAGTGCTTTCCTTCCAGTGCATTCAGCCGCACTCACCATTCTACAACTACTACCCCTTTTACACCAACATCACGGATCTGACTGGTGATTTGGAACATGGTTCCCCACCCGAGACAGACCCCTTTCAACCCGGGTTATTCTCAGGTTGGCACTGTTCTCTCCTGCCAGCGCTTGCAGATGACATCATCTGCATCTTCCTATGCTGTGAAAGGGACCCGGGTCACCCGTTCACACTGCTGGGTTGCACGGATCGTTCCTGTGTTCAACCATGCTCGTTACCTGGGTTGGATTGCTGGGTCACTCGACCCAGGAGTCCAACCCTGGTCCCTTTGACACTAAGCCACAACCCGGGAAGTCATGGCAATGACCTGGGTTATTTGGCCAGTGTAAAAGGGTTATAGGAGTTACCATCTGCTCACCTGTTCTAATCAGCGCTACCTTACACCAGTGTGTTTGCCTTTAGCAGCAAGGATTCATCCATCATTACAGTCTGCTATACCTGCATGCAGTCTCTCTCACAAACAGTATACTACATGTGCTCAACATCTGCAACTGACTATTAGTTCCTTCAGCTGTCATCTGCAGACACACATATTAATAGTGTGTTACAAACTTATCCATCCAGTACACATTGTACTTAGGGCCTGATTCAGACCCACTCGCGAGCGGCTGTCCGCTAGCAAGTGGGTCGATGTTCTGCACTGAGCATGCGCACGACGGAGGGAGCTCCGTCGTGCGCATGCGCCAGACGCGACGAGCGAAGGACTGTCCTTCGCTCGTTGTGTCTGATCAAAGGGAGCGTGCTGTCGATGTTGATTGACAGCACGCCCTCTTTGGTGGGCGTGCCGGGGGCGTGCCTCCCTGACGGGGGCGTTCCTAAGGGAACGCCTACCGTCAGAAGCCGGCCCACTGACATCACTAGTGATGTCAGTGGGAGTGATTTTGGCTCTGATAGAGCCAAAATCACTCCGGGCCTTGCGGTTGAAAACCTCAACCGCAGGCTCCGGCTCGCAGTTTCGATGGTCGCGATGGTCAAGACCATCGCGGCCATCAAACTGCACGCTCGTATAGGCTGTGGGTGGTGACCCACAGCTATACGAGCGTCCAGGAGGACGCTCCATAGTTATGGAGGACGGCCCTCATTCAGAGCGTGCGCTCTGCTCAGAGCCTTAGTTGTTAAAGGTATAGCTAGTGCTACCACTGCCAGGTAGCATACTTACAGCAGACCTAGGGGTAAATGTAAGAGGCTGTGGCTTTGAGACATCAGTGAGTCCTGAGTGAGACTGCCAGATGTTCGAGTCAGTCCTGCGCTGCGGTCCTAGTAGTATACAAATCTGAATCTGACATATAACTCCATAAGCAGCTTTTCATTCAGACCTTACTGATATATACTCATTGTCATTATGAAAGATCAGTGTAATTTATCATTAATGTAATTTTAGTGTTGCCTTGATGTTATTGTATCTATGAGACAAGAACCTCCTATAAAGACTCCATGAAGTGGAAATAATACAGATGTGTCCACATGCATCTATCACCCATGCGCTACAAGTTGCGCCACACATAACGCGGGAGCTCTGTGTGACTCGGTAGTGCTAACAGTCTTTTCATATGACTTTTCCCCTTCAAATGCATCTTATTCACACAGCGAATAGGTAGCACAAGCAGCGTCTGCTGATTAAAATGATATGCAGCATGCCTATGTTCTGTGGGCTTGATTCAGACCCGCTCGCTAGATGCGTTCGCACGCAGCGAAAGTATGCAAATCTGTGATCGCACTGCAAGGCATTAGCACGCCCACTATGTCTTGGCGTGCGATCGCGGTGTGTATGCAGACGTCCACCAGCCTGTGTTAAGACGCCCACTTATGCACATTATCTCCAGGATGTGTATGCAACTATCGGTAACATCGAGTACCATCGGAAGCGAACACAGCACTTGTGGTCGACCATACCCCACCGCAAAGACTGCGAGTGCTTCAGTGTAAAATTCAACCATGTGACGTGTACTATGACGCTGCGTCTTAATTATGCACGCCTTTGAAACGCCGTTAACACGCTCAGGCACGCCTGTGTTCGCACCACCACTCCCCCGTTTCCATCGTCCATCCTGTCACCACCCATGAACGGCTTCTCCTGTCACTAAAGCTAGCGATCGCATGAACTAGTTCGTGTACGCGCACTGCGATGCGTACGCATTCGCAGAATGCAAACATAGGCAGCGATGGGGTCTGAATCAGGCCCTGTGTGCGACTGCGGGTGTATTTGCATGCGAAACGCTACGTTACAATATCACAGCCGCTGACATTGTAACATAGTATTTTGCATGCAGATACACCCGCAGTCGCTCACAGAATATAGGCATGCTGCATATCATTTTAATCAGCAGAACCTGCTGGTGCATTCTATATGCATAACTGTGCGAATAAGACGCATTTGAAGGGAACAAAGTTGCACGAAAAGACGATCACCGTTAGCGAGTCACGCCACAGCATGACATGCCGCGAATAGAAAAGCTTTTAAATGTGCCAAGGAGGCTAGATGTATGAGGACACATCTGTACTTTGTATGTGTATGGTGGACGGTCATTTCTGGAACAATAACTTATTATGTGGCCACACACTGCAATTTGTGGACATTCAAACCCTAAACAACCTGACTGACCACCATAATAGCAACATGCATGGTCTCCTTAAATTCAGATTAAACTGGATTTGAGGCCATTGGGCCTGATTCTGTGTTTGCAAGTTTTTATGCTGCCGCATCTAGTATTTGAGCACAGGGTCGACACAACTTTTTTAGGTTGCAGAAGGACCAAGATATAATTTAATTTTACCCCTAAATCACTGTCAACCCCTCAGGAGCAGCTGGAGAAACCCACCACGATACCTACCTGATGACAGAGATCAGTGAGCCTGAGGGGTCTGTGCTTTTGCTGATTAGGCCTCTGTATGCAGATATCACTGCTCTCTCGCTGGCTCCTCACTCACACACACAACACTGACACAGCGCTATCCCACATGCAGCCAATAGCGCATCTCTGTACAGACAAGCTATCCAACAATTGCCGGGAGTTGTAGCTTGGTGCAGGCTTAGAAGCTTATTGCTACGGTGCACTGAACCTCGCTTTAGACTACAGAGACCATGGGGAACATTTATTAAAGTGAGAGTTTTTAGAAAGTGGAGATGTTGCCCATAGCAACCAATCAGTTTCTACTATACATTTAACTAGCACCTGCTATAAGATAATAGCTAAAATCTGATTGGTTGCTATGGGCAACATCTCCACTTCTAAAAACTCTCACTTAAGTAAATGTACCCCATGACTCAACGCGAAGCTAGCTGCTTTTCTAACTTTATTAAACCAGAAAAATCATTGAAAGGCAGTCTAATAATAAAACCTGTTTGTTATGGGCTGGTTAGGAAACATCTCCATTGGTTAAGGGTCTCTGCACGTGCAGAACGGGTCCTGCAATCTCGCTCACAGACCCCCCCATGCTGCAGAATGTCCATTTGGGGGGAGGAGCAGTGGCGTGGCTGTCCACCGTTCCTGGAAACAGGGGTGTGTCAGCCCTGTTTTCTGGAAGGGACGAAGGTTCTCTGTCGGTGGATGTAGATATCCTGGCCTCACAGCTGCCTGGACCCGGCGAGGCTGCGGTAAGCTTCAGCTACTGCAGCCTGGCCAATGGATGAACCATCTCAACCATCGGTGATCCCAGTCTGTGACCTCATTCGCAGCACTGGGATCGTAGATGCAGCAAGGAGGTTTCTGTTTCCTACAGACACCGCCTGCTGCATTTGCATTTGAGATGAATGGAATTGCACAGATGCTTGTGTGCGGCCCTGCAATACCGACCATCTCTGACTCAGGCACCTTGTTCGTCGCTGCATCAGAGTCGGATTAAGATCCCATAGGGCCCTAGGTGATATTCTAGTTTGGGGCCCCCTCCCCTCCTATTTGTCCCGGCAAAAATATTTTTTCCAGGCAAATTAAATAACCCCACCCCTAAATTAAACCGCAGTAACGTGCAGAAATGCGCTGGGTAATGATGCAGCATAGGCAGGTCATATTACAGTGCACAGTGCAGTCCATGACCAGGGTCTTCCACCTACATACCCTCCACACTCCCCTCTCTGCAGCAATCAGTGTCACACAACCAGCCATAGACCAAACACAGTGGGTTCAATCCTGTTAGGTGCAAAATGGTAAATGCGAGTTTGTTTAATTAAACTCACAGACATTGCACAAATGGGCACACACGAGAAATGCGAGAGCCAATTAGAAATGCCAGTTTGTGGGACTCTCTGCGAGGGTGTGTGACTTTTCTACAAAATGCAACCTGAGTGAAGTACAGGAAAAAGTCCTGCATTAACTGGTGCCTCTCTCAATTTTTTTGGGGGGGGAAAGCCACCTCCCCCTTCCCCGCTCTAGCACCTATTTCTAGGGGTTAAAGTGGGCCTGAACGTGGCGGAATTGCATTCTGTCACTTTTATTTGGAGACAGAACCAGTTCCGCCTCCTCCGGCCCGCTGAGATTTTGTTACCAGAGATTTTGTGCCCGGCTCCATACCCGCAGCGCCAGCCGGAGGCTGGAGCTCACCCCTGAGCTCCGGCTTCCGGCTCCCCCCACAAGCACTATGGGAGAGGCATCATGGCGACTCTCCCATAGTACCGAAGAGCAGCCAGGCGGACCGGACGGCAGTGGACGCAGGAGCGGGGCCTAAGGTAAGTATTGTACTTTTTGTGTGTGTGTGTGTGCACGTGCGGCACTATTACAGGGGGCATTACTATTGGGGGCACTATTACAGGGGGCATTACTATAGGGAGCACTATTACTGGGGGACATTACAATTTGGGGCATTACTGCAGGGGGTATTACAATTGGGGGCACTAATTACACGGGGCATTACTATTGGGGGCACTATTATAGGGGGCATTACTATTGGGGGCATTACTACAGGTTGCATTACTATTGGAGGCATTACTTCTAAAGGGAACATTACTATCGGGGGCATTACCACTGGGGGCACTATTACAGGGGAAATTTCTATTGGGGGCATTAATACAGGGGCTTTACTTCTACTGGGGGCATTACTGCAGGGATCATTACTATTGAGGAAATTACTGCATGGGGCATTACTGTTGGGAGTGGGGGCGTGGCCTAGGAGCGCATGGAGTAGCACGTAAGTTACAGTGCTCTCCAGGTCTCAATTATCCGGCTAAATATCCTGCTTTCCCCCGGGACCCAAATACATACCAGCTGGCAGTGGAAGGTGAGGGGATCCTCCTGTGTGACACCTGAGCTGCGGCGCCTCGTTGCTGATGCTGCCGGGACGCCCGCACCTTGAGGCCTGCTGTCGGGACTAGCCGCGTGACACGCCGGCGGCGCCGTTGTCGGGCTGCCCCCTCTTCACTATATCCGGACGGCAAGTCATCCTCCCTGCTGCCTGACTAAAGCGTCTAGACTCTGCTGGGAGCAGCGAGACAGACGGGCGGCGCGGAAGCAGAGTCTGTGGCGCCTCCATACTCAAGGCTTGCTAGCCTAACCACGTGACCAGCTGGCGCCATCTTCCCTTGAGTCAGGGGACTGGGCTATATGCTCTGAATGCTCTGCAGGGAGACCAGTGACAGGTGAGCTATCCGGAGTGGCTCATTCTTATATTCCTATCTCCTGTGTGATCTGTTAATGCTCCTTGTCCTGCAGTACCCTACAATCAGGCTCAGTGACAATAAATCTTGATCCTATTAATATAAGCCAGTATCTGTTGCTACAGGGGAGCCTTCTCACCATAGACCTGCATGTGTTTTATATAAATCATCTCCAAAATCATGTGCTTTCTCTGTGCGTAAGCGCACACTTGTGCGGACTGTACTATCTGCATATATAAACATGGTGAAGCATCAGCATCATTCAGCTGTGGCTGCAAAACTAGTACAATATGCCAAAGGCTCTGGTGCTCAACCTAAAACTGCTGATCATGGGAGTGATTCCCCTCCTGTTTCCCCTGCTGATTCTGCGGCCCCAACCTCAGATACCCCTTCAGACCTTGCAATGCAGTGTGCTATCGATGCAGTCACGGCATGCGAAACCAGACTCTCTGATAAAATTGGTAAAGTCCAATTGGATCTATCGTTAATACACCATGATCTGCAATATGTCAGAGAATGAGTGGGCGAGCTTGAAACCCGAACGTCCACCTTAGAAGATCAAATAACACCTCTAGGTGTCAGAGTTGGATCCCTAGATGCACAGATGTTAGCAGTCCAGAAAAAGCTGTCGGACATGGAGGGCGGTTGAGAAGAAATAATGTGAGATTTGTGGGACTGCTGTAGAAGGAAGAGGGCAGTAATCCAGAGCAATTTATTGAAAAATGGCTGACTGATACTTTTGGTAAAGACTCGTTTTCACCATACTTTTCAGTGGAGAGAGCCCACCGTATTCCCTTTAGGCCTCTGCCACCGGGGGCCCTGCCTCGTATGCTTATTGCAAAGCTTCTTCACTACAAAGATCGGGATGTTATCCTTCGATTGGCCCGTACAAATGGCCCCCTGCAGTGGAATGGGTCTCGGATTTCCGTGTTTCCGGACTTTGCCATAGAGATCCAGAAGGAGAGGGCACAGTTCTCAACTATAAAAAGGCGCCTGAGAGATCTCAACATACCATATGCCATGATTTATCCATCCAAATTGAGGGTGGTGGCTGACGGAGAAACAAAATTCTTTGCAACCCCGCGGGACGCAGCCCTGTGGCTGGACCGGCAAGACTCCCAATAGCCCAAGATTGAACCTTGTATATTTCCTTTCTATTGGTGTGACTTTTTGAATCGTTACCACTATTGAAAGTCCGTATGTATTCGAATATTTGAATGTGACCAATCTTGTTTGTATTGCCAATATACATAATTGGCTAATTTAAAAAAATAAAATAAAAAAAAAATTTGTATGCTAAGGTACAAAGCACGCTGCTAGTGGAAAGTTAATTTTCTGTTTTTTGTTTTTTTTATGATGTCCCGGGTACATATTTATAGACCTAGAGACCCCATTGGTGTTATGCCTTAGGGCCATTATATTTTTTACCCTATTTATATTGTGTATGTAGTGGGGTAGTGGTATAACTGCACTGCCTTAGTAGACTAATAGAAGACGTAGGAATAAAAGAGGGGGAGGGTTTTGTTCAGTTTAGGGATGAGGTATGCCGTAGTTCAGGCTGGTATACAGGGTGGGGGGTGGGTGAGGAGTGTAAATTGTTGAGAGATTCTTGTGCCGTTTTGGTTTTGTATCCTTCAGAATTGGCAAAGTTTGTACTATTTGAGGGCTGGACGATTGGCCTCCCTAATATATAAGCACTACAGTACTTTAAGATGGCATCACTAAATGTTAACTTTTTATTTTGGAATGTCAGAGGGTTAAATGACAAAATCAAGCGCTCACTGGTCACTAGACAGATTAAACAGTATGCAGCGGATGTTATTTGTCTACTGGAGACACACCTAGTTGGAGGACATCTGATGTCTTTAAAGAAACCCTGGGTGGGCTGGGCGTATCATTCAACGCACACATCAATGTCCAGGGGGGTCTCGATACTAGTACGCAAATCAGATCCCTTTGTATTAGATCAGATACAAACTGATGTGGGGGGTAGATATTTTTTTTTTTAAATGTAGATTACATTCTTTGTCTTTATTGCTCCTGGCAATATATGTCCCTCCCCCGTATATTCACACGAAATTCTTAAAGAGGCGGCTGAGTTTATAGCCCTGTTCCCAGGATTACCAATAGTATGTGCCGGTGACTTCAACAATGCGATGAACCTGTCACTAGATAGACATGTTGGCACAGGTCAAGCCGGTAGTGACCGGGGGACTGGGTTTGCGAACATGGTGAGTGAGATTGGTTTATTAGATGCATGGAGACTTAGGCACTCACACGAAAGGCAATACTCATATTTCTTCTCTACTCACAAATCATTCTCTAGAATTGACTTGGCCCTGGTAACACCTAACGTGATGCCTCGTATACAGAGGATTCATTATCAAACTAGGGGCATCTCTGACCACTCCCCTATTTCACAGACCATTGATTTAGAGGGCCATAGAGGACAATCTTTCTGGAAACTAAATCCGTTTTGGCTAACACGAATGGGTGCTGTCTTGAACTGGAAGCTGCATGGTCAGAATTTTTTGATTTAAATAGCGAACCGTTTTTTCGACCCAGTTTGTGGGATACTTTTAAGGCGTTCCTTAGAGGTACGTTGATACAGAGGGTGGCCAGCCTAAAATCATTTTATAAAAAACAGGAGCTTGAACTGGAGACAAAGTGTAGAACGCTGGAGCTGACATACCTTTCAGATAACACTGATTCTAACAGACAGGACTGGGTGGATGCGCAAAAGGCGTGGACAAAATGCTTGGAGGATAAGGCAAACTTTAAATTGCTTTTCTCTTCTCACCACCAATATGCCTCAGGGGATAGACCCGGATCATATTTGGCCAATTTAGCTAGAGGTGAGAGATCATCTATTAACGTGCCCCAAATTATTGACCATGATGGAGTGGTATATAATAAGGTACCTGATATTGCCAAAGAATTTGCGAAATACTACCGTCAACTGTATAGTTCTCGTTTGAATGATGGGATACAGGATATTCGCAGGTACTTGGCGGATGTATCTCTTCCAACAATTAGTCCAGAAGGCAGTGATCTTTTAGACTCCCCCATAACTATAGAGGAGATTGAGTTGGCCATTAACTCCTTCCCCACCGGGAAAGCTCCAGGGGTGGACGGGATCCCTCTCGAGTTGTATAAGAAACACAAAGCCTTTTATTTACCTTGCCTGCTCAAACTTTTTAATCAAATATACGAATATAACAAACTCCCAGACTCCATGTCAGAAGCTCTTATAATTGTTCTGCCCAAGCCTGGTAAGGACGCCTCGCGTACCGATTCGTACAGGCCCATATCATTACTACCCACTGATGTAAAGATAATAGCAAAAATTCTGACTAGAAGAATTAACCAAGTTATATTACAACTGGTCCACCCAGATCAAACGGGCTTTATGCCTGGCAAATCAACTGCCATTAATCTTAGACGCCTGTTCACCCATTTGCAAATGCCCCAAGATGATGACTCAACATTTGTCATAATGTGTCTCGACGCCGCTAAGGCATTTGATTCAGTGGAGTGGGAATACTTATGGGAAATGCTGGAGAGATTTGGAAATGGTCCGGGATATATAAGATGGGTAAAATTGCTGTACTCAGCTCCAGTGGCAAGAGTTGCGGTAAATGGATTTGTCTCCTCCCAGTTTCCACTGTACCGGGGCACTAGGCAAGGCTGTCTCCTATCTTGTTCGCCCTTGCCATTGAACCATTGGCGGGCAAGATTAGAGCCTGCCCTCATATATTAGGACTTACCGTGGGAACTAAAATAGAAAAAATTGCGTTATATGCAGATGATATTTTATTGTTCATTTCAAAATATACAGTTTCCATGACACATACTTTAAGTACTATAGACACATTCGGTAGATACTCTGGTTTACGTGTAAACTGGGACAAGTCCTACGTACTTCCATTTGTAGATCCTGGTTCAGCCGGTCCACTGATGCGTTTTTCGTTACAATGGGTAAATTCTTTCAAATACCTTGGGATCTGGATTACAAAAGATCCCTTGCGGTATCTGCCACTTAATATTAACCCCCAACTTGAGTTTATTAAAACTCGAATCTCTGTTTGGGGCAAACTACCACTCACTATGACAGGCCGCGTTAACATAGTAAAAATGGTCCTGCAACACAAACTACTGTATGTTCTACACCATTCCCCAATATATATTCCACAGCGAATATTTAAACAGATTGATGGCCTGCTTTCCTCTTTAATTTGGTCTAGTGGGAGAGTTCGAATCAAAACTGACACATTGACCAGACGTAGAGAGTCAGGTGGTCTGGCATTGCCATCATTCAAATTATACTATTATGCCATGCAACTGGCACATTTATGGGAGTGGTTCCAAGAATTGCAGACAGATTCAATGATTAAACATATTATGATCGGGAGCGGCATAGGTTTGTCTCCGGTTCAACTACTCCTTAGTGATAGCTTGATAATTAGCAGACTCCCACTGTTTAAACAAGCTGTGATGGTTTGGGGATTGGCCTCGCAGATTTTAAAGGTGGAGGGATTCGATCCTGATGCCCCGTTGGCTCACACGAGGACGCTTACTGAGCTCTCTGAGTTGCAAGTTGGGGAAATATGGGGAAAATGGGGAGTGACATCTATTGGGCAATTGTATCGAGAGGGATATTTGAAATCTTTTCAGCAAATTCAAGACGAGTTTAAAGTCCCTGGGGAATACTTTTACAGATTCCTTCAACTCAGGCATGCCCTTAATGCTCAATTTGGAAGGGCTCCTCTGCTATTATGTGACTCACCGCTTAAAATATTGATGACGTCCATGGGTTCTCGCCACCAGATTTCTATTCAATATAAAAAGAACTATTGGATGGGCATCACGACTCGGATATTCGACAAAAATGGGTGAAGGATGTTGGTACACTCTCGGATGAGGCATGGAAAATAGCTGTGGCCAGTCCACGCAGTAACACGGTATCCGCTAGATTTCAACAGATACAGCTGTTTATACTTCATAGAGTATATATGACACCTACTAGGTTATATGCAATTGGGGGTAGGGCGTACACACAATGTCCCAAATGTAACTCAACAGAGGGAAACTTCTGGCACCTTATATGGCAATGCCCAAAGATAAACACTTTTTGGCAAGAAGTATGTCGTATTATATCAGATATCAGATACGGGTGTGCCATGGGATGTCCACACCCCGGCATCCTGCATTCTAGCTAATATTGAGGATGATTCTATTGGTAAATACCCTAAATTATTTGTAAACAATATGTGCATGCTCGCTAAAGTGTGCATAGCGAGGTAATGGATGGCACCTCTTGGCCTGAACATTAATATGTGGCTATCGTTGATAAACAAAGTCGTTTCACATGAAAAAAATGTATATGTAGCCAGGAAATCAGAAAAAAATACTCAAACATATGGTCCAGCTGGCTTGAATCGTCCTATGCCCGCCGTGCCAATTAAGGGTCTGTCGGTGATTGGTGTTTGCTTACCGAGTCCTGATGATAATTGTCAAATGTCTGATACAATATTTTCCTCTGTATGATGCTTGACTGTGATTTTAACAACATATGCACTTGAGACTTGATTGATTGGAAGTTTAAACTATAAAATATGAGACCATGTCCATGTCCTCTTTGAAAGAAGAATATATCAATTTATTGTGGATTAACAATTGTCAAGATAGTGCTTTTACAACAATTCAGCAATGTTATTTTTATTTCAATTGTGTTTGTAATTGTTTCTAAAAATCAATAAAAATTTATTGAATTAAAAATAAAAAAAATTACTGTTGGGGGCACTACTACAGTGAGTATTACTACAGAGGCATAATTACTGGGGGCACTACTACAGGGGGCATTACTATTGGGAGCACTACTACAAGGGACATTACTACAGGAGATATCATTGGGGGCACTACTACAGGGGCCACTACTACAGGAGGCATTACTACAGGGATATTGCATAGGGAACACTGCATAAGTGGCACCACTACTGTGGGCTCTGCAAAAGGGGCACTACCACTGTGTGCCCTGCATAGGGGGTACCACCACACTGGGCACTGCATAAAGGGCACTACTGCTATGGGCATTATGTGTAAGGGGCACTACAGCTGTGGACATTGTATAAGGGGCACTACTACTGTGGGCAGTATTTGTAATATGGGCACTACCACTATGGGCATTTTGTATAAAGGGCACAATCGTGACATTGTGTAAAAGGGGCACTGCTGTGTGTCATAACATGAATAAGGGACACTACTATGTGGTGTAATGTGAATCAGGGGCACTATGTGCAATGTAATGTGAATAAGATTGTGCTACTGTGTGGTGCAACATGAATTGGGTATACTATTGTGTGACCATGCCCCTTTATTTTGGGACCACACCCCTTTTTCGGTGCATGCTTACATCGCGCTCTGGGGGGGTGAGTTCCACCACTTCTTTCAGACCACTTGAAGCACTGCCTATTTCTAAGCATATGATGTGGGGCTGCATACTTATCTTTAAGAATTTACAAACAATTTTGAGTCTAAAACATCTCTACTGTTTCTCAACGACAGGTGAATGGCCATTACTGGTTGGTTACTAGGCCTTCACACGTAAGAGTAAACATTCTGTGGGCATGTAGTGAGTGTGTAGCCAGAGCTACTTCTTATACTGAGTAGTGCGCATGCACAGTAAATGTCATATCTCTTGTACCTAGCATGGGGTCGGTGTAAGTGATGTTGATAGCAATGGCGACTGCTCTTATGGACGGAGGCAAGGCCAGCCCCAGGTGTACTAGTACATTGTGCAAGAAATTTTGCTGCCCCCCCCCATCCAACAATAATACACATTGGCCCCCACTGGGAAAAAAACACACATTGGCCCACACAGGAAAAAAAAACACACACACACACACACATTGGCCCCCACAAAAATAAAATAATATACACACATTGGCCTCCACAAGACAAAAAACACATTCGCCCCGATAGAAAAACCAAGTAAACACATTGGCCCCCAAAGGAAAACAAACAAACACATTGCCCCGGATAGAAACAAAAAAAAAAAAACACATAGGAAAAAATAAAACACAATGGTCCCAACAAAGAAAAATAAAATAAAACACATTGGCCCCACAGAACAAAATAAAACACATTAATTGCCCCAGCCCACCACAGAAGATTGACCTGTTAGTAGCAGAGGACTTCACACGCCATCAGCCACGGGCAGCACCAGCACCCCCAGTGGCTGCAGCCTCAGTCAGTGCAGAGAGGATGGGACAGCTGGTGGGTGCATGACCTATGATGTCACGTCGCCATAGGTTACGGACCAGGCTGCGTCTGAGTTGCCCAGAAGAGCCCAGCTCTACCCGGGCCCAAAGTTAGTACTCGTGGTGCTTCTGGGGGCTGCCACTAAAGTTGCCGCCAAGCTCACCAGTTTTGATAAGAGGCAGAGGCACTGCACCACCTATGGGATGGCTACCCCGTTCGACCGCTCGACTGGAACGCCTCTGGAGCCAGCCCTGGACGTAGGACTGGGGGTGGTATGATTGAATAGAGGCATACGAATCAGAATTCAGGCGTATAGTCACATTCTAATTTACGTTCACTGCAAGCAGTCAGAATTGCGTTTCCATTACGTGTGACTCAGAATCAGGTCTTTGTGCCAGGTGTGGGAATGTTGGCAAAAGCCAGGTGTTGGCCAATATGCAAATTGTACGGCTGCTTTCAAATTATATATCTCCTGGTACTGTTTCCGCCTTTTTTCTGAACATTCTCAGTTTTGCTTGCTTGTATTAGATTGGCACCCTTATAACTCTTCTTTGTACTTTGTATAAATGCATGTTCCATTATTCATGTTCATCTGCTTTTGGATAGACCAATGCAATAACAAAATATTACAGAATGTTATGTTTAAAAGACAGTATTATCAAGTAGCCTAACTTGTATATAAGGCATTGGCCCTCATTCAGAGCCGTACGCTCTGAGCAGAGCGCATGCTCTGAATGAGGGCCGCCCTCCATAATTATGGAGCGTCCTCCTGGACGCTCGTATAGCTGTGGGTCACCACCCACAGCCTATACGAGCGTGCAGTTTGATGGCCGCGATGGTCTTGACCATCGCGACCATCGCCACTGCGAGCCGGAGCCTGCGGTTGAGTTTTTCAACCGCAAGGCCCGAGTGATTTTGGCTCTATCAGAGCCAAAATCACTCCCACTGACATCACTAGTGATGTCAGTGGGCCGGCTTCTGATGGTAGGCGTTCCCTTGGGAACGCCCCCGTCAGGGAGGCACGCCCACAAAAGGGGGCGTGCTGTCAATCAACATCGACAGCACGCCCCCTTTGATCACACACAACGAGCGAAGGAAAGTCCTTCGCTCGTCGCGTCTGGGGCATGCGCACGACGGAGCTCCCGCTGTCGTGCGCATGCGCAGTGCACAACATCGACCCACTTGCGAGCGGACAGCCGCTTGCGAGTGGGTCTGAATCAGGCCCATTGTCTTTATACCATACATACAGTATGATTATTAAGCTGGGTACACACCTGACAGATATATCTGCAGATCGAGTGATCATACGCACCACTCCCCGCAGCCTCTGCAGCAAGTGTGCGGGTGGTCGACAGACCGCCCGTATACACAGCACGATGAACAGATATATCTGCCATCGGCTGTGCAGCAAAGCCGATGCGATATGTCTGTGAACACCGTCGTTCACAGACATATCGCTGGTACACACTGGCCGACGCGCAGCCGATATATTGGCCGATCAAATGATCAGCCACTATATTGGCCAGTGTGTAACCAGCATTACACTCTCAGTTTGTTTTTTTTAGTTACAGTAAACTTGCACAAAGTTATTCTTCCCTCCTCTGTACTGTAGCCAGCCCCGGCTCATAAGAAAGTTTCTATTATAAATTTATGCTGCTTAATTTGATTACAGTTTAAGCATCTCGTAAGGAGCACAGGGCCTGATTCAGAGGCGCTCGCAAATAGCGAGCGCTCGCTCTGAATCAGGGCGGCCTGTTTTTTTTTGGCCGGCCTCCAGGCCGCTCGCTAAGCTGTGGGTGACCACCCACCACTTTAGCGGGGGGCCAGGTGATGGTCGCGATGGTCGGGACCATCACGACCATAGGGCTTGCGACGAGACCCTTGTGGTAGGATCTCGTCCACCACAAGCCCCAGTGAACTCCCTGCTCTAATAGAGCAGGAAGTTCACTACTGACATTGCTGCGAGCCCCGAGCGAGTGAAGTTCTCACTCGCTCCGGGTGCTCGCGTGTGCGCACTGCCTGGCCATCGACCCGCTTGCGAGCGCTGTGCGCTCACGAACGGGTCTGAATCAGGCCCTCAGCTTGGAATGACACATGCTAAAACATCCGACTCCCAATACTGTAAATTCAAAGGCAAAGTCAGCTGTTTAAAAGAAAGAACTACAGAAGAAGACATAAAAAAATAGTTATAGCTCACAATATAATGTCCCTCTTGAGAAAAAAATAAGTGAGCCACGTAACTAGCTATTAACATACATCTGTTCTACACGGGTGACATAACCAGAATTGTTCTTATAAATCATACAGCATTTGTATTTATTTCTAAACGCATAAATACATCTCCATCAGTTTTATGTAAAGATTGTTTAAAGAGCAAAGACCATTTTGAATAAATGGGATGCAAGGCTATTTTTTGTTTATCAAACCGAAGTTGCCAGTATTACTAAGAAATACATTCATAATATATTTATACCCCCTGCCCACTGGCATTTAAATGCTACCACAAGTGCTAAGCACTCAACCAACCACATGTCAAAATAAAATCTCTTCTTAGTTTACACAGATTGCATTCATGCTTGCATCTGCACGCACTGGATGTTGCTTTGCACCATCTTAGTATATTCAGATAATGTCACCACACTTGAAAAAAATGTATTTATACCTCTGAGAACTTATGTCTCCTGGGTTAACTGTCCAGAGCTATTCAATTAAATCCCACGGTAATGGAGCATACACACGGTCAGATTTGTCAGATGTGTCAGATGAACGATTGAACGATTTGAATGATCTGAACGATTTGATGAACGATTTGACCAACGATTTCAACGACTTGAACTATGAACGATTTTTGACTGCATTAAAATGGATGGAATCGTCCAAATCTGACTGCAAACACATCAGATGTCAGATATCGTCATCTGACCATCGGGAACGCGCATCGTTCATCGTTCAGACATGTCAGATTTTCCTTCAGATATGAACGATTGAACGATTTTTTAAATCGTTATCGTTCAGATCTGAAGGAAAAAACTGACCCTGTGTATGCACCATAAGCCTCAAATCCTGTGGCTAATGCGTGGTGCTGCATAGATCCCAGGTTAAGTGCCCGGAGCTATGCAAATGCACACAGAATTCCCCCCTGGACGTTATACTGTTTTTCTCCCATTCATGTCAATTGTCCATTCATTTCAATGGAGCTGTGCAGCACATACAGAAACCTCCATGAAATGAATAGGGCATTTAAATGTCTGTATTGATGTATGGTAAAAGCAGGGGGTCCCCAGCAGCCAATCACATGCAAATCACTTATGATATGCTGAGTGGCTAATGTCGATAGCAGTTAGAGGTGGCTGCACATGCAAATTGCTTATGACTAATGCCGATAGCAGTTAGAGGTAGCCTGTAAACAAAGTGACATCTACTACCAGATGGGTCTGCAAAGGCTCCAGTGAAAAGGCCACTAGTAATCCGGAAGGAACCTTTCCTTGAATCAGACTTGGTAATACCAACAATATGGAGAGACTCACTCTGTTCTGGAGTTCGTATACAATCCAGGTGCCCCCTAATCTTCAATTATTAGTGATAATTACACTATTTCATACCTATAGGTTAATTTTTATACATACTGTATGACCATATTTTATAGGTAATCTGTATATATTCTTTATGTGCTCCTATATGGAACTCATACAGGTTTTTTAATGATGTATCAATAAATTGTTAATATTTTTACCAGATAATCTTCTGTAGTCAATATATATCATTGTTCAATATTGTTGTGGTTATTGCCACCAGATTCATCAGTTCACTGCACTGTACCGTCTTTGTCCTCCATTGTTCTACTTACAATGACAGGTTACTGCCCTGTAGAGGCTGCAGAGACTGGCAGCATTGTAATAACTCTGATTTCTGGTCCCAATACTATTTTGAGGATTTGTCCTTTAACAATAATTTTCACCACTGTAATTCAGCGTATCTGATGTGTCTACATTCTAAATGTTCTTTCAATGCATTTAATTTCAAATCAGTAGCCTTGAACCAGTTTAGAGCATCATTTTATGTCAATGAGAGAGAAAAGCTGAATGGAATTTCACACAAATAATTAACTACTTCAAGTGGAAAAAAAACACATGTAATTCTTACAACTGATAAACTGTATTTATTGAAGGCTCCTATTTTATTTTATTTTCAATATATGTGAAACAATTTAAGGGTTAGGTTTACTAAGCAGCAATTTGTGAAAGCATTACTGTACTAGCTAGAATCAGGAATCCCAAAATCTGTACTTTTTCTGTTTAGATGTTCAATTCTCCACACAGTCACTGTGTTTCAGGAGTTCCCTAGGTAACTTCTAATATCCTTATAATTTACAGTACATTATCCATTAGTATGTAAGCTCCTATGATCAGCGCCCTCCTCCCTCCTGTCTCATCACCTGCTACTCGTGCTCATCAGCTACACTCTTCACCTCCTCCCTGGGCTCTCTGCCCCCAGATCTCACCCCTTCTTTGTCCTCATTTTGCACCTCTTTTTCAGTGGCTCTAAAACCTGGTGGATGCGCCCAAGCTTATGATTACAGGCTTCAGCTTGTGCTGAATTCTCCTCCTCGATCCCTTTGCGTCTGTACTGTGATAATTGTAAAGTGTATACTGTATTGTACTGTTTACTGTTTTGTACTACTGTATGTTATCATATACTGTCTTGCTATTTTCCCCCTGTACGGTGCTGCGGGCCACTTGTAGCTCTCTATAAATAAAGTTTATTATTATTATTAATAATAATAATAGAGCTACTACCTAGCTGATGACAGGATTGGTGGATTACAGTTCTGTGTGGGACTTATTCATCAGACATTGCACCAACTGAAAGATAGAAAACCTGGTGCTGATATCCAATAATCAAATACACTTAATTCACCTGCTGCTAGTACCAGATTCAGAACCACATGGGCCTGGAGCTGAAATGAATTGTGTGCTGCTTTAGGAGGTGTGATAAGCACAGTGGGGGGCGAGACCAGTGCTGTGGGGGTGTGGTCTGCACAGGGTGAGTGGTCTGTGCCATTGTGTTTGGCTAGCAACATGGAGGGCGTAGTTACCTGCCTTGCCTTCAACCACCTTAAAAAACTGAAATTACATGGAGATCCATGCTAATTTCGATGGGTGTTCCTGGGCAGTGACTAGGGCGGATGTCTTAAGGCAGCAGGCGTGTCAGTATCAGGGACTGTGTCAAAACATGCAGTCCCACTGATACCGGCAACCATGGACCGACGGACATTATGTGCCAGCCACAGACAAGTGCAATGTTCGATGGTGTGGCCAAAGGATCCGCCAAAAGTGCTTCTTTGTGCGCACATCCACAACTGGTGGCCATCTCTGTGATGATGTCGGACCCTGGCGGGGGCGGGGGAGGCCGTAGTGCAGTACATTGCGGACCCGTCGATGCTGCAGAAACACATTCGGAAGCTGGTGCCGCTGATGCTTAGATCCACAGGGTGCTGGTGGTGAGGAGAACCTTGAAAGGGGAGGGCCCCTGCCCCTGGAGTTACTGACTGGCTCTGTGGCCCCTGTCACTGGCCGGCTGTGTGGCCCCTTCCCCTGGTATTACTGGCCAGCTGTGCGCCTTCCCCCCCCAATACTGTGTAACTGTGCATTCCTTCACTGTCCCCGACTGTGTAGCTGTGTGTATTTCCCATTTATCCTAACTGTTAACTGTGTGCAACCCTCACCTTACCCCCAGCACTGCCTGTCCCTAATCTCCTCCTTAACCCCAATACTGCCCCAGCTATCTACCCTTGCCCCTTCCCTACACCCAGCACTGCCTATCCCTAACCTCCTCCTTGCCCCCAGTACTGCCCCAGCTGATATCTACCCTTACCCCCTCCCTATCCTTAGAACTGCAAGCCCCTAACCTCTTCCTTGCCCCAGTACTGCCCCAGCTGCTATCTACCCTTGCCCCTTCCTACCCCCAGCACTACCTGCCCCTAGCCCCCTCCTTAGCACTGTCGCAACCACTATGTGCACTTACCCCTTCCTATTCCCATCTCTGCCCACCCTAACTCCCCTCTAGTCCCAGCTCTACCCAACTTCTCCCTGCCTTTACCCCCAGTTCTACCCCAGCTGCAGCCTGCCCTTAACCCCCTCTACCCCAACTGCTAACTGCCCCCAACACTGTCCCAACTGCTGCCTGCCCTGACCCCCCATAATATGTAATGGGACCCAAAAACAGTGGAGTAGGAACACAATTTTTTTTCGCTCAGCGCGATCACTGCCATCCTTAAAATATGTTGGCCTGTAACCTACAAAAGAGCCTCAAACTTGACCTGATTTAGGAGCCCATTGTCAATAATTGCATTTTGCTGGGCGAGAAATTAGCGCCCCTGATCGCATTGTAGTATACGGTCATGGCGCCGGTATATATGATATAGTACATGCAGAGACAGGGGCTCTGAAAGGAGCCAGTCCCTGCGATGTGCCCATCACTCCTGTGAGATCGTCTCTTCACTCCTGTGTCGGACTGCGGTGGCCAGTTCTGGTAAATTCGACAAAGTGTAGCCCCCAGGCTACAGTAGCAAAACACCACCTGCAGGTGGCGTTAGCTGCGGGGGCCAAGCTTGGCAAATCTGACAGCATGGCATCCTCCATAGAAACCTATGGGGGTTGTGGCTGCTGTTGGAAATGGAAGCTATCTGAAGCTATCAGAGATATTTGCTGCCGTCCCTCCATAATACAAGGGTGGTTCAATAAGTAATGTAACAAGACTTGTGCAATGTTCTCTATGTCATTCTAATTTCGCATGTCATAGCTGGGGACGGTCACCAGCATCTACTTTAGGACTATAGAGGTTGCCACTGACTCACCCCCACAGTGCCCCCACTCCCGTGCTGCCAACTCCTCCCCTGACACCATCTTTTATTTTTTTTAATTACCACGAGGCGTAACCATCAAACTTGATTCCTAATAAACCCTATGGCCAATTCGCCCATCCCCGATAATGTATTAGAAGGTCATTGGCCCTGGGAGGAGAATGCTGTACAGATTACCCCGCATTAAAGTCTAGCAGTTGGTACCTGTATGTAAGCATAACCGTGGAAAAGATGGGCTTACAAAATAAATTCACCCGAAAACATCAATGTTTTAAGTTATGTAAATAATTACAACACAATTATAATTATAACACATGAGTCGCTTACTTTTTTTTTACAGATACACAGACCCAAAATGGCAGCGGGGAAGGGAAAGAATCAATTTGGGGGCACAGAAGATACCAAGGCAAACAGAATTTGGAGCAGTATCATATTACACAAGGGTTGTAAATGCAAATCAATACAAAACAGTTATATTACAGGTTTATGGACAGTCAAGCAGCATTAGTAGCTAAAACAAGTGTACAGTTAGATAATCTAACAGAGGATCAGCTGTCATTTAATAGCTGATTCATGCTATTCCACAAACTCCACTGTACCAGGAGAGCCCCCTGACCATAGGGGCATAATCACTGAGGCCTCTGGACCTGATTCAGACCTGCTCGCTAGGATGCGATCGCTCGTTACTGACCGATATTTATGTTCTGCACATGCGTATGCATCACATTGAGCGTGCGTGAACCACTGCGATAGATCAGGAACCCCTCGCTCGCTCAGCATAGACAGCCCAGTTGAATGAGTGACAGTAGAGGCCATTTGTGGGTGGTAACAGGTGCAAGCCACTGGAAACGGGGTAGTGGGGGTGCGAACGCAGGCGTGCCTGTGTGTTTCAACACCGTTTCAGAGGTGTGCATAATTAAAAGGCAGCGTCATAGTACACGTCATCTGGTTGTATTTCACTCTGAAATACTCGCAGTTCTTGCGGCAAGGTATAGTCAACCTCAAGCGCTGTGAGCACAACCAATGGTGCTCGATGTACCAATGTTTTCATGCACTTCCAGGAGATGAGATGCACAAGTGGGCGTCTTATGAATGGTGGTTGGGCGTCTGCATACACAAAGTGGTCGTTCGCCAAGACATAGTGGGCGTGCTAATGCCTTGCCGTGCGATTGCCAGCCTTGTTGGGCATACGCTGAATTTACATACGCTGGGAGCGAGCGTCTGCATCTAGCGAGCGGCTCTGAATCAGGCCCTCTGTGTGCATGATTAAGCAAATCAAAGCATCTTCATGACTATGGATGAAATCAAATAACTTCTATTACTATGGATAAAATCAAAACATCTCCACGACTATGAATCAACTCAAAGCACCTCCAATATGATGAACAAATAAAAGTATCTCAAAACTATGATTCAAATCAAATCATCTCTATTCCTATGGAAATGTAATTATGTTTCACAGTAGACTGTACAATAAGTTATTTTACAAAATTGCCATAAAAATTGTTTTATCTACAATTGACCACACTTGACTTTACCTTATGTTGCCAGGTTTGATTATTTAAACATTATAATTAAGATGCTGGTGCCAGTATGTACCTGTTTTATTTTAATGTAAGATCTAAAAATCAGGAGGTAGGTCACGTGTCCCATGTAATCTGGTAGTACCCAGGCACTCCACTTGGCTTCTTATGATTTTGGACACTAACAAACAACAACATCAGGAACTATCGCATGCACGGACCAGGGCTATCTATATCATCTTTATTTATTTCAATTGACTATAACACTGGAGTGGAATCCAGCTGTAGAGATACAGCTGTAGTGTTACTATGGAAACCATCAGCAATCCCACATCTACTGCACATCTACTGACTGGAGTAAATAGACTCCATGTAATATTGCTGCTCAGCTCTGAACAATGCATCTAATGTGCATCTGCTGGTAAGTGATCCCTGGGGCAGGGTCAGCTCCAGTGGTAGATCGCATTGTAAAAAAACCTGCGAAAAATAAATAAGCCACATTTTATACTCAGAGCTTCACAATGAAATACTAAATATTGTCTGTTTTTTCTCTACGGAAAAATATATAACGATTACTGAACCTAAGTACAATGCAGCTAATATGAGGCTTCATGGCGATTGTTAATTAACAATTAATGATATTTACTTTACAGATACTTTACAGTCACTTTATTGTCCTCTGTGCTGAGTTACACAATATACTATATGGCATACACTAGTATTTGTGGAAAAGAGAAGTTGAACTGTAACTAGGTAGAGTGAATGGAAATAAGCAGCCAACACCTTTCCTACAGGTCTATTTATGAAGATGATGCGATAACAAAGACTTTATTGCTGCCTATTGCTGCGATAGAAAACTATATTGCAGCAATTTACTAATAAAATGTTGTGGGGAAGCCGATTGTCATATTATCACTTTGCCAGACAGTCCTTTCCCAGCTTTGTTGGTGCAAACAAGCAGAGTGGATGTACCACTGCCATCTTTCTTAACCCTGCGTCGGGCGCAGCCGGCCTGATAGGTGCCACAAAGCTGTTCTCGTTCACCTTTCCGCCGCAAGGGGGCGCATGGGTCTGCCCTCCTAGTACCTTCCCATCTCTAGGAGATGTTTGCAAACCCCCTAGTCAGTTTTCCCGCCGCCTGCGTGGAGTGCAGTAGTGACCTTCCTGGCCTCTCAGGCTCATTGCGGCCAAACTTGTCCGACTTTTGAAGGTACGTATTTCTGTTTATTTTCTCACAATTTTGTGTATTTTGATCATTTTATGAATGAAAATTACAAAGGTGTTGGGTATTTTGCGGAAATATGTAGGTTTGTGCAGGGTGGCCTCTTAGGCACACTGCGCCTCTTAAAATTTAGTATTTTTTGTTTTACTTGCTTTAAGGTTAATAAATGTGGTTTTGTGAATCAGATTTCCATAGAATCAGATTTCCATATATTCTCTCTTTGTACATCCTCATGAAGGTCACTGATCACTTTAAGAGCGTTAGAATTGAGTTAATTAGGTGATAATGACGATTTTATAACAGGCGCCTGTCAGGCGCACTGTGCCCGAACCTGGGAGTCCCAGAGGTGCGCCTGACGCAGGGTTAAATAATCTTCCTCATACTATCACCAGCCACGGGGCTTAAGTAAATAAAGTAAAACGAACTCCCGTCTTCATTGAAAACTGAGTGTTTTTTCTCCCACCTCACAAAGTTTGATGGAGTCCGGTCTTCCAATGCCTTGCGCAAGTGCGACCTTTAAATACTGGGACACACATGCACAGAAAGGACCTGCTTTGGCCAATAAATTGGTAAGACTCTTCTTACGGTTGCCAAGAAATATTGCCGGGGAACTGAGCATCACTCAACTGCACCGGCAGAGCTTCGTTTTGTGGCATTAGAAGATTATTGTGCTTATAATTGCTGTAGAAAATCTTTTTTCACTGAAACTTCATAAACACTGTAGACCCCTTAGTGTGCTGGTGACAACTAAACCAATAAATCTTTGTTATGCACAGTGCCAGAGATTTGTGTATGGCTAGAGTGATGAGACACTAGGCAGAGGCTAGTTACTGGGCCTAAACTCACACAGGTCAATAATCAGACCTATTATCACGTCATTATTATTACTATATCATTATTACTGTAAAGGGACTCTAACACAAGACTTGGACTGTTTGGAGTTCATTTGGGCATATCTTGCTATCTTGCATATTTATTTATTGTTCTAGAGGCCACTCCAGCACCAAAGAGCAGAGCACTTAGGAGGACACATAAAAAGGGGTCAATCCAATTAGGTACGAATTGCAAGCTTGCTTCATGAAACTCAGCAACTTCGCACGAATGCGCACACCCGAGAATTCTCCAATCCAACTAAAAATGCCTATTCGCGTTACTCGCAGCAGAGGTTTGCGCATTGACTGCCAAATGCGATGTGAGAGAAGTGCATGAAAAAGTGGGGAGACCATCCTGGACCCCCCAAAATTGATAATTTCATTAGCAGAACCATATAGAAGGCTTTTTGTTGGCACTAGGAAAGTACTGAAGGTTTTCTAATAGTATCAAATGGCTGATTTGTGCTTTTTAAAATAAAAAAATGCCAAACAAATTATGCAAAAAACCCAAACTTTTTTTGTTTAATTTCAATCGGATTAAATGTAAAATGCAAAACAAAAAGTATGAAAAAGGTGATTTTAGGGTACTTTGAGGGCACTTTGAAAAATTGTACAAAAAGATAAAAAAATACATATATTTTTTTCAATTAAAAATAAAAATACTGTAAAAAAATTTTATTTGATTTTGGGGTAATTTGAGGTTTTTTCTTTTTACCCCCCAAAAAATTTAATTTATTGGATTAATTAATCTAATTGGAAATTTCCATTTGCCTAATTAGTCATTGGGTGGGGGTGTCTAAAGGGTTCACCACATTGTCCCGACATTTTAACCTTAAAGATTTTCAGTTCCATCTCTTTGCGAATGGAAAGACGCAAATTCACTCTGACTGGTTCAGTGCGAGTTGCTAATTGGATTGCAATATGAATTTGCTATGCCAATTCGAAGAGAAAACAGCAACGCGCACCTAATTAGATTTACCCCAAAATGTCTTTCTATATTCCAAACAATAATTTTAAAAGACTCTATTATTATTACCCTTTTTGTATATGGTTCCACAGTGTCTTACAAAGTACATAAACAAATAAGCGAACAAGAAACCAGTGATTTACAATATAATACAATGCAGGACAAGGACATGGTTTATACACATTGCTGCATTAGAAAACAAGTGGGAGAAAAATGATGTGTCGGTGGATGGGTCACAATGTTCTACATTCAAATTTTAAGCTTGTGGGGTCCTTAAGTTAAATGTGTAAACAGGGCCATCCTTAAAAATGTTCCTAGACCTGGTACTTTAATGGGGCATGGCCAATCAAGGGTATAGCTCCGCCCTATCGTTCATGCATGGAGATACTATGCTGCTGCAAAGGGACATTGCAGGAGAGGTCGATGACATACGATTCGATGGCCACTGGGTGTAAGTCATACTTACCAAAATTTTGCCAGCCCCCTCCAGGAGGGGGCTGCCAGGTCGGTGCAGCAGGGAGGGTGGAGGCGGTTTAAGCATGCAGATCGGGGGCGTGCCAATGTGATTGCGTCATCACGGCCACGCCCAGCGTTTTACGATATTGCCGGCATTATAAAGCAGACACGGGGCTACGACGAAGCGTTTCTGCGCGTATCACGTCATCGCACCTCCAGACCACTCAATTTCATGATGGCAGCGGGGGGTGGGGTGCGTTCGCAAGGAGCCAGCCACCATTCCAGGGGACCCCATTTTCGGGAGGCTCCCGGCAGTCCCGGGAGAGTGTGAGTTTTACCCCAACTTGCTAGAGATCTGTGTCAAGAGAATATAAACATTTCTTTATTCTTCCCCTATCCTGATTGGGTTGTGGAAGTGAACACTTATCCACTAATACCCCTTTCACATCGCAAACCCGGGTTTTGAACCCGGGTCAGACCCGGGTCGGGGCCTTTCACATCGCCATAGTAACTCGGGTTATTCCCGGGTTATTGCAGATTTGGTGCCTTTTAACTCAACCCGAGTTGCCCATGTTAAAACAGTGTGATGTCATTTTTAAAGGATTTTATTGGCTCACAATTATGATGACGTTTTCAGTAAAGAAAAAGGAGGGGCTGGGGAATGCTTGCAGTGCAGCAATCATGGCCGACAGAGCACATGTCACAGATGTAAAGTGTGCAAAGGGCCTGATTCAGAGACGGACGCTTTGAACGAGCACTCGCTCTGAATCAGGGCGTTTTTTTTGGTTTTTTTTTGTTCGGCCTCCTGGCCCTCGCATAGTTATGGGTGACCACCCACAGCTATTGCGAGCGGCCAGGTTAATGGTCGCGATGGTCAAGACCATCACGTCCATCGGGCTTGCGACGAGACCCTTGCGGTAGGGTCTCGTTGGCCACAAGCCCCAGTGAGCTTCCGGCTCTAAATAGAGCCGGAAGCTCACCACTGACATCACTAGTGATGTCAGTGGGGCCGCCCCCAAATGGCAGGCATTCCTTCTGCCACTCCCCCTGCCCGCCTACCAAATGGGGCTAGCTGTCGTGTCAATCACCATCGACAGCTCGCCCCCCTTCGGTGCGAGACCCGGAGCGACGGAGCGCCCGTCGCTGGCCGGGTCTTGCGCATGCGCACGACGGAGCCGGCTCCATCGTGCGCATGCCCAGTGGGCAAACATCAACCCGGTTGCGAGCGCTCAGCGCTTGCGACCGGGTCTGAATCAGGCCCAAAGTGTGCAGTGCAGGACAGTAATGTAAATACAGAGACATGTGCTCTGTGTGCAGGCTGGTCAGCTGACTGGAAAAAGCCAATCAGCACTATTTTCTCAGACCCGAGTCGAATATCCCGGGTCTGTACCATTTAAGAGCCAAATAACCCGGGTCCGACCCGTGTTTAACCCTTTTCTTAACCCGGGTTGAAATACCGGGTTATTCATTTTGGTGCATGTTAAAATCATGTCGACGCGGGTCGACCCAGCAACCACCCGGGATTAACCCGGGTTAATTTGGCGATGTGAAAGGGGTATAAGTAGTTGTACAACCAGCATTCATACATACAGAAAACCTTTTTTTAATTTGCTGCAAAGATATTTAGGCGTCTATTACATCCAAGTCAGTCCATAAAAAGCTGTGTCATGACTGGATATTTTTTCAGTTGGATTTGAAATGAGGTTTAAAATACATTTAGATTATAAGTCTGCCTTGGTAAACCAGCGTGGTGCAAAAACAAACACACATTGCAAGGTAAAAAAATATATACCGTACTTTTGGAGACGACTGGAGACCGGTAAATGTTGACATAATTACGTAAGCAAATATGAAAGCTAAACACATGGGGCCAAATGTAATAGGGTGAGAGTTTAGAAAATGTGAGAGTTTAGCAGTAAACTCTCACATTGGTTGAGTTTTATCTTCAAAATGGGAAAACATCTGAATGAGATTTTAAATCGTGAAAGTTATTTAAGTCTAAAAAAACATGCAAGTTCGCTCTGTTACTTTGTTTTTGGACTCTATTACATTGGCAAAGTTTAAAAAGTGTCAAAAACTCTCACTTTTCTAAACTCTCACCCTATTACATTTGGCCCATGATGTCAAAGTTTCATACAACATTAGAATAAAGACATCTCATTGGTTCCTCTAAAAAATCCAAATGTTGTGGTTAATTCAAGTGCAGAAACAGCAAACGTCTACCTGTGCTGGAGAAAAATTATCATCATATACTGATAGCTATAATATTGATGTGAGTATGCTTATTTTTAATTCTTGCATATTCTTGTTCATTGTGTAAGAGAAGTGAATGACTACTGTATATATTACGGAATGGGATTGAAATGCCGGCGACTGTTTAGCCGGTTCAAATCCCAACAGCGGCTGCCCGACAGGATCAAGATCCCAAAAGAGGCAGGTAAGTACCCTAAACTCCCTTGTCCCCCCCCTAACCATTCCATAGTGGTGCCTAACCATAACCTCCCCCTCTAGTGCCTAACCCTAAACTACCCCGGAGGTGCCTAACCCTAATCCCCCCTTACCGCTCCCTAGAACTCCCCGGGGGGGGGCCCTAGCCCTACCATCTCCCCGGGGGTGCCTAACCCTTCCCCCCTAACCATAATTCCCCCCCCAAAACCTAACCCCGCTAGACTCCCTAATCCTAACCCTCCACCCCCGCGGCTAACGCTAGGGGTGCCCCGGACTTTTCTTTGTTCAGGATGTCGTCCTCTGCATTCCGGCGTCGGGATTATGATAGGCGTCAGTATTTCGACACCTATCATAACTCCCTAGCCGGCATTAGTATAAGTATAGGGATGTTTACAAGTACAGTATATAATGCATATTTGGTAAATAAAAGCTGTCTTATCATACTGTATGACGTTTTAGCTATATTAGCGTAGACCTTACAATGGAATTTTTTTTTCTAAACAGACTTAAACAAAAAATTATTTTGTCGAAATTAATTTCTTTTTCTCCATGATATGCATTTTTCATTTCTGCATTTTTACTGACGGCTGAGTTGGACTTTTTGCAAGTTTTTGGAAAATCAAAAGAATCAATTGAATAACCGATCAGGCTGTTTAGAAAAGGTGTCATTATTAGACATTGCTAAAACCTCGAAAAGTCCTCTAGCACTCGCTTTTGACACAAGAGTGTGGGGGAGAATAGGGTACTGAAAATTTTGAGAAAAATTTGGTGCATTTAAATAGGATCTGAGCAAGTTATTTTTTTGATTGCCATGGGAACCTGGTTCCCGGGTTGTTTATAATTAAAATACAATAAAAAAAGGAAGATGAACAGTGTTAACCGATAAAAAGTAGTAAATGAACCATCCAATAACTGAATAAAATGTATTCCAGGCTTGATAAATCTATAAAAACATATTTCAGCCATCATAACAAAACATACAAATATAAAAAAATAACAAGAGTTAAAAAAAAAAACTGGAACTAAATAATGAACAGTATAAAACCATAATTAATGCACATGTTCTGAACATAAATTAACTTTCTTAGATCTATTAGGATGAAGCACAAGAAGCACTAATTGGCAAAGAGACCTCTGACAGAAAAGTGTAGAACAATTTTCTTTAGTGATCACATGCAGTTAATGTATTCATATTTTTAACATAGTATTTTGATTGTTCTATTAAAGTTAGTGCTTATTTGGTTTTATGATTTTGGAATAATATTTGTGATTAGCCCTGCTGTAATTTTACTTATGCTGGCCATACACGCTGCAATTATCGGGACGATCAGCCCGATATCGGCGGATCGCCGCGATAATTGTAGCGTGGGGGGGGCGACCGAGGGTTAAATATTGCTCGGTCGGGCATGCTGGATTGTCCAGCATGCCCGTCCGATGCCATATTTACCCCATAACTGTCGGCCGCATCGGGCAGTGTATGCCCAGCGCGTCCGACAGACAGACATTTCCTGTGTTCCTTCCTACGGAAGGAACAGGGAAATGTCTCCTCCCCCGGGGGCGGAGCGCAGATGTCGGGCTATACACTGTGAGATTTCTCTCACAGTGTATGCCGCGGACATCTGCGGCTGGCAACCGGCCAGATAAAATGTCTGTCGGTCTGACAGACATTTTATCTTGCCGTGTATGCCCGACTTTAGAATACAAATTGTACCTGAAAACCGTAAACATGCCAACCTTTGTGCCTTCAAACCTTTTACATGTGGGCTGTAATTGGTACAGTATGCATTTCCGGGTTCCTGGTGAGCTCTGATGCACCACATTATATACAGTACTGTATGACAAACTCCCTACTGTAAATTATATTGATCTAAGGAGCATGAGAAATTGTGGGCCCTTGTATGAGGGAGCATGGCCATGTGTATGTGGCCCCTTCTGTCCTCTTACCTCTCTGGACGATCCTTCTCTGTCTCCTCTCATGACTTCTCTTCCCCTCCCACTTCCACTAACAGTAGGAGTTCCCCAAGGTTCTGTTCTTGGACCTCCCCTATTCTCCCTCTATACATCCTCTGTAGGAGAACTCATCAGCTCTTTTGACCTCTGTGACGATTAATCGCAAGAATAATCGCCAGAAATAATATTTTGTGAACTATGAAGTCCTTTAATTGACCTGTGTGTGCCTAGAAGGGCTGAGGTATTACCCCACCTCTTTTGAAGATAGGCATTCCAGGAAGAGGGGTTTATAATGATCTATGTCCTGTGATTTGAGTAGTATTATGTAACTGTGTGTCTTTTAGTTCTATAGACTGTATATAAACATGGTATGTCCATTGCTATTTGGTGTGCAGGTCAGAAAGGGCCGGAATTAGCAAGTGAATGGCTTTCAGGTAACAAAATGATATATATCCCTCACAGTGTGAGGCCATGTGTGAACAACTCTCCCTTTTTATGACCCCTGAAGTCAGTGTCCTAGATCATAATCCCAGAACCAGACCTCCTTGTACCCCAGTGCCCTACTTCTAAGGACTATTGTTATGCTATAGAGGCTAAGATAAGGATTCTGGTATTTACTATAGGTCTAGAAGGGGGAAGTTGAAGAGTGAGTTATATCATCACTTATCTTTAAAGCAGGGACCCTGTTAGTTTGGCCAGGTAACCCTGTATTGGAAATCTATTAATCTCAAACCCTGCTGACCTGATTGGGAGACCCTGTTCAGTATGAACAAAGAATTAGGGATGTATAAAAAGAGAATACCATCCAACATTCAATGTTCACTCCTTGGGGTTCAGACAGTCAGGTCTGGGAGTGCATCAGGATATTCCTGTGGGTGAGATCCCCCACCCCATCAGCAGTGCTAAGAACTTTAGAGTAAGTTGTCTTAGGGACTTTGAATTATTTCTCTCTTTTATTTTGTAAGAGAATATTTGCATTATAATCTGTTTGTCATTTTATTAATATTTTTGTAACTAAGCCTTGAAAATATTTTTTGGATTAAACACATTTAATCTAGCATATTCTCCGTGATTCTTGTTGAACTTGTGTGCCTGGATAGGCCCATGCTACATATTTGTGTGTCATTTGAATGTGTTTTATTATTAATCTGTTGGGAGATCGCAGACCTCCGGAGAATAGTCTGCGTGGTTGCAGAAGAACCGTGTATTTTGGTAAGTGACCGCGGTGCGCCGGCATCACAACCAGCTGATCCAGATTGTTGTATCTGCGAGTCAGCCCGGGTTCGTGACAACCTCCAATAACATTTCTACGCAGATAATACTCAAATCTACTTTTCCTCCCCTGATCTCTCCCCCTCTAACGCGTATCTCCAAATGTCTCCCTGCTATCTCTTCCTGGATGTCCCAGCTCTTTATTAAACTTAATATGTCTAAGACTGAGCTGATCATATTCCCATCCTCTCAAATAACCTCACTTCCCACAATTTGTTTATCAATTGATGGCACAGCTATTTCCTCTTGCCCCAAAGTGCAGAGCTGCCAAGAGCTGCGCTGGCGCGGGTGAAGGGGGTGGGACCTAATTGAGAGAGGCGTGGCCATGTCCCCTTAAGAAAAAAAAAATAGAGAAAAAACACATTGTTGCAGTGGCGCTCAGTGCATATCCATGGGGGGGCGCAATCAGAATGATCTCTCCCACCCACAGGCAGAGGAGACTGCTCTGTAGCAGCAAGCAGGATTCCTTTGCAACACACCACACAACAGCGTGTGCTGGGATGCTCAGCTGACAGGAAGGAGGGGGGCAGCGTCTGACCCGGGCCCCCTGCCAGGTCCCTCCAGCAAACCCGGGCCCAGGTAATTAGTACCCGCTCGGCACCCCTGCCAAAGTGCACGGACTTAGAATTATCCTGAACTCCTCCCTCTCCTTCAAACCACATATTCAACACCTCTCACAGTCCTGACATTCATTTCTATGTCAAAATATTTCAAAGAGCAGACCCTTTCTCACCCAGGATGCTACTAAAACCCTCATTCACTCACTCATCATCTCCAGATTACACTACTGTAAACCCCCCCCCGACTCCCACCTCTTTCCACACCAATCTGTCTCAATGCTGTTGCTCGGCTCATCTTCCTATAATATGTAGATGTTGTAGCGCATCGCCACTGAAGGAGGTACAGCCATACCATTTTGGGGTCATGGATTTGCATCTCAGGCAGAACCAGGTTCTTTGTATTCCCCACCCTTCTTGCCACACTTAAGGTCACAGATCCCCATACTATAATATGGAGAATGGAATTCATCAAGCTCCGGAAATACTACATTATCGGAGCATGACAGTGGGAACCTACGCCATCGATGGCATTTGTTCCCAGACCCTCACCCCTTCTAGGAAGGAGGTCCAGGTTTTCCAAAGGGGATCCTTTCGGCTCTCTCCTCTGGCTATCGGGAGCTTTGTGCATATGCATGGACCCTAGGTCACGCTGGCACACTAGCACTGCTGTGTCAGATTTAGCAGTGCTAAGTTTCACTGCTGCAAAAGTAGCAGTGACAGGGATTGCAGCGAGTTGGATACTAAATTAGCCGGGCTTAAAGAACAGGCCCCTAAAAGAAGAAGTAGATGCAATTAACATAGTGAAGGACGGGTATTGGTGCCAGCAGTTGAAGGTTTGAAGAAATCTGCAAATCATAATCATACTTGCATACTTTAAGGCTATCCCAGAGGAGATTTCCAATTGGCAAGCACAGGGGGAGGGGTTGGTGATTTCCGTGATTTCCAGTATGACGCAATTCACTGTGATTCAAGCAATCAAACATATGTTTCTTCATTAAGGAAGTGGATGAGTGGCCTACCTGCTAAAGGAGGACTCCCTGAAATTCAGCAGTATACTGAACCACTTTAAGTTTCATATCTCCACCTAGCACTATCTCTACAACTGTACCAGACCACTGGTAGCTGCACAGAAATGCAAATTGCCAAAGACTTCTTTAATACCGGGGTCTGATAATGATGCTGACATACAACACCCATGTGCACTTTACTCAGAAGATACATAAGGTAGTAGAATAACAATTGTAGCAATTGTTCCCATATGCAGGGCTCTATTTCCTTGTGTGTTACATCATTCTATAGTGAAAGAAATATGAGCACTTACTATGAGAAAGCATAGTAAATACAAGCGCAGTATACAGACTATTTTATTGTTTACATCTAACTATGTAATTGTGTTATTATCTGACCACCTATAGCTCTGAGTAATATGTCAGCACTTAATAAATAATATTAGTAATACACAAAACCCAACAGAAAGGAAATAACCAAAGACGCATGAAAGCATCAGCTTGGAGAAACACTTCACAGACCTTCTGGCTTGCAAAGTAGATTTGTCCATTGGTAATCTGTGGGTGTCAGAATTTAGCTGTATGAAGAAGAGAAAACCAGAAGCATGTGGACACACAGGCGGAAACAAATGCAAAGGGGATCCAACAGAATCACACAGAGCAGGGTCAGGAACAGAACAGGAACCAATGCCAGAGGCAAGGAATCAAAAACCAAAAGGCTACTGGTCAGAGATTGGAATTAGAGTAGTAACAAGGATGCTGGCAGAGTGAGGGACTGGAACAAAGGCCCAATCCACAATGATTCAGCTGCAGGGAGCTTGTGACAAGCTGGAACGCATTGAAAGTCAGGATACCACACAATCAGCAGGATGGAGAGGGAGCAAGCTAACGGCTAACAAGCTAAGGAGCAGAAGGAGGAATATAAATACCGTGGCTCAAGTGCAGCCACAACTTGATAAAGGGAATTTTTAATAAAAGGCTGAGTTCCACAACAACCAGTCAGATATTTGCTTTCCCTTTATAACTTACACTAGCTAGAAAAAAACTGACTGGTGGCTCTAAGCAACTGCACCTTTCTACCTTCTTAGTTAATAGCTCTCTGCGTGAACATCGCTTCCTAAAGTAATCCTGATATCCTCAGTACAGGTGTGCTTTGGCTGTTACATGTCTGGTAAAAAATGGGACACCCAACGTTGAATTGAAATTGGACTCACAATGAGTTGGATGGAATTAGCATTTAAGTAGATACATTTTGCTTAACTTGCAGAAGTTGCTGTATACGCCAGATGTGTCCAGCTCCACAAGGTTATCATGCATACACACTGTCAGATAAAAACGACGATATCAACGATAACGATATCGTTTGATCGTTTATATCATCCCTTTTTAGCCCCCTCCAACGACCATCAATGCGTGGGCATGGATGGTTGATATCGATATCGACCATCGCCCGTGCATGCAGGCCAACCTCAGTGGCAAACGCAGGATTTTGAAAGGGGGGTTTCCAAATAAATGGTTACAGAACCAATGACAAAAAAGTCTAACAAGAATAAGCCTGCAACATTCACTTTATTGTGTACTTCAAGTGTTCTAATAAAAATAACAATAAATAATATAAATAACAAAGCGTAAAATGTGTTTATGCACAATGTGTAATAGTATGTACGTACAAAATTTAAACTACCAGTGCAATTTCAACATTTGAACTAAACATAACTGACAGACACACACACACACCGCAGCGTTCACCTAAAAAACACGAATGCAGAGCCAAAAGCAGTCCTCTGGCATCATTAAATATTATCCCCCCCCCCCAAATACAGCAGTCCTCTGGCATCATTAAATATTATCCCCCCCCCCCAAATACAGCAGTCCTCTGGCATCATTAAATATTATCCCCCCCCCCAAATACAGCAGTCCTCTGGCATCATTAAATATTATCCCCCCCCCCCAAATACAGCAGTCCTCTGGCATCATTTATTAAATATTATCCCCCTCCCCCCTTTCACAAATACAGCAGTCCTCTGGCATAATTTATTAAATATTATCCTCCCCCCCCACTAATACAGCAGTCCTCTATCATCCCCCCCCCCGCAAATATGTACTGCAGTGATCTGCCTAGACTTATTAAACATTATCCTTCCCCCGCCCCCCCGCACTCCCACCCACGTTTATTAAACATTATCCTCCCTCCAAATACAGTAGTCCTCTGTCTGGCATCCTCCCCCACCGCCCGCCGCCCCCCCTCGCCCTCTAATACATACAGTAGAGATCTGCCTATCCTCCCCCATCCGGCAACCCCACCAACATCATGCGGCTCCAGGATTCGGCAGCGCTAGACACGGTGTCCCAGCGGCAAGCGCTCTCATCCACTCACATTGCCGGTCACGGTGCTGCTATGGAAACTGACTGGGAGGGGCTTGCGCACTGCAGCTCCCCCTACAGCCAGCCCAGGCAGCGTCTTTTCTTTACAAAAACAAAAGTTATTCTGTTCAGCTGCTACCCGGCCAGCGGTGATGTAGCAGGGGGGGTTTCTAGGTACTCGGAAACCCCCCCTGTGTGCGCGGGTGAACCTGGTCGATATCGTCCAGGTTAGCCTGTTTACTATAGGGTCCCGCGATCGTTGATCGCAGTGGTCATTATAGTAGTTTGGTGGTTGGTGCATGTGCTGGACGTTCGATATCGAACATCCAGCACATGCAGGACAATCAGACAACGATATCTGATAGTTAAACATTTTCTAAAGAACATCTGCGATCCACACAGTGAGGTGCAACTCTATGATGTGACGTTCACCAATCACAAATAAAAGTCAATATGTATAAATTAATAAAGCGCTCCTCCACCAGGGAAAACAATGGAAAAGTTCCAATATAGATACTTTAAGTCCACCTATAGATTCAATATGATAATCAATGAAGCTTCAAAGTAGTCTTCATAAATATTAGTCCAGTAGGCATTCAGTAGGCACTTTCACAATCTTAAATCCCAGCAATCATGAAATCCACATGAAATTGAAAGAACAAACATCTCATAGTGTATCACAAAAAAATCACAATTTATTCACACAATAAAAACTACAGGTGGAAGTGGCCTCGTATCATAAATAGCATTTTCAGGAAGGCATTTGTACAAACATGGTGGGTAAAACAACAAGGGATAATTTCACCTTCCCATCAGATACACTAGCTTCTTTGCAAGGTATCTGCAGGTCACAGCCTTCCTCCCAAACCACCAATGCGTTTCAACACATTTGTCTTTATAAAGGTGTGCCTGTGAAAATTTTTAACTGGATTTATCTTCACCTTGTTACACTTGCTGGCCATGCTGGGATATAGGAAAAAATAAAACTTTTAATAGATTCAGTGTTTGATACTAATGGTACCCTGAATTTAAGTAGGGTTACCTCTATCTTGGATGAAGATCTTGATAGGATTATGGATTAGAAAAAATTTTAATCAGAGAAAGTAAAGTGTGGTGGAAAACCATAACCCTGTAAAAGTACTTGGCAGATCAACTAATTCCAAGAGGTTTACAGGTTAAAAAAACATGCACATATAGAACTAAAAACGAAGATTTTAGTAGGGAATGTGACAACAAACTAAATACTTGTTCCTTTTCCCTAATCAACCTGATTATAATAGAAAGGAGAGGCAATTTAATTGAAATCGAAAAGGAAATAGCTAACCTCACTGCCCTCATTGAACCATTTAGGGAAACGATTGTCAGGACCTTGAACTTTAGGTTATCGAGAAGGAGAAAGAAATAATCATAAGAAAGAAGAATAAATACAATAGGAATAAGATGGTACGCATAGGAAAAGAGAGCAAAGAAGGCAACTTTGGGATAAGGAAAATGAGTATCTCAAATTATTATGATGATCCTCTCCAGACTCCTTGCCCAATTCACTACCCTACACCAGTAGTAGGGTTGAGAAGACAATCAAGAATTAGATGCCCCGTTAAAAGATATAAACCATATCATGTGAAATATGAACAGTCAAAATACAAAGATACCAGAGTGAGGGAGAATAAATTTAAAAATAAGAGTAAAAGGAATTGGGATCACTGGGAACACCAGGAGAAAGATACTAGAACATATCAAAATACCCCATATAGAAAAAGGTATGAGCAAAATTATCGAAACCCCATAAGAGATGAAATTCCGACATATAACCACTTTGAACCTATGGGAAGGGATGATTTTCTAGGGAAGAATTGGAAAAGAACCAGGAAGTTCTGAATAAAATAACAAAAAAAACATACACATCAGAGTAAGAGGGGATATGGATCTAAACTAAAAAATAGACAATGTCTGACCAAAATTCCACAAGAGAAAATCAATGAATCTACACAAATCTTTAACCTAAGTTCCTCTGAACTGAAGGAGCAAGAAAAAGCCATTTTAGGTAAAGATATGAAAATTTGCCCCAGTCAACATATTAAATAAATTTGAGACGTATATTGATATTCTGAAGTATATACATAAATTGTCTCTGAAGAAATATTTTATAGGTCAGAAGGTAGAACTTAATGATGAAAGAAGTAATTTTAAACCAAAGTCCACTTTTAACCCGCCGTTTAATAGAGGATGTTTTTTAGACTTTTAACAAGATTGTCTGTTCAGAATTGGAAAATATTAATCTGAAAACCAAACAACTCATATTTAACAAAGGGGGAATACGAAGCATTACTAAATTTAGAAAAAAATAGGGAGATTACTATTAAACCTGCTTACAAGTCATTATGGTCTATATGAATACTACCAAATATAACGGAGAAACGATATGTCAACTAAACGTTAAGAATACCTATACCTTGCTGAGGGGAACCCTAGTGAGAGGATAGAAAATAATTTAATTAATCTGCTATCTAAATATGAGGGAGCAGGAACTATTACTTCTCAGGAGAGAAAATATTTAACCAAAGACCACCCCGTCCTCCCAGTTATATACAGTATATTCTCCCGAAAGTGCATAAAGATCTGCAAAATCCCCCCGGTTGACCAATAATTGCCGGCTCGGACTCCATGTCTATATTGACTTCCAATTACAGCCAGAATCATTAAGCTTAGATCTTAGTAAAGGACACAATTGACATTATTAAAAAATTGGGAGAAATGAAAGTTTCAGAAAATTGATTTTTAGTCACAGCTGACGTGTGTTCATTATACACCGTCTGAACACACATTAGGAGTGGAGGCAGTTGAATATACTTTTAAAGAAGCTGGACTTTATTAAGAAGGCTATTTTATTAATTTTTAAGAATAATTATTTTTGGTTTGATGGACAATTTTAGTTACAAAATCGGGGTACAGCAATGGGTACCAATTTTGCACCAGCCTATGCAACTTTATTTATGGGCTGGTGGGAAGATATGGTTATTTGGAACAACAACACACATCTGGACTCCATTTTATTGTGGATTCAGTTTATAGATGATATATTTTTTATTTGGCAGTCGAGTGAGGAGAGCCTGACCTCTTTTGTGACAGCCTTAATCTGAACAATTTTAATATAGTCCTTACTTTTAATAGAGATCCACAAGAATTGAGCTTTCTAGATATAACAATATATATAGAGGGGGATAAGTTACTCACAAAAAACTATTCAAAGCCAACAGATAGCAATTCCTATATTAGTATTAAAAGCGATCATCACCCAAGATGGCTCAAGAACACCCCAAATGGTCAGATTCAGAGAATAAGACGTAATTGTACTAAATATGATGTTTTTCAGGACCAGATACAGGAAACAAAGCAGAAATTTCTACATAAGGGATACGAGGCAAGTAATATTGATGCCACGATTGATCTAATAAAGGATATACCACAGAATAGACTATTGGAATATAAAAATCTGAAAGATAAAAATACTGCCCCAACATTAGCTTTTATAACCACTTTTAGTAGAGCAATATAAAAATTTGGAGTATGTTTTTAGGAAACATTGGTATACTTTAAAACAGGATCCGATTTTAAAGGATATTGGGTCTCATTCAGAGGCGGTCGTTAGATGCAAGCGGTCGCTCTGAATCAGGATGGCCGCTTGCATCCTGAACGGCCGCCTCCTTGTCGATTGTTAAGCTGTGGGTTAACAACCACAGCTCTAACGACCGACATGGGTGATGGTCGTGATGGTCGGGGCTTACGACCAGACCCTAGGGTAGGGTCTGGGCACTCATAAGCCCCAGGGAGCTTTCTGCTCTGTTCGAGCAGGAAGTTCCCCACTGACATCAGCAATGATGTCAGTGGGGGCGCCAAGCATTCTGACTGGAACGCCTCCATTTGGCCGGGCACGCCCCTGGCCCGTCCAGCAAATGGGGCGAGCTGTCACTCAACATCGACAGCTCGCCCCGTCTGCTACGAGACCCCTAACGACGGAGCACCCGTCGTTAGCCAGGTCTCACGCATGCGCACTACGGAGCCGGCTCCGTCGTGTGCATGCGGCGTGGGACATCATCGAATCGGTTGTGAGTGCTCAGCACTCACGACCGACTCTGAATGAGCTCCCTTATCCCAACAAAACCTAGTTTTATCCATAAGAGAGTACCTAACCTAAAAAGTTGTTGGGTGAAAAGTGCTATTCCGGAAAAAAGGATGGGGCACATCAAAACTAAGGGATTCCATTTTTGCGGGACTTGTATAGTATGTACCTCTCATACTGGCAAAATGATAAAAATTGACAAATGTTACTCTCATGTAACCAAACAAGAATTAAAAATACAAGAATTTATGACATGCAATAGCAAGAATTGCATTTATCTTATCGAATGTGTATGTGGGTTACAGTATGTGGGTAAGACCTCAAGAACCCTTAGAAAACGTTGGTCAGAACATCTCCGTAACATTAAAAAAGGTTTTGTAAAGCATTCAATATATTCACATTTTAAGGTACACCATAACTGTTCCCTTTCTGATATTAAAAGTATTATAGGTATTAAAAAAGTAGAAGGAAACTGGGTGACAAAAGGACTAGAAAACTTTCTTGCTTTCCTGGAGATGATATTAATATATGAACTAAAAACCTTAGAACCCTTGGGTCTAAACAATGATTTCAAACTCAAAATGGTTCTTATAAACATATTGTCGATTAAAATATTTTTTAGTGTGATTATATTTTATATTTTTAACCTTGAGTTTTAATTTTTACTTGATGTATTAGGTTATGTATAGATCGTTTATTATAGTATTTATATTCTATTTAGTATCACTCTGCGAACTGTATGGAATCACATTAGTATAAAAATACACCTATGTATGTGCACTATGTCACTTTATACCCCTAATGGGAATAGTTATATATGTATTAGTTACCTTTATTCTAAGACCTCATACTTATGTTCCCATTAGATGAGTTAGAGATACTGAGTTCCGCGTTCCATATGGTGGAACACACTGAGGTTGTTTTACCCCCAATGTTTGTACAAGTGCCTTTCTGAAATTGTGATTTATTTTTTTTTGTGATACACTATGAGATGTTTGTTCTTTCAATGTCAAATGACACGCTGTGTGCTGGGCTGCTGTGAGGGAGGGGGGGCGGCGTCGGACCCGGGCCCCCGCCGGGCCCCTCAGGAAGCCCGGGCCCGGGTAATCTGTACCCGCTCCCCCCCCTCTCGGCACCCCTGGATATACGTATTTCTTGTGTTCTGCAGAGGATGAATGTTGCACTTTGGCAGAGCTTTCACTGCCCATCCAATCCATCCCATTCACCTTAACACAAAGGTCATAAGAGTAACATGCATGGGATCAAGTGCCTATAAACTTTCAGTGTGCATGCAAGTGTCGCATATCAAATTAATCAGCACAGTCTCTTGGTGTGTCCTGGTCACATTGTGACTTAGACAAATTTTTGGCAAAAACAAGCGCCAGACGCTAGTAGAGTTTCACCGGGCCTGGCGCCTCACGGCACGCATATCCCGCTGCATTGCGTATTGATATTGAGGCTAGATGAGAAAGGACACATCTGTAGTTCACCCCATATCATTTTTTTTCTTATGCGTTATACTCGCGGTACAGTGCTACCGTGGCACTACATAAAGAAACCGTACAGAGCTGTGGTGGCACTATATAAATAACCAAGAATAAAGTGTGTGTGTTGTGTTCAAGTCGTCACCATCCTGATAATAAGGCAAGCGGCTGTTGAGCGTTATCTTGAATGTGTCAGTGTCACAAGGGGTGTCATCGATGGATCTTTATGTAAGCCAGATTCTCACCCAAACAAACAGAAAACCCAGGAGGCCGAGTTGTTCAGGTTCCTGATAATTGTGTTATGTTTTGCTGCAGAGAAAGCAAATGGCTTCAACCGATTGAAATATTTTATAGATGGACCAGTGCTAATACTGTGAATCAGAAGTGTACACTTAAAACAGAGAGGATAAGAGATAAAACTGAACTATATTTTCGCGGAGGTCAAAATGGTTTAATTTGTAAGAAGATAAAATTGCTTCTGGTGCAGACTGTGTGTAGTCCAAGTACCTCCCCTCCCCCGCCACTCCCAGGAGCTTAATAATTGGGAGAGAAAGACACTTTATACAAAGGTGTCACTGCTTGTAAAGAAACAGTCATACAACTGACTGCTATGGCTAATGTAAAAAAATCTGTCGGGATTCTGTCGGGATGCCGCTGTCGGTATTTTGACCATTGACAACATGACTGTCGGGATCCCGTACTCAATCTGGGGGGAAGTTGGGGGGACACTCTGTCACCATTGCTCTGCACTATGCCCTAGAGGCTGGGGGTTGCCCAGCTCCTCCCAGAATGCTGGGCAAGCCCCAAGCGTGAAGACAACGGGGTAGTGACGTGCAGTCACCCCCCAAAATGCAGAAGGGCGTGTCCTCACACATCATGAGACCACACCCATTTTTTGGTCTCTTGCTGTAGGCACACGCACAAAAGTAGCAGCCTCGTCCTCCACAATGTTGATGGGTATGATCAAAAGAAAGCAAACTGCAAACATTGGGGACTGTTTCTCAAGTGGTGAAAACTCTTTTCTACCACTTTTTTTAATTGATGAACATGGTTACCATTGGGAAATAAATTATTTCTCATGCATTCCCTTTAAACTCTGAGTGTATCACTTCCCCATAGTCTGGTATGGGGACTAAGGCGCTGATTCAGCATTGCAGTGTTGAATGCAGACTCGATTATCGGGAATCTACGCGTGTGCAGGACCCATTCTGTGCATGTTGGCAGAGGTATTTATGGGGCAGTGCAGGGGCGGCCGGCATTACCAGAAACAGGAGCGTGTCGCCCCCGTTTTTCCAGGAGTGGCAAGGCCAGGATCTGCGTCCACAGACACAGTTTTCTGGCCTTGCAAGCCGGCGTAGGCTGAGACCTACTCAGCTGGCCGTCGCTGTCCACCATGGATCACAAATGCAGCAGGGTGTGTCAGACACCTCCTGTTGCATTTGCATATTTGCAAAGATGGAATTGCAAAGCTGCTTGTGTGCGGCTTTGCAATTCCATCGTCTGCTGAATCAGCCCCTAAGATCTGTACACAATATATCAAACCATGACAAACTTAGCTTATCACAATACACAATATTTGTAGAAATATTAGCCGTGGCTGTTTGAACATGCAAAATTTGCGCAACTAAAAGCGACTAATCGTTTTTATCATCTCAGAGCAGGTGAAAAAATGTGCAAAACCCCTATTTTGGGCTAAAAATGTGGGGACTTGGTTCTGAACCCCTTGAACGCAATAGCGGCGAAAAGTGACACATTCGGGTGAAGGGTGCGAAAAACGTAACATTTTCGCAACCGACTGAATTCTACCCTTAGTGTTGGGGTATTGGAAAAAGTGTTTTACGCTGCTTACACAAATACACAAAAGGGCTAGTGACCATGTATCAGGGGCTTGACCAGTGTTTTAGATGTGCTGGATAGCCCCCTGTCCCGCTCCCTTCTGATGAAGGTAGGGAGGTATGTAACTGAGCCTCTCCAAAAGGGAGTAAAAGACAGAGACGGTGAGACTATAATGTTGATGTAGACCAGTGACTCTCAACCTGGGGTACTTGAAAATGTTTCTGTAATGATGGAGTGGGACATCCAGATGTAATTGGACATAAGGAAAGCAGTGTGCTAGGGAGCTTTAGTCCCATAATTCACTGTAGGACCCTGATTGCAAAATTAAAAAGTCTATCCCTTTACCCATGTAAAAGAAAGATATGAACTATAGTTGTAAAATTAATTCAATTGTGGGTTTTTTTTTTATCTGGTTTATTGCTTTTATTTATAGCAACACCTAAACATTTTATCTAATATTAATTATGTTTATTACAAATGTTTTGCTTTGCAAATGATGGAGATACAAATAATGCAAATGGGCTGCCAGGGGGTTCCCAGGTAGCAAATGATTGTGAAACACTCATGTAGATCAATGAGGAATTATAAAGACTCAACAAGCAATTGTGTGCTGAATTGGAGGTCTTATAAAACTATAAGGAAGATACTGGGGCTATTGTATGGAGCTCAAGACCAGCAGCTTGAACAGAAACATCCACAAGCTGTTGAGAACCTGTCTGAGCATCTGGTGCAATCAACACAGGTGGAAGAGAACTTGGGAAATGTGAATGGGGCAGAGAAATGATTGTTTGTCAGGACATTCAGCTGTTGCAGAGGATTTCGATGATCAGAGGTGTCACCGGGTCTGGTGACACCCGGTGACGCACTTCATATCCCCCACCCTATGCGGCCAAGCCACGTGCGTCCGAAAGCGGGAGTGGCCTAACATAAATGGGCGTGGCATCCTGGGAAAATCCAGATCGCATCACTCCGGGGGCGTACACAGCATCCCCGCAGATGCAGGGATGCCCCCCGGAGACTAGTGCCAGCACTGTTAGCTCCTCCTCTGTGACAGGAGGCGAGTTCTGCAGGAGAATGCCACACTGCAGCACCCGGCTCCTGTCACTGAGCAGGAGCTGACATTCTGGTGTCACCCTCACAGCCCCATAGTGACACCACTGATAATGATGCATTGTCAGAGATGCCAAAAGAAAGCACCAAAGAAAAGTATAATGATATGGACTAAACGGGACACCCAGAAAGCAATGGATAATTAGACTCCGGAGCCTGTTGTAGAGACAGAAAATGCAGTAGTTACAGAAGGCCCGTGCATGTCAACCAAGGTGCAAAACGGCACCCAGAAGTTAGGATGTAAACAATACGGTTCTAATGCCAACATATGTAAACACAGATTAAGCTGCAGACCATGGTATAAAGTAGGGTGATGTGGAAGATGAAACCACAAGATGGGTAAAGAACCAGGATGGCATTGAAGGGAACTTACTGGTTTTTCGGGGTCTATGTACTAAGACTTGGGGAGAGATAAAGTGGACGGAGATAAAGTACCAACCAATCAGCTCCTAACTGTCACTTTACAGGCTGTGTTTATAAAATGACAGTTAGGAGCTGATTAGTTGGTACTTTTTCTGTCTCCACTCTATCGCTCTCCAAGACTTAGGGCCTGATTCAGAGCCGCTCGTAAGCGGCCGCTCGTTCGTTCCGAGCGATGTTTGCCCAACTGCGAACGCGTACGGATCGTAATACACATGCGCGAACCAGTCAGTGCGGCCGAAAATCGTTTGTTCGCTAAATAGCGAATGCCTGCTATTTTGAGTGACAGGAGGAGGCGTATGTGGGTGTTAACAGGGGAAGGTGCTTGAAAACGGGGAGTGGATATCCGAACGCAGGCGTGCTTAAAGGTCAAAACGGGCGTTTTATGGGTGTGCATAATTAATACAGCAGCGTCATTGACCACGTCACTGGGTTATTTTATAGTCAGAACTGCTCGCAAGATTGCGGTAGGAAAAACCAACCACAAGAATAGCGAGCAGTTCATACGCTGGTCGATGTACTCGATTAATCTAATAAATAGCGGACATGACGTAGGATGCAAGCGGCCAGGGGGCCTAGTTTTCCAAAAAACGACCGCAAGTTTTGTTCGCTCGTTCAGACCTAGAGGCGTGAACAGACGCAAAGAGCGAACGGTTCATTTGAATAGCCGGCCCTTTTTTCTGAACGAACGACCGCAAATAGCGTCCGGCTCTGAATGAGGTCCTTAGTACATAGACTCCTTTGTCCTATCAGGAAACTTGCACTCCCTGCAGAGCTAGTGTCACAGGGGAAGGGATAACCAAGAACAAATTGTTTACAATGTGTTCAAGCTGTCTGGTCTGCTACACTGAACCAGAATAACATTGTCAGCATCATCTTGAAGGTGCCTGTGCTACACATGTTTTGAAAATGGAGAGAAACATTTGTATTATTATCTTATGCAACAAATGTGGTTTATCTGAGGAAACAAAGCACATTCTTCTCTCCAACATACAGTATTTGTACAGCATCAGAAAACAATGTTGGTTTTGTTCTGTTTATAGACTTCAAACTTAAATTGTTTGGAAAATGCACAAAACTGCTGAGTTGAACTTCGGTAAAATGTGCTGAAAGAATCCTTTTAAATCCTTCCTGTCCATTATACGGTTTGCCATCTCACTTATATACAGTGGCTAAGTATTTAACCCTCTAAATTGTCAACAGACTTGGCTGTATTACAAATGTTACATTCAATTACGATTAGGCTCTTAAAATGCATTTCCAAACTCATAAATCATTATTTCTATGCATATTTAAAAATAATGTAAACTGAAAATGTAGCTTGTATATGTATTCAACCCCTGCAGGATAGTACTTAACCACCTTTTGCTGCAATAACAGCTTTAAGTCTGTTGGGGTCAGTTTCTATCTGGTTTGTACACTGAACGCAGATTCCCGATTATTGAGTGTGCAGAATGGGTCCTGTTCAATCGCACGCAAACCCTTGATTGCCTCTGCTGGCAGACAGGCAGCATTTAAGGGGCAGTGTGGGAGTGGCTGGCATGTCCGCCCTATTCTCCGGGAGTGGCCAGCCCAGAGACTGCGAGGACGTACGCAGTCTTCTGGGCTCGCAAGCAGGCCACCCTGAGTAAGCTGAGGCTTACTCGGTTGTCCGGCCGCCCGACGCCATCCACCATCGTGACCATCGACCACTGATGGTCGTGATGCTGATCCCAGCCTGCGACCTCCATTGCTGAATCAGGCCCACTGTTTGGTGTGACTTTTGCCCATTCTTCCTTGCAGATATTTTTGTAGTGGTTTGGTATGATGAACACATTTAAAATTGCTGTATGGTAAGTACATCTGTGGTAGAATATATACCACTAGTGGCATCTTTACTTGCTGCTTGTCGGCAGTGGTGGCCATGGGATTTAGACGGGCAGAAATATTAAGGGGAGAATTCAGTTTGCTGCGATAAGCCGATTCAGAACCACTGGGACACTCTACTTAATGACTAATTATGCAAAAATAAATTAATTAGCTTAATTCGGCCAATAATGACAAATATTGGGGTGAGAAAGTGCAAAAAAATGGATTAATTGATGTGGGTTAGGTATATGGGGTTGCTATATTAGTGGGACAGGTATTTTTAAGATTGCAGGTGGGTGTTAAGGGCCCCATACACGATGCAATATGCACCTTGCGATGTGACTTGCGATCCGACGGCCGACATATCGGGCAGTCCCCACACACGGAGAGATTGGGTGGCCAACCACCCGATATACTGGCACCCCCTTGCCCCACCCGCATAGCGCTGCATGGGATCATACATCACAACCCCAGATCAAGTGAACATGCAGTGAGATCTGGAGGTGCTATGTACGATTCCACAGGAGCGCGCACTGGCCAATATCATACCCACACACGGTACGATATAGCAGCGATATTGTACCAATCCATCGGATCAGCTGCTATATCGCGCCGTGTATTTAGAGCCTTTAGAGGCGCATTTTGAAGGTTTTTTAAAAGTGGGTTCAAATGACACATATTAAAAAGAGCATTTATTTTGCCAAAAAAACGCTTTATATTATTATTTCACTGTTTTAGAAATATGTATATAACAGCCATTTGACACATTTTAAGAACCCCAAACACTTTTATTAGGGGCACCAATACACGTTTATATTGTTATCCTACATCAGTTTTTTGGGAGGAACAGCCAGATTTAGCCCATTTTTACCCATGCTTATCAAGGGTACCACCACAAATAATTATTGTGTTAATGACGCATCTCGTCTTTTGCAACAGAATTGCAAACAATCGGAAAAAACCTGCGAATTGTGCAAAAATTAACTTCACTAGCTCTACACCTACTTGTAAATCCGAAGCCCAGAACTGCCAAAAGAGCATCTGAAAAGCCAGCGCTTAGTAAATATATCCCTAGGACTTAAGTTTTAATGAAATATGTTAATTAATATAAATATACAACCTGCATTCCCTAGCTCCCTCATCCCCTCATATTTTTATTTTCAATACAATTTTCCATTTCCATAATCACGCTCATTCTTCTATGTTCTTGTCCTTATTTTTACATTTTGCAATTTGTATGTATGTATTGCTATGGAGCTAGGGATTATCAATACATCATTGTAGTTATGTAATATATGTCTTTCTTTCTATTTTATTTTTGCAATTTGTACTTCCCGATCCTCTCCTTCCTCGTCTTCCTATGAGGTCGAAGCAGAGTTGAACACAGTTCTGTTTGCTGAGTATGGGGGAGATGTATTAAGCCTCCTAAAGACTGGAGAAATGGACTAGAGAATTTACCCATAGCAACCAATCAGCTTCCACCTATCATTTTATATAATGTAACTGATAAATGCTAGATATATTGGTAGTTATGCAAAACTTCTCTACTTGTCCACGTCTCTACTCTTTAGGAGGCCTGATACACCTCCACTATTTGCACGGTGCATGCCTTGGAACCAAGCGTACGCAACTGCAGGTAACACAGAGATGTCTGCAATTTTGTCACATCTCCAACTTGCAACTGTGTACAGGGGCGCTGAGAAGAGGGGGGGAGCGGGTACTAAATACCCAGGCCCGGGCTTGTTGGAGGGGCTCAGCAGGGGCCCGGGTTCAAAGCCACAATTTTAGCAATTGCAGCAGCAGTCTCCTCTGCCTACGGAGGGAGTGATCACGCCTCACCCCCCCTGGTTTTGCGCCGGGCTGAGGGGCTCATAGCGCCCCCCTCCCCAGTGCTGCAAATGTTGTTTTGTGTTTTTTTTCCAAGGGGACGTGGCCACGACTCCCGCGGTTAGGCCATGCATTTTCCCCCGGGCCGGCTCTTTACGGCCCTAACTGTGTAGTGTGACACAGTTGGGGTAGGGGTTCCTCTCCTGGGATAGATGGACTCCCTCTTTACACACACAGCAGCCGTAGAAACAGGACACAAGTCTGGGGTTCTCATACAAACTGGTCGCCACCAGTCTTTATTGTGCAATATCAAAACTCAAAGAAACAAAACACAAAATAAAACCTAGCCTGGCTGGGCACTAACTAGACATCAAGTTCCCTCACTAACAGGACACTAAATAAAACTCCGTCCACAGTACCTTCTGGTTTGTAGCCAGCAGTGTCTCAGAGCAAGCTAACCTGCAGGCCTGCTCTCCCAGGTATGAGACACTCAGCCCTAACTAGACCCAGCATATATTAGCCACTTCCAGATGCAAGCCCTGATGAGCCTGCTACAAGGCTGAAAGGCCCAAGACCTGGAGTGGCCTATGGATGGAGCCCTCCCTCCCCTCACATCCACACCCCCAGGACCCATTCAGGCTTTTCACAGAAGCCGACATTACTAATCTGCTTTTCCAACAGACTTCTCCTGGGGGTTTTAAAAGACATAAGACAGGAATCTGGGACAAATATTCCACACTTCTCCAGTGCTTCTATCACAGTAGGCATAACTGGGCTGTAATGAGGCGTTCTCGCATAGGCAAAATTCAGTGAGTGCTTGTTGACGGAATTGCAGGCCATGCAGAGTTGAGCACATGCATACATGCAGCTGTTTTCAGAGGGATTTTTGTACCAGTGATTGGCAAAGGTGCACATTTATAATGGTGAAGACCAAGAAAGCAAGGGTCTGAATCAGAGATGAATGCTAAAGGCATGTACGCAGTGGCTGTGCAAAATTATGCTAATGCCACAGGAGGCATCTAGTGTAAAAATACGACTACTGCCGGCATCTCAGATCTGAGGGCTGAGTCCGATGATGCAGCATCAGCCATCTGAGCGAGCATAAAGTTACTGAGAATAGTCGCCTCGTCTCTGCTGCCGAGGCCAGTAAATCTGTGTGGGAAGACGCAGTCACTATCCTCAGCACTTCCACAAAATGGAGACGATATGCCTCCATTTTGACAAACAGTCCCCGTCTCTACCCCGGAACGCCTGCATTCTGTCAACCAGGCTGCAGCGTCCAGGGCACTGTAAGCGACGTCGCAGGAAGAGATCTGCACATGAGCAGTGCAGCTTCTGCACATATCTCAACCCATTGAAAATGTACATGATCATCGGAGTTCCGTACATCTCTGAATTAGACCCCGAGTGTGGATAGGTGTGATAGGTATATTCTTTCATGCGCGAAATGTTGGAGCATTTGTGGCCGATTTGCGCTCCACCCTGCATCGGCCACTATTCCCAAAAACAAACAAACACAGTTAAAATACATAAATAAAAGTAAAATTCACAAGAATAATGTATGGAATTCCACAACCGGTAAACCTACAATTATATGTCCCGAGTATTAAATCTTCTTAAATGACAACCAACACATCCCTTTAGCTGTTACACACAGTAATACCCATGGAAATACAGGATATCCTGATTACTATTGAGTCAGCTTGGAATCTGTAAGCCTCTGATGTGAAATGTAGCTGGTGAGGCATGCCATTCATTTCATTTACAGACAGGCCAGGATGGGTATCATGTCTGGTGATTTACGCACGGCGTGTGGTGAAAGTGCCACAGCATTTACCATCTGATTCAATCTCCCTATTTACAGTCTGTAATGATTATAAATAAAATACACCTGTGCCAAGGTGATAGTGCATGGCATTCATCACAACGCAGAGCATGAAGGATTGACTAGATATACAAAAAGAAAATAAATGCTTATCACTTTAAGTACATGTTCTTTTTAATTTTTGTACTTTTCAGTGTTGGTAAAACAGTTGTTACAAGAAAGCACATTAGCAGAGAGCACAGCAGGAAAGACCCTATAGGGATTCAACCTACACCTTATATAATGGCAGCTCATCACTATCTCCCAGTTTTCTAAGAACAGAAGAGGATGATAAAATGGCTTTTTTCAGAGATGGCCTAAGACAGAAGACAGGCCCAGACTTTACTCACTTAGGGCTCTATTTACTAAGCCTTGGAGAGGAGATAAAGCACCAACCAATCAGTTCCTGTCACTTTACAGCCTGTGTTTGAAAAATGACAGTTAGGAGCTGATTGGTTGGTACTTTATCTGTCTCCAATGCTTAGTACATAGACCCCATAAACTCATGGTGCAAGCAAGACCTTGACAAGCGATGCAGGGTCTCATTCAGAATTGGGCGCAATTGTGTCTAAGTGGGAACGTAAAATGTGGCGAACAAAATCAAAATGCACCCCCGCATGCAAATAATAGGAGATGTGCAGGAATATGACAAGGAGGGGTGTATACACTGCTCACAAGCACAGTAGAAACTCATACACATTATAGTAAATGGCTGCAAAGTGTAGATAATAAACACCCAAGCCTGCTAATCGCCAATCAGACAAGGTGCAAATGAAAACAAGGGTCAAATATAACATTAAGTTATATAAGTTTTTAAAGGTCCTTATTAATAAACATTTCAGCAGCCTTCACCTTCCTAAACAGAGTAGGAATCATATTTTGATAATAATGAGCACAGTACTCTGTAATCTTGCTATTATATTGCTGCCGCTGCAGTTTTGCTACATTTACATCATTGGGTGTGTCTTAGATGTGTTCAGTAAAGTAGACGCATCCCGCAGCCATCATCATTAGCTTGCAACTAGCACCAGGGGTTAAGTACCTGAAAGTCAGCCTCTAAAACAGGCTCATTAGTGCATTAAGGGTGGGCATCTGGGTGCATTTTCACAATGACACAACCTGATAGTACTGTGGCCATGTCTACACACTCCCTCCAACATTCCAGTCCTCCTGGCATAGGTTAGGCAATGTGTCTCACTCCAGATGCTGAGGAACTATAAATCCCAGCAAGCCCTGCCATTATTTTGCTGTTAGGAAATTCTAAAACTGTGGCAGGGCATACTAGGATTTGTAGTTCTACCGCAGCTAGGTGCCTCATTTTGCCTATTCCTGGCATAGAAGGTGGTAAGTGCATTGCAAAAAGAAGTGCATGTGCACACAAAAAAGGAGCAAATTATGGCTAAAAAGCTGCAAAATGCGTTTTCGCCCAACTCTGCATGAGATCCACAGTGAGCGTGGATGAAGGGCTTGTTATACCACCCAGTGACCTGCATGAGATCCACAGTGAGCGTGGATGAAGGGCTTGTTATACCACCCAGTGACCTGCATGAGATCCACAGTGAGCGTGGATGAAGAGCTTGTTATACCACCCAGTGACCTGCATGAGATCCACAGTGAGCGTGGATGAAGGGCTTGTTATACCACCCAGTCACCTGCATGAGATCCACAGTGAGCGTGGATGAAGGGCTTGTTATACCACCCAGTGACCTGCATGAGATCCACAGTGAGCGTGGATGAAGAGCTTGTTATACCACCCAGTGACCTGCATGAGATCCACAGTGAGCGTGGATGAAGGGCTTGTTATACCACCCAGTCACCTGCATGAGATCCACAGTGAGCGTGGATGAAGGGCTTGTTATACCACCCAGTCACCTGCATGAGATCCACAGTGAGCGTGGATGAAGGGCTTGTTATACCACCCAGTCACCTGCATGAGATCCACAGTGAGTGTGGATGAAGGGCTTGTTATACCACCCAGTCACCTGCATGAGATCCACAGTGAGCGTGGATGAAGGGCTTGTTATACCACCCAGTGACCTGCATGAGATCCACAGAGAGCGTGGATGAAGGGCTTGTTATACCACCCAGTGACCTGCATGAGATCCACAGTGAGTGTGGATGAAGAGCTTGTTATACCACCCAGTCACCTGCATGAGATCCACAGAGAGCGTGGATGAAGGGCTTGTTATACCACCCAGTGACCTGCATGAGATCCACAGTGAGCGTGGATGAAGGGCTTGTTATACCACCCAGTGACCTGCATGAGATCCACAGTGAGTGTGGATGAAGGGCTTGTTATACCACCCAGTCACCTGCATGAGATCCACAGTGAGTGTGGATGAAGGGCTTGTTATACCACCCAGTCACCTGCATGAGATCCACAGTGAGTGTGGATGAAGGGCTTGTTATACCACCCAGTCACCTGCATGAGATCCACAGTGAGTGTGGATGAAGGGCTTATTATACCACCCAGTCACCTGCATGAGATCCACAGAGAGCGTGGATGCAGGGCTTGTTATACCACCCAGTCACCTGCATGAGATCCACAGTGAGTGTGGATGAAGAGCTTGTTATACCACCCAGTCACCTGCATGAGATCCACAGTGAGTGTGGATGAAGGGCTTGTTATACCACCCAGTCACCTGCATGAGATCCACAGTGAGTGTGGATGAAGGGCTTGTTATACCACCCAGTCACCTGCATGAGATCCACAGTGAGTGTGGATGAAGGGCTTGTTATACCACCCAGTCACCTGCATGAGATCCACAGTGAGTGTGGATGAAGGGCTTGTTATACCACCCAGTCACCTGCATGAGATCCACAGTGAGTGTGGATGAAGGGCTTATTATACCACCCAGTCACCTGCATGAGATCCACAGAGAGCGTGGATGCAGGGCTTGTTATACCACCCAGTCACCTGCATGAGATCCACAGTGAGTGTGGATGAAGAGCTTGTTATACCACCCAGTCACCTGCATGAGATCCACAGTGAGTGTGGATGAAGGGCTTGTTATACCACCCAGTCACCTGCATGAGATTTTCTTATTTGTGGTAATTTCACGGAGTATGAGACATTATTTATATAAAAAAAAAAAACTTGTATATGACATAAATATAGGTCTATCAGTACAGTGATCAGCTAGAAAAAAAGTGAAATGGGGCCTCGTGGTATTTCATACAAAATTCTTAGAATTTGGGCATGATGGCATTATTGCAGCATGCTGGTGGTATACCCACATCATAATGGGCATGCCCGGTGGGTGAGCGTGCTTATCACAGAACCCTCATGCTGTTGGAGCACTCACTGAAAGCACCTGCTTTTGAGGGATGGGCAGCGTCATATCAGGACGGCAGTACGCCATGTGCTGCACTGCCGTCCCTCTCGCTCCCTCCGCCCCCTCCTCCCCCTGAGCACTTACCTTTTTACACCCGAGGATGGGTGGAGGTGGAGGGCGGGGATCTTCATCAGCGTTGCTCTGCATGTGCTGCGCAGCCCTGCAGGAGGTCTCTTCATGCAGACCTCCGGAGCCGGGCAGTTCGCGGCCAGTGACCTTGGAGGATTCCGCCCTGTGCGGAGGCACCGGCCACACCACTCTCCCTACGGCCCTGGAGATAGGTATGGGATACTGGCACTCAGGGATCCCGGCGGTCAGAATCATGACGTCAGCATCCCAACCAGGTTACAATGCTGACACCCTCAGGTAAGTAATCCTAACCCTTCTTCCTACCTTCCTAACCCTCCCTCCCCGCAGCCTAAGCCTAACCTCCCTCCCCTCAGCACCCTAAACCTAACCCTCTAACTAGTGCCTATCCCTAAACCCTTACCCTAACCCCAGTACTTTCCTTCGGGATCCGGCGGTCAGGATGTCAGCACCGATATTCTGATAAGTGTCGGGATTCCGGCATCAGCATGCTGACCGCCGGAATCCCCGCGTTCGGCATTCTGACCACATCCCGCTTTTGATATGTGCAGCAGAGGAAATACATCCCAACCTCACATATCATGACAAATGTGCCGACCACAGGACTACCAGGAGATTTGGTATTTTTAATTTTCAACCTTCCACAACAAGCAGGGGAAGCATTCCCTGTTACTAACACTAAGTCACACCACAGATGCGTCTCCATTGTGTTCACATAGAGTTACAGTTGCAATTTCAGACGCATGTACGGAGAAGTACTTTGAAAATGTATTGGGCACACAGGGCTGTAACTAGGGGTGTTTAAGCGGTGCCGTCGCATAGGGCTCTGGGGGTTGCACTTTCACTGACCCACGGCATCTGTATGTGGCTAGCAGGGTGCCTGGTCCGTCTTATGGGTATGTTAAAGGTGTGCCAATGAAGTGCGTACACAGATGCTTGATGGCTCACATACAGTAGGAATCAATGGCCCTCATTCAGAGCCGCACGTTAACAACAGTACGCTCGTTGCGTTCCGATGTTGACTAACCGCGCATGCGTCGGTGTTACACTGCGCATGTGCGTACGGCAGATTGCGAGCTTTTTTTCTCTCGTTCCTAAAATAGCGTACAGGAAGTGACATGTCAAATGTGATTGACAGAACAGGGCGTTTTTGGGTGTTGACGGGGGTGGAGATGAAAAAACGCAGGCGTGGCGAGGCGTTTTTGGGGCGTACATACATTAGCAGATGCGAACGTCAAATGTGTTCGGACCGTCTCATACGTCACTGGAACATCCGCTTTCCCTTCAAAATGCTCGCACAGCTTAGGGTCAGGATTACTCGACCACATTGGCGATGGCCTTCTCCTCCGTCCCGGGACTCAACGATGGTGCTGTGATTAATCGCGGCTGGTCAGTAAAGTAATTAGTGTTGGATTGAAAACCGGCTTGGTATGTGTTTGGAAAGCAGTTTATTGGGATAGCACAAAAGCGTACGCAGGTGGAAATCAGAGCTGCTAATGTCATGATTACACAATCAATTAGCGTACATTTTTGGTGTTTTATTTTGGCCACAATTTGTTGGTTATGGCCTATTGTAACAATAATGTCATCATGTTTTAATTAGCTCCCCTTTTTTTTGGTTTACTGTGGAATTTGCATCGCTATGTGATTTTTTAAACGTTCCTTAAAGAGGCCTTTTTTTTTTTTAAGAGGGTCAGTTTTTGCCTTTAGGGCCAGGATTAAATGTAACCCATTTGTACAATAATGTCACAATACAATGTCAGTTTTTTGTTTTAAATTTATTGTTTAAACACAAACAAATTGGCCTAATATTTTGTTGCCTTTTTTTTGTGGCAAAGATATTTGTTTAAAAAAAAAAAAAAGCCATAACTGGTAACATAAACGTAAATACCAAAATTAAAAACATTTCACAAGAAAGGAGAGGGAAGTTTTGACCAGAAAGGAATATGAGCCAAGCACAGAAGGAGTGTGAGAAAAGTCGCCATTGCTGTCACCGTTTTCTCGCCCGTTTGGCTGGGTGAGGGTGGGCGCCAGACCGGGTCCGGGATGCCATCGGGCTGGCCTGTCCAGAGGCAGATGTTGTGGCCTCTGGACTAGGCACAGGGCTAGGCACATTTGGAGGATTGGCTGATGTTGTGCCAGAGGTGGAGGATCCGGATGTTCCGGCAGGAAGGGAGGTCGGCTCCACCATGTGCTGGCGAACGAGCTGCTCCAGGGCATCGGCGATGCGGATGTTGGCCCTGGTATTTTCCGCCAGGGCCTGAGCAATGGTCACGTTGGCCGCAGCATTTTGCTCCAGGGCCTCAGCCACCCGTATCAGACTGGCGTCCATCCTCTGCAGAATCTCCGTATGGAAATCCGATTTAAAATTGAGTTCTGTGAGGAGGCCCACTGCCTGCGAGGGGGCACGCCCTGGACTGGCTTCTGCAGGGTCCTCAGCCGGATGTACTGGTTCCTCCCCTGCAGAGCCAGCAGAAATTCTGCGGCCAAGGCTCCCCTCTGGAGCAGACTCATCCGCCTCTGTCTCTGTTAGGAAAAATGCGAAAAGACTCACATTAGAATCTACATATTGGCACAATAGCATTTCAGAGTTGGTGACATCACAAGACTTACCTTGGCCAACATGAGGAGCCGCAAAGTCTGGCATGTCCGTATCCATGTTGGACACGCCAAACACCTCCACAGCCTGCACACACCCCTGTGCCAGCTCTTCTAAGTCTGTCAACTCCAATGACACAGGGGTGGGACCCCCACCTGTCCCCCTTGCATGCCTAGCCCTGTCGGCAAGTTTTTGCTTGAGACGATATTTAAAGTCTGCCCATCTGTGGAATGAAATTGGAACCATTATCCTTTTTTTTACAATGGGGTTTGTTTATAGGATGGGAAAGTGTTTACTTACCGCCGTTTGACATCCCGGGCTAGACGGACATAATCACCCACCCTATTGACAGCAACGGCGACCTCCTCCCACATTCTCCACTTCTGGCTTTGGCTCATATTCCTGGCTGCCTGGGGCAGGATGTCAACGCACTTCTGGATCAAAACCTCCATCTCCTTGCTTGTGAAATGTGGCTGCCTTTTTTTTTTGGCAGCTTTGGCGGGTTGACTGGGGCCAGCAGTCTCTTCCATGTCATCCTCCTCACCTATTTGGGTAAATATGCAGATTTAGCCACTTCACAACTTGCACAATATTATGTTTTTAAAGAATCATTGAGACAAAATGCATGAAGGCCTTACCGCCGGAATTTTGGCCATTGTTTCCCTGGTCTGAAGCCATGTCTCTGCTTCCAGAATGAAATCAACCAGAAATTAAATGTGATTTCGTGACGTATTTATACATGCGTCCTTAGTTTGCGGCCGCATCATTGATTGTGCGTCCCTATGATTCATCCTTAATTTGTGCGGGAAAATAAACACTATTTATGGCTTGGTGTGTGTGGAGTCGAGGTTGCGTTGTTGGATTGTTGGCGGTTAAGTTGGTTGGATTTGGTTGTTTGCGGTTGGAGGATTTGGCGGTGTTTGTATTTTTTTTGGTTTGCTACAGTTGTTTTGGTTTTCCGTTCGCATTTTTTTGGGGTTTTTTTTGCCATCGTTTCCTGATTTGGTAACTTTTGTGCAGTCTAATTTGTGGCCAATTGGTGTCTACTTCTGGTTTTTTGTTTGATATTTTTTTTTTAACACTAACTTCATCTATTTTAGTTTGTTTTGGCTTTCGGACCCAAAGACCTTTTTGAGGGAAATCTTATATATTCGATTTTGGTAAGTCCATTATTTTTATTGCATTTGCGAACTAATTAACGCATTTTTGACTGTTGGTGTAGTGACTTGCATTTGCGAAATAATTAACGCATTTTTGACTGTTGGTGTAGTGACTTGCATTTGCGAAATAATTAACGCATTTTTGACTGTTGGTGTAGTGACTTGCATTTGCGAACTAATTAACGCATTTTTGACTGTTGGTGTAGTGACTTGCATTTGCGAACTAATTAACGCATTTTTGACTGTTGGTGTAGTGACTTGCATTTGCGAACTAATTAACGCATTTTTGACTGTTGGTGTAGTGACTTGCATTTGCGAAATAATTAACGCATTTTTCGAGGCTTATTCATCATGTAAACCAGTTTTGCTTTTCCCTTTTCCATTTTTGGGGTCCATTTGACCCCTATTTGACGTACGGTGTGCAATGTCGTTTTCATCGATGGCCAAATGTGTGTTTCGCCTATTTTATGTGTTGGCTTGCACCAATTTGACAAACATAAAATCACCCTCTAAATTTTTGATGTCTCATTTTTGGCTTTTTTACAGTTTATACGTATCATGACAATACCCCGGCATGTAAGCAGCTATGGATGGTATCATAAAGCTAAGTTGTTTTATGTTACTTTTGGGGTGGCTCAAAAGCCTTACATTGTAAACTTTGAATTTCAGGTAGATCTGGGGCGAATTGTTCTGGCCATGCTCCCGGAAGCCGACCAACCTCAATCTCGTCCCAGGCGTAGGCATCGTAGGCGTGCAAGGCCCTAGATATTTCGAACACGTGTCACCCTTTTTGGAATGCCCGATGATGAGGTTTTAAGACGCTACCGTCTACCTCCCAAAATCATCATAGACACTCTCTCATTAATAGAAAGTGATCTTGAGCGGCAAATTGACAGTCCAACAGCAATACCACCACTGACGCAATTTATGGCGGTGTTACATTTCTGTGCCTCAGGATCGTTTCAAACAACGGTGGGAATAGTGGCGGGCATCTCCCAATCCTCCTTTTCCCGGATCCTGAGGGCAGTGATGGAGGCACTTTTCAAGCACCTCCATCATTTTATTAAAATGCCTTTGGATATGGGTGCCCTTAGTGTGGCCAAGGCCAATTTTTACCAAATAGCTGGCTTCCCACACATCATAGGGGTTGTGGATGGTACTCACATACCACTTCAGCCTCCAGCATGGCTGGAGGCAATATTTAGAAACCGTAAACACTATCACTCCCTGAATGTAATGGTGGTATGTGATGCCTCCCTCCAGATCCTGTCCCTGAATGCTAAATTACCAGGAAGTGCTCATGACTCCTTCGTCATCCGGCAATCAGGGATATGGCAGAAATTAACCAACCTACAAGCTGGTGATGCGTGGCTTCTGGGTAAGTGGAGACCTTTAGTACATAACAATGTTAAGCTTGATACACAGTGTTCCTGATGTTGTCTATTTTTTTTCACAGGAGACAGTGGATACCCTTGCATGTCCTGGCTGCTCACTCCTTATTTGGCTCCCACACCAGGGCCACAAAGTGCGTATAATTCCGCACTTACAGCCACCAGGCAAGTGGTGGAGCGCTGTATCGGCCTTTTAAAAGGCCGATTCAGATGCCTCCACCGCTCTGGTGGCGAGCTCATGTATGTGCCGGATATGGTGTCTAAAATTGTGGTCCTGTGTGGGATATTTCACAACATTGCCATAAGGAGTGGTGTCCCAATGCAGCCAGAGGATGCCTTACCTGAGGATGGCCCCCCCGAGGTTGGTCGGAGGTCAGTATGTGGGGGGGCCATACGCGATGATGTTGTGGCCAGATTTTTTAGGTAAGTTGTAACAAAACTACAGTGTTTATACCTAATGTGTTTGTGTTTGTTTGCGAACATCTAATTTTGTGTTTTTTTTCTCACCATCTTCTGTTTGTTCACATAATCTTTGGCACTCCAACGCTCACTACTTCCTGCTACCCTTACCAAACCTGGATCTGGTCCTTTTGGGCATATATTCTGGAACCCATATCGCAACGCCATGTTTGTGGAATCATGTTGGCATGGTCCTTCGTCAACCAGTTCTTGATTTTTTGTTTTTATTTAATTATTTCTTGGTATGTGTTGTATTTGAATTTATCACTGTGTTCTTTTTTTGGGAGTGACCACTTTGTTTTCTCTGTTATGTTGTGAATAAATGTTTGGAGAGTGAAATGGTCTTCCTTTTTTGGGACGTTAACAGCAAGTGTAACCAGGTTAACACAAGTTACATTTGACTAAGGGGTAATCCAGTACTGACGCCAGTTGAGCTAAACTGAAATATGTTTTCAGCTTCCCAACCCACACCAAAAGGAAGCCTGGCCCAACCTTGGGATTTGTAAGATTGGCCTAAGCAGCTTGCGCACCAACTAGGAACCTGTAAAATGTAGAAATATGTAATTGACACTACACCCAAAAAGGGAAATGACATTGTTACTGTTATGTGTTTCTTGTGTCTGTTTGACATACAAAGACAAAACACAATCTAACTTTTAAAAAAGGGAAATCCTTGCAGGAACAGTCTACTTATGTCATGCTAAACTATCTTGGTTTTGGATTTAAAAAATGAGCCAGAACGTATATTTGTATGAAAAAATTTATTTTGAAAAGTTAACAAAAATAAAAAAACTACTGGCGAAGGAGGCCAGACAGCCGGTCGAGGGCCACAAGAATGCCAATTACATGTTGGCGCATCTGGCCAACACAATCCGCCACCTCTTGCCGACGCCTCTGTTCCTCTGTGGGTGAGAAAAGTGTGTGGGTTAATACAACAATAGGGAATCCACATTAAAAAAAACAAAAACACAACGAAATCACTCCTAAACCTAAAAAAAAATAAAAAAAGGGGGTGCTGCCAAAAATACAAGGCCTATGTACAAATTCCCACAGGTGTGATATGTGTATGTTGAAATCACCAGGAAGAGGTAAAGGCAAACTGCGAAATCACCAAAAGTCAAGCCACAAAACACGAAGAAAGGCACAACACATGATTACATACAAACAGTTTGTGCTTTAAAAAAAAACAAAATAAAAACATACCGGGAGCCAAAACGGGAGCTCCGGAAATGCCTCCATGATCCTCCTCGGAGGATCCGTCATTCCCCAAAGAATGGGGAGGAGTTATGATGGACTCCGGGGAGGGGGTAATTGGAAGAGGAGGAGAGGGGGAAGTGGGACGGAGGGGAAGGAGGCCCGACATTTCCGGGAGAGGGTCTGGGAAGGATGGGGAGGAGTGGGGAATAGGGGAAAGATTTGGGGTGGAGTGTTGGCTGGGGGTTGGGGATAGTGGCCGGGAACGCCGTCTGGACGGACGGTGACGGCGGAGTCTTGGCTGTCCCCCTAAAATATGTCAAAGAAATTGCGGTTAGTTTATGGACAAATCCGGGGACCAAAACTAAAAAAAAAACACAACCCAAAAAATAAGCCAAATAGGAGTAGAATGAATAAATCAGAAATAGAGGGAAAACATGCACACGCAGATATGAGTACAAATAATAAATAGGACAGACAGGAAAACATGCACACGCAGATATGAGTACAAATAATAAATAGGACAGACAGGAAAACATGCACACGCAGATATGAGTACAAATAATAAATAGGACAGACAGGAAAACATGCACACGCAGTTTGCCCCACAAACACAAACATTAAAACCACAATACATAACACTTACTTTCCTCGATCTGCATGCGAAAGCATGCCAGCAAGCGGGGCGTTCGCCGTTGCAGGTCGGACCAACTGCGCTCCAGCTGCCCGATGTTGCGGCGTGAGCCGAAGGACCGCAGGCGGGACCGTGCCTCCGCATACGCGGAGCGCTTCTGCCGGTTGGTGATGGGTGGAGGCTGGCTGGTGATCCGGCGATCCATGACCTCCGTAAGCACCAGCAGCTCGCGCCTGGTGAATGCGGAGGCTCTCATGATGGCAATGGTGTTTTTCTTAAAAATCATTTTTGATAAAGTGTGTAAAAATTTTCTAATTGGCTAATGTATTTTGGAAATTAACAGGAGCAATTTTATTGGTTAGTGTATGAGTCATGTGTTCGACAGGGCCAGAAATCTCTGGAGAGTTATGATAGGCTTGATGCAGTGACATGCGTAAGCAAATTTAAATAAAGAAATGAACCCAGGGAAATATGCGGGGATCCACAGCAATAGAACAATTGTTTAATTGTGGTTCACATGTTTTTTGAACAATAAAAGCGAATGTTTCATCCGTACGTATTCTGCGGGTAAACACAAACACGGACAAGAGTAAAGTTTCTTGCATTGTGTTGAAAAAAAAAAAACAATTAAGCTAATTGATACATTGATTGGCATGATACGATTGATGGAGGTAGGCAGAATAAAGGAGCAGGTAATCGACATCTGACAAGGCCACTTCCTGTTTATACTTGTGCGTGCGTTCCTTTCAAGCCATTTCGGGGATGTACGCTCGCTATTTCGTACGCTCGTTAGTTAGAGGAGGGGTCGTCAGAGTTTAGGGAGGAATTTTAGATGCGAACGAAAATACGAGCGAGCCATTGAATTTAAATATTTTTGTACGTACGCCTAACGTACGTGCGCCCGCTTGCGAGTGGGTCTGAATCAGGGCCAATATTCAAACAGATAATCTACATTGGCCATAGAGCTGGCGTAAGTTTTCATTGGTGTGATCGACGGTTCATCTAAAGACGTACCAGGTGGCATTCAGCGTCTATAGACACTGACAGTGGGTGTCTCAGACCTTGCACATTCGGATGCACACCAGGCAAGGATTTTTTAGCGGCATTTGCATAGAATCGCAGTCCAACAAAAGACCTAGACACGGACACGGCTGTATCCGACTCACAATCATGCCCAGAATCTCAGACAACATGTATCAGCGTCAATTGAACTTCAAATCCAAGCACACCCTGCCACACAACAGATGGAGAGCCTTAAGTCGCCTTTGGTATCCACAGAAAGCAGCAGGAACCAATAGCTATATGATACTAATTACAACTGTATAAATATGAACTTAAACTCACATCTCTATAAAACACTTGTACTCAAAATATTGTGCAGATATTATCCCCTTCAGCTTTATAATTAGCATCTGTGATCAAATTAAATCTTTCAACAGACAGGAACTTCAGACTGTATTGTGGAATGTATAACGCCCATTTTAGTTTACTTTTATGGAGTTTATGGTCACTTTATTTATATAGCACAGCACACAAATAGGCTCACATGTAAAACCTGCAGGGTCTGCAAACATGAATAAATTAGCTGAATTGTTTAATATTACATTTCATGACAACAACCCATTCATACAGATTTATCATTTTATTCACAATTTGCTCTGCATGTTTGAACCTCATTTATATATTACTTATCTGGGAAATGTGAGGGGACATCGGATTGCCTTTATTGTAAGTGTCAGCTATTAAATGGTATTATTATATAAATACATTAGATTATGCGTGCAGAATTGTGTGCTTGCTGATGCGTCTAAACTAAGACAGCTGTTAAATTCAGTGGAAACATAACGTACATATTATAATGCCACCTCCAAGATGGTTTAAAACAAAAAGCCTGATTTAGTACAGATCGCAACTGCGATGGCAATAGCGATTATGCACACAGTCTCACTGCGAAGATATGGTAATGTCTGTGATCGCTATGCCATACGCAGCCTAACATAAGGAAGCCCATTTTACCTTACACACATCCGTAATACTTAGAAAGACTGCAAAACCATTGGTAAGATCGAGTACCATCGGAGCCTCACACTTGCACAAGCTCTCACCTTACTCAGGAATTGCTAACCTAATCGCATGCAGTGAAAGCCCAAGCTGCGTATGGCATCGCAGTGGCTAATTAATACACACCTCTGCTACAGCGTTCAAACGATTTCACATACAGGGCTGGATTCAGAGATGCAGCGGACTTGTGAAAATATGCTTATGACTCAGCCGAAGTCTTGTGCACTGAGAAGCCCACCTCCTGCGTCTCACATCTGCCACTTATGTGCTAAAGTGAAACTTCAGGAACATCGGTCTTAACAGCAGTGTAGGCCCCTGGGCAAAGCAATGCACTGGGGCCCATACTAAACAATCCTCTGCCGGGGATGGGACGGTGTCGGGGGAGGGGGAAGAGTTGGCTATCGTCAGAAAAACAGAAATCAGTTACAGAAAAAAACACAAGTCACAGTCTGATCATGTAAAGTACAACAAATTTCCAATGCAGTGCCCCTTATACAGTGCCCCCAGAAGTGGTCCCCCCTACGCAGTGCCCCTAGTAGTAATCCCCCTATGCATTGCCCCCAGTAGTAATCCCCCTATGCAGTGCTCCCAGTAGTAATCCCCCTATGCAGCGCCCCCAGTAGTAGTCCCCCCCTATGCAGTGGCCCCAGTAGTAGTCCCCCTATGCAGTACCCCCAGTAGTAGTCTCCCCTATGCAGTGGCCCCAGTAGTGATCCCCCTATGCATTGCCCCCAGTAGTAATCCCCCCTATGCAGTGCCCCCAGTAGTAATCCCCCCTATGCAGCTCCCACAGTAGTAATCCCCCCATGCATTGCCCCCAGTAGCGGCCACCCTCCCCATACAGTGCCACCAATAGCGGCCCCCCCTATACAGTGCCACTAGCAGCGCCTCACCCTATGCAATGCCCCCAGTAGCGGCCACTTTTCCCATACAGTGCCCCAGTAGCGGCCCCCCCTATATAGTTCCCCCAGTAGAGCCCCCCCCATGCTCTGCCAGTCCCCGTGCCCCCTTGCACACACACACACACAAAAAAAAAGCAACTTACCTGGACCGCCGCTGTCCACTCCTCCGGGCCCGATCTTGCTCTGCACTATGGGATGGGAGAGACGCCATGACGTCTCTCCCATCACCCGCTGCAGGGAAGACGGAAGGCGGAGCTCATGAGTGAGCTCCAGCCAACTCCCTCCGTGGACGACGCAGCAGCCAATGAGTGTCTGTCTGACTCACATTGGCTGCTATAACAAACACACAGCTGCCGCTGATGGCTGAGTGTTTGTAAACTGTGTAGGGCAGACCGCTACTCACTCCGGTCTGCCCTACACTTAGGGCCCAGGGGACACTAGCGGGGGTGCTGCGGTGGCTATGGGCCCCCGCACCACGGTAGGCCACCGTGGCTAGTTCCCGCCTGAGCCGGTACCCGCCTCTGCCTACTCCCCAAGCAGGACTATCATCGGTGACAGCTATGCGATGGGGGGTAGGGGTGCTATCGGCCACGGCCCTTGGAATCCTGGGGCCCTTGGGCAACTGCCCATTTAGCCTATAGGTAGAGGCGGCCCTGGCTGAGCCTCCTTACAAAAAGAAAAAAAAAGTATTTGCTGTGCAGTTTTGCTCCACAGGGGGGAGCCCTGTATTCCTCAGCCTGGGGCAAAAAACAGGGAGTGGGTGCCTTTATCAAGCCCAGGCCCAAGTAATTAAGCCCTCTCCGCGCCCCTGTACATCGAACCTCTGAGCAAGCCCACGCAGTCTCACAATGAGTGTCATACCGAAGCCCTGGGGTCGTACATACAAATTCACAGAGGCTCACTAGGGCACGCCTGCGTTGTTCTAGCCACCCCCAATAACCACTCTCAAACGCTGACTGCCTTTCACTCACTTTGCAAATAAGTCCTCTGTGTGATCGCTGTCGATCCCTGTGCTGTGTGTATGTCTGACATGAACATTGTGTTCATCCTTGAATCAGGCCCAAAGTCTGTGTGGGAGGAAACTGATGCCAACTAAAACAAACATGGGGAGATATGCAAACTCCACACAAATAAGGTGAAATGCGAACTACTGTTCCAGTGTGCAGGGATGCCGAGAGGATGCCGAGCAGTGAGAAAGCAGAGACTACTACAGCAGTTTCCTCTCACTGCTCGATGTGCCAGTGAACTGCTAAACATGCGTGGACATTGGTAGTGGGAGGTTAAAGGTTGGGGAGATTCCCCTCCCATGCGTCTAGTAATTTCTGATTTTTTTGGGGGGGGTGAGGGGATGTGGCCATGCCTCCCGGATTTGGCCATGCCCCCTCCCAGTACCCGGCCCGTCGAAGCTATCGACAGGCCTGCCAATATGCTGCCTGAAGATGACAGCAACCCACAGGCGTTTCATATACGTATATATACATATATATATATATATATATTTTACACATATGCAAACACATATACTGGCATCATGGAAATTATATATGTTTTATAAATGCAAAATATACATAATAAAAAAGTTGAAACTCTTCCAAAAATTTGAATTTTCCTCAAGGCACTAAAGGGGGTATCCAATTAGCCCGAACGTTGTTCGGGCGCTAATGGATAGCTGCGATTGTCGAAAAACAGGAATTTTTTGCCGATTATCCCCAATTTTTTTTCACCCTATCCTATTATTTTGGTCAAAATAATAGGATAGTTCTCCCGAAAACACATAGGACCCATGATAAGTTCATGGACCTATGTGTTTTCCCCATTTAGGTGGTGAAAAAACGGCACTTATCGTGGATTATATTTTGAGACACATCAGGTCCCGAAAAATATCCACTATAAGTGCCGGCGCCGGGCAGCACTTCGGGGCTAATAGAATAGCCTCGTCGCAATCAATAAGCAGCGCTACTTTAGAGATGCTAATTGGATACCCCCCTAAGTATCAAACGCAATAGAATAAAATATTACACACTACAGAATGAAAAACCCACAGTTGTAAAAAAAAATTGAAAAATAAATAAAAGAAAGGACTACTACATGTCATAAAAGAAACAAGCAAAACAAGACAAGAAATGGCAGTGCTGTGGAAGTAATATAATGCTGCCTATTAAAATGCAGTTTGAAAGTGTGGTACAACAGCCAAACTATTACACAGATTAAATAAAGATCATGGGATAAGTTTTCCTTTGAAGCAGCCAATACAAGCTTTATATATGCACAGTACCCTGCTGTTTGTCTTATAAAGTTATGTACATGACCAGCTAGATGATAAGTAGTGTACTGTACTGTACAGAATATCTAGTAACCCAGCTCCTCACCATCAGAGACTCTGAGCCTGCAGGGATCAGCAGCAGGCCGGTGGGATGAAGGCGACTACACGGCACCCCAACAGGGTTACGGCAGTGCAGCCTGTTGGCAATGATTCTGTGACCGAAATACCAGTATTTTGCTGTCAATCAGCCATGCTGCTCTGTCAGTCTGAGCTTCGAGTCCAAAGGATCACACGTAACACAGAAGGATCCTCTATCCAGCTATTCTTCCTACCAATGCACAACACGCATCACTTCTGTGGGCCACCTGGAGCAGCTCTCAAGCTTCCCATTGTGCCAAGTCCCTGGCGAACCCCTCTGGTCAGGAACCCTGGTTGGGAATCACAATTATATCCCATGGTATAAACATTGCTGTGAATGGCGAGATTCCTCCTCGTCAAACTGGAACAATTAGGTTAAGACATACTTGCCTACTTCTTGGCATTCCACCCAAGTGGATATCGGAAGGGAGAGGCAAGGATCAAGTGTGGAACAGCGTGATGATGCAAATTTGTTATCGCTTGTGAGAGGGGACCAACTTTACTTCAATGAGTAAAAGAGCTAGCATTCAAAGTGCCCATCTGGCACTAATATTAGTTTAGGCTGTGGGACGCAGGACCATGGAGACAGAAATCATGTCACCAGACAGCCTGTTCTTTTCACTTGGATCTCACAAAAGTCGGCAAGTTTGCTCCATAATGGGGAGAGTGGATAAAAAAATATCTTTCACAATTTATCGTCATAACAGTAGACATTATGGGCATGATTCAAAGTTGAATACAATTCGATCTGCATATGGATCTCATGATTTTTAGCAAACTGCGGAGGCGTCGGAGCTTGCATATGCAGCTTAGAGCAAGTATGGACAATTCAGAGTCGTTAGGGTCTCAAGGCGGGATCTAATGCATTCCGCCACTGATTGCATGTTTAGTGATGCTATATGCATGTAGATATAGGCAAAGGGCATCTCTCCCAATAAGAGCTGTACTTTGCGGTGTGAGGACTTTCGGGTTTAAGACGCAGGAGTCCTTCCGCGTATGTGCATCTGTCAACCAGCGCATGTGCAAGGGATCTGGTCCAGGAAGTCTCTCAAAAGAAGCCCATAGGCTTCTATTAGGCAATGCCATCTATAGATGGCGTTGCCATCAGGTCCAAGCTCTGGAAAGTTTAGCATTTGGGAAATGCAGTCAAACCCTTGAAAACGGCATTTTCGAATATTTGACCGCATTTTTCAGTAGAGTGCATCCCGTCCTCAGTCATGCCTCCACTTGTAGATGAGTGGGTGTAACTGGGTGGTAATGGAGCACTGGAATGTAGGATAAGTGTGCTGCGGCCATGTCATGAACATGTTGATGGAATGGTGGGCTATCAGAGGTGAGAGTATGCAGAGGTCTGACCAATTTCACCAGGATCACTGGTGCAAGTGTGTACTGATGATGATGATGATGATGGCTATATGTAACTATAAGTAGACTAACAAAGCCAACCAAGCTCAAAAAGTTAGAGGCTTATGGTGCTTGCACGGCTATATATGCACATGGTGCTTGGCATACAGTAACTATTGGGATGTAGTTTTAATCCCAACTGTGGGGATACTGGCTCTCAGAATGCCGGCACTGGCATCCCGACGGTAAGTAGTGGGGTTAAGGAGAGAGTTAGGGTTAGGCACTAGGAGGGAGGGTTAGGTTTAGGCTGCTGGGGGGAGGTTAAGTTTAGGCACATGAGGGGGGTTAGGTTTAGGCTGCTGGGGGGGAGGGTTAGGTTTAGGCTGCTGGGGGGGAGGTTAAGTTTAGGCACATGAGGGGGGGTTAGATTTAGGCTGCTTGGGGGGAAGGTTAGGTTTAGGATGCTGGGGGGAGGTTAAGTTTAGGCACATGATGGGGGTTAGGTTTAGGCTGCTGGGAGGGAGGGGTTAGGTTTAGGCTGCTGGGGGGGAGATTAAGTTTAGGCACATGGGGGGTAAGGTTTAGGCTGCGGGGAGGGAGGGTTAGGGGTAGAGTTGGGATACTTACCGACATGTGTTCGGCATCCTAGCCCTGTCAGGATGCCGGCATCGGCCTTCTGACCGCTGGGATTCCGAGCGCCGGCATCCCATACCCAACCCAAACTATTACCTAGCACAATTGTTATCCCGCTTCTCACTGTAGAACTGTTAGACACCTCTCCTGTACCATTTCTTTCCCATGGTGTGATATAAAGATCATGGAGACACCTCTCCTGTACCATTTCTTACCCATGCTGTGATATAAAGATCATGGAGACACCTCTCCTGTACCATTTCTTTCCCATGGTGTGATATAAAGATCATGGAGTGATATAAAGATCATGGAGACACCTCTCCTGTACCATTTCTTACCCATGGTGTGATATAAAGATCATGGAGACACCTCTCCTGTACCATTTCTTTCCCATGGTGTGATATAAAGATCATGGAGACACCTCTCCTGTACCATTTCTTACCCATGGTGTGATATAAAGATCATGGAGACACCTCTCCTGTACCATTTCTTACCCATGGTGTGATATAAAGATCATGGAGACACCTCTCCTGTACCATTTCTTACCCATGGTGTGATATAAAGATCATGGAGTGATATAAAGATCATGGAGACACCTCTCCTGTACCATTTCTTACCCATGGTGTGATATAAAGATCATGGAGACACCTCTCCTGTACTATTTCTTTCCCATGGTGTGATATACAGATGTGACCAGGACATAGCTACTGTTCCTAGCACAATAAAAATGCAGACCGTCTGTTCTTATAAGCCCCTGTCTGGCAGCTTTCATTCAGTTTGTGTTTATCAGGCCGTCCCTGAGAGCTTTTTATGACAAAGAAAAATGGCAAATGTCAGATAATATGAAACTCTACTTTAGCCAGAAGAGCACATAAATAACTGCGGAGATTATGCTAATCCAACACCGGGACACGGCAGCAATGAGGAAAGGGCTCTGGGGGACACCACACATTATACTGTGCTTATTTAGAGGAAGAGCATAACTATAAAAATGTAAAAGTTATTTTGTTTTGCTTTATGCTCTGGTAATAGACTTTCTGTTTCTGTATTGCACCATGTATTTTATTGTGGACACACTCAGCTATTATTGAAAAATTATTGCAGGAAGATTGTGAAAATGGCACAGAGTCAAGAGGGGCGTGTCCTGCTCCGCCCAAGCTCTACCTGTTGGGGTATCTAGTAACACCCAGCACTGGGTCCAGCTGCACCAGTATGCTATATATAAAAACAACATAATGAGACAGCACTCACCAGACGTTCACATTACAGACTTCCCTTACTCACATTTATTATATCATTTGTTCAACATTTCAGTCTGTAACATGGACCTTTTCAAGATAACAGATAGTTAACAGAAATAACAATACTAACCCAATTATATAATCTTGAGCTGCATGGAAGCACCCAGCAAGTGGGCTGATTTATATGCATGCAACTCACCCATCTTCTCCTTCCCCTTTTCCCTCACCCTTTCTTTATGACCTTTCCTCTCCCCTCTCTTTATGCCCTTTCCCTCCCCAACCCACTTACTCCTACATCCCCCCACTCTCTCTCTCTCACTTCCCTTCTCTTCCTCATCATCCTTCTCTCTATCTCTCAGCACCTCTCCCACATATGTCTCTCCCTTACACTAAGGAAAAGAATCAGTAATGACTACATCTGGCTGCTGGAGAACGTCAACCAATACTGTTTATCATGCCTACTCCATGCTACAAGAAAATGGCTTCCACACCTCAGGAAACACATATACTCATTAAACCCATGCTTTCGCAAACTAGGTAACCCAGGGGTAGCCGCTTTGTCACTTTGCCCCATCCCACCTATTGCTGATGCAAACTCCTGTTGCTTCACAAACACCACTGTACGGCCATGTGCTTTGGTGGAGACCTAGGTGTGCCTGTCCAAGTAAAGAAAACTAGGGCCTCCAAAGAGAGCCTTGGGCTTCACCTCAGCCATTTTGTACTGCCTACATTAAAAATGCAGACTATCAATTCACTAGCGAGATTGGTTACTTTGGGTTATTATTATCTTTTATTCATAGGGCACACAACGATAAGGCCAAGGGCAAGTTGAAGGGGTAGGGGGTAGAGTGTGGGGTATCTAGAAACACTATGGCTTATAGAGGAAAGCAATGATGGGTCACGTGGGTTGAGAAGCAAGTAAAATAGGACTCAATGAGCTTGTACCCCACTAAGTGGGCGGACAGACAGAGACCCCAGTGGGGAAAAACACATTTCTTCTTCTCTGCTTTATGCTATTGAATATACTTTTGGGTGAGTTTTCTCCTGGTCTTTAGGGGTCCCGGGCTCTGGTTGTTGGGTGGAGGTAGGTTTATAACCAAAAATAAAAATGATCATGTATTCTTTCCAATAACGTGTTTTACTGCAGTTATTTAGCAGCATATGTACAGTAGGTGGCGCTCTAACTGCCATTACATTTTATGAAAAAGCACAAGTGTTAAAATATCACCACTGGCAATCATCCTGATATATAAAAGGCTATGCTAAATCCCAGCATTGTCTAACAGATCTAACATTTTTTTTTTACAATAATTACAAACCAATGCTATTATTTGGCAATATTCTTATTGTGTGAAAGAGCCATTACCTCACAATGAAAACATCTCAGTGAACTGGCAGTCATTGCAAACACACTACACCCTCCACATCCTTCCTGCCTTGTATCGCTCTGCACAGACCTCGTGTACAGAGGTGCGTCTAACATTGCCTTTCCTGGTAAAATAAAGAAACTCGTCTGTTAATCTTTATTGATTTGAAACATTTGCTGAACATCGTAGCTACAAATAAAACAGCTGCAGTCAGATGAACACTAGTAAATATGAGAAGCAATAAGACTATTCCAGTGTCAATTTCGGCGCAGAAATATTGAGAGCAGAAATTATTGCCAGATAGAAAGTCTCCCTGGCAGCCGCCCTAGAGGAGCTTTGCACTTTACAAAGTGATGCCACAATGAGGTTCTTATATCAACTACACCAAAACGGCGCTGGGCATAAATAGGAATTACTAATGCTAAAAATTGCCATGCGAGTATTAAATACAAAAACACCTAAAAAGTGTATATTGAAGTTGAGGTTCTAAAATTGCTCCCAAAAAACCCCAAACACATATAGACAGTTATCACACATTACGCTCAGGACTAATGCGTACCTATTTTGAACCCTTTCCAGCACAAAGGTCACACAATTACAGGTTACGCCGAAGTAACGTTCCCGATTTCTATGATTTGCTATGTGGGATGTAACATGTTTCTTGTGCGAGATGTGAGCTTTGAAAGGAAATTTCTCAAAGTTAAAATTCCCCGCTGCCGGTTCAGAGTTGACTCCGTTAGCGTCTGTCAGGATCTAGCTGAGGAAAATGACGACTAGCATAGAGCATAAGACATTCTGTGTTCTTGATTTTCATACAAACAAGTCTGTCGTGAGCATTCAATGGCATTTTGAGACAAAATTTGGGAGAGACCCAGACAGCGGTAAGTAAATTCAGAAGCAGTATTCACAATTTCAAGACATGGGTTGCATTTGCAAGCGAAAATCGACGGGGTGCTCGTCTATAGTGGAAGAAGCAGTGGAGCGTGTTCGAGCAGCTTTCGCAAGGAGCACTCAAAAGTCCACCTACCGAGCAAGCCGAGAACTTTGTATCCTGAAGAACAATGTATGGCGGATTCTGCAGAAACAATTGCAAATGAGACCCTACCATCTGCAGATGCTGCAAGCTATGAAGAACAGTGACTTAGACCTGTGAGCGTCTTTCTGTGACAATCTGCTCGTGTTAATGGAAGAGAAGGGACGGTTCTAGGGGCAGGCTAACAGGGCCGTCGCCCCGGAGTGCCGCCCCCTGGAGGGCGCCGTTGAGTGCCCGTTAGTCGCCGCCAGTCATCAAATGTTGACTGACCCTGCGGCCGCATCCTGCGGGCGGCAAGGAGCAGGTGGGCAGTGATGTCACATGGGGGGAGCTTAGCAATGCTGCTTCCAGGGTATTGGCCCCTCCTCCACGCCGGTATGCGTGACATCACATAGCAGGCAGTTTCAAATGAGAGTTCCGATCTGCTCCTCTTTGCGGTAATGATCCTGACACAGGCGCCGTGTTGTCTGAAGAGGCGCTGGGTCCCAGCTTCCTGGCAGCACAGCTTCTCTGCACTCCACAATAAAGACCCTGCTACCCTCTGTCACAGTAGCCCAGCAGACGGGGAAAGAAGACTGTCTATGGTAAGCTTACTACGGGGTGCTGCAGTAGATCGAGGGAGGGGGGATTAAAGCACAACTGGGAAGACTACTATAGGTGGCATTACTACTGGGGGCACTACTATAGGAGGCACTACTACTACTATAGGGGGCATTACCAATGGGGGCACTACTACTGGGGTCATTACTACTGGGGGCACTAATATAGGGGACATTACCAATGGGGGCACTACTATAGGAGGCACTACTACTACTATAGGGGGCATTACCAGTGGGGAAACTAGTACTGGGGCCATTACTACTGGGGGCACTACTATAGGGGGCACTACTATAGGGGACATTACCAATGGGGGAACTACTATAGAAGGCATTACCCCTGGGGGCACTACTAATGGGGGCATTACTACTGTGGGCACTACTATAGGGGGCATTACCAATGGGGGCATTACCACTGCAGGCACTAATGGGGGCATTGCATGGGGGGCACCACTAACGGGACCATTATGTAAGGGGCACCACTGCTGTGGGCATTGTATAAGGGGCACTACTACTGTGGGCCTTGTGTATAATGGGCACTAATTTGGGCATTGTGTAAAAGGGGCACTACTGTGTGTCATAACATGAATAAGGGACTACTGTGTGGCGTAATTTGAATTGGGGATAATGTATTATAAAGGGCATTACTGTGAGTCGCACAATGTATTATACAGGGCATTACTGAGTGTGGCATAATGTGTTATACAGGTTATTACTGCGTATGGCATAATGTGTTATACAGGGCATTATTGCGTGTGGCATAATGGTGTTATACAGGTTATTACTATGTATGGCATGTGTTATACAGGGCATTATTGCGTGTGGCATAATGTGTTATACAGGTTATTATTGCGTGTGGCATAATGTGTTATAAAGGTTATTATTGCGTGTGGCATAATGTGTTACACAGGTTATTACTGTGTGTGGCATGGTGTGTTATACAGGTTATTACTGCGTATGGCATGTGTTATACAGGGCATTATTGCGTGTGGCATAATGTGTTATAAAGGCCATTGCTGCATGTGGCATAATGTGTTATAAAGGCCATTGCTGCATGTGGCATAATGTGTTATAAACGGCATTACTGTGTGTGGCATAATGTGTTATAAAGGGCATTACTATGTAAGATATACTGTGTAAGGCGCATTACTCCGCATGGCAATTATTCGCCATGAGGGGAAAGCTGCCCCACAGTGTGATGAATTGGGGGTGTTCCGCAAGGACACGCCCCCTCTCTAAAATCACGTGCGCGATTTCGGCACGCGCAGAGGAACGCTGTTTCAAAAAAGTTATTTTTATTATTTTTGGGGGGAAGGCGCAACTGGGAACTTTCGCCCTGAGCTCCACAAAGTCTAGAACCGGCCCTGTGGAAGAGGTCAGTTTCCCTGAAAAGTTGGTGCCATGCAACGTGTGCAGCATATACTTAACATTTGTAATTTGTCTGAAAGAACTTGATGAGTTTTCCTGTTCATCAGTACTTAGAGGTATATTTACTAAAGTGCTGGTTTATAGAAGTGAAGATGTTACCCATAGCAACCAATCATATTCTAGCTATTATCTTCTGAAGGTGCTAGATAAATGATAAGTAGAATCTGGTTGCTATGGGCAACACCTCCACTTCTATAAACCCACACTTTAGTAAATATACTCAATTTTGTGTTTACAATAAATACGATTATAAAATCTTTGAAATCAGGAACATAGTTTTGACTTACCCTGTATAAATAATGTTATTAACATTTATTTATATATACCTAGCATACAATTTGCACCTGGGAACAAACATATACTGTAGTAATAAAACACGACAGAGTATCAACAATCATAGCGGTACATAGGACCTCATTCAGAGTCGGTCGAAGCGGCCGCACGGTCGTACGCCACCGATGTTCACTATACTGCGCATGCGTAAAGTTCGCAATGCGCGTGCGCAAACTAGCTGCTACGATCAGAAATTTCTCTCTCCTTGAACACAGCCAGGTCGGTAGTTTGAGTGACAGATTGAGGCGTTTGTGGGTGGTAACAGGGGAAGGTGCTTGAAAACGGGGGAGTGGAGATCCGAACGCAGGCGTGCCTCATTATGCGAACGGCGTTTTATGGGAGTGCATACGGTTTATGGGAGTGCATAATTAACAAAGTAGCGGCATGGCACATGTGACATGGGAGGTTTTTACACTGACATGATCGTAGAGCTTAAGAGAGGGTATGGTCAACCTTAAGCTCTACGACCAGTTCCGATGGTCTCGATTAATCCTTATATGCCCGGAGATGACGTGCAATGCGTACGAGAAGGGGGCGTATTTTTTTTAAATCCGGCCGCTTCCTCCCCTTGGTCGGCCAACTACCGATCCGAACTTAGGGACGCAACTTGCGAGGGAATCATTTGCATATCCGGCCCCTTTTCCCATACGACTGTGCGGCCGCTTCGACCGACTCTGAATGAGGTCCATAGACCCTGCTCGTAAGATTATAACCTAATTCATTTTTCTTCTGACACACCTTACATAAAATCTAAATAATAATACGAGTATGGGGAGATTTATCAAATCTTGAAGAGAGATAAAGTGAAGTTGCTCGTAGCAACCTATCAACTTCTAACTTTTTCTAGCATGACCTGAAAAAAGACAGTTAAAAGGTGATTCGGTTGCTATGGGCAACTTCTCCACTTTTGTTTCTCTCCAAGATTTAATAAATATTCCCCCATGTATGTTACATTAAAGATGTGTGCTACATTACAGGGGTGTGTGATGAGTTGCATGAACCTGGTGGAAGGGAGAGAGATAAAGGATTAATTTAAAATTCTGGAAAATAGTTCAGCGTATTTGTAAGTCACCATATGGTAAAACATCTCATGTTCAGGTTCATCTAAAGAGCAAACTTATTGCCCATCACCGCAGCACTTTCTGTGACCATTACAGATAATTTGAGGGAGACTCATTAAAAGTTTTACTACACACCTCACAGATGGAGCAATACACGGAATCGGTAAAATGACAGGCGTCTAGATATAGGCGTCCAGGATAAGGTACCAGCCAATCAGCTCCTAACTGCCATGTCACAGGCTGTGTTTGAAAAATGGCAGCTAGGAGCTGATTGGTTGGTACTTTATCTCTGTTCATTTTATCTCCTAACACACCTTAGTAAATAGACCCCTGAGTAATTCCTTACATCCACAATATCAAGGCAAAATGAAAGAACGCACATTGAATTAAAAAAAAGGCTACACAAGGAAGTAGAAAAGAAAATGACAAAGCAGAAGAGTGAGGAGAAGGAATATAATGCAGACATGTAGTTAATGATAGGAGGTCAGTGAGTCTCTCTGGGGATATTGGCAATAATAGCATTACAGAGCTATCCTACAGAAAACTTAATCCCGGGGTATAAGAGCCTTATTAGTGGGGGAAGTCTTGATATCAGTCCAACTAAAACCACACTGCCATAAAATGTTTGCCAGACGCTGAGTGAAAGATGTCGTCCATGGCCATATAGAAATCAAGACGTCTGCATCAGTCCCATTGCCGACTGAGGAATTTGAGAGCGCCAGCAGATCGGGATTACTGCTCTGACTGCATCATTAAAGTGTTTAAGCAGTGATTTTATATATATATATAGTGTACCTATATCCCTGTAGCATCTATATATTAGGGGTGAGCGGATTCGGTTCTACTCGGTTCCGTTCGGATTTAAAAAACGAATCTTATTGGGTATCAGCTGTCACGAGTTTTGGATAGCCAATAAGATTCGGTTTTTAAAACCGAACGGAACCGAGTAGAACCGAATCCGCTCACCCCTAATATATATATATATATATATATTGTGATAGGATTACGGGTAAAGTGGTCTGTGGCAGGTACATTTGTCCCAGATTCCTGTCTTTTGTGTTTTAAACCCCCAGGAGAAAGTCTGCAGTGTAGCAGGCTTGAGTCTCGGCTTTTTGAAAAGCCGGTTTGGGACCTGGGGGTTGTGGGTGAGAGGAGAGGGAGGGCTCCACAAACGGCCACTCCAGGTTTTGGTTCTCTTAGCCTGGTAACAGGCTTGTTAGGGTTTCCACCTGAGAGTGGCCAATATAAGTCTAGTGTGTTGAGGGCTGATTGTCTCACCTGGGAGAGCAGACAGGGAGTTTGCTCAGAGACACTTGAAAATCTATCTGTGAGTGTTGTGCTGTGCTTTTGTTGCTGGTGAGGGCATTAGGCCCTGCCAGGTTCTGGTAGTGAGGGAACCACTTGTGAAGTAAGAGCCCCGACAGGGCTAGGATTTATGTTTATGTTTTCTTTATGTTATTTCTGACATTGTACAATAAAGACTGGCGCCGACCAGCTTGTACTCGAATCCAGACTGGCGTACTGTTTCCCAGCTGCTGTGTGTGTAAGGAAGGAGACCTCTACCCAGGAGAGGGACCCCTAATCTGACTGTGTCACAATATATATATATATATCTGGTAAAAGGAATGTCTGAATGAGATAGTAGCCAATAATCTGGGCTAGGGGTAACAGTAAGCCAGAATTTCTGAAGCCAAGGCTATAATATTATGCCAGAATGGAGTCATCAGGGGGAAGTCCCACCATATGTGGATCAGTGTACCTATATCCCTGTGGCATCTCCAGCAGAGAGGGGGCACAGTGGGGTATAATTTGTGGAGGGTGACTGAGCAACGATACCACTGGGTCAACACCTTGTATTGAGTTTCTGAAACTTCCACACTGGGGAATAAACGTTTGCAACTTGATCATTTTTTCACAGTTAACCTGTGTGCCTCTAGGTGTAAGATCCCTGTCCCATGCCTCCGCAAAGAGGGGGTGTTTAGGAAACAGCCTGTTCAACATGATGTTATAGATACCTGAAACTATAGTAGGAGCGATTTGGTGGGAGCACATGGATTCAAAATGTGTCATAGCCCAAGTAAATATGGAGAGCCCCCAAGAGAAAAAGCAAAGTGTCAAATCTGTAACAGGAGCCAGAAGCCATTACTACAAAGCTCCTGAAAGGACTTACCAGTAAACCTACCATTTGAAACTAAATGACCCATTCTATCTCCAGGGGAGCCACACCAACTGCCAGTCAGTCATAGCCATCCATGTTTGGCAGCGTTTGAAATGGCAGTTGGTGTGGTTCCCCTATTTTACATTTGGACTGCGCTGTAGCCCCACCTCTGGAGCCGCCACTGCTATTAACTAACTTTTATTATATTAATCTACGCCCTAATCTGTTTAACGATTATTATAATAAACCCCCACAGCCTTTGACACAGATAAAGGCCATTTTTCATAGTCCAAGCTATCTTAAAGCTTCTCTTTGCTGGTTGTCATGGACAACCAGCAGGGAGTGCTTTAGCAAGGCCTTACCTCTAGTTGTCTTGTCATCCAATGTGCCTCCTATTCACATTCCTCTTAAGCACCCACTTGCCACCCCACAAACGCCCATTTCAGGGAAGGATATCCGCTCGATAGCAAACTAATTTGGATCTCCTTACCACTGCGGACACATTGTGCCACGCATGAATATGCGCAGTCTGCAGAGTATCGGGAGAAACATCCACTTTTCAACTTGCATCTAACTCAGAATCAGGCCCATTGGGGCATATTCAATTAGGTACGAGAATCGCAAAAATCCTGCACCTACAGGGTTTTTCCTGCAGGTTCGGGATCTTTGCTATTCAGTTAGGTGCAGGGTTTTTCAGGTTTTCAATGCCGTTTTTCTGCACACCTCCAAAGCAAGTCTGATTTTTCCTAAAGTCAATAATTTTAGGAGAAAGCACCCCCCTCCCCTCCCCCCAGTGTGATTGTATGCCCCCTCGGAACGGGCGCTGGGAGAACTACATCTCCCAGCAGCCCTTACGCCTCCCTGCAGCCCATAGAGCCTCCCAGCAGCCATCTCTCCGGTGACAAGATGGAGGGGAGGCCACCGGGAGCCATGGTGGGGTTTTTTACGCGGAGTTTCATTTCTGAAAACCCCGCAACTTATTTTTATTGGATACTGAAGGTATTGGGAGCACACATACCTGTGGTAATCCAAAATTGGACGCAAGGTCTTTTTACCTCGCTAAACCTTGCGCCCAATTGAATATGCCCCATTGTGTCTAATACCCCTTGCACACTGAGCCTCTGACCCGGGATTTTGCCGGAGCAACTCTGATCCTGGCATGGTGTGAAAGGGTCAACCTGGGGTTTGTATCGCAACCAGGGTTATTCCTGGGACCGGCCTGGATACGCTGCAGTGTGAACGGGGTGACCCGGTTATCTGACCCATGTTATGTTTACAAGCTACTCATTGGCGGATCGAAAACGCCCACTTTTTATGACTCATCTTTGTGAGCCTGTAACGTCCACTTTCAATGAAAGACGACAACCCGGGAATAACCCACGTCCAAGGTGCAGTATAAAAGGGGTATGAAGATTTACAAGTCAGCATTTATCTCTGTATTCATACGGTAATGCAAAAGAGTGAGTGCAGATAACTATGAATGGTGAAAAAAACAGGAAGCATATTTGCATAAAGAAATAAAAACAGGGAAGGCAAGCTGTTACCGTAAGCAAGCTGATTCATTCGTTCTTACTTGTTCCACCAAAGTACAGACCTTCAGCCTCGCAAATGAATCACTGAATCTCATTTGTTATATTCTACATTTAGTGCATTATCTAAAGCAGAGGTTCCTATACGCGGTTCTCAAGGCACCCTAACGAGCCAGGTTTTAAGGATAACCATACTTGGGCATAGGTGAGTTAATTAGTACCTTAGTCTGTTGATTTATTCAACCATGGGTATCATTTAAACCTGGACCGTTAGGGTGCCTTGAGGACCAAGGACCTCATTCAGAGGCGGTCGCACGGGAGCGATAGGTCGCACCCAAAGTGATCGAGAATATGCAAAACGAGCGCTCAGCTGCAACGCACATCGTAATCGCGGAAACACCCACAACAATGAAAGCACACCTCCTATCTCTACGGCCTAATTCAGAGTCGGTCGCAGGCGGCAACCTACGTCAGCACGATTAACACCTGTTACATTGTTAATTGCCTACAAACATCGGTAGAGGCAGAAACCATCGCCAGCACTCGCAAGGCTTAAGGTAGACCCTGGGCTACCCTTAGCTCTGCGAGCAGTAGCATCGTTATTGCAACGAGATGACGTGTGTGATGACTCGCTCAGTAATATATGCACGCCCTTAAAACGCCCTTTTTAAGGTCAACCACGCCTGCGTGCGCACCACCACACCCCCTTTCACAAGCACCTTCCCCTGTAACCACCCACAAACGGCACGAAATGTCAATCACAGCTACGACCTCGTAGTCACTAGCGAGCAAGAGGATTGCGGATGGGAAGACAGACTTGCGCACGCGCACTGCCATGTACACGCATGCGCAGTTGAAAAAAACATCGCTCGCTACGACAAATCGCTCCGTGCGACCGCATCTGAATGAGGTCCCAAGTTTGGGTACCTCTGATCTAGAGGAAACACTAAAGGAATATAATGTATAATGCTGTAAATGTACAGCACCTGTCCCTGTTAATGAGAGCAGCAGAAATGTTCTTGTTGTACGGGTGGCATAGTGGGGATCCGGGAGGAGTCCGTAGGTCTCCCAACATTCTTTACCAAAAGTCTCTTGGAACGATGCTTCTAATATCCTTAGATTTTACAACAGGGGGAACATTATTGATAGTATAAAGGAGGACACATTTACACTTGCATCCATAGGTGACAATACTGTATCTCTGCCATTTAGCAAGTGTTAAGGGCCCCATACACGGTGCAATATGCACCTGGCGATGCGACGGCCGATCCGATGCCCGACATATCGGGCGGTCCCCACACACGGAGCGATTGGGTGGCCAACTGCCCAATATGCCGGCACCCCTTCCCCCACCCGCGTAGCGCTGCATGGGATCGTACATCGCTTCCCCAGATCATCTTGAATGCAGAAATATCTGGAGGAGCAATTTACAATCCCACGGGAGCGCGCACTGGGCGATATCATACCCACACACGGAAGCAGCGATATCGTTCCAACCCGTCGGATCGGCTGCTATATCGCACCGTATATGGGGGCCTTTAGAGTAGATGTTTTCAATACTATTGGTGATGCAATGGCTAATGTATAGCAGCATTTTATGGTAATAGTATATTCATAGCATCTTTAGAACTTTGGCCGTCTATTGAAAAATTTTCTGGTAATTAATGTTTCATATAGAAGTAAAATCGACATTATAGTCTTCCAGAATCAGTTTGATATGTGCCTCACACATCACTACTCTTGTTAATGTTTAGTTACTACGACTTAGCCAAATCGTAACGACGCAGACCCGTGCGATGTCGTCAGGTTTTATGTGCAGCACATCAGATCTAACGATATCGCTTGCCGCTCCATGCATGTCAATCACGGATGGAACAAGGGGTCGTTCTGTCATTCAGTACATCGCCCAATGTGTACCCAAGGTACGATATGCTGGCCCTTTGAGCCGACCTATTGTCCGAGTACACATCGTCCTAATGTGTACCCACCTTTATTTACAGTATGTAGGTGCGCTGTAATTTAGCAATCTGTAAAAACACAGGAGAAAAGGCTTTTTCACATTAATAAAGGTCTTTTCAACTACTTATTATTATAACCATACACGATCCCCATGAAAAACACAACTGTCACAGGTTATCCTAGCTCTGCCCGGTTCCTCTTCTGCACATCCACACGCGTCCCGTTATGAAAAATAACAATAATAGGTTCTCTGACACTAGGTAAACCAATGTAAAAATGTGCATAGAATGTTTTCACTTCCTTCGCTGCATTCACAGAGTGCAAACTGCATAGAAATGAAGCCCACTGGGGCAGAGACTCGTGAATGATTACATATTCCATGTAAAGTGCTGCATAATATAAATAAGTAACTGCTAATAAAATATATATTCTCTGTATTTAGACCTATTGCTTGTGGCATCCATCCAATCAGCTGCAGTTTATAGCTTGAGAATCAATTATATTTAAACTTGTCCAACTGTTAAAATTGTTGAAACAGATGGAAGAGAAATCATAATGCCAATATATCCTGCGCTATAGCAATATTATCCAAAACTCATCCACAGTCTGCCATATGCTCATTTTATGGTAGCTTATCTGATCTTAAATTAAAGTGTACCTGTTGCCTCAAATAAGTGAAGGCATTTTGGGGTCTATTTATGAGATAGGCCCTTTGTCACGTTTAGCATCCTGGAGTCCCCTACTGAGGGGCTGGAAGTAGTGGCCCCGAAGTCAGGAACGAGGGGCCTGGATGTTCAGTCTCCTCGTCCACAAGAATCAGATGTTGGCAAGACCTGACCTAGGGTGCGGAGTCCAACCTGCCGGGAGGTGTTCACCAGTGACCCCTCCAAGCAGGATATGGGTTTCAGCTGTACACGGCAAGCAGGTCGCGGTCCCCAGGTCAGGGATCCAATGCGCGTGGGAATAGAGAAAGACACACGGCTTTGGCCCACTGGAAATATAATCTCTTTACCACTAGTACAGAGAAGTACAATACAGAGGTTTCCTGAAGAGGTGCTGTGGCAGACCAGAGAAAAGAAATCCACTGAATAGTACGTTCTGCAGCTAACACTGGAGAATGAGGATATGCTGCTGACTCGAGAAGGAGAATCTGTACTTGAACACCACTGTGCGTACCGAATACACAGGCAAAGGTATTCTGGTGCACTGCTGCACCAAACGGTGGCACTTGAAGTTGTACACAAAGATAAGGATATGGCACTTGTAAATATTGCTCAGGCAAAGGCACTTGAAATAGCACACGCAGGTAAAGGTGTTCTGTAGCACTGCAGTACAAGGATATGGCTCTTGTAAATAGCAAACAGGAAAAAGGTGTTCTATCACACTGCTGCACAAGGATATGGCACTTTGTAAATAATCACTAGGACTCAGTACATAGGAGATGTACAGAGCATATACTGGAAATACCACTGGGAAGAGTCTCTGGAAGATTGCACGTGAAGCCTGGACGAAGCAAACAGCAACCATCTGGGAATAACAAAGTTGATCAGGCAATTTCCTGTTCACCTGAAGTCCTGTTTATACCCCCAGGTAGCTGTCCATTGGATGAGCAAATCAGCTGAGAACTGACACAGCTACCACTGGATAAAGATCTATCAGGTGATTCAGCCAAGATGGCTGCGCCCATGACCTTTGCCGCAGGAACTCCGCTATGGAAGATTGCGTGACAGTCATCTGGGCCCCGGGAAGAATACTCAGCAAGTCACCTACCGCTGCACCCAACGTCTCACTGCTCTCGCTAATGAGAGGAAGCCGGCGGTGTGGCAAGTAACAGCCGATCCCAGGCAGAATCCTGACACCCTTATTCTGGCGTTTTGGCTGGAGAAAGTATTTATCGCAGCTTCTCATAATTTATCAAGTGGTAAACCGGGAATAGATCACTAATTTGTCCTGCAATACCTCTCCTTCCACCTGTCATATCATATTAGGGTGGTGTTAGATACACCGGGCAAAGGCGTCCAGTGAAGCCAGAGAGGTGCTTTGCTTGATCCCCTGCATGTCAAACATTAAGGGCTATAGAGATATAACCCATTTAGCACTCAGTAAAGGAGTTATATCCTCCATTCAGTATTTAACAACAGCTGTTTGTCACTGTACCACTTACGCCATCTATAGATGGCAATAATGGTATGGTCCCCACTGCGTGCAATAAGGATCCAGTCAAGTCTCTCCAGCTTTATCAAAGCCTTCTAGACTTTGCTGAGCCCCAGCTGGATGGAAGTGCAATTAGCATGCGCAGACTCTAAGCGGCAGGTAGGTGGGCAGAGGACAGTGCCGATGAGGAGGACGCTGCTAAACCTCGCCGGACAGGTAAGTAATGACTAATACAGTCGATATATTTAGAAGTATCACTGTGATACTAAATGAAATATGCTGCCAGCCATTAGTTTCAGTAAAAAAATGGGGCTCAAAGTATTGCTACAATATACTGTTACCACAAGGTCTTGATAAATAGAACACGCTCTCTCGAAGCTCAGGGGTGTCACAGTTTCCTAGTGAACCTTCATTCCCATGAATGTTAATCCTGCCTACAAGATGGCGTGTCCATTTTGTTAAAGTGATAGGGTGTCCAGTATGTACCGGTTCACCGTAACACCCATTGGAAAAAATTAGAACACTAAATCTGCAATATACAGGTAGAATAATCTGGTATATAACATTCTCTTAAAGAAATTAAAATGAACAGAAATGATCTGCAGTAAATGACAATTTTATTTCTACAATACAACTATAAAGCAAGAAAAGTGTTGCAGAGCTTTCCAGCTACCGGAAGCAGAGATTCCCCATTGCTGTAATAAGTTCCCCTGGCTTTAGTGCCTACTCGGCAGCTTGTAAGTGAGCAACTGCAGGCGGGAAGTTTATCCAATCAAAAAGCTCAAATACCCTGCAGCCATGGAAGATTACAGCAAACAAGTAATCTGGGAGAGCAACAGTTGGAGAGACATACCGTCTAATCTCGCTTTATTGACCTCTGGATTTATTTTAGCACTTCTAGTTCTGATTCCATACGCTCACGTTTTTCAAATACTCAAAACACCTTAGAACTCATAATTGCCGTCATTGCTTAAATAATTTGCATTCACCTTGAGGTTGTTTTGACCAATTACGTATTGTCTACCGCTCTGTGTTTTCCTTGGGGTTTCACAGTATTAAGTTGTGGAAAGTCATAGCCTTTGCGCATTCAAATGCCTGAAGAACCAGGCTTTCACTTGCATGCTACATTTCTGCAAATCAATATTCTGGCATATTAGAGGTTTGTGGGCTAAGAGGGTCCGAGTTCTCTTGCGAGTGCAAAGTCGCACTGACTATCTGCGAGTTTGGTGCGAGACTGTTCCGAAACTCACAGTATGTAATAGCCTGTGAGCAGGGGCGTTTCTAGAGAGGAGGGGCCCGTGTGCAGTCTCCGTCACGGACCCCATCGTCTCCGCCCAGCAGCGCACTGAGCTGTGCGCAGCCAGCGCCGGAGTTATGGACTCTGGGCACTAGGGTGTGTCCAGAGTCTATAGTGTATGCACTGGTAACCGGGAAAATGGCCGTGGCGGCCATTTTCCCTGTACTGCGCATGCGTAAACGATGGGAAAATGGCTGCCGCGGCCATTTTCCCGTAGTTTTACAGCTCCAGACGCCCGCGCCGACGTGGGACTCCGGAGAGGTAAGTATTATTATGGGTGCAGGGCGTGCGGTGCGGGGCCCCCCTGGACCCAGGGGCCCGTGTTCCCCGCACACCCTACACCCATTATAGACACACCTCTGCCTGTGAGTTACAAAGTGACTAAGTAAGATTTGTGGTGACTGGGCCTGCAAGAATCACGCGAATTGGAATTCGAGATTCATTACATGCAGTGTGTTTTATTTGAAACCAAGGGAGCTATTGGTCCCCAAAAGCTGCCTAATTTATACCTCACTGGCCCTATATAAGTAGCATTTTCTTCTTTGATAGGTTTTGTGAAGGAGACAGTGCAGGAATGAAATGCAGCATTCAGATTTTGTTTTGCAATTTGCAGCATGACATTTAGGCTGAGAGCTATTGAAGACCTGCGTGAGGAGGAGGAGGTGGTAGGGACCTAGCCTGAGTTTGATAAGCTTTTAGTGAAAAAATACCACACAATGTAACCCAATATCCTCGTGAGAGTAAGGAACCCTAGCAGAGGAACTGCCATTGCAAATGTGTACAATGTTCACCCCAAACCCACCAATCAGTATAATGGTAAATGAAAATCCATTAACAATAGTCAACACTGTTTATTAGAGAAAAAGATGTGTATTCTGGTACACATGCCTGTACTTCAAACCTAGAAAGGCCACTGAAACACATTTTATATTTCTTTCCCTCAGCTGCACCACAGGAAAAGAAGGTTCCTGACAAAAGGCGACGTCCATAAAAGGATGATGTTGATGATGGAGGTGAGTCCTAAGAAAAATACAAATCAAAGAAAAGTGCAATCAGCCCATGGGTCAGCAGGCCTCTGCAAAACATCTATATTGTCACATAACAACATTTAGCCCTACATCCATTTAGCAATGTAAAGAGGTCAAAACATATCAGTAATGTAACCTTTTGAATTATACCCTAATGGTTGTAAGTCACTGATATGTAGACGGCTAACTTAATGCAAAATTCCCACCCAGAAATTCCTAAAAAAGACATGCTTGAATTGCGGTGATTTCAATAACTTATTGGAGTCACTACTGAAACCACCTGTGCACAAGCATGGATATCCACAAGACATACATTGTTAGGAAGGCCAAATTACTAGGCTTGATTACTTACCGTTAATATCCACCTTTCAGGTCCTTCTCATGCGATCCCACCAATACCAATTGTCTTTGAGCAATTGTCGGATCAGAAGACCATCATCCTCACGCCAGTTAAGCCTACAGAGGACACGGCAGCAGGCAACATTGGGGACACACATGAATGGCAGCAGGCCCAGCCACACCTCAACCCACCCCAAATGTGGAAGAAATGGCACAGTCATTGAATACCTTCCAAAGCATCCAGGTTAATTTTACGAATGTGCAAATTACACAAATGAATGCCATCAGTAGTAAGTTACACATAGTAGTTGCACAAGGTACGAGATCTAGAATGGCCCATAATGTGTATATATGCCTGTTGGAGATCAGCCAGGCTATTAGGGGGCAAAGAGAGAGACATTTGCAGGTCCCCTATACATCGACTGCTATCAGTCAGACAACCACCCCTCCAACCTCAGCACCAAACAGTCCCCCAAGGCGCAGTGTGCGAACACGTGGTGGTCTGGCTAAAGGCCTAGGGTAGGGGCAGAAATAGCAGACACCAAAACAAGTCATGTGTTTTTTACAATTCACATATTTGATCACTTTTCTGAGGTGAGTAAATTTGGATTGCATATTGAATTTTGTCTGTCATTTTTTCAAAACTAAGATTAGTCATATGTGTGAATATAGTAATTACTAGCTCTGTGTTAAGCACAGGTGCACATAGTTATATTGTTAGAAATGGTCACAGGAGAATATAACAAATGTACAGGGTGTTTCTGGGAATCTAATTACATAACACATAGCTTGTTTGGTAAGTCAGCTATTTAAATACACTTACCATATGCAGTGTCCAAAATACATATATGCCAGCACCTCACATGGGTAGATGTCTTTTCTCTCTATAATGTAAACATATAATAAATATATTATTTGAACCGTAAATGTGTTACATTTCCCTTTTATCACATTTACCTTACTGCACACTTACATGTGAAGTACTGCCATGTAATACTCTGTCGAACCTCATTCCCCTCCTATGTGTTGACCACGTCCTCAGATGGTGCCGGCTCAGACTCCTCGCTGTATGCCCCTATGTTCCCAAGATCAGAGTGCCCTTGTCCCAGGGTGATGTTGTGGAGCATACAGCAGGTATTCACAATGTCACCTACATTCCTGACATCGTATACCACCGAGCAATCCAAACAGCGGAACCTGCTTTTCAATAGTCTGAAGGTCCACTCTATCACACTGCAGATGGCAATGTGAGCATTAACATGGCTTTGCTGTGGAATGCGGGTGGACAGAGATGTCATGAGCCAGCTTTGACACCCATACCCTAAATCACCTGGGGGGTTTTCAGAGGACAAAAAAAAAAAAAAACAATGCAAGAAAACAGTTTAGATATATGAATAACCATTACCAAAGGCATGTTTAAGGTTGAACGTGAAGAAACAGTAGCATGTACTTGGAAGCAGAGGAGTAGCGTGGAACCATGGCGCCCGGAGAAAGTGCATGCCCTAGCGTCCCCCTCCCTGTACTGAAATGTGCCAGTGGGGTATGGCCAGCCTGTGGGGAAATACTGAAGTGAAGAGCAAAAAAGCAAACAGTGGCAGTATCACGCTGGGGCATGGAGATACCATTGGGGGAATAGAATGCCTTGGTGATCTGACATTAAGAAGTAGCTCCTTTGGCACTTCTTTATTTATGTATATCACCTAGGATCTGACTTTTATCTCCTTTGAATAATTGTTATTAGTCAATAGAGCACATTGTATTATATATTCTGATCAATTAACTTAAATTCACAGAATACATGTGCTAGAGGGAGATTCCACAGGGTGCACAGCTTACAGCTTATTACTGCCCCAAGCAGCTATCACTGTTGTGGGGACAGCTATGGGAAGCTCCCTTCTCAGCTATGCTCGTACTTCGCAAATATACAGTACATTGCACCTATATTAATGTGAGTATACTAACCATGTCATGTTCTGTCTACCACCATTATTATTATTTCAGGTCTCCTAATATTTTTTAAAAGACCTTTCAAATAACACTATGTGGTCATGCCTGGGAGTACCTCATTACTTTATATAGCAAAGCAGTGACTTTGTTTAATCTAATACTTTATAATTGAAGTTTAGGACTTTACCTCAGATGTGTCACTTTTAAGTCCTTTGAAGCACAAGGAATGAATGAGGAGAGAAGGAGGGAGGGGATCAAAGAGGAGAGGAAAATGCCGATCAGAGAGTGTACGTGACAGAAGCCAATAAGAAAAGGAGAGGTGTGGTGACAGAAGCCAATAAGAAGGGGAGGAGCAAAGAGCCGATCACATGATAGAGAGGGGAGGGAATTAAACAAGTGAGAAGTGAATGTAATCAATCTGACAGGAAACGGGAGGTGACAGAATGTGATCACAGAGGAGGGAGGGCCGGAGGGGAGACAATCTGGGCAGCTTGAGGGAGCATGAAATGTAGAAACGGATCGCAGATCCATAACTTTTTTAGGATGAAAAGCAAACAAACCGACGGCCATCATACTGAGTAGCGCCCATGAATTCCGGAACCCTGGATGGCGCCCTCTGTCCATTTTGGCGCCCGGAGCTCATGCTCCACCAGAACCACCCTCGCTACTCCCCTGCTTGGAAGCAATTTAAACTTGTAGTACAGGAAGGGTTTTTTGGTGGGTAAACATGGTTCCAAAAACAGAGGCATTGTAAAATATTTGTGCAGCTTAATGTGTGGTTGAGTCTAAGCACATGCTCGTTGGGGGTCCTGCATAACATGTAACACACTGTGAATACGAAGGTTAACATCAGAGACCACCTGCACATTGAGGGAGTGATAATGATGCCTATTAACTGATCCCAATGTGGTTACAATCTATGGCTCCCAGCACATTAGGGAATGCTGAGAGCCTACAGAAGGCTGTCTTGAGTTTCTACCACTCTGACTCGCACCTGGGAAATGAGATATGTGTCTTTAAGAAAATATGGCATGCATATAAAGCTACCCACACACATAGCGAAATGGACGATTTCGACAAATCGTGTAAACTATACCCAAATCGTGAGTAAATTGTGAGTCCCCACTCACGATCACGATGTGATGCGCGTTCCCGCAGGTCACACATCGCATCTACAGATCTGCCGTGCTGTACGGCAGATTTGCCAATCTCGTACACGATGCTGTGCCGATCATGAATACTTTTTACTCACGATATATCTCACGATTCATCGTACGTCGCGTATTTTGACTGACAGGTCCCTGTACACGCCCAATCTCCATCTTGTGCAGCATCGTGGATAGAAGGAGACGGACGCACGATAGAGCCTGCACATCTGGACTTCTGCAGTTTGGTGAGTATTTATATTGTATGTATGCTACCCACTGCCCACCAATGTGTGCCACACACCTATAAAAGCATGACCCAGCCACCGCCTGCCGAAATGAGGCGGGCGGTGGCTGGGTCATGCATTAACCCCAAACTGCCGACCAATGTGTGCCACCCACCTACCCACCAATGTGTGCCACCCACCTACCCACCAATGTGAGCCACCCACCTATAAATGCATGAACCAGCCACCGCCCGCCAAAATGAGGCGGGCGGTGGCTGGGTTATGCATTAACCTCCCACTGCCCACCAATGTGTGCCACCCACCTATAAATGCATGACCCAGCCACCGGCCGCAAAAATGAGGCGGGCGGTGGCTGGGTCATGCATTAACCTCCCACTGACCACCAATGTGTGCCACAAATCTCACGAGTCACCTAATAACTACCTATAAAATTTGAAAAAAATGTATAAACAAAATTATTACGACAATATAAACACATACATTGCAATAACATAAACAATTCTATTACAACAACATTAACTAATATATTACCTTTATGTTGCTGTAATATATTTGTTTATGATGTTGTAATATAACACCATAAACAAATGTATTGCAACAACATAAACAAATCTATTACATCAGCATAAACAAATATATGTTAAACCCTTAAAAAAACATATTACAATACAATTAAAAATACATAACATTTGTGTAAAAAAAACATATTAGAATACAATAAATAACAGGTTACATTCCAGTAAAAAAAACAATACAGGTTGAGTCTCCCATATCCAAAATGATTGGGACCAAGGGTATTTTGGATATCGGAATATTCCGTATTTTGGAACATTTGCATAAAATAATGAAATATCTTGGGAACGGAACTCAAATCTAAACACAGAATGCATTTATATTTTATATACACCTTATACACACACAGCCTGCAAGTCATTTTATACAATATTTTTAATAATTTTGTGCATCAAAAAAAGTTTGTGTACATTCATGAAATTCATTTATGTTTCATCTATACCTTATACACACAGCCTGAAGGTTATTTTATACTATATTTTTAATGATTTGTGATTTAAACAAAGTTTGTGTACATTGAACCATCAGAATGCAAAGGTTTCACTTTCTCAGTCATGCTAAAAATATTCCGTATTTCGGCATATTCTGTATTTCGGAATATTTGGATATGGGAAACTCAACCTGTATTACAATACAATTAAAAACACATTTTTGTAAAAAAACATATTAAAATACAATAAAAACACGTTACATTCCAGTAAAAAAAACATATCACAATACACATTCCGGTAAAAACACATATTAAAATACAATAAAAACACGTTACATTCCAGTAAAAAAACATTAAAATACTATGAAAAACACATTACATTCCTGTAAAAAAAAAATTAAAAACACGTTAAAATCCTGTAAATAAACAAAATATTAAAACATCCTTAAAACTGTACAAATAAACATTTAAAATCACAAAACAGTTTACAATTATAGCTAAAAATAAATATGTCCTTATTTTTTATTCTTCCTAGGAATGTCTATGGATAGTGAGCACGAGTTTGTGACGGGATTCCTCGAGATCCTATAGTCCAAAGAATGTCTATGGCTGATTAGCTGTAGACAATACCATAATAAGTCTCAGAATTTGGCAGCTTTAGAGGTGTTGTTGGAGTACACAAAAAAGTTCATGCTAGCCTGAAAACAGTACACCAGAACATCCAGAACCTGCATATGGTCTACGTCAAGGAGAAGAAGAAAGTGGACGATTCAAAAAGCTCAGGAGCAGGCACTGACGATGTGTATCATCCAACGCTGTGGTACTATAACTTGATAAGCTTCATCGCGATCAGGTGCCACAATGCCAGTCTGTCGTCCTGAAGGCCGAGCGAGAGGGAGAAGAGGCAGCAGAAGTGAGTGGACCGTCTGAGGAAGTTTTGGTAAATAGAGACACAGTTCATAAACCAAAACCTTTTCTTGTCTTTGTAGATCAATCCCAATTGTCCACTATAGTCAATTATCTCACACACAGTCCTCCTGCCATTGCACCGCACCTGGTCCATTGAAATAGGCCATATACTCCCTCACTTCTTTGGCACGTGCAGTTGATGTTTATGGAATTGGAGGTGTAGACACTGATGTAAACTGGGCATTCTCCTCCAGATGTCCTGCATCTAACGGTCTAGCTGGGACTGGTCTTTGTTGTGTAGTTTTCCTTAGCAGAAAGTTATGCAGCACACAGCGCGCCATCACGACCCAGTCTATCTTCTCCGCATGTAGGTTTATGGTGGTGTGGAAAATGCGGAACTCAGTATTCCAAACGCATTTTCCACAATGTGCCCGGGATAGACAATAGTTGTAAATCCTCTTCTCTCTGGTCAGACCCCTCTGTGCAAATGGCTTCATCGCATGTTCAAGTAAAGCAAAAGCCTCGTCTACAACGAAAACATAATTTAGGCCGTGCTTTGTCTCGTCCAGTGACGGCAAGTTGAGGGTTTTGTTGGTGAGTCTCCGGTAGAATGTCGTCTGTTTGAAGGACCCACCATCCGAAGCACAGCCATTCTTGCCAACATCTACAAACAAAAAATCATAGTTGGCATTCACCACTGCCATGAGAACGATGCTAAAGAAGCCTTTATAGTTATAGTAATATGATCCGGTGTTGTCAGGTGGGTTGATGCGTATGTGTTTTCCATCGATGGCTCCTCCGCAGATAGGGAACTTCCAACGTTGTTCAAACTCTTCAGCGATGCTCTTCCACTCATCCACAGTGTTTGGAAACTAGAAAAATACAAAAAAAAGGGTTAAACATGACTATAATATTGTTTCTCCATTTTTTTTCCTATATAGAGCCTGATATGTCCTCCACGCCGGACCTAAGTTTGATCGGGGACAGTGAGGTGGATACTTCTTCCCCAGTGCCAACACTCATTCAACCCCCCCATCATCTTCCGCACCTCCCCAAAGAAAAAAGAAAAAGCAGCAGTACACAGAGCAGGAGGACATATCTCTGCAACAAGCGGAACGCATCCTGCAAAAACAGCTGGACGACATTGACTATTTTTCAGCACATATTAATAGTAGAATGCTTAAAATGGATGACCCAATAAAGATAAATTTCTAAAGGCTCGTGTATGAGCTATTAATTAGGTCACTCAATAGTAATTTACATGGGTCAACTTACATTGCTGACCCACTGCTGTATTCGCCTGTTCCAACCGCACCCAGTACCCCACCCACAAGCCACACTATTTATACAGCTCTGCTGGAGGCAGAGGAGGATTTGCCGCATTAGTCGTAAATATTAGTTGTTTTTTTTTATTATTATTGTTGCCTCTACTATCACCAAATTTTATCATTCCTAATAGGTGCTGGCTGTATGGTATACGGTGCGGATGACGCTAATTGGACAAGGTTACTACACAAATGACGCAAGTATAGCTTGATGGAAGCCGGTGCCACAATCTGTACTTGTGCCATGTGTTTATTGGCCTGTTCAATCTGGTGTCTGATCCACCGTATAGCATACAGCAGCCTCACTATTGGGATTGATAAAATTTGGTGATGTTGTTTTCTACAATTTATATACATAATGTTAATTTTATATATTAAAAATAGTACTGACTACAGTGCAGTGTTATTGGCACAGTCTTGTTAATGCAGACTTATTGGCTGTCAGTTTTTATAAGGAGTTTAAAAAAAAACCTCAAAAAAATGTTATTGACTACTGTGCAGTGTTATTGGCACAGTCTTGTTAATGCAGCTTTATTGGTTATCAGTTATTACAAAGAGCTAAAAAAAAAAAAACTAAAAAAATATGAGATATGGTAAGAACTTACCCTTGTTATCTCTATTTCTACGAAGTCCATAGGGTTCCACAGGATACCTTGGGATATAGGTGTGACGTCAGTCGCAGGGCACCAAAGAGTTAAGCTTTCAGCCTCCCAGGATGCACTAGGTCCCCCTCCTATACCCCGCCCCCGGGCCAAGGCACCTCAGTTAGTTACCAAGCCATAGGCCGGAGGAGGAGAAGGAAGAGAGAGAAAGAAGATCTGGACACATACAAGAATCACATTCTCACCAGAGGGAGACGGAAAACCGGTGACCAGAGCAAAGCCCATCTGCAGCACAGGTGCGACAGGGCGGGAGTCCTGTGGAACCCTATGGACTTCGTAGAAATAGAGATAACAAGGGTAAGTTCTTACCATATCTCATATTTTCTACTTCAGGGTCCATAGGGTATCCACAGGATACCTTGGGGATGTCCCAAAGCAGTATCCTTTAAGGGTGGGGACGCTCCTGTGCAGAAAGGAGAATCCGCCGCCCGAAGGAAGCATCCTGAGAGGCGAAGGTGTCAAACCTGTAATACCTCACGAAGGTATGGACAGAAGACCACGTAGCAGCCTTGCAGATCTGAACTGCCGAGGCACCACGTCGAGCTGCCCACGAAGGACCCACAGACCTAGTGGAATGAGCCTTCAGAGAAGGAGGGACCGGTAGGCCTTCATGAAGATAAGCTTCAGAAATAGCCATACGGATACAGGCTGCCAAAGTTTGCTTTGAAGCAGGCCAACCCTTTTTACGGAAGCCAAAGAGGACAAACAAAGCGTCCGACTTCCTAAATGAAGAAGTGCGGTCAACATAAGTCCTTAAGGCCCGCACAACATCCAAAGAGGCCTCACCCACGGAAAGACCCGGTGAGTTAAAGGCCGGAACAACTATTTCCTCGTTAATATTAAACTGGGAAACAACTTTGGGAAGAAACTCGGGCCGAGTGCGGAGCACTGCCCTGTTCCCATAAAAAAACAAGAAAGGGGGTCTACAAGAAAGAGCCCCTAACTCAGAAACACGTCTGGCCGAAGCAATGGCCAGAAGGAAAACAGTCTTAGCTGTTAGCCATTTAAGATCCACTGAGCCCAGTGGTTCAAACGGCGGTCCTTGGAGAGCCCTCAGGACCACAGCCAAATCCCAAGGCGCCACAGGTGGAACAAAGGGCGGCTGAATGCGGAGAACACCCTGCATAAAGGTGCGCACATCCGGGATTGTAGCAATCCTACGGTGAAACCAGACAGATAGGGCCGAAACCTGTACCTTCAAAGAAGCAAGGCGAAGCCCATGATCTAGTCCCGCTTGCAGGAAGGCGAGAATCCGAGACAGACGAAACTCCCGCGGTGCATAACCTCTCGGTCGACACCACTGGAAGAACGTATGCCACACGCGATGGTATATCCTCGCGGAAGACGGTTTCCGAGCTCGTAACATGGTACGCACCACAGAGCTGGAAAACCCCCGGGACCTCAGCATGGCCGTCTCAACAGCCACGCCGTCAAAGACAGCCGAGTCAGGTCCGGGTGAAGGCAAGGACCCTGAGACAGAAGGTCCGGTCGTAGCGGCAACCGCAGAGGAATGTCCACGGACAGACCCTGAAGGTCTGAGAACCAGTGCCGTCTGGGCCACGCGGGAGCTATCAACAGGAGCGTCCCTCCTTCCTGTTTGAATTTCCGGATTACCCGTGGAAGAAGGGAGACCGGAGGGAACAGGTATGCGAACCGGAACGTCCACCGGACGGACAGAGCATCCACCAGAGACGCCCCTTCGTCTCTTGTGCGAGACCCGTACACCGGCAACTTGTTGTTGTGCCGGGACGCCATGAGGTCGATTTCTGGAAGACCCCACCTGTCCACCAGTAGTTGAAAAACGTCCGGGTGCAGGGACCATTCCCCCGGATGAACGTCCTGACTTAGAAAGTCCGCCTCCCAATTGAGCACTCCCGGGATGAAGACCGCTGATATGGCCGGAAGATTGCGCTCCGCCCAAACCAGGATCCGAGAGACCTCTACGAGAGCCGCCCGACTGCGAGTTCCTCCTTGCCTGTTTATGTAGGCCACGGTGGTAGCGTTGTCCGACTGGACCTGCACCGGGCGACCCTGGAGAAACCGCTGTGCCTGCTGGAGAGCATTGAAGACCGCACGGAGTTCCAAGATATTTATTGGAAGCTCCGCTTCTGTCGGCGTCCACCTGCCCTGGAACAAGTGTGGACCCGAAACTGCTCCCCAGCCCCGAAGACTGGCGTCCGTTGTCAACAGGACCCAATTTGGAACCCAGAACGGACGTCCCTTGTTGAGGTGGGTCGTCTGTAACCACCACGTAAGGGACAGGCGAACCTCCTGGGTGAGCACAATCGTCTGGGACTTCAGAGACTGAGTCAGCCCGTTCCACTTGGACAGGATCAGGTGCTGCAGAGGTCTGGAGTGAAACTGGGCATATTCCACCATGTCGAACACCGACACCATGGAGCCCAGTAACCTCATCGCCGAGTGTAAGGACACCCGGCGGCTGTGCAGACAACTGCGCACCCTTGACTGTAAAGCAGAGATCTTGTCCTCCGTCACGAAGATCCTTTGCTGTCCCGAGTCCAATAAGGCTCCAAGATGCAGAATCCTCCGAGACGGGATTAGAGTGGACTTCTGCCAGTTGATTAGCCAGCCGTGCCGTTGCAGCAGTGCAATGGTCAGGTCCAAGTGGCGTAACAGGAGCTCTGGAGATCCTGCCACCAATAACAGGTCGTCCAAATACGGCAACATGCGGACTCCCTGCAGCCGCAGAGAAGCCGCCATGACCGCCATCACCTTGGTGAAAACACGTGGTGCTGTTGCCAGGCCAAAAGGTAACGCCCGAAACTGGAAGTGGTCGCTGCGGATTGCAAACCTGAGGAACTGTTGATGGCGCCAAAGAATAGGGACATGCAGGTAAGCGTCCTGTATGTCCAATGACACCAAGTAGTCCCCAGGTTCCAGCGCCAGAATGATGGACCGTAGGGTCTCCATCCGAAACTTCGGGACCCGCAAAGACTTGTTGAGTGCTTTGAGGTTGAGAATCGGACGATATGACCCATTGGGTTTCTGTACCAAAAATAGATTTGAATAGAAACCCTGGCCCCTCTGGGAGAATGGAACCGCCACTATAACTCCAGCCTGGAGCATAGTGTGCAATACCTTCCGCAGCTCCGTAGCCTTGTTCCGGTCTGATGGGAGACCCGTGGTGAAGAAGCGAGCCGGGGGTCTGTGCCGGAAGGAGAGGGCGTATCCGTGGGAAACCACCTCCAGAACCCAAGTGTCTGTCGTAGTGGTCGACCAACACTGGGCGAACTGTAGCAGGCGGCCTCCCACCCTGGGATCCCCCAAAGGGAGGCCCGGACCGTCAGGCCGCAGGCTTGTCACCTGGCTTGGGGGCCGGACGTCTGGTACTCCATGCCTGCTTCCGGGGCTTGACCGATTTCTTAGGGCCAGCCTGTCGAGGAAACGACTGTGGTTTGGGCCTGCCCTGGGCCCTAGATGACCGAAAGGACGATGGTCCCGAACCAGAAGGAGCAGCGGCCGACGGGAGACAAGCAGATTTGGCTGCCGCCAGCGTGGCCACAATCTTATCCAGATCCGGACCGAAGAGAACTTCTCCGGTAAACGGCAACGCTTCCAGACCTTTCTTGGAATCTGCGTCCGCCTTCCAGGATCGCAGCCACAAGGTGCGACGAGCAGCTACCGCTGCTGAAGAAATTCTAGACACCAGAGTACTAATGTCTAGAGCCACCTCGTTGATGTAGGTGGCCGAATCACGGAGATTGCCAATCAACTCCGCCTGTTCGGCCGGACAGTCGGATTCAAAAGAAGCCTCTAATGAATCCGCCCAGCGCTCCATCGCTCTGGCAACCCAGCAAATGGCCATAGCCGGCCGTGCTGCCCCCCCTGCAAGGGAATAAGCGGACTTCAGGCAGATTTCTACCTTGCGTAGCATCCTTAAGGGAGGACATGGATGGCATCGGCAATGTGGCACTACGGACAAGACGGGTCACGTGAGAATCCACCTGTGGAGGGGATTCCCACTTAGCAAAATAATTATCCGCGAACGGATAAGCCACCGCCAGGCGTCTCTGCGGCTGGTATCTTTTGCCAGGTTGTTTCCACGCCTCCTCTAAATGGTCCACCAACTGACCCGAAAGAGGAAAGACTGTGGCATCGCCCTTCACATCTTTGAAAAAGGCATACTTAGATTTAGCCGCTGGGGGAACTTCGTCCTCAATCACCAAGGCTGTGCGGACCGCCCGAATAAGTCCAGGAATATATACTTTGGACTTAGCATCAGCGTCCTTAGTATGGAGAGGTTCCTGATCGTAAGGATCTAGAATCTCCCCATCATCAGACGTCCCTTCGTCATCCTCATAAGGAGCGGACAGAGACGCCACCGGCCTTTTATGAGACCGCATCACAGACTCCCCTTGCAACACATCCGACAAGTGCTGTACAGAACTCGTCAGGGAGTTAACCCACGCTGGCTCCTGAGAACCCGGGAGCGGGGAAATAGGGAGACTGTGGGGTACCACCAATTGTCGTGGGAACCCCTGCATGGGTGACGACACCACAGACTGCTGGGACAAACCCATCGGAGTAAACGCGGGCTGCGGAGCTAACTGGCCCACTAAAGCTGTTAACGCCTGAGCGAAACAAGCCCAGGGCGGCTCCTGTACCGGTGCTGTAACCGTAATAGGCCGCGCCATGGACAAACACTGCCGGCAAAGGCCCTCCGCGCTACCCTCCCCCTCCGCTAACGGTACTTTGCACGTGGTACACTGTAGCCGGAGGGGAAAATCACTTTCAGACATGATGGCACCACGTATGTGACCTCTCTCACCAATTAAGTATTAAATAGGCGAGAGACCACCCTGCAGCACCGCACCGCAAGGGCTTTAGCAGAAAGAACAGGGACAGTAATAAAGCTGACAGTTTAGAGAAGAAAAGTTACAGGCAGCAGCGCTAGCACAGTCACATACAATGCAGAGAAATAACAATTCCTGCACTAACAGCGCTGATCACTCAACTACACAGACACAGGGCCTGGTAGGACACAGCGCTGCATACACAGACCTGACCACAGCGGAGGAGAGGTATGCGGGGGGACCCAGATCACGATGCTTCCGTCCAGCGCTTCCAGCAGCGTTCACCATGCGTTCTGGAGAAGATGGCCGCCGAGGAGCAGAGAGGAGGCTGGCCTGGGGGAGGAGCGCTTCCACAGGACCAGTCGGCAGCATGCAGAGAGGGCTGTGTGCAGCGGGGGAGGTGCCGGCTGTGAGACAGGGAAGGCGCGCTCCCCTGGCATGCATTTAACCCCTGGGACGCCGCAGCGCTACCGCTCTGCTGCGGTCCGCTGTCCCAGGGGGTAGTGGAAGCGCAGGTTGGTCGCCTGGCTCCACGCTGCAGCCAGTCCCCAGGGAGCCCCCTGCCTGGGGACTTAGGACCATGTGATCAGCGGGGACCCACCGCGGGACCCCGCTGCTTACCTCTGTCCCCCTTGAATCCGGCCATGGTCCGGAGCATCTGGGGTCACCGCTAGCTGTGACCCCAGACGCCCACCAGCATCCCCGGATCAGTACCGGCGTTCTGGTACCGGCGGGGTGTAGGGAAGACAGCATGGACGTCAGGACTGACTGTCCATGCTGTTCATCCAGATGTGCAGCCACAGCTGCATGAAGAATAAGCTTCAGGGGCTCTTCTAGCCCCCACTCCAACAGGTGCACCCGACTCCGGCCGGGCACCAAACTAAACTGAGGTGCCTTGGCCCGGGGGCGGGGTATAGGAGGGGGACCTAGTGCATCCTGGGAGGCTGAAAGCTTAACTCTTTGGTGCCCTGCGACTGACGTCACACCTATACCCCAAGGTATCCTGTGGATACCCTATGGACCCTGAAGTAGAAAAAATGTTATTGACTACTGTGTAGTGTTGGTGGCACACAAATGTTATTGACTTCTATGGAGCACAGTCTTGCAAATGCAGCCTTATTGGCTGTCACAGTTATTATAAAGAGTTAAATACAAAATTAAAAAAAAAACAAAAAAAAAATATTTTTTTCTTTGACAAGAAACAAATGTGTATGGTGTTTTTTTCTTTTTCTTACCTTGCAATACTGGTACTGCAGCACTTTAACGATAGCCTTGCAGGTCTCTGGAATGATGGACTGAGGGGAGATGAGTGCCCCAAACTTCAGGTCTTCCAGTGACCTTCCTGTAGCCAGGTACCTCAGGGCAGTCACCAGCCTTTCTTCAGCAGGGATTGCCCTCCACCACCTTGTGTCCTGCCTCCGGATGTGGGGAGCCACCATACTCAGCAACTCCTGGAAAGTGTCGTCATCCATGTGGAGGTAGTTGCGGTAGTCGTCCGGGTTGTTCTCCTTGATCTCCAACAGCAGGGACATGTGAGAGCGAGTATCCCTTTGCAGCAACCACTCCTTGGTCCAGCATGCTCTCTTCCTTGCTTGCGCCCTCTCCTTTACCACCCTGAGCCCAGCATAGGCGACCATCACTCTATACCGATAGGGCTCCATCAGTACAAAATTCAGAAACAGGATAGAACGCACACTTGCAGGTAGAACACACTTTGTAAAAGGCAAGCCAAATACAAAGCAGAGCACAGTAGCAATGTACAGGGTTCAGCAGGTATACACCTAGCCTCGCTAGTAGCAGAGCAGAATGTGCACAGGGTTTAAAGGGCGCCTGCTTTTTATACCCCCTAGCTAGCACCGCCCATTATTTAAATTTCCCACCAATCGTGAGGATTCTCGTGTGTCGTTTTGTTAACTCACTATCCATCGGACACGATCTCACGATATGGACTTCCAACACGTTGCAGGGTAGATTGTGAGAGCGTGAATAAAATTGGCAGCTTTTTTGACCTAATCATGCCCACGACTGCTGGGGAGCTCCCGAAGAGTTCAGGGGAAATCGTACACAATGTCAGCTCATGAGCACATCGCTAAGTGTGTAGGCACCTTAACATATCAGTTAAATGCCTTGAGAAAGTGGCCTGCATAATCCCCAACACCCTACAGCTCAGAGACTGAAATTGGCCTGTTGCAAAAAAAAGGGTAGGGAACACAATAGCTTATGCAGCCCATGCACTGCATAGTTACTACCAGACAGAGGTTCCAAATCTCACCTGCTCATCATACAAGTTCATGAGGTTTGTAGGGTTCAGCGTAAAAATTTGAACCACCTCATGATCTGAGAGGGAGTCCATGCCCATCCTCGCTCTATAGGTTCGTCTAGCATGTACCCTAATGGGAGCCTGGATCGGGTCCTGTTGCTGCGCCCTCCTCCTGCGCAGCTCCTCTATAGTGATGATCCCACACAAATACAGCTCATAGGAACTCAGCACAAATGCCATTGCTACACCCACACAGGTGAAATGGATGTAGGTGTGGTATATATATATATATATATATATATATATATATATGTTTAATTAGTGCTAAAAAGCTTCTTTTGTGTTAATATACCTTACTATGCAAAAGTTTTAGGCATGTGTGGCAAAAATGCTGCAAAGTAAGAATGCTTTCAAAAATAGAAGTGTTAATAGTTTATTTTTATCAATTAAAAGACTGCAAAGTGAATGAACAGAAATCTAAATTAAATCAATATTTGGTGTGACCCCCTTCGACGTCAAAACAGCATCAATTCTTCTAGGTACACTTGTGCACAGTTGTTGAAGGAACTCGGCAGGAAGGATGTTCCAAGCATCTTGGAGAACTAACCACAGATCTTATATGGATGCACTGTAGGCTAGCTCAAATCATTCTGCCTCTTCATGTAATCCAAGACAGACTCCATGAAGTTGAGATCAGGGCTCTGTGGGGGCCATATCATCACTTTCAGGACTCCTTGTTGTTCTTTATGCTGAAGATAGTTCTTAATGACATTGGCTGTATGTTTGCGGTCGTTGTCCTACTGCAGAATAAATTTGGAGCCAATCAGACACCTCCCTGATGGTACAGCTGCTAGAAGCTGCAGTGCAGCGTGACCGTGGAGCGAGGCCACACAGATGCCACCCTGTCCCCCGGCCCGACCCACACCTGACAGCTACACACTAAATTTACACAAACCACTGGAGCAACAGTAAATTCACACACCACCACCTGGATCTGGCCATATCCACAATATATTCACACAGAGCTACATGTATCCACACTTAATTCACACAAACACACGTGTATCTTACCAGATCCACACTGAATTCACACAAACACACCCAGAACCATACTAAAAACCTCACAAAAACCAGCTGGATCTAAAATCACACAACAAGAATAGGGGTTGTGTAGGGGATGCCTGCAGTCGGGATCCCGGCTGTAAGAATTCCGACACCAGCATACAGACATTTGTTGTTTGGTATGCTAACCCTACCCCTCTCCCTAAAGGTGCATATCCACTAGCAGATAGAGGAACAACAGTACGATTACAACATTGTAATCGTACAGTCGTTCCTCATAATGTGCTGTGCCTACACTGAATGATATGTCGTTCAGTGTAGGCACCCTCCCTCATCCCCGAACATGCCCAATCTTTCGTTATCGTCAGATTGACCGGAATGTTCAGGCGATGATTGATGTTGGAAACGACCAGCGGGAGCACGCATCGCTGGTCGTTTCCAACATTATAGTGCGCGATTAATGAGCTATTGAACGATTGCGATGTCATAATCGTTCAATCGCTCATTTAAATTGCCTAGTGGATACACAGCATAACCCTTCCTCTTTGGTGCCTAACCCTAACCTCCCCCTCCCTGCATGCTAAACCTAACCCTGCTCCCTTAGTACCTAAACCTAACCCTCTGCCCCACCCCGCTACTTACCTTCGGTGTTGCGGCAGTCGCGATGACGGCGTCGGTATTGTGTGAGGCTTCGGTATGCCAGCACCGGTAATATCAGCGCCGGGATACTGACTGTATCCCCAACAAAAGGATATTGCTAGATCCACACTTGGATCCTGGTGGCTTTGTGTTAACTTAGTGTGCATTTGGCAAGAGTGTGTCTATGTGAATCTAGCGAGGATCCAGGGGCACTTGTGTAGTGAGGATCTGGGCGTTTTTTGGGAATTAAAGTGTTGATACCGGTGCGTGTTTGTGTGAATTTAGTGTGGATCAGGCTTATTTGTGTGGATCCAGGTGTTTGTATAAATTTAGTGTGAATCCAGATATTTGTGTAAAGTCAATGCATAAATAGTTCAATTATTCTTATGGCATACCATTGCATACTCTCGATAGTCTAACACTGACTTTTAAACCTAATAAAAAGATAAAACTGGACTAATCACCGTCAATGGAGATTTTCTATTTCAATGTTATAAATGCACTGCTCACATCTCATGCAAGCTGTTTGCTTAAGAAATGTTTACTGTTTTATATACTAGGCTTTAGATAAAGCAGACACATCTGCAGAATTTAGGTGTCTCAGTCATGTATCCACAATTCTACTGGGTCGGCAAGGGGAAGATCAAAAGTAAAATTTAACAAAAAACAATTCTAGACTTCTTTTTGAAGAGTTTTGATATATTCTGGTATTTATTTTCAAGCCTAGCAGTCCTTTGAGTCTTCTGTGTACCAAGTCCTGCTCCCGGTAACGTCAGATGAATGGTGTGGTGAAGCGGAGCAAAACTGACAGTTGAAAAATGCTAAAACTGCTGAACAAAGTCATACGTTAACAAATAGATTAAATATACTATAGTACTAAACATAAACAATATCATACATCATCCATCTAAAAGATACTCCAAAACAGTTTTTGAACAAAAGATGTTAATTATACTACAATTAAATCCTCAGAACGGTGGTCTGAGCAATAAAACATGTTTGAAAATCAAATCAAACAAGCTGTTTCTGCCATTTTTAGCACTGAATGATTACCATTCATATACATACATTGAATGACACATTCAGGACTTACGTGAATCTGCTTGATTGGAACAGCGTCATACAGTCATATAGTAGATGTTCACTTTATCAACAATCATAATGTCAACAGAATGACAACAGTAACAATGTTGACATGGCTAAAATGTTGACAACTAACATATTGACATCCGGAGAATGTCGACATGGTCAGATTTCGACATATTAAAAATGTTGACATTAGGGCTAGATTTATGGGTTATGGGTTATAAGCCCTGCTATGTTATTTGATGGAACTTGAGTTAGTATTAGTCCAGTTCACACTGATATTTGCAGAGACGCGTTTCGATGAAATGGCAGCTTCTATACAGCAGCCTTTACTAATTGCCTAAAAAGAAAACATTAGCTTCCATTCATGCAGAACATATCCAGAGTGGGAGCTGTGCAATTAAGGACCCAACAAACACAATTGTTATGTGTTGATCAGGATAAAGAGAGTTCTTTCAAAGAAATGTAGACTTCTCATCCCCAAAGGCCACCAATCAGCAGGTTTGCACACTAACAGTCCTGCAATTGTATTTCAAGAGGAAAAAACACCAATACATAACAATATAGGTCAATCAAAATGGGCGTCAGTGGTCAACTTTAGATGTCATTAAGAGGAGATTATTATGTGCTTCCATTTACATCAGGGAACCCACTTTATTGCACAAGGCTGACATTTTGGTTGCCTTGGCAACTTTATCCAGAGGAAAAATGTTGGAAGCGAACATGACAGAACATATTTGTAATTCCACTCACAGAGCCTTACATATTCACATGGGTTGCACATATAGGGAATTTATTTATTATAGGGGACAAAAGAAGTAAAGAAAAATATTTATTATTGTACCTGAAGGACACAAAGATTACAGTAAAGGGTTATTTATTAACTAAAAATGCCAAAATGTTGTTACTTGCTCCAATATAATGCTCACAGTGGTGGTCATTTATGAACAAGAATAGTGAAGAGGTACAGCACCCATTATTTTATCCGTCACGTACAAACACACTTGGAGTAGTAGTTCTCACTACCGCTTTCCGTGATATTACTGATCTTCAGTGAGCAAAGAAAGTATTTTGGCGTCTGGTCTTTAAATGCGGCTGACAAAATGACGGTTGGTTTAAAATGATGTCTATACTTATTAACAAGACCCTTGTATTTATCTTTAAATAAATTATACAAACATGGATACATTATAAATAATATAATAAAAATTAAAACAAATAAGAATATTAACAAAACTAATGGTTAAGTTGGGTACACATTATACGATGGTACAATCCAGCCACAGTGCAATGCAATGTAACGATACATTGCCTGCGCCCCACACACACGATCCGATGTACGACAGCGCAATGTGTCGTTACATGCTGCATGCAACAGCACCGCGTCATTCATTGCTTCATCCCGTCTGCTGTGCAGAACAGCAGATGGGACGATGTGATGAACGACGGATCGGGCGCGCACACTAAACGATGTGTATGATATATCGTTCATATAGAGTGTGCCCAGCTTTAGAAGGGAAGTTGTTGGGTAAACTGATAAAGAATAGAATATTTACTGTATGTAAAAATGAAACTATGTTCTCTATAAAATGAGCTAGGCTTACATCATCAGGACCATGTAAATAGACACTAAGCTATGACACAGAGCAGTTCATGTATATTCTTGCTTGCTAGCTATCCTGTGATACAGCCCTGATGTTTCTCCTAATCAGCTGATGCGGGACAGTAGGGACGGGAAGCAATCGGGAAGCCGACTGCTTATATACCGGCAGCCGGCTTCCCGACTGTTTTATCCCGGCAAGGGTGAAATGCCGGGCGTCTAGATGTAGACGCCCGCATTTCCCCAACGCCGGGAGACCGGCGCCCGGCATCACGATCGTAGTGATGCCGGGCGCCGCGAGTGGACAGCCGCGGGGGGGGTGGGTTAGGTATAGGGCTCCCGGGGGAGTTAGGCTAGGGGGAAGGAGGGTTAGGGTTAGGCACCCCCGGGGGGGACTTAGGGTTAGGCACCCCCCCGGGGGACTTAGGTTTAGGTAGCAGGGAAGGGGGTGGTTAGGGTTAGGCACTTAGAGGGGGGATTAGGGTTAGGCACTTGGGGGGAAAGTTAGGGTTAGGCACCCCTAAGGAGGGTTAGGGTTAGGGGGGTTAGGTTAGGTTAGTGGATACTTACCTATCCACGATCGGGATTTCCAGCGCTGTCGGGCTTCCGCTGCGTCGCACTCTGCTCCTGTCGGGCTGCCGCTGACGGGAATCGAACCACCGGCCGCATCATATCCATTCCGTAGGGACAGTATATCACTGTTTACCTCTTGCTCCATTTGTCTACTGCTTGCATTGCAGCATATGAAGCAAAGGACTGTACTGCCCTGACTATCCAGGTCTCCATTCACTAGTGTGTGAGAGGGAGAATCACATAAACAATAATGCCAGCGGATTACTGTAATCTCGTCTGAGTGGAATCAGAGCAAGGCCTGCAGTCCGCTGGCTAGTGCGATGACTGGGAATATCAGTAATGTCTTCAATAAAAACTTTAGTATCACAGTAGGGCACAAGATAATGTTGTTGCTGTAAACCATCTAACAGCAGATCTAACACGGGTTCCTGCAACCTACAGTATGTACATTCAGTTTCAGTTTTACATTAAATAACAGCTACCAAGTAAATAGATAACAAACATGTGAACATACTCAGCACAGACTAAGAATTATAGGGCTGTTGTTCTAGGAGCAATGGGAACATTTTATAATGAAGCTTTCTCTGCACCATCAGTTGCCCTTTGGGTTAAGCATATAAATGAGTCTATCCCATAAGCAGGGCAGACATGTAATAATAAGGTATCAAATCCTACTAAAAAATACCCCTACCCCTCCCCTACTGAGAAGCCGGGATCGGTATGATTTACAGCCGGCCGCATTGTTCAAATCCCGACTACGGAAGCCCGGCAGAGGTGAAGATCCCGACAGCAGCGAAGGTGAGTACAAACTAACCTAACCCTCCCCCTAGCCCTAACCCTCCCTTAGGGGTGCCTAACCCTAACCCCCCCTTCCCCTAGCCTAACCCTCCCGGGGGGCTGCCTAACCATAAATTCCCTCCCCAGGAGCCCCTAATCTAACCCTCCCCCCCGTGGCTGTCCGCACCCGGTTTACCTTCGATCGGGATGCCGAGCGTCGGGCTCCCGGCGTAGGTAAAATGACAGGCATCGGGATTTCGACACCTGTCGACACCTGGGATTAGACAGTCAGGATGCCGACGGTCGAGATTTAGACCTTTGGCATCCCGACTGCATACTGAGAAACTCTGCTGACGCTATTAGAATGATCCCCATTGGGGGCATATTGATGTGATTCAATTCAGCGCAATGTGAATAGCGCCAGGAAGGATATCCCGGAGCTATTCAATTGTCCCCAACTCACTCTGTACTTAGGGCCTGATTCAGAGCCACTCGTAAGCGGCAGTACGCTCGTTCTGAGCGATGTTCGCACTTCTGCGCATGCGTACGGTTTATAATACGCATGCGCGAACCAGTCAGTGCGGCCGAAAATCGTTTGTTCGCTATATAGCGAATGCCTGCTACTTTGAGTGACAGGATGAGGCGTATGTGGGTGGTAACAGGGGAAGGTGCTTGAAAACGGGGAGTGGAATTAAGAACGCAGGCGTGCGTAATTTAAAATGTATATAAATACTTTAAAAAGTAGAATGCCTTGCATGTGTGGGCTGTGCTAATTGTATGTATATGAGACACCCTTAAAATAACATATTTGCACGGTCCCTTATTCTAGACTCCTGATATGGATAAATGAGTGCTACCTCAATCACAGCAAGCTGCAGTAATTGTGCAGTGTAATTAATAAATGACTGAAAAAAATCTATGGCAGCAGTTACAAGGACCTGGCGTCTTCAGTTCCTGTGACCTCTAGTCAGCAAATACTCATTTGTTTCTTTAGATTAGAACAATCACCAGAATGTCTATGGTGCTTTCAATTAAACAATGTACAAATAATGCAGGAATCCTTCCACTGTGCTGAAGAATTGTGTGGCAGGCTACAGGCCTGAAAGCTTTATGTTGCTATAGCAACAGTTTGTCTAATAGAATTCTCCTGAATGACTCTCCTCAGACTGAGAAGTGACAGTTTCACTGCGTAAATCAAAAGAGAGAGTACATTTCAGGGTTCATGATATGTACAAATAAAATATTTTTTTATGGTAAGAGTGCACAAGTATGTATGCAGGTGCCCACATTTGTGTATAACCCCGCTCATGGCAATGTACTGCACAAAGCATGAAAAATGAGCAAAGTGTGCCCATATTAAATTGAATAACCACATTGGTACAATTGATCCATTTGTACAAACAAACAAAGATGTGTCCACATACAACTATCCTCAAATCACGCCAAATAGCACCAATTAGCACGCCATGGACTTACGGTAACCGTGCCATGCAACTTTTTCTTAAAATGAGTCTTGGGGGAATATGTACTAAGCCTTGGAGAAATATAAAGTGAAGAGAGATAAAGTACCAACCAATCAGCTCCTAACTTTCACTTTTCAAACACAGCCTGTAACATGACAGTTAGGTACTTTGGGCCTGATTCAGAGCCACTCGTAAGCGTCAGCTCGTTCGCTCCGAGCGATGTTTGCCCAACTGCGCATGCGTACGGATCGTTATACGCATGCGCGAACCAGTCAGTGCGGTCGAAATTCATGTGCTCGCAAAATAGCGAATGCCTGATAATTTGAGTGACAGAATGGGCGGTAACAGGGGAAGGTGCTTGAAAATGGGGAGTGGAAATCAGAACGCAGGCGTGCTTAAAGGTCAAAACGGGCGTTTTATGGGTGTGCATAATTAATACAGCAGCGTCATTGACCACGTCACTGGGTTATTTTATAGCCAGAATTGCTCGCAAAATTGTGATAGCAAAAACCGACCACAAGAATAGCGAGCAGTTCATACCCTGGTCGATGTACTCGATTAATCTAATAAATAGCGGACATGACGTAGGATGCGAGCGGCCAAGGGGCGTAGTTCCCAAAAAACGACCGCAAGTTTTGTACGCTCGTTCAGACCTAGAGGCGTGAACAGACCGCAAACAGCGAACGGTTCATTTGAATATCCACCCCTATTTTCTGGACGAACGAGCGCTAATTGCGTCCGGCTCTGAATGAGGCCCTTTATCTCTTTCCAAGGCCTAGTACATTTCCCACATAAGGTACCAACCAATCAGCTCCTGTCAGTTTACAGACTGTGGGCCTTATTTATCAATGAGTTTTATAATATGCAACGAGTTAAAACTCGTTGCGTATGATAAATGGTGCTCCAGCCAATCAGCTCCCAACTATCGTCTATTTGAAAAATGAAAGTTAGAAGCCGATTGCCTGGAGCATTTGCAATAAGTTTTAAAACTTGTTGCATATGATAAAACTCGTTGATAAATGAGGTCCTGTGTTTGAAAAATGACAGTTAAGAGCTGCTTGGTTGGTACTTTATCTCTCTCCATTTGATCTCTCTCCAAAGCTTAGTACATATACCCCTATCTCTCTCCACTTGGCATTGCTTTCAGTTACCCACCTCCTGTACAGTTTTGGCTCTCGTAGCTCTTAGCTGGAAACAGCGCTGTATACAAGGGAGGGAGGTTTCCTAATGCAAACATGTCCTTTAAGGTTCGTCATCAGAAAGTCAGGAAAGAATTTAAAAGTATACAAACAAATTTGGAAGTTTGGCTAAATGGTTTTAACAAATCGAGTTTTTGTGCCAGCCCCAGTCACTCTTTATTCAGATATGACAATCTGTGATAATGCAAAGAAAACACCTGAAAGTGTCGAATTATATATTGGGACTAAGGGGGTCATTCAGACCCGCTCGTGAGCGTCAGGACGCTCGCAAGCGGGTCGATGTTCCCCACTGCGCATGCGCACGACGGAGGGAGCTCCGTCGTGCGCATGCGCGAGACCCGGGGAGCGACGGGCTTTCCAACGCTCCGGGTCTCGCACCAAAGGGGGCGTGCTATCGATGTTGATTGACAGCACGCCCCCTTTGGTGGGCGTGCCGGGGGCGTGCCTGCCAGACGGAGGCGTTCCCATGGGAACGCCTACCGTCTGAAGCTGGCCCCACTGACATCACTAGTGATGTCAGTGGGAGTGATTTTGGCTCTGATAGAGCCAAAATCACTCCAGGGCTTGTGGCAGGGAGACCCTACCGCAGGGTCTCCGTCGCAAGTCCGATGGTCGTGATAGTCAAGACCATAGCGACCATCTTTTTGGCCTCTCGCATATGCTGTGGGTGGTCACCCACAGCATATACGAGCAGTCAGGAGGCCGCTCCATTTTCATGGAGGAGGGCCCTGATTCAGAGCGAGCGCTCTGGTCAGAGCGTTCAGCTCTGAATCAGGCCCTAAGTACAGAGTGGACATTATTGATCAGATGGCACAGACATATATGGTTCAAACAAGCACTAGGCAATGTGATATTCAACTCTTTTCAAAGCACTCTTGATGTAGCGGCTATATAGAGAGGATTTCCCGTAAAATTTTCCTGCAACAGTCAGCTGAAGAACTTGCAGAACCGAATATGAGGTCTAATCAAGAATCCGGTCAGGAACCTACACAGATGACTAAATGCTGTCATGTCCAGGTACAATGCAAAAAAACAAAATAGAACAGTTAGAACATGTATTACCTGCAAAAAGTCTGTATGTGGCACTTGCACAAGTAAAACTGAATGATTCTGCAAGAATTGTACAGAAATATAAGATATAATAACATAGTATTGCAGTTTATTTTAAATAAATATGTTTAATAATATTATTGCCAAATTTTTTGTTAATAAATTAGTTTTAGTAATATTGGGAATCGGTATGAAATGGTTCGATTCCCGGCAGTGCCTGGCCGTCCAAAGCAGAGTTCCCGGCAGCGGAAGCCCGACAGCGATGGAAATCCCGATCGTCGATAGGCAAGTATTGACTAACCTAACCTAACCCTAACCTTCCTTAGGAGTGCCTAACCCTAATACCCCCTCTAGGTGCCTAACTCTAACCCCCCCCTTCCCCGCTGCCTGAACCTGTCCCCCGGGGGGGTGCCTAACCCTAAGTCCCCCCCGGGTGCCCTTAAACCTAACCCCCCCCCCCCCCCGCGTGGCTGTCCGCTCACGGCGCCCGGCATCCCTTCGATCGGGATGCCGGGCGCCGGTCTCCCGGCGTTGGGGAAATGTCAGGCGTCTGCATCTAGATGCCCGGCATTTCACCCTCGCCGGGATATGACAGTCGGGAAGCCGGTATTAAGGCAACCGACTTCCCGATTGTATACCTATTATTGCCGTATTTTTTGTTAATAAATATTTACTAATATGTTTTTTCGTTATCATTTCATATTAACCAATACAAAAATATAATTATTGTAGGCAAGTATTATGGAAGTCTATTTGACTCCATTTTGGCATCTAAGGGGGTTGTTAGTATTAGGCAATGTAGTATTAAAGGGGAGACTTAAAAAAGCTTGGAGAGAGATAAAAGTGGAGATAAATAGCACCAACCAATCAGCTCCTAACTGTCATTTTTTTAAACACAGCCTGTAAAGTGACATTGGTTGGTGCTATTTATCTCCAATTTTATCTCTCTCCAAGCTTTATTAAATCTCCCCCTTGGTGTGTACGCACCTTTAGGCCTTAAAGTTTCTGCCTTGTAACAATCACAGACAGTTTCATTCTATACCAAGCCCTTATTTACTAACAATTGATTAGAAAATCAACTCAAAATTACCTAAAATCACTAAAATGAACAAAAAGGACACAACCATGTGGTGCACTTTGGTTGTATTAGTCATGGCAACTGAAGGCTGTGCAATGCTGTGTATTTTCCTGCGATATGCAAATCAACACCTGACTAAAGAGACCCAGGAGCAGCAAAGAGATAGCGTTCCCGCTAGGCTGTTTTAGCGGGGCGCGGCGCCCTGCCCTCCTTCTGGAGGGCAAAAAGCACCCTGCCCTCCAGGAGGAGGGCAAAAAGCGCCCTGCCCTAACAGCCTGCGGGAGCCGTTCTCACCCGCGGGACGCAGTGTCCCGCGGGTGGACAAACATGCGGTGATCCGGTCACCACCGGAGAATAGACGCCGGGCGCATGCGCCCGGCATCTATTCTCCCTTTCTGCAGCGCTTGGGGGCTGCCCGGCATGTCCGTAAGCGCCGGGCACGCCACTAAGTATGACGAAAAGGGGACGTGTCTTATAGACATGCCCCCTTTTCATAACCACGCCCCCTTTTCGGGGCGCACGCGCACAAGATTGCCCTCTCTAGCTCCGGCGCCCTGCCTGCCGCCGGAGCTAGAGGGAACACTAAAGAGAGGATCCTCAGCAGCTTCTTGATGAACCCCAGAGCCTATGCAGCCTTAGGTTCTTCTGTGGTCAGTTAAACCTCAATGCATTGTCAGCTGGCGAGGTCATACAGATGATCCGCCTCAGCCGATCCAACATAATGATGCTGTATGACCTCAAGACTCAGCTTGAGCCAGTCAATGCACGGTCACCTGCCTTATCAGGTCTGCACAAGCTGCTTTGTGTTTTATGTGTCTGGGATAGTGATGGGCATTTCACAGCCAACCTATAGTCGACATCTCACCTAGGTGTTGAAAGCACTCACCCCCCTTGCAAAACCTACATCTGCTTTCTCAGCCCAGAGTCACAGTGGCATGAGCGAATGGTAGCTTTCTATATGCTCTGACGCATTCCTAATGTCTTGGAAGCTATACATTGCACACACATGCAGATGCGTCCACATACATCTCACCTCTGTGCACTACATGTCTGGGTACACATAACGCGGGAGCTCCGTTTGATTCTGTAGCGCAAAGCGTCTTTTCGTGCCACTTTTTACCTCCAAATGCGCCTTATTCGCACAGCGATGCGAATAGTTAGCACAAGGAGCTTCTGTTAATTAAAATGATATGTGCCTATATTCTGTGTGCGACTGCGGGTGTATCTGCATATGCATTTAAACGTAGCATTTCGCCTGCAGATACACCTGCAGTCGCTCACAGAATATAGGCATGCTGCATATCGTTTTAATCAGCAGAAGCTGCTGGTACTAACTATTCAGATCACTGTGCAAATAAGATGAATTTGAAGGTAAAAGTCGTAAGTAAATAAGCCCAGCGCTACCGAGTCACGCCACGGCATGGTGCAAGGGCTGTTTAGCGTGCAAGGAGGCTAGATGTATGAGGACGCATCTGTAGGGCTATCACCCTGAAATTCTGCACATTTCTACGAATATTCAGCCTTATAACTGATTGCTTCTTTAAATTAACCTGCAATCTCGCAGAAAAACAGACGCCTCCATGAAATTAGAACCTATTACACAACCCCCCCCAAGTCTCATGAGAACCTGAACGCAAACCAGTTTTTTTTTATTATACTGTATCCCCTTCCCATTCACACTACAGCAACATAGATTATACAGTATTTAACATTCATGTTCGTTGATATTATGAGTGGAAGTGGGAAAGATCACAAAAGCCAGCTCTTATGTATGGTCCCTCTTTTATAGGCATGCTATAGAATACTTCAGAATTCTCAGAGATTGTCCCTTAGGGGCACATCCACTAGACGATCTACTCCCTGTCCAATCTCTAAACGATTTTCCCTTGAAATTTTATCTTTCAGTCTGAACGATTTGCAAACTATCTTTAATAGATCAAGTGAACTTGACCTGCATGTTCAGTCGACTGACGAGACGATCAAACGACCAGCGGAAGCGCGCATCGTTGATCGTTAACGACTAAACACTGCACGATTTATAAACGATTTTTAAACGACTGAACGATAACGATGTCGTTACCACATGTTATTAGGTGTAAAAAACAAGAATATAAAAATATATAAATATACATATATAAAATAATACTGGTAAATGAGAAATTTAGTAAATGAGTCAATATTCATTGCCCTTGGTGCGAGGGTTCCTAATTCAAAGATGGTTCGCATTTCAAGTTTTTCTAAACGTTCCTCTATATTTTGTTTTCTCCAATTTTGAGGAACTAGTTTAATCCCATAAAAGAACATCAAGTCAGAAATTTTGCACTCATGTTTCTCTTTGAAATGTGCTGACACACCATAGGTTGTTAGACCCTTCTTGATGTTTCGATAATGCTCTGCCATCCTATCCTTCAACTTCCGAGTGGTCCTCCCCACATATTGCTTTTTGCATGTACATTGTAGTAAATAAACTACATTGGTATTATGGCATGTTATAAAATCATTAATTTCTAAGGAAATTTCTCATTTACTAAATTTCTCATTTACCAGTATTATTTTATATATGTATATTTATATATTTTTATATTCTTGTTTTTCACACCTAATAACATGTGGATGAATTCGTGTCAGTTGATTTTTTTGTATTCTTAGAGTATTTATATTTTTTATGTTTTTCATGTATTTTAATGCATTTTTTGATATATTTTTAATATTTGTTATTAATGGGTTCACTTAGTGGGTATCCTCATTTTACATTTCTTAATGTTTACTATCCTCTAATGTTTACTAACTTTTATTAAGTCCTTTATGGTATATATATGATATACATAATATATGAGGAATAGATGTTCCATTCTCTACGTGCCCACTGATAATTTAACCTCAGGTCGGTTTCTGATAGGTGGTTAAACACCGCCGTAATACTAGAGTATATGAAACAGGAAGCGCCTTTATCCATACAATTCCCGAGTGCAACGCACGCCCATCATCGCCTGGTGGAACGCACACGTGGTGATGACCGTGACGCCGCGTGACTACAGAGGAGGACGAGCACCATGCTTAGGACGCCCTGATCTGCCTCCTCCCTCATGGTGCGTAGAGCACACACCGCCGCAAATGGGAAGGGAGTCTTCCCGCATCCGGCGGAAGTGTTTGCGTTCCATATGTTGGAACGCAAACCGGCAATATAATGCTTATTTTTATTTCTATACCGGATTATGTTATTTCATATGAATCGTTCTTGGTGATATGATATGTTCCAATGTTATGTCATTTATGATATTTATTTACTATGACAAGTTGGGATCCTCCTGGTTCCAGCCCCCTCCGTTAACAAGGAGGAGGGACTAAGGAGGGTATTTAAGTTGATCTTCTGGCACAAGTAGTTACACCTTGATAAAGACTGAGGTTGAAAGGCGTTGGTGGATGTGCCAGAGAACCCATATACATTTAGAGTTACATTCTCCTTTAAGGTGGCAGTCCGGATCTGTTCACATTTCAGGTGATTGTTATTTTTTCCATCTACTCCTATGTATATGGTATCTGTTATTTTAACTGGATTTTTTATACAAATAAACCTATTTTGAAACCTACCCTGCTCCTAATACCAATATCTCATATACTCCATACTAATGAGGATAACATTTGGAAGGAGAGAAGGTGACAGGATGACATAAAGAAACCTTTATATGACTGCAACAATATATCCTACTGTGAGTTTGGGTACGCCCATTTTTGTATCTACTATATATCCATGAGGATTTAAAGCTTGCGGGTTGTTATAGAAGATAACAGATATCTTTTTTGGGTGGTTTATACTCCGTTTTAACATGAGTATGGTACGTGGTTGATTTGGAATATTTGAAGTGCAGGATTGCTATATAGGACTTATTTATCCGAGAAATACTGCACTATCAGTTCCCCCTCTTTTCTCTTCCTTCTTTTTGAGGAAAAAACTTTGAAGCATACAGCACCTTTTTGAAGATTGGGACACTATATATCCGACAGAAGAGAAGCCCTATACCACCTAATGACAGTGTCTGGAACCATCTGACAATAAGTGACTTTTTACATATTATATGTCCCTTTTAAGAGCTACCTATTTATGATCACTATATTATATTATTGATTTTATTATTTGCTGTGCGCATTGTGGGGGGTATTTGTTTTTTCTGTTTAAAACTATCTGCCAGACACAGACACAGTCAGTGTGTGCAGGCTCATAACTCTCCGCATGTCATGTGTTATAGGACCTAAGGCTGTCACAGTGCAGACAGAGCACAGAGGAGTGCTCCAACAAAGAGAAAATGGAACATGCTATAAATCCTCTTATAAATAGTCATAATGATATACTGTATATTTAGAAAATAAAACACCTAGTTTTGTCATAAAATTGCTGCTTTAAAAGTACTTGTCCACTTTTGGATAAACCCATTTCTTTCAATAGTGGCTTCACCCGATAGTTATCTATATGCAGCTGAAGTTTCCTGGAGGAGGATCAAATCTAGACAGGTAAATAAAACCTGCTCAAGCTAATAATAGGCATGTTACCCAAGTGACATGAATAAATAAAGGGAGAGTGCCTAGGACTAAGTCAGGTCACACCCGGGATGGACCTGTGAACAAAATCCCAGGTGTGACCCGGCATTCTAATGTAAAAGGGGAATCACTCCAACTAATACCCCTGTCAGACTACAAAAATAACCCGGGTTATTGCAGGGTCGACTGGGTCATGGCTCAGTGTGAAAGGGCCCTAAACACATTTCCACCCAGGTGAGTGCGCATGCACGAGACCCGGATAGAGACCCGGATCGCGACGGGCAAGCCGTCGCTCCGGGTCTCGCTACAAAGGGGGCGTGCTGTCGATGTTGAGCGACAGCACGCCCCCTTTGGTGGGCGGGCCGGGGGCGTGGCTGCCCAGACGGAGGCGTTCCCATGTGAACGCCTACCGTCTAGGGCCGGCCCCACTGACATCACAAGTAGTTACACAAGTGATGTCACAAGTGATGTCAGTGGGAGTGCTTTTGGCTCTGTCAAAGCCAAAAGCACTCTTGGGCTTGCGGCAACGACACCCTACCACAAGGGTCTCGTCGCAAGCCCGATGGTCGCGATGGTCTTGGCCATCGCGACCATCTTTTTGGCCGCTCGCTATAGCTGTGGGTGGTCACCCACAGCTATGCGAGCAGCCAGGGGGCCGCTCTAAAAAAAAGATAAGGACGGCCCTGATTCAGAGCGAGCGCTCTGTCAGAGCGTCCGGCTCTGAATCAGGGCCTTAGTTTAGTAGGGTTGAGAAAAGAGTTAAATAAATTGACCCTTTTCAGCCAGTAATAAATACAGGTATCCTGTCTTTGATGCAGTAGGTTATCATAGCGTGTTGGGCTACCATATCACACACTTCATCCAAACTAGTCAGAAATATGCCATTATAATTCCAAGTTCACTTTTTATTATAAAAACCTAAATGCAGAATCTGGCTTGTTGCTGTTTTGTAAAAGTGGATTAATGCCAGAGCAAGAACCACAAAGTATTTCTTGGTTGGTGGTTAGAACAAAAAATACAAAAAACTGTTACAGCAATTTATTATTTCAATTTAAAAAAAAACGAAAACTTTTTGCCATTTTGGGTAGATTGTCTTTGCCATGTTTAGAGAAATAGATAAAAAGTACTAACATTCGCGCAATATAAAACAGGAAGTGCTGCTGTAAATTACACATATAAGGGAGATCCCACATGAACTCCCTAAACAACAAATATACAATTATTATTATCATTTATTTATATGGCGCCACAAGTGTTCCGCAGCGCCTTACAAAGTACATAAACAAATAGGTGACCAAAGACTTACAGTACAATACAATGCAATGCAGGACAAGGACATGGATAATATACATTGCTATATTAGCGACCACAACACCCACATAGGCAGCAGAGCATAAGTAACCAAGTGTTAGGTGCCCTAGTGGATAGTAAGAAGTAGATGAAAGTAAGGAGAAGCACAAGAGGGTAGAGGGCCCTGCCTGTAAAGGGGCCTATCCACTACACGACCTGAAAAACTGAACGTCTAGCGTTCAGTCCTTCAGGTCGCCGGGTGCGGTGCCCACACTGAACGGCGTTCACTGAACGTTATTCAGTGCAGGAGACCGACCTCCCTAGCTGCTAACATGTGGAACCTGACAAGCGTCGTCAGGTTGACCAGCATGTTCGGCAGATAGTCGGGTTGGCAAGGACCCAGCGTGCAAGCGCATCGCTGGTCCTTGCCGGCTATCCATTACACGACAATGTGACCAATACCTCCGTTCAAAAAGTCGTGTAATGGATAGGCCCCTTTAGAGCTTACATTCTAAAGGGGAGGGGCAGACAAACAGGTGTGACACAGATGGGATATCTGCTATACAATATCTACTTGCGCTTATCCTGTTACCATGTAACCTTATCACTGTTAAGAATTTAAGCCATATAGCCCAATTCACATCAACACCCCATTGAACACACTGAAATCTGCAAGTGAACCCTTCAGAGACCAAAACAATTGATGATATTCACCCCGAAAATTATAATTTTTCTGTCATAGGACATAGAGCCTGATTCAGACCCGCTCGCGAGCGCATAGCACTCGCAAGCGGGTCGATGGCCAGGCAGTGTGCACACACGGCATGCGCAAGCACCGGAGCGATTGAGAACCTCACTCGCTCGGGGCTCGCAGCAAAACGGGGCGGCTGTCGATGTTGATCGACAGCTCGCCCCGTTTTGTAGGCGGGTTGGGGGGGGTGGCTGCACAAACAGAGGTGTTACCGAAGGAACGCCTGCCGTTTGTGGGCGGCCCTACTGACATCACACGTGATGTCAATAGTGAACTTTCTGCTCTATTAGAGCAGGAAGTTCACTGGGGCTTGCAGTGGACGAGACCCTACCACAAGGGTGTCTTCGCAAGCCCGATGGTCGCGATAATCGGGACCATCGCCAGGCCACCTGCACAAGCTGTGGGTGGTCACTCACAGCTATGCGAGCGGCCTGGAGGCGGATTTTTTTTTTTTTTAAATCCGCCCTGATTCAAAGCGAGCGCTCTCAGGACCTTAGTCTTTCAAGAGTTCTTCTTTATTATTAGGTATATAAACACAGTTCACTTGTCCTTAGTTCAAGAGCCAAACAAGACTTTCCCCAATGTCATTCTAAAACGTGGGAAAGTCTTTAAAGGCAGTGCTTTTCTATAATGTGCCGCAGGAGAGATGGTGGTAATGGTGATTCACTAGATCAGGGGCTGTTGCAAGGGTGTGATTAGGAAGTGGTAGAGCAGAAACATCGGGCCTGACTCAGAGTATTGCGGTATTGCGATGTTTTCACAATGCTTTTCGAGCTGTGAATGCTCAGATGTCACACTGCACATGTGCAGATCTCGTTAGCAGTGCCCCACAGCTGCAGCAAGATTCACATGCTGCGGCCATATGGGAAGTAGGAGTGGGGGTTTCGACAGAGGCTATTCTACAAAACTAGGGAGTGTCGCCCCCGGTTTATAGACGTGGCCAGGGTCTGCGTCTTCCGACGCAGATTTCCCGACTCCGGCTTAGGAGTTCCATCGCCCATTCTGAATAAGCTTTGACTTACTCAGATGTGTGTTGACTGCAAGCATCACGACCAGTGATCCAATGCTGTGTCTTCGGACGCAAGTGTTAAAGAAAGCAGAAGCTGAACAGTCTGGAGATGACAAGATCAAAGTCTTGGCCAACATGATCAGTAGAATAGTTGGTCCACTGGGAAAGGTCAATAGAGATGGTTAGGGAGAGTGGTTTGGAGGCAGAAGGAGAATGTGGATAATCATTTGGGATGTTGAAATCACCAAGATGGTGGTGGGGATGTCAGGGGATAGGAAATGAAGTAGCCAGGAACAGACATGATCATGAAATTGCTGTTCTGGTGAAGGGTGGACAACAGATTATATATACAACACACAAAGAAATGTGTGATGAGCAGCTGGAAGAACTGTGAATGTGCGAGAGAAAGGAAAAGTCTATTCCCACATGCTTGTCTGCCTACATGCCTGGAGGTGAGGGCGATTTGGAGACAGGCGTGTGAAAGGGCTGCAGGTGAGGCAGTGACTCATTATATTGCCGGAAGGTTCAAGTTGTTAGACAGTAGGACACCATGGATGGAGGTTAGTGTGCTACAAACAGAACATGAATTCAACAGGTGATCTGTGAGAGCTCTAACATGTATGGGAGATATGCGAGAAACCTGGATCTGGAGCTATATCCCTACTAGAAACAGAAGCACTGAGAGATAGAAAGGGCTAAGAGATAAAGAGGGTTGTAAGATGTAACATGTCTTATTTTGTGGTGACAGTTTCAAAATATTACAGTTCATGAATGTTAGTTAGAGGTGAGTGGAGTAGTAACAAGGGCAAAAAAAAAACATTTAGATAACAAGCCACATGACTTCTGAATAATTCTGATATAACACAATACTTGTCAGTAAATGTCCTAAAATTGTCTGTAAAACATATTTTCAGCTGTGTTGTTGCATAATCAATATGGCACCACTGATGACCTTCATTCATGTGGTCTCTGCTGCTGGTTCTTTTAACTGTGGCTCGTATGGCCTGCAGGCAACTACAGGAGGGATTGCAGGTGCCTAACAGCAAAAATTATTCAACTACTTCTGAATGAGTATTTGTAGCACTGTACACAGTACTGTGCATGTGTGTGAGTCTACAGAGAGGTGCAGGGAGTTGCTGCCCCCCACACACATGACCCGACACCTGAGGTTGTAGTCTTACTTGCCTAATACTTGATCAGGCTCTGCAAGCAGGGCCGCCATCAAGGGGGGACTGCCGGGACTGGAGTCCTGGGATCGGACCCTGGCTGAAGGGGATGCAGTCTGGAACCCGACGGTCTAAATGCCGACCGGTGGCTTCCAGACTGCTTTATCCCGACTAGGGACGAATGACAGGCGTCTAAATCTAGACGCCTGTCATTTCCCCGAAGACTGGAGACCGGCGCCTGGATTCCCGATCGAGCGGATGCCGGGCGCCGCAGCGGACAGCCGCGGGGGGGAGTTTTAGGTTTAGGCCTCCCGGGGGGGACTTAGGGTTAGGCACCCCCCGGGGGACTTAGGTTTAGGCACTTAGAGGGGGGGTTAGGGTTAGGCACAGGGGGGAGGTTAGGGTTAGGCACCCCTAAGGGAGAGTTAGGGGGGTTAGGTTAGACAATACTTACCTTTAGGACGATCGGGATTTCCTTCTTTGTCGGGCAGCCGCTGTCGGGAATTGAACATATCACACCCGGCTGAAGGGGGGGCCCGCTCCTTCCGCCACTGCACAGCCTGCAGCCCGAACTAACCCCTTGAACAGAAGAAAAGGGGCCCAGCTGCCAGCGCTACCAGCCGCTGACCCGGTCCCCATAAATGGAGGAGGCAGCGGGCCCGCTCGGGGCGGAGTGAGGTGGGGGAAAAAAAAAAACTGGGTAGAGACTGGATCACCAGGGTGCTAAATGATCATGGTGTCTGGCCAGAATTATCCGTGGTAACAAATAAACGACACTGGCTCACATCACATCCACATTCAATGCAGGAGGTACCAGAAGCATAGCCAGCAGGTCAGAGCAGCATTCTTTAGCTTGATTGGGATATAGGAGCAGAAAACACACCAGAGTGTCCATGGTAGCACTACGACACCGGACACAGCGCCTCACCCGGGCTTGTGATGTAGCTAATTGGACCCTGGAGGACTGGCAACATGTGAAGTCGGTTCCAATTTTTCGGGCTGAAGGTTGGGTTCTGGTGTGGCGCAGATCCCAAGAGGCCATGGAGTCCAGTTGGCACCATGCTGGCTGGTGGTGGTACCATAATAGTGTGGGAAGTGTTCACGTGGCATGGGTTGGATCGGCTGGTCGTCTGAACACATCATCAACCAATAACCGTTATGTTGCATCACTTGATGACCATTTGCAGCCCTTCATGGACCCCAACAATGATGGAATATTCCAGCAGGATAATGCACCGAGTCATCAACCATTGTCCAGAATTGGTTCGAGGAGTATTCTGGACAGCTCCGACGAATGGTGTGGTCACCATGTTCTCCAAACATGAACCCAATCGAGCATTTATGAGACTTTTGCACACGAGGTCCTGCACCTACAAATATCAGGGAGCTGTGGGAAGCTATGCATATGGCATGGGTCAACATCTCTCCAGAGGTCTTCTGTCCACTTGTGGAATCAATGCCACATTGAGTTGCTGCACTTCGCCGTGCTAGAAGGGGTCCTACCTGATACTAAACATCTATCCCATGACTTCAAGGTATACTGACATTTTAATTTCCTGAGAAAATTATAACAAAAGTTATACTGTAATATAGAAAGATCTGAAGTATGTAGACCGAGGCATTGGTGTGCCTGAACTATCGGCACTGCCAGCACTGGCAGACAACAACTGTATCCAAATCTGGAGAAGCAGAGACGCAGCACAGTAAACATGCCCCACAGACAGTGTCCTAGTTATTGAGCAGTCTGTGTATTGCTCCTCCCTTCCTGTGTCTTTGCTCTAAGACATGAGGATTCTAACCCTATTCCAGTGGACGGTACTAATCCCCAGCCTGTGACAGATTGTTGGCTGACATTCAAGCAGTACTGATGATAGATGCCAAGACGTTTAATCAGCTTCTGCTGTGTGTTTATCCAAAGCACTGGTCTCTAACCTGTGGACACACTGAACTGTATTATACCCCCACAATATCTGTCGTCACACTGACCATATATACCAAGGTAGAGAAGAATGCTGTATCATTAATTGTAACATTAAACATGAAAATAACTATTAACTTAATTGGAAAGCAGTATAAATTGTTGCTCATGCTCTGGGGTTACAGTTAAGAAATCCACCAGATCGTGATGTAATCAAAATGTCGACATTTACAATGTAGACATTCCTAAAGTTAACAAAACAATGTCGACAGTTATGATGTCGAGATTGTTGAATTGTCAACATTGAAAATGGCGGCACCTGCAGAATGTTGACATTCACAATGGCAAAATGCCAACAAAAATTCTGCAGGGAGCGGAGGTTTAGGGTTAGGCTGCGGTAGCAAAGGGCTAGGCTATGGGAGGGGAGGGTTAGGGTCAAGCACTAGGGGGAAGTTTATGGATTAGCCATACTTACCGTTGGATGACCGGAAGTCATCAGGTCGTCACCGTTGGACCCAGAAGACTTCGTAGCACCTGCCAGTCCCGCTGTACCAGGCAAGACACCATTAGATCACCAGGTACATTTTGTCGACATTCTAACCATGTCGACATTTCATCACTGTCGACATGATGAATATCGACAAAGTATACTACACCCACCAGATCACCTATCTAGCTGTAGAAAACAAGAAACTGAAACATACAAAAAGAAAGAGGAAAATAATGGCTAGTGGGTAGAATTACTAAAGTCTAAAAAATCTAAAGTGGAGGTGTTGCCCATAGCAACCAATAAGATTGTAGCTATCATTACTCTAGCATTTTAGAAAATGATAGACAGGATCTGATTGGTTGCTATGGGCATCACCAGCACTTGTCTGTTTTAGAAGCTTTATTAAACCTACCCCTATAATTTCCATGTGTCCTGATTTTCCCAGGACAGTTATGGGTTTTTTGCCAGAGGAAATCTTTACAGGGATATTCCAATCTCATACAGCTGTAATTTATTGGTTTGTACATCCTCTCCTGTAACTTTTACTCAGCACTGAAGGCCTACTGCAGAGATGCATTGCTTAAACGGAGTATGCACAGAAAGAAGTGTGTCTATTCGGATTATGTAATATTGTACACATCACAACATGCGATTTGCATCTACATGTACACCTGTCTTATTACTAACTTGCTGGGAAACCCGGCATTGAAGACTGGATCCTGAAGTACACCTGAAGCCTTTATTTGTTTACATTGTCCTCGCCTATAACCCGATTACATTGAACCTGAAAGGGGCCCCACTATTTGCTAACATGCATGCAAACAGTGGCGTAACTACCATGGATGCAAGGGGTGCGGCTGCTATGGTGCCCGAGCTGCCTCTGTGGGCAAGGTGGGCATGTCCAGTCAGGGTCGCCAAGGGGGGCCTGGGTATCAGCGGTGTTGATTTGGTGTCGGCCAACCAGCTGATTACAGCTGGCGCACCGTCAGGCAGACAGGGAGAGACAGCGCCGGCTGTCGCGAGGCAATCAGAGCTCGCGGACCAGGAGCCAATCAGCAGTGTCGGCTCCTGATTGGCTGTCGGTCCACGAGCTTCGATTGGCTTGCGACCGGCACCCGATTCAAATTGCGCCAGCACTGTCTGTCAATGTTTAGCGCTGCCTGCCCGGTGCACTAGCTGTAATTAGCTGGCAGCCCAACACCAAATCCATACCTTCTGGCTGCTGATGGCACAAAGGGGGAGGCTGCTGGAGGAACAAGGGAAGGTGAGTTGTTGGGGGGGGGGCATAATGTGTATGGGGGCATTACTGTGTAGCATAATGTTATAAGGGGCATTACTGTGTGGCATAATGTGTAAGGGAAACTACTATTGTGTGGAATATTGTGTTATAAGGGGCACTACTACTATGTGGCAAAATCTGTAAGGGGCATTACTGTGAGGAATAATGTTTAAGGGGCACTACTACTGCATGGCAAAATCTATAAGGGGTATTACTGTGAGGAATAATGTGTAAGGGGCATTACTGTGTAGTGTAAGGGGAATTACTGTGTGGCATAATGTATAAGGGGCACAACTACTGCGTGGCATAATGTGTATAAGGGGTACTACAGTGTGGAATAACCTGAATGGGCTGTGTGTGGCATAACATGAATGGGATCTATGTGGGGGCAAATGTATGGGGGTTTTTTACCTGGGGGGGCCTTTTAAGATCTTGCTATGTGGCCCTCAAAGTTCTAGTTACGCTCTTGCATGCAAACACAAAGGACTGACTAATATATATGGTCACTTTAAAAAGAACAAACTCTGGATTTAATATGAACTTGCATGAGTCAAAAAGTTTGACACTTGCTCAGACTGAGGTTAAAAGGATACTTTTGCAGCTTTCACACAGGTTTTTGGCACACTGTCAATCACTAGAGCCAGCCCTGGAATCTAGGTAATTTAAGAGTGCCCCCATTTTAGGGATTGTGTGACAGTGTGTGGCCCTGCCAAAATTCAAACCTAGGCAAAAACCTAATCCTGATCAAACTTCTGGCCGTGCATAAAGGACAAACAGACAGACACGCTTTCTTGCTTATTATATAGATTATCACCATCAGTGCACACTTGCCACATTTGGTGAACACGCACTGCCTACATGAGAACACTCCATTATAACCCAGTCCCGCATCTTTGGTCATGAACGTAGATGGAAATGCCTATGGATCCACATTGCAGGTTGTTGCTTGCATCCTTTTATATAGATGTGGATTGCGAATTCACACAAGGTACACTTCGCAAACAAGCTTATGTTCAACTCTGCATCAACCCCTTCATCTGTCTAGCGTGTCTGTGCGTTTCACCAACACTGTTAAATCATAAGAAACAGTTACTTATGTTATCCTTGGATGCAACTCAAAACACTGTGGGCACCATTTAACAATGAACCTTAATATCAGCAGCATATTTAGTTTAGTATCGCAGAGATGAATATGCCATTGGTATTTAACATTACTTACCTCTCCGTGTCCATCGATGTCCCCCTCCTCAGCGGCATCCTCTGTTCTGTTGCTGACAGCCAACCGCTACCAGTGTCGGGCTGCTGTGTCATATGCATGTGCCCGGGTCAGTCTGCACATGTGCATGACACTTTCACCTGGTGGGGACTCGCCAATGTCTTGAAGGCTTTGCTTGAGCCAGAAAAGCTGCTGTTGGGTTCCCACTGACGGCAATGGGGACCGTATTGTTCTCTTGCCATCTATATATACAGTGACAAACAGCGGTAATCTTAGTTAATTGAAATATTAGCGAGTGTTAAAGGTTATGTATCGCTGCTAACTGGGGACCTGTATCTAGTGCACAGATCACCTCTGAGCTGTGTTGTATTAAATTACATTAATAATAACAGCTCTGCCCCTCTCAGTAAAGCTTCACATCCAGTTTAACTGATACGTGGGTGCCTCAGTTTTTGTTTTTTATATGATGGGTCCATCACGCATGGACCATTGGGTAAAGAGATCAGGGATCACATGATACTGACAAGATATTTAAGGGGCATACACACTAGACGATAAAACGGAACGATATGAACGATAACAATATAGTTCAATGATATATCGTTCATATCATCTAGTGTGTATGGTCCGAACGATGCACGCTCCCGTGGGTCGTTAACGATATCCCCTGTCGGCTGTACATGCAGCCCAATCTGGGGAAACCGTGAGCGATGCCATGCTGCTGAATGTACCATGGCCACGCTTGCCCCCCCCCCCCCGCCGTTCATCGCCGGCCCAGCGCTGACGATATCGCCAAATACACACATCGTCTAGTGTGTATGCGGCTTAAGGCAGTGGTTCCCAAACTTTTCTGAACCACGGCTCCCTAGAGTATCAACATCTTTTCCACGGTGCCCCTGCGCCAAAAGTTTATTATTGAGAAATACACCAAAAATAAAATGAAGTAAATTGTGCTTATATGTCACCATTAGGTACAGTTATGTGGTGGTGGACCGGGCTGTGCTTCTTTTTGTCCACCTATTTTTTGATTGGCGGCCATTATCACTGGTTTTGCCTATCACACTGACTGAAAATCATTTTATTTGGTGCTGGACCACCTACCAAAGACACCGCGGCAAGTGCCCTGAGGTACCCCAGGGTGCCACGGCACCCAGTTTAGGAACCACTGTATCAAGGTATAAAGAAGGAAACTACAAATGCATGTTATGCCAAGCTTATATATACAAAATACAAGACTGCAAAGAGTTTTCAGCATCTAGCACTACAAAGCAAAACAACGTTAAGGTTTCTGTGCAACACGCCAAAATGTTTGTTTAACACGTATCATACTCAAACTAAATATCAAAATGCCTGCCCCTTTAGAAGGAGGCCCAAGGTGCTGAACTTCTGCCCTTGGTAACTCTTTGGAATTTTAGCAGCTTCCATCTATGTCGCCTCCCTTCTAAGTTAGAAAGCCATAAGAAAACCACCTCTTCTTCGCACACAACAAAAACTCACAAAAATGTTGCAAAAACAAATATCAAAATATATGCTGCTAGATTATAGGAAGACAATAAATTATTTATTTTGAGACATTTACTGCTAAATCTTAAGATTTCCATATTAAGGGATCTATTTATTAAGTGGCTCCGAAAAGTCCTATTTTTTAACATAATAACCACAGTGTGTGGGCATCATCCTCAATGTACTCATGGTGAACACAAGTTCCCAGTATAGACACATGTACAAAACTGGAAAGCTGTGTAGGTCTAGTCTTCTGACCCTCAGGACCTTGGCTTCAACCTTGGTGATGGCAACATTATGGCAGTCTAGCCACTTCCACTACACCACTCTCTTAGGGCCTGATTCAGACTCGGTCGCAATCGCTGAGCGCTCGCAACCGGGTCGATGGTGGCCCAGAACGCATGCGCACGACGGAGCCGGCTCCGTCGTGCGCATGCGAAAGACCCAGATAGCGACGGGCAATCCGTCGCTCCGGGTCTCGTACCAAAGGGAGCGTGCTGTCGATGTTGAGTGACAGCACGCCCCCTTTGGTGGGCGGGCCGGGGGGTGGCTGCCCAGACGGAGGCGTTCTTATGAGAACGCCTACCGTCTGGGGACGGCCCCACTGACATCACAAGTGATGTCAGTGGGAGAGCTTTCGGCTATATATATACAAACCACAATGTCAACATTCTGATCATGTCAACATGATGAATGTCAACGTAATATACCAAAACCGATTAGGATCACTAGTTGATTCAGCTAAATAGATACAAACATCTGTCCTGAAAGTCAAACAAAGGGATCAGGGCAATTTGGCCCATCATGTATGGTTATTCAGCCTTCAGCCTGAGTGACCAGATCTGTCCACATACGGACATCAATAGACCATGGTAACTTATCATTTAAACAAACTGAATAAACTGAATTAATTATTAAGCTCTATTTAGTAACAGGTATTATAAGTAAGTCTTTACAAAGGCTATGGGTAAGGTCCATGTCCCCTATAGTTACAGCACTGGCAGTTTTGGTGGCGTAAACAATTTCCTGCCTGTAAAAAGCATCCAGACTGTGTATTCATGGCCTATACTAGATACATTATAATCTCCTAATACCTTTGACCATGAGACACATACACAGTGTTGGCACATCATCACGGCATTCCCATAACTGCAAATGAAGCGGATACTTTGGGGGAGAATGCAGAGTATAGTTTACTGCAAAGTGGGTGACTGATCACAACCGGACTGCTGGCAACAAGTAGCGTACTTTGCACCAGTCCTGTATGAAACAGCCTCATTCGGTTATGAAAACAGAATGTTCCCTTTAATTTATTTCTCCCCAGACACCAGTACCTGTGAAATGTGTAAGAATATCTCTCTGGTAAACCACAAAATGTAGCCAAAAATAAATTTCCAGTCCTTCACGCAGCTCTAAATTTTGTTTGTCTCTAAGTCAAGATAAAGAGGATATTGTGCTGATCCTCAAAGAGTAATACAAAGACATATATTGACACGGCATTAACCTGTTCAACGCAGAGACCTTCTGTTCCAGTTAAGTGCTGTCTGTAAGGACAGTGACTAATCTTTCTCTGTCCTCTAATTGCCATCTCTATGTTATTTTCAGTATATTGATTGCCAGATAGATGATGCTAACACATACACTGACTAAACAGGCAGAATGCCTAGGGAGAGTATACAAATCTTGTCTACTTTACACTGCACATTACCTATGATGATCAATCACTTCAGAGGTCTTCAACTATCAAGTAACACAAATATAGGACTCACAGTCTCAGGTTTGCTCCCAGAACAGAGGGTCCGATTTAGAGATGGACGCAAATCCCGTTGCGACTGCGATTCCGTACGCAGCAGAGTTACAAAAATATGCTAATAACTCAGCCATTGTCTTGAGCACTGAGACGCACACCCCTGGCGTCTGACATCCAAAAGCGGGAACATCGGAAACATTGGTCGCACATCTGTTGCACATCGAACTTCTGAGTAAGCTGTGCTGTCTCAGACAGAGCGACGCCGGGGCCTCTTAAGCTGCGAGCAAATTTGCAGAGCCTCACTAGGGTACGCCCAGAAAAAGGTCCCAACACACCTGCCTGGCCGGTCACTCACTTTGCAAATAAATCCCCATCTGCATTCACAGTGCAACTTTGGCGCATGCGCAGTGGCAAAAACATCGCTCCACTGCTTCCCACATTGACATTGCATCCATCAGTATACAGATTATAGACAGTAAAAAGGTCTACAATGTCTGGATAGACACCAGGGGCCAAATGTGAGAGTTTAGCAGTAACAATCACACTATTACATTGGGCGAGTTGTATTTTCAAAATGGGAAACATCTGGATGAGAGTTTAAATCGTGAGAGATTTTGAGTCTGAAAAACATGCGAGTTTGCATTTTCTAAACTCTCACCCTATTACAATTGGCCCCAGATGTTAGACAGGCAATATGTCGACAGGGGCAAAAGGTTGACACAATAAAGGTAGACATCGAATAAAGGTTGACACATGGTCAAAAAGTTGACACACAAATGGACGCCACTTTTTTTTTTTTGGGGGGGGGGGGGAGTTAGGATAAGGCACTTACCGGAGGGTTAGTTTGGCACTTACCCCGACGGTTAGGGTTAGGCACTTGCCCCAGCGGTTAGGGTTAGGCACCAGGAGGGAGGGTTAGGGTTAGACACTTGCCGCAGGGTTAGAGTTAGGCACTAGAAGGGACGGTTAGGGTCAGACACCTACCCCGACGGTTAGGGTTAGGCACCAGGAGGGAAGGTTAAGGTTAGGCACCAAGGGGAGGGTTAGGGTGAAGATTAGGGTTAGAAAAAAAATGTGGCGTCCATTTGTGTGGCGACCATTTTTCTGTCAACATTTTGACACTGTCGATCATTTGTACCTGTCGACCTACTTACATGTCGACAGTTACTGTGTCAACCTTTTGTCCTTGTCGACCTTTTGTCTGTCTAACATTTAGTGTCTATTTAGACATTGTCGACCTTTTCACCGTCTACCTTTTATATCATAACCAAGTCCATCAAAGAATCAGGCCCAGATAGACTAGTTAAGAGGGTTTCTCCACCTTAAATTTTCTCCTAAAACAAAAGTGTGTACTTGATTAAGGCTAGCACTAGGTCCCCTGCCCCCCCTCCCCCTCCCATCCCCCCTTCTAATGTTGTGTCTGAATGGCGATTCTGGGAATATATATTCATTAGAACTGTTGAATTGCTAATAAGCTTACATACCAAAACTCAAAGACAGGCATTCTTATCAGCATGTGGATCCACATCCTATTATGTTATTTCTATTCAACATTATCATAACAAAACAACATATTCAACAACAAAAATAAACCATTAGTAATTATGCCACATATAAAAGCACAAATGGCAAATCATGGTAACAAAATAGTAAAAGAAAAGGAAAAATAAAACAAGGGAAAAAAAGAAAAAGTAGCAAAAAGATATAAATAAACAAAATATATGTTAACAGAGGTGTATTCTGACGAAAATCATTCAAACAGCTTAGGTTGCAATGTGAGCTACTCCTATGCTTCTGCTGCATCTGAGAACATCTGCAAACACTGCATAGACCAAATGTAGAGCGAACTTTCACTAGGTACAGTAACTGTGTAATGATCAATCTTTAGATTCACAAGAGGAAGGTTTCAAACTAAATCCATCAGATAAGAACACATAACAAAAAATGGATCAAATTTTAATTGTCTTTCTCCATTCATGAATGATTAATTAGTTCTGATTATCTATTTTGTTTCCAAATATTGTAGTATTAATGATAATACATAATGTATAATGTCCTAGTGTGTCATTTCCTGGAAAGCGCTCATAATGAATGGACAGAAATCTTAAATAATGGAAATGCTGTCTCTTGATCATTAAGCTGTGTGGACAGTCTGTGATACTAATGTTGCCTACTTGGTTCAGTATTAAAGGAGCATTTATCCTAAAAATCCTGTATATAAAATAACTCAGTACTTGAACCAGTATCTTTTTTTTATTACATACATACAGACATTTTGAGTGTGTATTTTTTTATTCTTTGCATACCATCAGTGGCGTAACTATGGTTGATGGAACCCGGGGTACCAGCCCTTACATGGTTGTGCGGATTGGGTACGGGATGCTGACGCTCGGGATCCCGGGGGTCAAAATCCCAACGCTGGCATCCCGACAGGGTTAGGATACCGATACCTGTCGGTACCTAAACCTAACCTCCCCCCTAGTGCCTAAACCTTACCTCTCCATCCCCGCACCCTAACCCTCCCCCCCTAGTGCCTAACCTTAACCCTACCCATAGTGCCTAACTGTAATGTCCCCTAACAGTGCCGGCGCCAGGATTCTGACAGGTATCAGGTATTCCGGCGCCGGTATTCTAAGTGCCGACATCCCCTTTGCCGGTATATTGAATGCATCCTGGTTGAGCCACCGCATAGCAACCATAAAGGTGCGGGTGTGCAAACTGCATCATCACAATCACATCACATCATCATGACCCTACCATGCCTACGTCACTGGAGAAGTGAGTGGGATGTGGGAGAGAGAGTAGGCAAGCAAATCATCGCCTGAACATGTCGGTCAATCTGCCGATAACAACAGATTGACCATGTTCGGGGATGAGGAAGGGTGCCTACACTGAACGACATATCGTTCAGTGTAGACACTATACAGGATGAGGAACGACTGTACGCTTACAATGTTGTAATCGTACTGTCGTTCCTCTATCGGCAAGTGGATACGCTTCTTAAGGGCTTGCTCAGAATTATGTGATTTCAATCTGGCTGCTACTTGGAGACATGAAAACCAGTTAAACAATAAATCAAATAGTTTTTTTTAACAAGTTACAGACCGCTAAAGTACAAATTTGGCTGGTAAATAGCAAAAAGTTTATCCCATGGAGGATTTACAGTAGGAAGATCAGGGGCGTTTCACTGAGTAGAGCTTGCGGGCCTGAATCAGAATTGTACTCAATTAACTCGCATCTGCGTCCACTCTGAAATAAATGCGAATACCTGCATTTAGAGCTGGCCACATCTATAAAACAGCACCGCCCTCATCCTGTCATTTGGGAAAGAAGCCAACATCAGTACAGACTAGTACCAGCCCTATCCTTGCATCAGTAGATCTAGTGGGAGGGAGCATTTATATGGCTTATGGCTGTTTCCTGCTTTGCAAGAGAGTGTAATCTTTTTTTCTTCCTGTAAATAGTATTTCTGACACCTAGGGGTAAATTTACTAAGATTCGAGTTTGGTCGAGTTAGCATTCTCTGGAGAGTGTGGCCTTTTTTTTCCACTCACAAATTTACTAATGACAAACTCGGGAAAGAGATCTCATTTGCTACAGGAAAATTCTGGGGAGTTTGCAAACTCTCTTCACTTCACCATCAGCCAAACTCGAGTAACTTTTCACTAGTGAAGATAGGACTCGGGAATTTACCAAGATGAGAGTTTCTAAACTCTCATGAGAATGGACAATACTCCTGTAAAAATTTGGGAAATCAATTCACCTTCCTGTGAGCTGCGAGTTTTCTTGAAACAAACACAGATCAGTGTGATCCATGTATGTTTCTGCTTGTAAATAGTAAATGCAGGGTTCATTTAAAAAAATACGTAGGGTCCCCCACAAAAGCATAACCAGCCCGGGCTACTCAGCCAGTCCAGGTTCCTAAAATTATGGGGAAAAAAATGAGTAGGGTTCCCCCGTAATTTAGGAACCAGCACCTGGCTGCAGGGCCAGTCCTGATTTTAAATATAGGGGGGGAAAAATGCGTATGGGTCCCCCTATATTTAAACCCAGCACCGGAACCAAACCGACCGGGGTGTAATGCCACAGCCAGGAGACCCTATCACCGGGGCTCCACGGCCAAAGCATTAACACCCCAAGCCGGTCAGCCCAAGCTGGGGATCTCAGGGGAGGTGGGGACTCCCCCTAGAAGGACGTTATTTCCCCCGTAATTTTAGGAACCAGGACTGGCTGAGCAGCCCGGGGCTGGTTATGCTTTTGTGGGGGGAGCCTACGTCATTTTTTTTAAAGATTTAACCCTTTTTTTTACAGGTATAACACAAGCAGCCTTCAAATATCTCACTAATACGTGCAGGTTGCTTGTTTGGGAGAGTTAGGCAGAAAGAAGACACTGCAATCTCGGGTGAGTAATCTTCAAAACTTGCTACTCGGGTGAGAAATCTCGATGTGCTTCACCATCGGCCATATCACTCTCAGCTAAACTCATTAGTAAATTTGTGAGTTTCAGGAGCCTCAAATCACCCGAGTTTCGGCGATGCTAATCGAGTTGAAAAAAAAACAACTCGATTCTTAGTAAATTTACCCCCTAAGATCAGATCTTATGACTCTCATCCCTAAAGTGAAATATTCTGTGGTCCTAGTTTCCTACTACAGTAAAGCGCATTTATAAATGTATTGCAACAAATGTAGCTAAAAGATTCAAGCACACATAAAATACATAAAATAAAGACAGGATCAATGTCCCCACACTTTCATTATTAAAACAGGTCACAAATATTCTAAACCAGTATTCTAAGAGAAAGACTGGCACTTTTAAATGAATAAAGCGTAGTCCTTATAGGGTGGTATGTGAGAATTTGAAGAGACATTTCATTCTGTCCACTATGCACATTATCATATAAAGCAGCAAAGTGACAGTTCCAAGGACAGTGACGCGGTTACAGAAGGTGCACTTATACACATATAGAAGAAATGCCTGTGCACACTTTCTGTGGTTCCTACAGTATATGACACTCACTGATTCCCATGGTAACCATTCATCTCTCCTCTGCATTGACGTACTGTCGCACTCCATCTCAGGATGCCACGTTTTTCTGTTAACTCATTTTTTTTTCAGATTAAGGGTTTTAACACACAAATAGGATGAGTACAGAAAGTAAGAAGGGGAGGGGGGTATAAACATAACAGGTCCACCAAGGATTCATAATACACAACAAGAACATAGAGAAGACAATATAGTAACAACAAAAAGAGAGAAGCAACAAAATTATATGCAGATATGAAGAGTATAGAAATACCATTGGAAAGGCAAGTGGCAAAGTAGACATGAATAAGGGATTTGAATGTAGGGTAATTGATAGACGAGAGGTTGGGGAGGGGTCACTCAACAAAGAGAGAAAAATGCATAGGGTCATTTCAGCCTTGGGGAAGGGGGAGGTGATCATTCAGTGGGGTCTAAGTACTAGAGAACGGAATCAGAGTGATAGAATGATGCTTGTCACATATTTTAAGCAATCTACCTGCCATATTCTCCCATGTCCTCTTCCCACCGATGCTCATCAGGAGCTGGTAACTCTTATATAAGCAGTCATTCACATACATGAGGAACTCTTAGAGAGAGAGACAGAGTGGAGACATTACACAATGTGACCAGTCATTTATTTAGTGCAATCTTTGAAATGATAGTTAGGAGCTGATTGTTTGATTTGGGCAACTTCTCCACTTTATCTCTCTCTTGATATATATTCCCTTAAATGTGTACTTGGAAGCAAAACAGTGTCACCTAGCTAACATCTAAGGGACTACTCACAGGGACCTACAGTACTAGGTCTTTATGTCCATGGTGTCCTTATCATTGTCTTGATATAGACACTTTGGTGTTGAAACGTGTTGGTGGTGGGGGGGACAATTTTGTTACTATTTACCATACATTAGCATGACATCATCCACAGGCTACCAGTGGCTGACATGGACGTGCCAGTAGCAAAGTACATGACATCATCCACAGGCTACCAGTGGCTGACATGGACGTGCCAGTAGCAAAGTACATGACATCATCCGCAGGCTACCAATGGCTGACATGGACGTGCCAGTAGCAAAGTACATGATATCAACCACAGGCTACCATTGGCTGACATGGACGTGCCGGTAGCAAAGTACATGACATCATCCGCAGGCTACCAGTGGCTGACAAGTACATGACATTATCCGCAGGCTACCAGTGGCTGACATGGACATGCCGGTAGCAAAGTACATGACATCATCCGCAGGCTACCAGTGGCTGACATGGACATGCCGGTAGCAAAGTACATGACATCATCCGCAGGCTACCAGTGGCTGACATGGACATGCTGGTAGCAAAGTACATGACATCATCCGCAGGCTACCAGTGGCTGACATGGACGTGCCAGTAGCAAAGTACATGACATCAACCACAGGCTACCATTGGCTGACATGGACGTGCCGGTAGCAAAGTACATGACATCATCCGCAGGCTACCAGTGGCTGACAAGTACATGACATTATACGCAGGCTACCAGTGGCTGACATGGACATGCCGGTAGCAAAGTACATGACATCATCCGCAGGCTACCAGTGGCTGACATGGACATGCCGGTAGCAAAGTACATGACATCATCCGCAGGCTACCAGTGGCTGACAAGGACGTGCAGGTAGCAAAGTACATGACATCATCCGCAGGTTACCAGTGGCTGACATGGACGTGCCTGTAGCAAAGTACATGACATCATCCGCAGGCTACCAGTGGCTGACATGGACGTGCCAGCAGCAAAGTACATGACATCATCCGCAGGCTATCAGTGGCTGACATGGACGTGCCAGTACCAAAGTACATGACAGGATCCGCAGGCTACCAGTGGCTGACATGGACGTGCCGGTAGCAAAGTACATGACATTATCCCCAGGCTACCAGTGGCTGACATGGACGTGCCGGTAGCAAAGTACATATCATCATCCGCAGGCTACCAGTGGCTTACATGGACGTGCCGGTAGCATAGTTCATGACATCATCCGCAGGCTACCAGTGGCTGACATGGACGTGCCAGTACCAGAGTACATGACATCATCCGCAGGCTACCAGTGGCTGACATGGATGTGCCAGTACCAGAGTACATGACATCATCCGCAGGCTACCAGTGGCTGACATGGACGTGCCGGTAGCAAAGTACACGACATTATCTCTAGGCTACCAGTGGCTGACATGGACGTGCCAGTAGCAAAGTAAATGACATTATCCCCAGGCTACCAGTGTCTGACATGGACGTGCCAGTAGCAAAGTACATGACATCATCCGCAGGCTACCAGTGGCTGACATGGACGTGCCTGTAGCAAAGTACATGACATCATCCGCAGGCTACCAGTGGCTGACATGGACGTGCCAGCAGCAAAGTACATGACATCATCCGCAGGCTACCAGTGGCTGATATGGACGTGCCAGTACCAAAGTACATGACAGGATCCGCAGGCTACCAGTGGCTGACATGGACGTGCCGGTAGCAAAGTACATGACATTATCCCCAGGCTACCAGTGGCTGACATGGACGTGCCGGTAGCAAAGTACATATCATCATCCGCAGGCTACCAGTGGCTTACATGGACGTGCCGGTAGCATAGTTCATGACATCATCCGCAGGCTACCAGTGGCTGACATGGATGTGCCAGTACCAGAGTACATGACATCATCCGCAGGCTACCAGTGGCTGACATGGACGTGCCGGTAGCAAAGTACACGACATTATCTCTAGGCTACCAGTGGCTGACATGGACGTGCCAGTAGCAAAGTACATGACATTATCCCCAGGCTACCAGTGTCTGACATGGACGTGCCAGTAGCAAAGTACATGACATCATCCGCAGGCTACCAGTGGCTGACATGGACGTGCCTGTAGCAAAGTACATGACATCATCCGCAGGCTACCAGTGGCTGACATGGACGTGCCAGCAGCAAAGTACATGACATCATCCGCAGGCTACCAGTGGCTGACATGGACGTGCCGGTAGCAAAGTACATGACATCATCCGCAGGCTACCAGTGGCTGACATGGACGTGCTGGTAGCAAAGTACATAACATTATCCCCAGGCTACCAGTGGCTGACATGGACGTGCCGGTAGCAAAATACATGATATCATCCGCAGGCTACCAGTGGCTTACATGGACGTGCCGGTAACAAAGTACATGACATTATCCGTAGGTTACCAGTGGCTGACATGGACGTGCCAGTAGCAAAGTACATGACATCATCCGCAGGCTACCAGTGGCTGACATGGACGTGCCAGTACCAAAGTACATGACATCATCCGCAGGCTACCAGTGGCTGACATGGACGTGCCGGTAGCAAAGTACATGACATCATCCGCAGGCTACCAGTGGCTTACATGGACGTGCCGGTAGCAAAGTACATGACATCATCCGCAGGCTACCAGTGGCTTACATGGACGTGCCGGTAGCAAAGTACATGACATTATCCCCAGGCTACCAGTGTCTGACATGGACGTGCCAGTAGCAAAGTACATGACATTATCCGCAGGCTACCAGTGGCTGACATGGACGTGCCGGTAGCAAAGTACACAACATTATCTCTAGGCTACCAGTGGCTGACATGGACGTGCCAGTAGCAAAGTACATGACATTATCCCCAGGCTACCAGTGTCTGACATGGACGTGCCAGTAGCAAAGTACATGACAATATCCGCAGGCTACCAGTAGCTGACATGGACGTGCCGGTAGCAAAGTACACGACATTATCTCTAGGCTACCAGTAGCTGACATGGACGTGCCAGTAGCAAAGTACATGACATCATCCGCAGGCTACCAGTGGCTGACATGGACGTGCCAGTACCAAAGTGCATGACATCATCCGCAGGCTACCAGTGGCTGACATGGACGTGCCGGTAGCAAAGTACATGACATTATCCGTAGGTTACAAGTGGCTGACATGGACGTGCCGGTAGCAAAGTACATGACATGATCCGCAGGCTACCAGTGGCTGACATGGACGTGCCGGTAGCAAAGTACATGACATTATCCCCAGGCTACCAGTGGCTGACATGGACGTGCCAGTAGCAAAGTACATGACATTATCCGCAGGTTACCAGTGGCTGACATGGACGTGCCCGTAGCAAAGTACATGATATCATCCACAGGCTACCAGTGGCTGACATGGACGTGCCCGTAGCAAAGTACATGATATCATCCGCAGGCTACCAGTGGCTGACATGGACGTGCCGGTAGCAAAGTACATGACATCATCCGCAGGCTACCAGTGGCTGACATGGACGTGCCGGTAGCAAAGTATTTTTATACATTGGCTTCTATTCTGCAATGTCTGGAAGGAAGAAATCTATTGAACTGAACACTGGGATTTCTTTAAGTGTTTGAAGTGCAGTTGGATTGTATAGTTTTTGTAAGTGTAATAAATGCTATTCAGATTTTATCAGGGTATCACAAAGGATTATTTTTTTCTTTTTCCGGATTATGAGACATTTGATGAAACCCCACCATAATACAGCAAGCACAATATAAGGGGGCTCTTGGCAAAAGTGAAGACTCTCTATTTTTCTTCTATGTACTCGTTCACAACAATTCACACGAAATGAGTGGGTGCACCTGAATACAAGCGGTGGACTATACAAATTTGGCGTATTACATCATTTTGTTGTCTTTTTATTTTTCCTTTTATGTAGGATGAAGAATAAGCAAGCAAATCACAGATCTATGGAGAATCAATTAATCATCTAAAAAAAAAATGTGCAAGTACATTGATACACAGAACTCTATCATGTCACACTGGGCCTGATTCAGCTTGGAACGCAGTTGCTAATATTGTACAATCGGCTGATTGTTGCGTACTGGGTGAACTTGCCACTGCGAGCAGGACTGCGGGGACTACGCAGACCCATCGCAGAGTGATTGACAGGAAGTGCCACTTGTGGGTGGGGACGGGGGGGTGGTCGGGGAAACGCAGTCGTGCCACTGCATTTGAATGCAGTTGCAGGGACATGCATAAATTATCCACTGTGATGCCCTATGCAGCCTGAGGCCTAATAGCAAGCACTGAAGTTAGCAATATCTGAGTAAGGTCACAGCTTGTGCAAGTGTGTGAGGCTGCGATGGTACTCTATTGTACCGATGTTTTTGCAGTCTTGCTAAACATTACAGATGTGTGTAAGGTAAAGTGGGCGTCCTTGTGGTGTAGTGCTGCGTCGGCATTGCGATCGCAATACTATCGTGTGCGTAATCGCAGCTGCGATCACAATAGCGATCCAAGCGGAATCAGGGCCACTGATAGATATATACTTAAGTTTGGTATATGTATGATTTATAACAGGGGGATACATAATTATCTGAAATAGCGCAATACTGAACGCAGATTCCCATTTATCACGAATCTGCGCGTGTGCAGGACCCATTCTGCGAGTGTGCAGAATGGTTCCTGCGTAGTCGCACGCAGCCCCTTCGATGCCTCTGCCTGATTGACAGAATGAGGCATTTAAGTGGCAGTGCAGGGCCGACGTTCCCAGAAACGGGGCGTGTCCACCACGTTTTCCAGGAGTGGCAAGGGCAGGGACTGTGTCGACGGACGCAGTGTTCTGGCCTCGCAAGCCGGCCAGCCTGAGTAAGCTGCAACGATAGTCGCGATGGTAACCTCGGTCGCAGTGCTGGGATCGCAAATGCAGCAGGGGGTATCATACACCTCCTGCTGCATTTGCGTACTAGCAAGGACGGAATTGCAAAGCTGCACGCAATTCCGATTGATGCTGAATCACCCCCATTATTTGTTTTTTGGAGTATTAAAGGTACAAAATTTTAAAATGAGCTGCATTCACTTAGGAGCACTATTACAAGTGACTACAGTATATCAAATGTTAGTTTGTAGCTATCTTCCTCAGTTCACCTTCCTATACAGTTGCCGTAACTGCTGGAGACCTCAAAAAATCACCCTGACAAGAAAACAGCATACATATCACAATTAGGTGTAAATTATATTAAATATTTGTTGTAAGCCATAATGGGATACTAATGCACAAATTATAAGATCATTTAGTGGTTTGCGCCCCTGTTGTCCAGGCTCTGATATCTTTAAAACCTTCAGGTTCTATCCACAGCCCAATACATGCCTCACAATCCCACCCCTGCCGCTAGATCACATGACAAAACCATATTGTATTATGAGGGGTTGTAAATATGAAGGAAAAAGAGGCAATTACAGGAAAGACTCTATAACAAGTTCTCAGCTTGCAGAGCTGAATAGATACAGTAACATCGTGCAAATCCTGGGCGAAGTATCGTATGTTTATACATTTGTCTGTTAATAGTTACATTAGATCAGAGGTTCCCAACTTTTTTTGCCATGTGGCCCCGCTGGCTTTTGCCCTGGCATGTTATGGGGAGATCGTAGCTTAGAATTTTTTTTTAAACGAAACAAAGGTCAATAACAACTGTGGGTTATGGACTATAGATAGACATTAAAAAGGTCGACGATGTCTAGATAGACACCAGGGGCCAAATGTTGTAGGGTGAGAGTTTAGAAAGTGTGAGAGTTTAGCAGTAAACTCTCACGCTAATACATTGGTTGAGTTGCATTTTTAAAATGGAAAAACATCTGCATGAGAGTTTAAATCGTGAGTTTTTTTGACTCTGAAAAATATGCAAGTTTGCATGTTCTTGAAATCTGTAACATTGGCCGAGTTTAAAAAGTGTGAGAGTTTACTCTCACATTTTCTAAATTCTCACCCCATTTGGCCCCAGATGTTAGACAGACAATAGGTCGACTGGGATAAAAGGTCGACACACTAAATGTCGACATGTAAGAAGGTCGACGGGTACAAACGGTCATCAGGGTCAAACGGTCAACATGAAAATGGTCAACGCATGAGTTTTGGGGGGGTTAGGTTTAGAGCTAGACACTTCCCCCGATGGTTATGTTTAGGAGAAAGGGTTAGATTTAGGCACTAGAAGGCACAGTTAGGGTTAGATACCTACCCCGATGGTTAGGGTTAGGTACCTGGAGGGAGGGTTAGGGTTAGGCACCAAGAGGAGGGTTAGGGTTAGGATTAGGGCTAAAAAAAAACGAAAAAAAAACAACATGTGACGACCATTTCCATGTCGTCAATTTCCATGTCAATCTTTTGACCCTGTCGACCATTTGTATCCGTCGACCTTCTTATATGCCGACCTTTAGTGTGTCAACCCGTTGTTCCAGTTGACCCATTGACTGTCTAACATCTGGTCTCTATCTAGACACTGTCGACCTTTTTACTGTCTATTTGTTAATCTACAACCAACAGCTGCAACTTAAATGTAAAAGTATTTATTGGAACAACCTTTCTTATTTGAACAATGGCCCTCATTCAGAGCCGCTCGTTAGCGGCAGTACGCTCGTTCCGAGCGATGTTTGCACATCTGCGCATGCGTACGGTTTTTAGTACGCATGTGCGAACCAGTCAGTGCGGCCAAAAATCGTTGGTACGCAATATAGCGAGTGCCTGCTATTTTGAATGACAGAATGAGGCGTATGTGGGTGGTAACAGGGGAAGGTGCTTGAAAATGGGGAGTGGAGATCCGAACGCAGGCGTGCTTAAAGGTCAAAACGGGCGTTTTATGGGTGTGAATATTTAAAACAGCAGCGTCATTGTTCACGTCACTGGGTTATTTTATAGCCAGAACTGCTCGCAAATTTGTGGTAGCAAACACCAACCACAAGAATAGCGAGCAGTTCATACGCTGGTCGATGTACTCGATTAATCTAATAAATAGCGGACATGACGTAGGATGCGAGCGGCCAGGGGGCGTTTTTAACAAATAAACGAGCGTATGTTTTGCTCGCTCGTTCAGACTTAGAGGTGTGAACAGACTACAATGTGCGTACGGATCATTTGAATAGCCACCCCTTGTTTTTAAACGAACGACCGCAAATAGCGAACGGCTCTGAATGAGGGCCAATGTCTTTGTGAACACAATACATTGCAGGCATCAGCTGAATGTCAAAAAAGAAAAAAACCAAACAAGCACAGTGGTTAAGGCTCATTTGAATGTCCTCCTCCCTGCAGCCTCACAATGATAGAACTAGCCACTGCTAGCTCACCTCCTGCAGGCTTACCGATAGTGAAACGCTGTATCAGTTAAGTGTTGTAAGCACAGGAGGAGGCATTTGAAAACATGTTCTCCTTCAACAGCAGCGTATATTGCTAGTAAGCACATTTATTTTCAATGTGTTTAGTAGTTACCAAACCCATGGTGCTATGTCGTATCTTATATCACTATATGCTGCACTGTGAGGACATATGCTGTCCTGCCTCCTCATCCTTGGCTTGGCTTTTTTAATGGCCAAGAAGATTGTGGCTGTCCGTGACAATGCAGAGGCACAGAAATTTACTAATCGATGCTAGAGCCATAAATGGCCATCAATAGGGGAGAGGCAGCCAGGCCACGGGGCAGGAAAAGAGAGGAAGGGGCAGGTAGAGCAGAGAGGTGGATGGGGCAAGAATTGGGTAGTCTCTACGACCCACTTGGAAAATATTAGGTTCTGCCCTCCAGTGGGAACGGAATTAGACCTGGATTAGACCAATATAAAGGGAACGTATGCAATTAGGACTAGCTTGAATTTAAACTTATTGAACAAGTTATAAAATGTAATGACGATGCTCTCATGCAAGAATGTAATGTACAAAGACACAGCATAAATGAGGTGCTACTGCCCTGGCAACAAATAGATTGTTCAGTGAATAAAATCTCATCACTTTGCAGCAGGTCAGATAATACATGCAATTATTATATACTGTCACTTTAAGAAAAAATGTTTGTTTCATGTTTTGTAATGACAGTTTCCTACATGAATAATAGTCACCCAATTAACTTAGACTAGACTAGGATTAAGTATATTTCTCACTTGACATAGGTGTAGTTAGTATTACTTCCAAGCTCAGGAAGAGTCCTAGGGGTATATTTACTAAAGGTCGATTTAAAATCGATCAAAATCGATTTACATCGATGTTGTGTTTCTGAAGATACATTTCACGTTTACTAATTCTTAAAAAACTAAATAAAAAATAGTTTGTTAATTAAATGTGTGATTATCCCCCAGAAACCCAACATCGATTTTAATCGATTTTAAATATATTAAAATCGACCTTTAGCAAATATACCCCTTAGACCAGATCAGTTGTAGAGTGTGCTGGTCTCCATATAGTTTTATGCACATACTGATAAGCATACACTTTTTGGTAATGGATTACAACAAAGACGACCAACACTTATGCGAGGCATTCCGCACATCAGGACACAAAACTTCATCCTCATTACCTGCTTCCTTTCACATTATAATCCACAATAGTACCATGATGACGCTCAGAGCCCCTGGTCCCAACTGCTAATGTTTCCCACCTCTAACAATTCAATTATAATTTTGGGGTATGTACCCCTGCACAACTAAAAACTTGTGGCACCTACAGCGGGAGCTGCTCAAGGATGAAGTCACCAACCTCTCCTTACAGTATCCGTCAATATAATCTTGCACCTTTTGGTGCTACCTGAGCGCTAACCTTATGTACGATCACACAAAATCATACAACGTAATACAATATAGTGTTATAAAATAACCAATGATTTTTAATATTGAAGGGAATTTAGTTAATACATCAATTATGTTGGTATCAAATAGATGATAATAAATAAATGATATTAAATAGCCGGCTGCGGTTAGTTAAAACATGTATCTGAATCGAGAAATAAAACGTAGGGTGGGGGTGAGTGGTTGACACAGGACTTATGGACAAATTGTGTATAGTGTTGGGGCGGGAGAGATATTAAGGGAAGGAAATTGAAAGTTCCGTACTCTTTGGGGTGTCTCTGTACCCTACTTGGGTATTGTTGGTTAAATCCTGTGTGGTATGTTTGTTTTGTTTGTTTTCCCACCGGGGTCCAGTGCCGTTGAGAATCTTTATTACTGAGCTCAGTATTGCAATGTCGTGCAGAGTTTGAAGATACTCTGGATCTCATTCAGAGTCGGTCGTTGCGGCCGCACGGTCGTACGCCACCGATGTTTGCTATACTGCGCATGCGTAAAGTTCGCAATGCGCGTGCGCAAACTAGCCGCTACGATCAGAAATTTCTCTCTCCTTGAACACAGCCAGGTCGGCAGTTTGAGTGACAGAATGAGGCGTTTGTGGGTGGTAACAGGGGAAGGTGCTTGAAAACAGGGGAGTGGAGATCCGAACGCAGGCATGCCTAATTATGCGAACAGCGTTTTATGGGAGTGCATACGGTTTATGGGAGTGCATAATTAACAAAGTAGCGGCATGGCACATGTGACATGGGAGGTTTTTACACTGACATGATCGTAGAGCTTAAGAGAGGGTATGGTCAACCTTAAGCTCTACAACCAGTTTCGATGGTTCCCGATGGTCTCGATTAATCCTAATATGCCCGGAGATTACATACAATGCATACGAGAAGGGGGCGTATTTTCTTGAATTCCGACCGCTTCCTCCCCTTGGTCGGCCAGCTACCGATCCGAACTTATTGGAGTCTGTGGCTGACCATAAAAAAACTTGCGAGGGAATCATATGAATATCCGGCCCCTTTTCCCGTACGACCGTGCGGCCGCTTCGACCGACTCTGAATGAGGTCCTCTGTGTGTGTAATCGGCCGGCTGTGTGAATGATCCGCAGGAATAGCCGTGAGATGGTGTCTAGACTAACACTAATAGGAGCTGTTATTTGGCTATGATTAGATGAATCAGCCACAGACTCCAATAACAGTAACTAGATGACCAAACATACCTGTTTTAACATAATCTTAATGCAGTCAAGTTTTTTTATGGTAGCGTAACAACATGTTTCTTGGTATGCGTCTTAGGGGAAAAAGTTATACAGGAGGGGGCAAGTAGAAATGCCAGCGCTGGCGGCTGTTCGCGTCCTCAGGAGAGGTCTGTATGTGCCCAAACACAGCAACAATTGAATTGCACCGTCGGGCGCCCGGGCGCCCGGCACTGACAGTCGCCGGCTCAAACATTTCAATCACCCCTATAAAGTCTGTAAAGGTTTTTATATGTTATGAGTGAGGTCGATTTTAACTGATTTTGAAAATCAATGTAAATCGATCAACAACGATGATGTGTTTCTTGGGCTAAATCACACATTTACTAATACTTTAAAAAAATAAATAAATGATATTATTAATTGTCTGATTTAGCCCCAGAAACACAAATCAATGCTTAGTAAATATACCAATATGAATTCACTTAGATCCTAAGGCTGACAACATTTCAGAGATAAAATCGCCCACACACCACTAACCACATCCGTGTCATGCCCCTTTTCTTACAAGTCACTAAAATGTGGGTCTGTCCCAGGACTGCTAGTAGGTATGGAACCAGCAGTGCTGTAACAGGGCGGCAGTGATTAATGTACCGGCTCCACCCCCTGAGCACATGGCACCGCACTGAGGGGGCTGGGCTGCCAGCATCCGGATGTGCTTTAGTAATGTCACAGTGCTGTAACTATGGGTGTGGGAACGGTGTCGTCACCCAGACCGCAGAGCCTTAGGGGCAGCACTGTTGCTGCCCCACAGCCCCTGCATCTGGCTAGCAGGGTGCCTGGAGCGGCACCTTTCAGCCAGTATCACTCCTGCAGTGCCGCCTGGAAAGTCTTTTGAAGGCTCCGGGGTCGCACCCTTCAGCCTGTACAGCCGCCCAGAGAGTCCTGAGAACAAAAGCACCAAAAGCAGCCCATCAGTGTGTTAGAAATGAAGTCATCGGTCTGTCGTGACTCCAGTGCCATTTTGTGCCTGTGCAGTTTGCTGACCACGCATGCACAAATGTAGAGTGCTGGGGAGGGATCCTGTGGATCCCTCTCCGGAACCTTTTGCAGAAAGTAGCCCATAGGCTACCAAACTCAGGAATGGTTGGCAAATTCGAAAACGGGGGATGGCAACAGACCGCTCCAATATCTGCTGCAGTCCTCCGTATATACATACTTAATAGGGGTGTTTTCAGGGGATATCCCACAAATATTAATCGATAAATAGGCCCCTAGATCCTAAAGAATTTTTGGTTCGGCCCATGACATAAATGCCTCCACTGTGTTAGTGTGGTAAGTGCGCCAGCTTGCAAAGGGGAATAGGAACCAGGCTGCTTTTATGTGAACAGACAGGTTCCATTATTATTCATAGTTTTCTATGTACTATCTCACTGTTTATAATTCCTAACAATCACTGTGACAGTATGAAGCGTTTCCTCCCTTAGGTGCTGAGAGATGTGTACCATATATGACAGCAGTCCCAACTTTCTAAACTGTTGGTTTGTGATTGGTGCAACAGGCATTTTTATTTGCAACACGACTGCAGCCTCAGGGTAAACATGGATTTGTACAAAATAAGAAATGTTATTAGGAGACAGACAGATACCACAGAAAGGAATCTCATCCTAGACTACCAAAGCCAAAGATTCATCCCAACTTGTAACCTCGCCTGACCTGTACATGGATTGTCCATTTGGCCTTAAAGGCAGGGGCAGCAGCCGGGCCTGTCTTCACCCATTACGGCAGCCATTCAGGAACGCAGATGTCCAGGTAGAAAAATGACCTACAGGACAGATTATCTGCTTGGCTGCTCTGGAATCTATTGTTTCATTTGTATAAAGTAAAATCAAATTTTACACTTTGAAACATGTACACTGTGATTTAGTGCTGTGAAATGTGAATAATTGCAGCATTTACCGAGGTTGCAAAGCTACGGATTTTCTGCAGCAACATAATTGTCTGAATCGCAAATCTCTTTATCAGATGGAGAAAACTGTTCAATAGTATGAATAAATGTTGCTGTAGAGATGTGTTGAGTTTTCTTGATGACTATCTCAGTGTAAGAACAGTGCATGCTCTGACTGCCTTGATGTGACTGTCTGTCGCAGACTAATAGGTTATTTACCCAGCTATAAAATGTTCCCTCAAGCCTCTCAGGTCCCTGGCTGCCTCAGTAATCAGCTTAGAAATAAAATATCATGGTCTTGAGGTAAATATCGCAGTATCGCACCCAGCAATTGCATATAAGCGTAGACAAGTACATTGTGTATAAAGTGTATTACATTATTAGGGCCTCTGCAGGACATTGATGTATCCCCCTTAGATACACTGTATAAATAAAAAAACAAACGTGTAACCACATATTAAAATGTTTATTAGTATAACCTCAAATAATTAAATAGAATTCCATATCTACATGGTATTATAATGGTGCATACACACGGTCAGATTTTTCTTCAGATCTGAAAGAAAATTATTTCAAAAATCGTTCAAATCTGAAGGAAAATCTGACATGTCTGAACGATGAACGTTGCGCGTTCCCGATGGTCAGATAACGATATCTGACATCTGATGTGTTTGCAGTCAGTTTTGGACGATTTCAATAATTTCAATGCAGTCAAAAATCGTTCATAGTTCAAATCGTTGGTCACATCGTTCAGATCGTTCAATCGTTCATCTGACAAATCTGACCGTGTGTATGCACTTTAGTGTTCATTCTAGCTGTGCCGGGGGGCAGGACGTGTATCAGCCAAAAGGGCACTTTAGCACCCACGTCTGAAAAAGGGGTGTGTTCACTCAGAAATGGGTGTGGTCTTGAGACATACCCCCTTTTCATCACTGTAGTGGACGTGTCCAGCACTCTCGGATATGCTAGGCTGCCCCCAAGCGCTCCCTGCAGTGATCTATCTCGCAACAGTGATTGTTTTATCGCAACTTTCCCCCTGCAGGACACTGCGGCCCGCGGGTGGGGACAGCACCCGGGAGACTGTTTCAGCGGGGTTCCTCCATAAGGGCAGAGCGCATTTTTGCATTTTAAAATCGGCCAGGGTGCGGCGCCCCACCGAAACAGCCTAGTGGGAATGCTAGTATCATTATCATTTAATTAGTCTTATAATTTTAAGATTAATTCATCAATATTTATCTTGATCGTTTTCCATGTGTATGCAAATAAACACAGAGCCATAAAATAAGCTGTCTATCTTGCTAGAGTTTTGGCGTGTATGCTGGATGTGACCAACTGTATGCATATTTATAATTTATTTATTAACAGTTATTTATATAGCACACACATATTACGCAGCAATTCACAGAGAATATTTGGTCAGTCACATTAGTCCCCGCTCCAGTGGAGCCAACAATCTATGGGGGTCATTCAGACCCGCTCGCAAGCGGGTCGATGTTACCCCAATGCGCATGCGCACGACGGAGGGAGCTCCGTCGTGCGCAAGCGCGAGACCCGGACAGCGCTCCTGGTCTCGCACCAAAGGGGGTGTGTTGTCGATGGTGACTGACAACACGCCCCCTTTGGTGGGCGTGCCGGGGGCGTGGCTGCCAGACGGAGGCGTTCCCATGGGAACGCCTACCGTCTGGGTCCGGCCCCACTGACATCACTAGTGATGTCAGTGGGAGTGATTTGTCAGAGTGATCTGATAGAGCCAAAATCACTCCAGGGCTTGCGGTCACCGAGACCCTACCGCAGGGTCTCGTCGCAAGCCCGATGGTCGCGATGTTCTTGACCATCGCGACCATCTTTTTGGCGGCTCGCATATGCTGTGGGTGGTCACCCACAGCTATGCGAGCGGCCAGGAGGCCGCTCCATTTTTAGGTAGGAGGGCACTGATTCAGAGCGAGCGCTCTGGTCAGAGCGTCCGGCTCTGAATCAGGCCCTATATTCCCAATCACATGGACACACACACAAGGGTTAATTTTTGTCAGCAGCCAATAAACAGACAAATATGCTTTTGGAGTATTGGGAAAACCCACGCAAACAGAGAAAGAGCATACAAACTCCAAACAGATAGGGCCTTGGAGGGAATCAAACCTTAGGGCCCGATGCAATTCAGATCACTATTGCGATCACAGTTGCGATTAAGCACGGAGGTCTGCTGCGAAATATGCTAATGAATTAAATCGCAAAGCAGTTGCATAGCAGTATAGAGACGCCCACCGCCGCTATCTCACATCAGTCTTACCTTGCAAACCTCCATAAACATCGGTAACATCGAGTATCATCAGAGCCTCACGCACAATTACAGCAGGTCAGACCTTACTCAGAAATTTCTAACCTTCCTGTACGCAGTGAGTACTCAAGCTACGTATGCCGTCGCAGCGGCTAATGTATTCACGCCCATGCAACTGCGTTCAAACGGCCAGGCACACCTGCGTTTCGCTGACCACCCCCCAGTCACCACCCCCAAATGCTTACTGCCTGTCAATCACTCTGCCTTCGAGCAGTACGCAACAATCGGCCATCTGCGTACACTTTAGTAGTTGCGATCCATGCTGAATCAGGCCCTTAGACATTAATGCTATGAGGCAGTAATGCTAACCACTATGTCAACTGTGCTGTACAATAAGAATACAGAAGCAGATAGTTCGTGGTGGTCCCTCAATACCAGGGGCCAGTTACTTCTGAGTGGCCCTATGCCAAATTAAATTACAGCTTAATAGAACTGTAGTTGTCCTGTTAAGTGTGATGGCTTCACTTCCAAGAAATTCTCTGCAGTGCACCTGTGTAAAATACTTTAGAGCAGAACTCCACTGAAGGCAAGCCCTCAATCCCTGACATCCTTTAGAATGTAAGCTCTCACGAGCAGGGCCTTCTCCCCCCATGTGCTTTTCCTTCCCTTACGATTTCCTTCAGCACTTAACCCTTGACGTCTGCCACCATACTATTGAATTTATGACTGCTGCTGCACAAATGTTTATATACCATGCACTCGTCCTGCATTGTCTTGTACTGTAAGTCACTGTTCTATTGTGTGCTCACTTGTTTATGTACTATGTAAGGCGCTGCGGAACCCTTGAAGCGCCATAGAAATAAAGGATAGTAATAACAATAATAATAACAACCAGTACAGTAGTCATTCCATGCTGCAACCACTTTAATTGGGATGGGTATGGGATGCCGGGGTTCAGGATCCCCGCGTTCAAAATCCCGAAGCCGGCATCCGGACAGGATGAGGATACCGACACATGTTGGTCGGTATACTAACCCTCCCCCTTTCCCTACCCTAACCCGAGCCCTCTCTCCCCAGTGCCTAAACCTAACCTCCCCCTCCCAGCACTCTAAACCTAACCCTTCCCCCTTAGTGCCTAACCCTAACCTTCCCCCTACTTACCTTCGAGATTCTGGCAGTTGGAATGCCGGCGCCGGGATTCTGACAGGTGTCGGGATTCCAGCGCCGGCATTCAGACCGCCGGATTCCCATCTGCCAGGATATTGAACGTATCCCTTTAATTCTATGCTGGCACCAAGTCAGACAGTTGACAAAGTTAGCCGTGGGGTGAAGGCATCAAAAGATTGGTTGGCTATGGCTGTAGCATCCATCCAATTAGATGTTCAATAGCTCCTTGCATCTAAAGTATTCCTTTATAATGTAAAGCTCAGGAAACAAGGAGTTAAAATTAGGGATACCTGCTAAACATTCCTTTATTGGAGGTACCGTTAAAAAAAACGAATATGTGTGTAATCACAAGACTGCCTCCATGAAGCTATCTGTGTAGATAATTACATGTAATGCATGTAATCCTTACCTATACATTTACAGTGGAGCATATACCTTTATTTCAGAATAACGGCTAAACATCCTATCACTTAGAGAACACAGGACTGTGCTATCTGACCTGCTCCTCATCTGGTAATGGATCACTATCAGAGTTCTGCATTTCTAATCATCTATGTAAACAGAATGTAGAACTGATGCATATAAATTATGCTGCATGAGCCCCAATGTTACATTTATATGTAATCAATGATGAAAGCAATGAAGACGAATTACCTATTTAAAGTGTGTGGTTTACATCTGATTTTTCAGGCATTTTTAAATCTTTTTCTTTCATTTTTTATTACAATTAATGAAGAATAACATGAAAATGCACAGAAGACACTATTCTAAACAAAACATTAGAACATAAGTCATTTTGAAGTCTTAGGGATCTATTCATGCAGCAGTGAAAAGCCCTGTTTCGCAAAGCACTTCAGGGCTTTTCACTGAGGTATAGGCCAGAATACACTAAAGGAAAAATGCGGTAAAAACCCTGTTTTCTGGGTTTTTACCGCATTTTTGTATGTACTAAGTCCCGGCCGCCCTACTATCGGTGCGGAGGGTAACGCCAGAAAAACCTGGCGTTACCCTATAGAAGCCTATGGGCTTCTTACTGCATCCGTTCGTTGCCGCTTCGCCGCCCTGGCTGCCCCACACCTCTCCACGCCGGTCCCCCCACTCACATTCGCCTCCTGGTGCCAGCCCGTGCTCCTCCTGGGTCCTCCGTCCCCTCCTCCTCCTCCTAATCCTCTTCCATGTGCAGGGAGGAGGAGGAGGAGCCCAGGACTTCCTGCACAGGTCACCAGCAGAAAGTTCCCAGGGCTTGGAGGGGGCGGGGAAACCCAGCGTCAGCTGCTTCGCAAAGGACAGCAATTATCGCAAGAGCTGTCCTTTGCGATACTAATCAGATATGCGATTAGTAAGGTTGCGGTGACTGGCGGTAAGTACACCGCAACCTTAGTACATCCCGGCTACAGTGTAGAGAAGTCTTATGCTGGGTACACACTATCACGACAGATCGGTCAGCAGACTGATCCACCATCGCAGCCTCCAACTGGTAAGCTACACACACTTACCAATCGGCCGATAGATGTGTCTGGCATTTAAATTTGCCCACCCAGTTGTGATGTCAGCGGTTCCTGCAGCCTTTGTAGGGGCGGTCGGCGAGTTACTCATACGCACATGCAGGATCGACCTGATATGTCTGTGAAGGATGTCATTCACAGACTTATTTGGTATACACACCCACCGATGACCGATGCTCTCGCAAAATATTGTTAGCCAATCGAATGAACGATATATCGACAAGTGTTTACCCAGTATAAGATTCCTTCGGCGGTGCCCCTGATTAGTATAATTATCACTTTCCCATACACTAGTTTTATAAGAGTGATTCAGAGAAGAACTGAAACGTCACGTTTGCATTTCGCTTCTCAATTTCAATTGGCGAAATTAACTGAAACAAACCTCGCTGGGAGGAGAGGAAAAGTAAAGTTCACAGCTCCTCCTCCTCCTCCTCCTCCTCCTCTGTCGGAGCGTCTCCTTGTGTTCAGCGTCCGGAGACTTATCGGACTCCCTATATATCTGTATTTGCACTGATTCCCATGATCGCACAGGGGTCGTTTATCATAAGATGTCGCCAGACAGGTACGTTTTCATGAGTGACTACAAAATATTGCTATACACTATACTGCATCGATATGATGCGATATATAGTGATATTTCCAGGCAGCCAGTTCATGTCCTACATGAATAGAGCCTTTTAGCGTACTTCAGAATGCACGCTGCATTTGCAATGTGATCTTGGCATGAAATTAGCATTGCAGGTTGCAATCATAGCGCTGGGATTTTAACAAAATGCACCCGCAAGGACAGGGGCTCCTGTGTCCGGACTCCAGCGCATGAACGGTCTACTGACCACGCATGCGCTGCAGCCATTGCCGGGGGAGGGTGCCGTAGGTAGTTTTTGCGATGTGTAGCCCTAAGACTACAGCTGGCTAGCACCTTCTTTAGATGGCGTAGCTGTGGGGGCTAATCTCTGGTATGAATCACATTACGGAAGTTGGTAAATATGGCAGCATCGCATCCCCCCATAAAAACCTATGCGGGTTGCGGCTGGCCGGCTGCCAGCAGGAATGGAGGGATCGCAGCAGATATCGGAGATATCTGCTTCAGTCCCTCTGTCATATGCACGGGGGATACTAAATATTTGCGGTTACCCCCAAAAAAACGTGTGTTTTCGGGGAATAAGCTGCAAATATTTATTGATAAATGGGCCCCTAATTGTTGCTGTGCCATAAAAAGCTACTGCCTTAAAGGTGGGTACACACCTAACAGATATATACGCAGATGATGGTTGTTCATACACACTGAACAACCATCATCTACCATCTGGCCGAGGGTCGCGTTGCGCCCCCCTCCCCGCGACTTCTGCTGCAAGTGTATGGGCGGTCGGCTGACTGCCCGTACATACAGCACAATGTACAGATATAACTGCCATCAGCTGTGCTGCACAGCCAACGCGATGTGTCTGTGAATGACGTCGTTCAGAGACATACACACTGGCCAGCGCAGCCACGATATTTCAGCCGTTCAATTGAACAGCCAATATATCAACCAGTGTGTACCCTCCATAAGTTATATTCATGGTAGACACACCACTGCCATAAACCTCACCAAACATAGATGAGGCACAATTTTGGTGCTCTCAATGTATGCAATAATGAGTACTGACAAACAATATACAAGAGAGATGAATGATATAGGTAACTACATCTATCCAAGCTGTGTTCACCACAAAGTCAATGCAGCCAGAGAAGACCCAGAACACTGACAGCAAAGTGTACGTACATATACCTCTGATCTTCTGTTACACAATGTACATACTAATGTACAATCAGGGCAATTACATGTTACTGTCCTTCCATTTGCTGTCATCTTCAACCAAGAACAGTTCCTGCACAACACATTTAATGAAAGTTCAATAGACCTCACATAAGATAACTTATTTGTATGAATAATATATAGATAGACAGGCAGACAGTGTGACTCAAAGACTCAAATACATTGATGGAAAGAACAGTCCCTTTTGAATGTGTTCCAGTGCACAGTGTAAACAGTCTGTTAAAGCACCACTGTCAGAATAAAGTACCATTCCGCTCCCACCGGTACCATTACAGTGCATATACAGTAGTTCATGCTTTTTGATTTGCTGCAGACATTTAAGTGCTGAAACCAGAATTCTAGAAAATGAAAAAAAGAACCATGGCACTATAGAAAGTTAGAAAGAGGAACATGCCAGCTTATTTTCATGTTATTATTAAATCTTACTGTGCATTCTCCTACATTACCTAAGATTCATTTAAGTTTATTTGTAAATACAGGTAAATCAGTCCCACTGTGAGCACAGATGGGAATGTTAAACAAGTACAGAGCGCATCCCTATGCTACATAGTGCTCATGATGAACAGAGTGATGTGATCTCCAGAGTACAGCTGTATCCTCTTGTATTATGCATACCATACACTTCATTTTTCCTATAGACAACAGGTAATACTGTTTATGTTACTTTATTATATAATACAGACGTTGGGGTCGACTCAATTTTCCGGCGATGCCTGTAATGTCCTGTTGCAATGGTGTGGAAATGCCAGCAAAGGCTCTCCAAATTGCCCTGTCACCCCAAAATTGCTAATTTGTGTGCAGACCCATGGGGTATGTACATATATATGCAATTTTTGGGATACAGTAAGTGTGGCATATGTGCACCTAACTGACGTGCATTGCCAGAAATTGAATTGACCCCCTAGTGTTTATATTCTTATAATCTTTTTTACACTTCACACAGTAATGTAAGCAATACAATTTTTGTTCTGTCATTTTTATTGCATGCATTGATCATCACATTCATTGTAGTTACACAACTATAGAGAGCACACACATACATTATAAATATATATATATATATATATATATATATATATATATAATTATATATACACACACACATACAGTAAAACTAATGACTCACTAGTCTAAGGTGCCCCTGACATGTGTCTACCTGCTTCTCCATGGTCTCCTTCCCCCCGCTGGCCACTATGGGTGCTGGGACTCTCTCGCAGCTGCACCCCTCCAGCATGTACATCCCAGAGGGTCTCCCACTCAGCTCACTCTCGAAGTAGAACAGGACATTTTGGAAAAGTGCGAACCACTTGTCGTGCCACCTGCTGGTCTCGGCCGCCTTCTTGCTGACGGTGCCCCTTTTGGTGCCCTCCTTGCGGGCCAGGAGGGCGAGGTAGAGAGCGTGGCCCTCGTTGCAGCGCACACTTTTCTGCATGATCCCGGAGATCAGGGCATGCTCCCACCAGCTGCACTCCCTGGGGAACAGCACAGTGGCACAGTGGTGGGCAGCGCTGGGCACGGCTCACTGGATGTGGTAGTGGCAGCAGTATGTCTCTGTGGCTGTATGCGCTGCAGCTCCCGGGGACTGTGCTCTGCACCTGTCTCTGCGCACTAGTGATGACAGGGTGATGGCTGCGCTGCGGGCAGAGCGCAGGGTATGTGTGCTGCAGGCTCTGGGTGGTGCTGCCTGCAGCAGGTACAGGTGTCAGGATGAATGTGGTGCTGGAAGGAAAGCGCTGCACAGTCCAGGATGAATGGAGGGGTAGGCGCTGAGCGCACAGATTTGTAACCCGGATTTACAGAGCCTGGGATCCGGCTTTCGGTAGCGGGATCTGCTCCGCGGATGAGAGACAGCGCTGATTTTCCCGGCACCGGGCTCAAGTGCTGCCGCTTAGAGGTGGCTTGTCGCAGTCGGATCGCTCCCCGGTCGCTGCAACAACAACTCTCTGAGATCTGACTCTGGCTCCCTCTCGTCCCACGTGTTCCCAGATCGCACTTCCAAAGTTACTTCCGCCCCCCACCCATGTCCGCGGCGGCACAGGAGAGAGTGTGTCTGCCTCGCGTGGAGCTGACAGGAGGGCTGCCCGCCCGGCGGGGGACAGGGGGCGACGCGTGACGTGTGGAGCAGTAATCGGCTTTCTATCAGCTCACTGTCCAGCCCGTGACCCTGCTGTGGGGTTATTCACAGTGCCAGTCTCCACGGTGCCACTCATCCCTTTGCCAGTGCTGTGTATCCGCCAGCGTGACTGCCTGAGACGCTGCGTGTGGGAACTGTCATCTGCGATGCTGCTGCGTTTTTTACACGCGCAGCAGGTTATCGTATAGTAATAACGCTTTTCTGACACTGCCCTCAGCGCCCTGCCTGACTCTGCACAGAGAAAGCACTCGGGAGGACCATCTTCCCGACTTTTCTGTGGGGCCTCTCCATCACAGAGCTATTGTTTTCTGATAAATAAATAGCTGTCAAAAAGAGTGTCTTATTATAATCCTATATTGAAATAGATATAAAGTAATGGTGCGTACACACTGGGCGATTAAAGTGGACGACTGAACGATAACGATATCGTTATCGTTCAGTCGTCCACTTTATCGTCCATTTTTAACACAAAAAAGATGAACGATGACGACGACGCGCGTTCCCGCGGGTCGTTCGTCATCCTCGTTCATCGGGCTGACATGCAGGCCAACCTGACGACCTCGTCAGGTTGCTGCATGTCAGGGAATGGGTGAGAGAGCCCGGCGCTGAACGATATCGCTAATGATATCGTTCAGCGGCTGTGCTCAATGTCATGAACGACATTGAGCACAGCCTGCCGGGGACACACTAGACGATATTGCTCAGGGAGCATATCGTCTAGTGTGTATGCACCTTAAAGGTGCCCACACGTAACGATTGTATGAACGATTTAACTATAACAACGTCGTTATCGTTCAATCGTTCAAAAAATCGTTCACTTTTCAAGGGTAATGGTGCATACACACGATCAGATTTTTTCTTCAGATATGGACGATAACGATTTAAAAATCGTTCAGTTCGTTCATATCTGAAGGAAAATCGTTCATATCTGACATGCCTGAACGATGGACGATCAACGATGCGCGTTCCCGTTTGTCAGATAACGATATCTGACATCTGATGGGTTTGCAGTCAGACTTGGACGATTCCATTCATTTTAATGCAGTCAAAAATCGTTCAAATCGTTCAAAACTTTGGTCAAATCGTTTAATCGTTCAGTCGTTCATCTGACAAGTCTGACAAATCTGACCGTGTGTACGCTCCATTATGGTGCGATATCGTTATCGTTCAGTCGTCCACTTTATTGTCCATTTTTAAGCCCAAAAAGATGAACGATGACGACGACGCGCGTTCCCGCGGGTCGTTCGTCATCATTGTTCATCGGGCTGACATACAGGCCAACCTGACGACCTCGTCAGGTTGCTGCATTTCAGGGAATGGGTGAGAGAGCCCGGCGCTGAACGATATCGCTAATGATATCGTTTAGCGGCTGTGCTCAATGTCATGAACGACACTGAGCACAGCCTGCCGGGGACAACACTACACAATATCGCTCAGGGAGCATATCGTGTAGTGTGTATGCACCTTAATCTAATAATCGTTGGTTACAAAATCGTTATGTGTGTATGCAGCATAAAGGTGCATACACACAGATCTGTCAGATGAACGATTTTTACCAAAGATTTGAACGATTTTTGACTATTAAAATGAATGGAAATCGTCCAAGTCTGACTGCAAACACATCAGATTTCAGATATCGTTATCTGACCATCGGGAACGTGCATCGTTCAAATCGTTCATCTGACAGATATGTCAGATTTTCCTTCAGATATGAACGATTTTTTAAATCGTTATCATTCAGATCTGAAGAAAAATCTGACCGTGTGTGTGCTCCATAACAATTTTGTAACCAATGATTTTCTGTCAGATTTTCCCTTGAAAAAGTGAACGATTTTTTGAAGTGTAATGAACGATTTTTACAACGATGAACGAAAAATGTTCCTTCCCTTAATGAAATGGACAATGAACTACAAACGGGAGTGCGCTTGAACAGTTCTAATTCATCGTTATAACAGAAACTGAACGATTTTGTGAATGATAACGACGTCGTTAACGACAAATCATTAAAAAAAATCGTTACATGTGTATGCACCTTTAGTAATATCTTTATGGGATACTTACATGGGGTAGAAGTGATCAAATTATGTGATGCACATTCAAAATAACGAGAAAAGATTACTGATGAGGCGATACTATCACGAACATCACAATGCTGACAAAAAGATGCCGTAACTGATGTACTGTAAATTAATACATTAATAAAAAAACATTCAATTAGCTGCGATAACCAGGTTGAATTTAACGTGACTGCACCCAAATTTTCTGCTATTAAATTAGCCGTGCAGGTTTACCCGAATTACATTTCCATAGGATTTAACACAGCTTCGCAGGTGAAAAGTTGGGGAAAATCACAATTTTAATGTAAAAATGGCACACACATATACACACAGCTACCTCCTAAATGAGTAGTAAGGCACTTATTTGTTTTATATAAGCTTAATTTGGCCAATAAGACAATTTTTGAAGTGATAGTCTGCAAAATGCGGAATAACGGGTTAAAATAGGTGGAGCAGGTATATGTGGGTATTGTATGGGGATGGGTACGGGATCATGCTCCTGCAAAAGTCATACCAAAGGCGTGCGCACAAAAATGGGGCATAGCCTTGTGACAAATAAGCCACGTGCGCATGCTATCGGCTCTTTCGATTGACTGTGTCACACACCCGTTATTAGTCACGCTGGGGGCGAGCCCAGGACATTGAAAATAAACATTTTACATAATCCTCCCAATATAAATTTTTCACTGTGGAAGTGAAAAAAAAAAGCCAGAGCAACATAGAAAACATTGAAATAGCCACGTTCACATAAAATACATATTGAAATCCAGAACCACATAAAATACATTGAGAATGCCAGTGCCCATTATGCTGTGCCCTCCTGTAGTTGTGTCCATTAAGCAATGCTCCCAGTAGTTGTGGCCCTTATGCAATGCCCACTGTAGCTGTGACCCTTCTGCAATGCCCCCTGTAGCTGTGCCCCCCAGTAGTTGCGTCCCTTCTGCACTGTCCCCTGTAGCTGTGCCCAGTAGTTGCGCCCCTTCTGCACTGTCCCCTGTAGTTTTGCCCATTAAGCAATGCTCCCAGTAGTTGTGGCCCTTATGCAATGCCCCCTGTAGCTCTTCCCATTATGCAATGCCCCCAGCAGTTGTGCCCCTTCTGCAATGCCCCCTGTAGCTGTGCCCATTATGCAATGTCCCCCTGTAGTTGTGCCCCTTCTGCAATGCCACTGTAGCTGTGCCCATTATGCAATACCCCCCAGTAGTTGCCCCTTCTGTAATGCCCCCTGTAGCTGTGCCCAGTAAGCAATGCCCCCCAGTAGTTGCGCCCCTTCTGCACTGTCCCCTGTAGCTGTGCCCATTAAGCTATGCCCCCTGTAACTGTTCCCCTCCTGCAATTTCCCCTGTAGTCGTGCGACCAGCACTAGTTCCCCCCCCCCCCCCGTATGAAGAAACTTACCTTCGAGCTGGCACCGCTCCACGACGTCAGGGCTCACGAGTCCCGCCGCGCCGTCGCTGCTGCTGCTTACGCCGCCTGCTGGATCTAACTGGATCCAGCAGACGCGCGGGCTCCTCACATGGCGAGTGACGTCATGACGTCACCCGCGCACTGCATTAATGGGAACGCTGGTCTCTGAAGCGATCATTGGCTTCTTTAGCCTCTGATGGCTTTAGAGACCAGCGTTCTCAGTAACAATGGGGGTCTGCCGAGCCGGGAGCCGCATTAGAAGCTCAGAAGAGCCTCATGCGGCTCGAGAGCCGCGGGATGGCCACCCCTGCCCTAGTGCCTAACCCTCCCTCTAACCCCACTGCTTAGAGTTGGGATGCCGGCGCTAGGATTCTTACTGGTGTCGGGATTCTGGCGCCGACATCGTATTTCAACTGCATCCCGTTGTATGGATGAGACAGGTGTTTTTAAGCTTGAAGGTGTTAAAGGTATTTTTTTAACCAATTTTTAAAAGTTACTTAAGTGACACAAAAATGAACTTAGGGCATTTTTATGCAACCCAAATGAAAGTAGAGCATTTATTTGCTGAAAACACTTTCTATCGTTTTTTTCACTGTTGTTAAAAATGCAAAAAAAAAACAACAAGCCATTTGACACTTTTATAGAGCTCAAAATACTTTGTTTCGGGCTACTAATAGACTTCTATACTGTTATCCAATATTTATTTGCACTTTTTTTGGGGTACAGTCTGATTTCCCCATTTTCCCCACACTTAACGCGATTATTATTAGTCAGAATTTCCATGCGAACCAGGGCTAAGCCTTTTCCAATTGCCTAATGTAAGCAGGTGCGAGCATAAAGGCGGTAAACAAAATTACCGCACAGTAAACCTGTTCAGTCAAGCTGCTGTAAACAAACATTTTACTGTGGCAAACTGTATCTGCCCCATAGAGATGTGTTGGTACTTACTGTGTTCTAGATCATTTTGTTTTAGTTTAGTTATTGGATTTTGTCATGTGTAAGGTGAAATTAAATTTGCTTGATATGTTTTTATTTGTATTTGAGGCCTACTTATAAATGCCTTTTACCCGTGAATCTTATTTACCAAAAGCTGAAAACAAGAGCGGTCAGCGATATCTCCTTCGTTCAGTGAGGTAACATAGTATAAAGCAGTCCCAGTTCTTTTCAATGAGGACTGAGGTATTGAGCACTTTACCAAGCTCTGAAAAGCTTCATTTTATAGAGCTTCACCATTGATAGCTTATGCCATCTTCAGATGGGCTATGCCGCTATAGCCTATGGTTTAAAGTTTCGCCCCAGGAGAGGAACACTGGCCAGCAACAGTAAGAGAAGTTTTACCGCTTACTTGGCCAGTTTGGTGTTAAAGAGTGCATGAGTGGCTGATTCCCAGATGTGTGCTGGAACTGGGAGTCCCACTCTTGCTTGTAGTTCCAGATTTTTTTACAATAAGAACAAAAATAAATAAATAAAACAAAATAGAAAAAAAAGTAATGCAATAAATTCTAATAAAGAAAATAGGAAAAATATTTTAATAATAAATATTTTTTGTCTCTCGTGGGCACCCCTGGATAATTCCATCCTGAAATGATACTGTAAATAGTCTTTCCCATACTTTATACTTTGCAATTTGCATGAGGAAGCATCACAGAATTCTCCGAGGTGATAGCCTTCACCAGGAGGTTTGCTTTGAAAAATAGGCAAAAGTCTGTTTTTTTGCTTTTTGATTAAAAATAGACACCTCAGTTCGGACAATCAAATTTGTCCAATGTATAAGAAGGTGCATCAACGTTGTGTTTTTCTTCACATAATAAAGGTAGAAAACGCCCCTTCAGTGTGCGGTGCGGTGCAAGGTGATACACCTCCCATTGCCCCAGGCGTCCTCTCCAGAGTGTGGGTAATACCTGAGTAGGGGGTTCCTCTCCATGCAGGCTTTATAAAAATCACACATATAGACACAGGTATAAACATATGCAGCAGCAGTTCTTGTTGAATAATTTGGGCGCCAGACCACAGTATTTGAACTATCCTCATCGTAAAGAAGAACAAGGAGAAGTGATTATATGGCCACCACAGAGCCCTGATCTCAACATCACCAAGTCTGTTTGGGATTACATGAAGAGACAGAAGGATTTAAGCAAGCCTACATCCATAGAAGATCTGTGGTTAGTTCTCCAAGATGTTTGGAACAACCTCCCTGCTGAGTTCCTTCAAAACTGTGCAAGTGTACCTAGAAGAATTGCTGCTGTTTTGAAGGCAAAAAGTGGTCACACCGAATATTGATTTGATTCAGATTTATCTTCTGTTCATTCACTTTGCTAATTGATAAAAATAAACCATTAACACTTCTATTTTTTAAAGCATTCTTACTTTGCAGAATTTTTTCCACACCTGTCTAAAACTGTTGCACAGTACTCCTCTACATATATATATAAAAAGCAAAGCCGCACTCACATCAAACAATATCCATAAACGGCTGCTGGGGTGTCCACCCAGGTTGGTGTCTAGATGAACTCCACAAGTAATAAATGTAAATAATAGGGACACTCACGAGGACTTCAAAACAATTAAAAGAATCCAAGCATTTATTTTGTCACATCACCTCAAATAGTCTCAACGTTTTGGTCAAATTAAGACCTTTTTCAGGAGGCACAACATTCTAACAAGAACAAGATGCACACAGCCAACACCCTGAGTGTGAATATAAAAACTTACCCTACTAACCACGCTCTTTATACCAAGATACACAACTGAGACAATATAGTGGCTAGATCAAGGTAAGGGTGCTGTCTCCTGGGATAAACAGTTGCTGGTTGCACTTGTCATGCAGCAGCCAAGTAGTAATATACCAGTCCAGAGCCTTGGTGCAAGTAACTGCAGCTAGTTTAATTAGCAGCACAAAAATAAATAAAACAAAAGCAAATCCTGGTCTGTACCGATTTAACTAAACCAAATTATTTCCTCTCTCAGAATGGAAGGACCTAACGTCCCTCTCACAAAACAGATTCTTTAGCACAGCATTTACATCCAGTAATCACAATGTCTCTCAATAGGCCTCTGGCCTGCTCCCAAGGCAGTAGGAGACTGACTACAGAGACTAAAACACCTTTTTAAGTCTCTCACAGGAAGTCTGGCAATCAAAGCTGCAAATCCGCTTTTGGCTACCAGATAGAAGCTAAAAACCTGGAGCATACAGTGTATCTCCCCTTGAACACTTTTCCAGTGCTTTTGTCACTGTGGGGGAGATGTATGAACCACCGAAGATGATGATCTGGGGGTTTGGCGGTAAATGATAGGGGCGCTATGCGCCTCTGTAATTATCGGCACTGCTATCTGCAAGATAGCAGCACCGATAGCCTGGGCCATGTATAAACGGTCAGATCGCCTGACCGTTCTGCCCGCTATAGCTGTCACTATCGACAGCTACAGCCTAGCGCTGCCCTATCCCCACAGCAGGGACAGCGCTGTCCCTGCTGCGGTGGCTGCTGGCTTCAGGGCTGCACGCGGAATCTCGCAATACTTGCGAGATCATGCTCAGTGGAGCACGAGGCTGATGCGCTATGTCCTCAGGCAGGGATTGCCGGAAGTGGCAGTTAACGCTCCCCCTCTACAACCGATGAGATGTTAATACATTTCATCGTTAGTACTTCCTGCAGTAAAGAGGCGAAGCAGGAACCGTTATAACGGCACGTTAAGCAGGAGTGTATCTAGGGATCCCAGCACCCCTGGCAATGTAATGTACTGGCATCCCCCTACCCCCCTTATGCAGTGCCCCCAGTAGTAATCCCCCCTATGCTGCATTGCCCCAGTAGTAGCCCCCCCTATACAGTGCCCCCAGTAGTATTGCCCCCTATGCTGCATTGCCCCCAGTAGTAGTCCTCCCTATACAGTGCCCCCCAGTACTCCCTATACAGTGCCCCCAGTAATAGTACCCAGTAGTAGTCCCCCCTATAAAGTGCCCCCAGTAATAGTACCCAGTAGTAGTCCCCCCTATACAGTGCCCCCAGTAGTAGTCCCCTATACAGTGCCCCCAGTTGTAGACCTCTCTATACAGTGCCCCCAGTAGTGGCCACCCCCCCCCCTAAATTGCCCCCAGTAGTGGCCACCCGTATAGAGTGCATCCATCAGTGGCCACCCCATAAATTGCCCCCGGTAGTGGCCACCCCAATACAGTAGCGGGCACCCCCCCCCATAAAGTGCACCCAGTAGCGGACACCCTATATTTCAGTGCCCCCCCCCCCCTTGCCAGGCTTACACACACACACAAAGAACAAAAAAAATTTCAACTTACCTGGTCCCCGCTCCTGACGCGACCGCCGCTGTCCTAGTCCCGACCCGCTCTTCTCCTGCATTGGAGAGACGTCATGACGTATGACATCTCTCCCATCATATGCTGCGGGGGGAGCCGGAACACGGAGCTCAAGAGTGAGCTCCAGCCGGCTCCCTCTGCGGACGACGCAGAAGCTAATGAAAGTCAGGCAGACTCTCATTAACTGGCTGCTATTACAAACACACAGCCGCCGCTGGCGGCTGTCTGTTTGTAAACTGTGTAGGGCAGATCGCTTTCACTGTGGTCTGCCCTACACTTGTGGGGCCCAGGGGACTTGTCCACCCCTTGGCTACTGGTGGCACTGCCGGGCGGTGCCCCCCCTTTGGTTGGTGCCCCTGGCGAGTGCCATCCTGGCCAATGGGTAGATACGCCCCTGATGTTAAGTGCCGCTATAATACATTCCCCCCAGTGTGTGTGTTTACACATATATATAATTATATATATATATATATATATATATATATATATATAGTTGACAGAGACACGCGGTACTCACGGATTTGAGACAAATAAGGACAACAGCCCACTGCAATTACACAGATATAGATATATTTACACAGACATATTTATAAAAACATGCATATATATATATTTGAATATATATATTGTGACAAAAGCACTGGGCAAGTTGTTGATGGGGGTATATATGTCCTAAACTCTTAACTTCTGTGTGGTAATTATGCAGGTAATGAGCAGTGTTGATTGCCAGACCAAAAAATGTGTGAAAAATTGTCTATGTTGATTGCCAGACCACCTGTGAGAGGCTAATAAAAGGTGTGTCAGTTTCTCTGGGCAGTCTCTCACTACCTGGGGAGCAGCCTGACAGACCTGTTGAGAGACACTGCTATGGTTTTATGTAAGTGCTGTATTTAAATGCTATTTTGTGTGAGTTGGACAGTAGGTCCTCCCACCCCTAGAGAGGGAGACTTTTGGTAAGTTAGAGCTAGACAGGCTAGGATTTATTTTTATGATTTTGTTTATTTTGCTACACAAATAAAACTAGCTGTGGGTACTTGCACCAACACCCTGGATTGGTGTGATACTGATTGGCTGCTGCATGCAGAGTGTGGCCATTTACCCAAGGAAACGGCACTCCTTAACCGGATCTTGCGACACATGGTGATCTCCACCATGTGTCGCAAGATCCGGTTAAGGAGTGCCGGATTTAAGTATGGCACTTAAATTTCAGCAATAAACATCTAGGCAACAGCAATTGGCTCTTAAGGTAAGCAGGTGGCAATAACAATTGGCAACAGCACCATGAACGCAAAGCTTTAAAAGAGGTTGTGCAGTGTCTTGCAGCACTGTCTGGAAATGCTTCCCGGACTTCACAACTAGCCCCAGCTCCATACGGGCCAGATGACAAACAATGATGATGTGGAAGCCTATTTAACAACTTTTGAAAGAACAGCTGAGCGAGAAAATTGGCCTAAAGATATGTGTGCAGGTCTGGTGGCACAGCAAAAGGCGTATTTCGAATTAAGCCTTACTGGTGCCCTGGACTATGAAAAACTCCAAACTGAAATTTTAACTCATTTGGGTCATCTAGGGGTAAGAACAGCACCCAGGTTACATTGTAGAAGTCTGCTTGTCCCATTAATCTATATTAAGGTCCTATTTGAGAGAATAGCTATGGATTTGTTTGGACCTCTAATAAAGTTACATCTATATAAACATACAGAGAGAGAGAGAGAGAGATACAGACATATTTATAAAAATATGCATAAATATATATATTTGTAGGGAAACAGAGAGACGGTGGCACTCATGGACAACACCACTAGGTCAATTGACACCAACGTTTCAATCTCTTTAATTTGAGATTTCCCTCAGGGACCACAGATATATAGTTATATATATACACAGACATATTTATAAAAACATGCATATATATCTATCTCTATATATATATATATTGTGACAAAAGCACTGGGGTAGTTGTTGATGGGGGGTATATACTGTATGTCCTAGCTTCTTAACTTCTGTGTGGTAATTATGCAGGTAATGAGCAGTGTCGTTTGCCAAACCAAAAAATGTACAAAAAAGTGTCTATAAATGGTACACTAGGAACTAAACATAACTTGTATTTATATTGCTAACACACTTTTCTTGTGCATTTTTTAATAGAATAGATGGGAAAGATTGAGATTTTCTGTTACACTATGTATTGCTGGCCATTAGAGAAGTTCTGCATTCTTCCATCTCACCTTTTGATTTGTTGTATGAGAGACACCCATGGGGATTGCCGGATAATGCAAGAGACATGGGAGGGGTAACTCCGTCCTTATAAAACTGTTATTAAGCATGCTTCTCAGATGCAGGAAAGAATAGCTGCAGTGGTGCAGATAGTGAGAGAGCACATGGAACAGGTGAAACAAAGGGTGCACAATCACAATGCCCAATTACGCACCTTTGCTCCTGGGGATAGCCTGCTTATTTTGGTTCTCACGTTAGAATGTATTTTTGGCAATGTGGCAAGGACCAGTGCAGTACCCATCTCCCCCTCGTGATCGTGAAAGGGGGCGTGACATCATGCCCGTGAGGCCACATCCTCTGATATACCATTTTGCGGCCATGGCTGTGTGTCTTTTGCAATGCAATCATGGGCGGTACTGTCATGCCCTGATCACATTGCAAAGGCGATCATTAATAATTGGGGGCCACAGTGTGTGTGTGTGTGTGTGTGTGTGTGTGTGTGTATGTATGAGAGAGACACAGTGTTTGTGAGAGGAACAGAGTTTTTGTCAGTTTGAGAGACACAGGGTGTGCATCAGTGTGTGAGAGGCACACAGTATGCATCAGTGTGTGCGAGAGGCACAGAGTATTCATCAGTGTGTGTGAGGCACAGCGTGTGCATCAGTGTGTGTGAGAGACAGTATGCGTCAGTGTGTGCAAGAGGCACAGAGTATGCGTCAGTGTGTGTGAGGCACAGAGTATTCGTCAGTGTGTGTGAGGCACAGAGTATTCGTCAGTGTGTGTGTGAGAGACAGTAAGAGTCAGTGTGTGAGAGAGGCACAGAGTATTCGTCAGTGTGTGAGAGGCACAGAGTATGTGTCAGTGTGTGTGAGGCACAGCGTATGTGTCAGTGTGTGAGAGGCACACAGTATTCGTCAGTGTGTGAGAGGCACAGAGTATGCGTCAGTGTGTTTGAGGCACAGAGTATGCGTCAGTGTGTGCGAGAGGCACAGATTATGCGTCAGTGTGTGCAAGAGGCACAGATTATGCGTCAGTGTGTGTGAGAGGCACAGTGTGTGCGTCAGTGTGTGTGAGAGACACAGGGTGTGCGTCAGTGTGTGAGAGGCACAGAGTATGCATCAGCGTGCGAGAGGCACAGAGTATGCGTCAGTGTATGCGAGAGGCACAGAGTATTTGTCAGTGTGTGTGAGAGGCACAGAAAATGTGTCAGTGTGTGTGAGAGGCACAGAGTGTGCGTCAGTGTGTGTGAGAGGCACAGCGTGTGCATTAGTGTGTGAGAGGCACAGAGTATGCGTCAGTGTGTGTGAGGCACAGAGCATACTTGCCAACTCTCCCTCATTGTCAGGGAGACTCCCTGAAATAGCAGCAATCTCCCTGTCTCCCTGAAGAGTCTACCAATCTCCCTCATTTCACCTTACCCCCCATTATGACACTGTTATATTTAAGAAAAAACAGCGATATGTACATTCAAATGGGATCATTAGTATAATTTCCCTGCATTGGTTAAAAGGCACAATGATCCCTATGGTTACAGGTATTTTCTGAGAAGTGATCAGTGTGTTTTCATCAACAAGTAGATCTTACTAACTACTTTGGGGCTCATTTACATGTGTATGTAAATCAATTTTATGACACGCCCCTCAGATGTAGCCGTCCACGCCCACTTTACAGCCGCGCTCATAGGTGCTGCTTTCACAATCTCCCTGAAATGCGTTTTCAAAAGTAGGCAAGTATGGCACAGAGTATGCATCAGTGTATGGGAGAGGCACAGAGTATGCATCAGTGTGTGTGAGAGACAGTATGCGTCATTGTGTGTGAGGCACAGTGTATGCGTCAGTGTGTGTGAGACACAGAGTATGCGTCAGTGTGTGTGAGACACAGAGTATGCATCAGTGTGTGAGAGGCACAGAGTATTCGTCTGTGTGTGTGAGGCACAGAGTATGCGTCAGTGTGTGTGAGGCACAGAGTATGCGTCAGTATGTGCGAGAGACACAGAGTATTTGTCAGTGTGTGTGAGGCACAGAGTATGCGTCAGTGTGTGAGGCACAGAGTATGCCTCAGTGTGTGTGAAAGGCACAGAGTATGCGTCAGTGTGTGTGAGAGGCACAGAGTATGCGAGAGGCACAGAGTATTCGTCAGTGTGTGTGAGGCACAGAGTATGCATCAGTGTGTGCGAGAGGCACAGAGTATTTTTCAGTGTGTGTGAGGCACAGAGTATGCGTCAGTATGTGTGAGGCACAGAGTATACGTCAGTGTGTGTGAGAGGCACAGCGTGTGTGTCAGTGTTTGTGAGAGGCACAGAGTATGTGTCAGTGTGTGTGAGAGGCACAGAGTATTCGTCAGTGTGTGTGAGGCACAGAGTATGCGTCAGTGTGTGTGAGGCACAGAGTATGCGTCAGTGTGTGTGTGGCACAGAGTTTGCGTCAGTGTGTGTGAGAGGCACAGAGTATGCGTCAGTGTGTGTGAGAGGCACAGAGTATGCATCAGTGTGTGTGAGAGACACAGGGTGTGCGTCAGTGTGTGAGAGGCACAGAGTGTACGTCAGTGTGTGTGAGAGGCACAGCGTGTGCATTAGTGTGTGAGAGGCACAGAGTATGCGTCAGTGTGTGTGAGGCACTGAGTATGCGTCAGTGTGTGTGAGAGGCACAGAGTATGCGCCAGTGTGTGTGAGAGGCACAGAGAATGCGTCAGTGTGTGTGAGAGACACAGGGTGTGCGTCAGTGTGTGAGAGGCACAGAGTGTATGTCAGTGTGTGTGAGAGGCACAGCGTGTGCATTAGTTTGTGAGAGGCACAGAGTATTCGTCAGTGTGTGAGGCACAGAGTATGCGTCAGAGTGTGTGAGGCACAGAGTATACGTCAGTGTGTGTGTGGCACAGAGTATGCCTCAGTGTGTGTGAGAGGCACAGAGTATGCGTCAGTGTGTGTGAGAGGCACAGAGTATGCGAGAGGCACAGAGTATTCATCAGTGTGTGTGAGGCACAGAGAATGCATCAGTGTGTGTGAGAGGCACAGAGTATTTGTCAGTGTGTGTGAGGCACAGAGTATGCATCAGTATGTGTGAGGCACAGAGTATACGTCAGTGTGTGTGAGAGGCACAGAGCATGCGTCAGTGTGTGTGAGAGGCACAGCGTGTGCGTCAGTGTGTGTGAGAGGCACAGAGTATACGTCAGTGTGTGTGAGAGGCACAGAGTATGCGTCAGTGTGTGTGAGAGGCACAGCGTGTGCGTCAGTGTGTGTGAGAGGCACAGAGTATGCGTCAGTGTGTGTGAGAGGCACAGAGTATGCGTGATTGTGTGTGAGAGGCACAGAGTATGCATCAGTGTATGTGAGAGGCACAGAGTATGCGTCAGTGTGTGTGAGAGACACAGGGTGTGCGTCAGTGTGTGAGAGGCACAGAGTGTATGTCAGTGTGTGTGAGAGGCACAGCGTGTGCATTAGTTTGTGAGAGGCACAGAGTATTCGTCAGTGTGTGAGGCACAGAGTATGCGTCAGTGTGTGTGAGGCACAGAGTATGCGTCAGTGTGTGTGTGGCACAGAGTATGCCTCAGTGTGTGTGAGAGGCACAGAGTATGCGTCAGTGTGTGTGAGAGGCACAGAGTATGCGAGAGGCACAGAGTATTCGTCAGTGTGTGTGAGGCACAGAGAATGCATCAGTGTGTGTGAGAGGCACAGAGTATTTGTCAGTGTGTGTGAGGCACAGAGTATGCATCAGTATGTGTGAGGCACAGAGTATACGTCAGTGTGTGTGAGAGGCACAGAGCATGCGTCAGTGTGTGTGAGAGGCACAGAGTATGCATCAGTGTGTGTGAGAGACAGTATGCATCATTGTGTGTGAGGCACAGTGTATGCGTCAGTGTGTGTGAGACACAGAGTATGCATCAGTGTGTGTGAGAGGCACAGAGTATTTGTCAGTGTGTGTGAGGCACAGAGTATGCGTCAGTGTGTGTGAGAGGCACAGAGTATGCATCAGTGTGTGTGAGAGACACAGGGTGTGCGTCAGTGTGTGAGAGGCACAGAGTGTACGTCAGTGTGTGTGAGAGGCACAGCATGTGCATTAGTGTGTGAGAGGCACAGAGTATGAGTCAGTGTGTGTGAGGCACTGAGTATGCGTCAGTGTGTGTGAGAGGCACAGAGTATGCGTCAGTGTGTGTGAGAGGCACAGAGTATGCGTCAGTGTGTGTGAGAGACACAGGGTGTGCGTCAGTGTGTGTGAGGCACAGAGTATGCGTCAGTGTGTGTGTGGCACAGAGTATGCCTCAGTGTGTGTGAGAGGCACAGAGTATGCGTCAGTGTGTGTGAGAGGCACAGAGTATGCGAGAGGCACAGAGTATTCGTCAGTGTGTGTGAGGCACAGAGAATGCATCAGTGTGTGTGAGAGGCACAGAGTATTTGTCAGTGTGTGTGAGAGGCACAGAGTATGCGTCAGTGTGTGTGAGAGGCACAGAGTATGCGTGATTGTGTGTGAGAGGCACAGAGTATGCATCAGTGTATGTGAGAGGCACAGAGTATGCATCAGTGTGTGTGAGAGACAGTATGCGTCATTGTGTGTGAGGCACAGTGTATGCGTCAGTGTGTGTGAGACACAGAGTATGCGTCAGTGTGTGTGAGACACAGAGTATGCATCAGTGTGTGAGAGGCACAGAGTATTCGTCTGTGTGTGTGAGGCACAGAGTATGCGTCAGTGTGTGTGAGGCACAGAGTATGCGTCAGTATGTGCGAGAGGCACAGAGTATTTGTCAGTGTGTGTGAGGCACAGAGTATGCGTCAGTGTGTGAGGCACAGAGTATGCCTCAGTGTGTGTGAAAGGCACAGAGTATGCGTCAGTGTGTGTGAGAGGCACAGAGTATGCGAGAGGCACAGAGTATTCGTCAGTGTGTGTGAGGCACAGAGTATGCATCAGTGTGTGCGAGAGGCACAGAGTATTTTTCAGTGTGTGTGAGGCACAGAGTATGCGTCAGTATGTGTGAGGCACAGAGTATACGTCAGTGTGTGTGAGAGGCACAGCGTGTGTGTCAGTGTTTGTGAGAGGCACAGAGTATGTGTCAGTGTGTGTGAGAGGCACAGAGTATTCGTCAGTGTGTGTGAGGCACAGAGTATGCGTCAGTGTGTGTGAGGCACAGAGTATGCGTCAGTGTGTGTGTGGCACAGAGTTTGCGTCAGTGTGTGTGAGAGGCACAGAGTATGCGTCAGTGTGTGTGAGAGGCACAGAGTATGCATCAGTGTGTGTGAGAGACACAGGGTGTGCGTCAGTGTGTGAGAGGCACAGAGTGTACGTCAGTGTGTGTGAGAGGCACAGCGTGTGCATTAGTGTGTGAGAGGCACAGAGTATGCGTCAGTGTGTGTGAGGCACTGAGTATGCGTCAGTGTGTGTGAGAGGCACAGAGTATGCGCCAGTGTGTGTGAGAGGCACAGAGAATGCGTCAGTGTGTGTGAGAGACACAGGGTGTGCGTCAGTGTGTGAGAGGCACAGAGTGTATGTCAGTGTGTGTGAGAGGCACAGCGTGTGCATTAGTTTGTGAGAGGCACAGAGTATTCGTCAGTGTGTGAGGCACAGAGTATGCGTCAGAGTGTGTGAGGCACAGAGTATACGTCAGTGTGTGTGTGGCACAGAGTATGCCTCAGTGTGTGTGAGAGGCACAGAGTATGCGTCAGTGTGTGTGAGAGGCACAGAGTATGCGAGAGGCACAGAGTATTCATCAGTGTGTGTGAGGCACAGAGAATGCATCAGTGTGTGTGAGAGGCACAGAGTATTTGTCAGTGTGTGTGAGGCACAGAGTATGCATCAGTATGTGTGAGGCACAGAGTATACGTCAGTGTGTGTGAGAGGCACAGAGCATGCGTCAGTGTGTGTGAGAGGCACAGCGTGTGCGTCAGTGTGTGTGAGAGGCACAGAGTATACGTCAGTGTGTGTGAGAGGCACAGAGTATGCGTCAGTGTGTGTGAGAGGCACAGCGTGTGCGTCAGTGTGTGTGAGAGGCACAGAGTATGCGTCAGTGTGTGTGAGAGGCACAGAGTATGCGTGATTGTGTGTGAGAGGCACAGAGTATGCATCAGTGTATGTGAGAGGCACAGAGTATGCGTCAGTGTGTGTGAGAGACACAGGGTGTGCGTCAGTGTGTGAGAGGCACAGAGTGTATGTCAGTGTGTGTGAGAGGCACAGCGTGTGCATTAGTTTGTGAGAGGCACAGAGTATTCGTCAGTGTGTGAGGCACAGAGTATGCGTCAGTGTGTGTGAGGCACAGAGTATGCGTCAGTGTGTGTGTGGCACAGAGTATGCCTCAGTGTGTGTGAGAGGCACAGAGTATGCGTCAGTGTGTGTGAGAGGCACAGAGTATGTGAGAGGCACAGAGTATTCGTCAGTGTGTGTGAGGCACAGAGAATGCATCAGTGTGTGTGAGAGGCACAGAGTATTTGTCAGTGTGTGTGAGGCACAGAGTATGCATCAGTATGTGTGAGGCACAGAGTATACGTCAGTGTGTGTGAGAGGCACAGAGCATGCGTCAGTGTGTGTGAGAGGCACAGTGTATGCGTCAGTGTGTGTGAGACACAGAGTATGCATCAGTGTGTGTGAGAGGCACAGAGTATTTGTCAGTGTGTGTGAGGCACAGAGTATGCGTCAGTGTGTGTGAGAGGCACAGAGTATGCATCAGTGTGTGTGAGAGACACAGGGTGTGCGTCAGTGTGTGAGAGGCACAGAGTGTACGTCAGTGTGTGTGAGAGGCACAGCATGTGCATTAGTGTGTGAGAGGCACAGAGTATGAGTCAGTGTGTGTGAGGCACTGAGTATGCGTCAGTGTGTGTGAGAGGCACAGAGTATGCGTCAGTGTGTGTGAGAGGCACAGAGTATGCGTCAGTGTGTGTGAGAGACACAGGGTGTGCGTCAGTGTGTGTGAGGCACAGAGTATGCGTCAGTGTGTGTGTGGCACAGAGTATGCCTCAGTGTGTGTGAGAGGCACAGAGTATGCGTCAGTGTGTGTGAGAGGCACAGAGTATGCGAGAGGCACAGAGTATTCGTCAGTGTGTGTGAGGCACAGAGAATGCATCAGTGTGTGTGAGAGGCACAGAGTATTTGTCAGTGTGTGTGAGAGGCACAGAGTATGCGTCAGTGTGTGTGAGAGGCACAGAGTATGCGTGATTGTGTGTGAGAGGCACAGAGTATGCATCAGTGTATGTGAGAGGCACAGAGTATGCATCAGTGTGTGTGAGAGACAGTATGCATCATTGTGTGTGAGGCACAGTGTATGCGTCAGTGTGTGTGAGACACAGAGTATGCATCAGTGTGTGTGAGAGGCACAGAGTATTTGTCAGTGTGTGTGAGGCACAGAGTATGCGTCAGTGTGTGTGAGAGGCACAGAGTATGCATCAGTGTGTGTGAGAGACACAGGGTGTGCGTCAGTGTGTGAGAGGCACAGAGTGTACGTCAGTGTGTGTGAGAGGCACAGCATGTGCATTAGTGTGTGAGAGGCACAGAGTATGCGTCAGTGTGTGTGAGGCACTGAGTATGCGTCAGTGTGTGTGAGAGGCACAGAGTATGCGTCAGTGTGTGTGAGAGACACAGGGTGTGCGTCAGTGTGTGAGAGGCACAGAGTGTATGTCAGTGTGTGTGAGAGGCACAGCGTGTGCATTAGTTTGTGAGAGGCACAGAGTATGCGTCAGTGTGTGTGAGGCACAGAGTATGCGTCAGTGTGTGTGAGGCACAGAGTATGCGTCAGTGTGTGTGAGGCACAGAGTATTTTTCAGTGTGTGTGAGGCACAGAGTATGCGTCAGCATGTGTGAGGCACAGAGTATACGTCAGTGTGTGTGAGAGGCACAGCGTGTGCGTCAGTGTTTGTGAGAGGCACAGAGTATGTGTCAGTGTGTGTGAGAGGCACAGAGTATTCGTCAGTGTGTGAGGCACAGAGTATGCGTCAGTGTGTGTGTGGCACAGAGTATGCGTCAGTGTGTGTGAGAGGCACAGAGTATGCGTCAGTGTGTGTGAGAGACACGATGTGCGTCAGTGTGTGAGAGGCACAGAGTGTACGTCAGTGTGTGTGAGAGGCACAGCGTGTGCATTAGTGTGTGAGAGGCACAGAGTATGCGTCAGTGTGTGTGAGGCACAGAGTATACGTCAGTGTGTGTGAGGCACAGAGTATGCGTCAGTGTGTGTGTGGCACAGAGTATGCGTCAGTGTGTGCGAGAGGCACACAGTATGCGTCAGTGTGTGTGAGAGACATAGGGTGTGCATCAGTGTGTGAGAGGCACAGAGTGTACGTCAGTGTGTGTGAGAGGCACAGCGTGTGCATTAGTGTGTGAGAGGCACAGAGTATTCGTCAGTGTGTGAGGCACAGAGTATGCATCAGTGTGTGTGAGGCACAGAGTATGCGTCAGTGTGTGTGTGGCACAGAGTATGCCTCAGTGTGTGTGAGAGGCACAGAGTATGCGTCAGTGTGTGTGAGAGGCACAGAGTAAGCGAGAGGCACAGAGTATTCGTCAGTGTGTGTGTGGCACAGAGTATGCCTCAGTGTGTGTGAGAGGCACAGAGTATGCGTCAGTGTGTGTGAGAGGCACAGAGTATGCGAGAGGCACAGAGTATTCGTCAGTGTGTGTGAGGCACAGATAATGCATCAGTGTGTGTGAGAGGCACAGAGTATTTGTCAGTGTGTGTGAGGCACAGAGTATGCGTCAGTATGTGTGAGGCACAGAGTATACCTCAGTGTGTGTGAGAGGCACAGAGCATGCGTCAGTGTGTGTGAGAGGCACAGCGTGTGCGTCAGTGTGTGTGAGAGGCACAGAGTATTCGTCAGTGTGTGTGAGAAGCACAGAGTATGCGTCAGTGTGTGTGAGAGGCACAGCGTGTGCGTCAGTGTGTGTGAGAGGCACAGAGTATACGTCAGTGTGTGTGAGAGGCACAGAGTATGCGTCAGTGTGTGTGAGAGGCACAGAGTTTGCATCAGTGTATGTGAGAGGCACAGAGTATGCATCAGTGTGTGTGAGACACAGTATGCGTCATTGTGTGTGAGGCACAGTGTTTGCGTCAGTGTGTGTGAGACACAGAGTATGCATCAGTGTGTGTGAGAGGCACAGAGTATTTGTCAGTGTGTGTGAAGCACAGAGTATGCATCAGTGTGTGTGAGGCACAGAGTATGCCTCAGTGTGTGTGAAAGGCACAGAGTATGCGTCAGTGTGTGTGAGAGGCAAAGAGTATGCGAGAGGCACAGAGTATTCGTCAGTGTGTGTGAGGCACAGAGTATGCATCAGTGTGTGTGAGAGGCACAGAGTATTTTTCAGTGTGTGTGAGGCACAGAGTATGCGTCAGCATGTGTGAGGCACAGAGTATACGTCAGTGTGTGTGAGAGGCACAGCGTGTGCGTCAGTGTTTGTGAGAGGCACAGAGTATGTGTCAGTGTGTGTGAGAGGCACAGAGTATTCGTCAGTGTGTGAGGCACAGAGTATGCGTCAGTGTGTGGGAGGCACAGAGTATGCATCAGTGTGTGTGTGGCACAGAGTATGCGTCAGTGTGTGTGAGAGGCACAGAGTATGCGTCAGTGTGTGTGAGAGACACAGGGTGTGCGTCAGTGTGTGAGAGGCACAGAGTGTACGTCAGTGTGTGTGAGAGGCACAGCGTGTGCATTAGTGTGTGAGTGGCACAGAGTATGCGTCAGTGTGTGTGAGGCACAGAGTATGCGTCAGTGTGTGTGAGGCACAGAGTATGCATCAGTGTGTGTGAGGCACAGAGTATGCGTCAGTGTGTGTGTGTGGCACAAAGTATGCGTCAGTGTGTGTGAGAGGCACACAGTATGCGTCAGTGTGTGTGAGAGACATAGGGTGTGCGTCAGTGTGTGAGAGGCACAGAGTGTTCGTCAGTGTGTGTGAGAGGCACAGCGTGTGCATTAGTGTGTGACAGGCACAGAGTATTCGTCTGTGTGTGAGGCACAGAGTATGCGTCAGTGTGTGTGAGGCACAGAGTATGCGTCAGTGTGTGTGTGGCACAGAGTATGCCTCAGTGTGTGTGAGAGGCACAGAGTATGCGTCAGTGTGTGTGAGAGGCACAGAGTATGCGAGAGGCACAGAGTATTCGTCAGTGTGTGTGAGGCACAGAGTATGCATCAGTGTGTGTGAGAGGCACAGAGTATTTGTCAGTGTGTGTGAGGCACAGAGTATGCGTCAGTATGTGTGAGGCACAGAGTATACGTCAGTGTGTGTGAGAGGCACAGAGCATGCGTCAGTGTGTGTGAGAGGCACAGCGTGTGCGTCAGTGTGTGTGAGAGGCACAGCGTATACGTCAGTGTGTGTGAGAGGCACAGAGTATACGTCAGTGTGTGTGAGAGGCACAGAGTATGTGTCAGTGTGTGTGAGAGGCACAGCGTGTGCGTCAGTGTGTGTGAGGCACAGAGTATGCGTCAGTGTGTGGGAGGCACAGAGTATGCGTCAGTGTGCGTGTTGCACAGAGAATGCGTCAGTGTGTGTGAGAGGCACAGAGTATGCATCAGTGTGTGTGAGAGGCACAGAGTGTATGTCAGTGTGTGTGAGAGGCACAGAGTATGAATCAGTGTGTGTGAGAGGCACAGAGTATGCGTCAGTGTGTGTGAGGCACAGAGTATGCGTCAGTGTGTGTGTGGCACAGAGTATGCCTCAGTGTGTGTGAGAGGCACAGAGTATGCGTCAGTGTGTGTGAGAGGCACAGAGTATGCGAGAGGCACAGAGTATTCGTCAGTGTGTGTGAGGCACAGAGTATTTGTCAGTGTGTCTGAGGCACAGAGTATGCATCAGTATGTGAGAGGCACAGAGTATGCGTCACTGTGTGTGAGAGGCACAGAGTATGCATCAGTGTGTGTGAGAGGCACAGAGTATTTGTCAGTGTGTGTGAGGCACAGAGTATGTGTCAGTGTGCGTGTTGCACAGAGAATGCGTCAGTGTGTGTGAGAGGCACAGAGTATGCGTCAGTGTGTGTGAGAGGCACAGCGTGTACGTCAGTGTGTGTGAGAGGCACAGAGTATGCGTCAGTGTGTGTGAGGCACAGAGTATGCGTCAGTGTGTGTGTGTGGCACAAAGTATGCGTCAGTGTGTGTGAGAGGCACACAGTATGCGTCAGTGTGTGTGAGAGACATAGGGTGTGCGTCAGTGTGTGAGAGGCACAGAGTGTTCGTCAGTGTGTGTGAGAGGCACAGCGTGTGCATTAGTGTGTGACAGGCACAGAGTATTCGTCTGTGTGTGAGGCACAGAGTATGCGTCAGTGTGTGTGAGGCACAGAGTATGCGTCAGTGTGTGTGTGGCACAGAGTATGCCTCAGTGTGTGTGTGAGGCACAGAGTATGCGTCAGTGTGTGGGAGGCACAGAGTATGCGTCAGTGTGCGTGTTGCACAGAGAATGCGTCAGTGTGTGTGAGAGGCACAGAGTATGCATCAGTGTGTGTGAGAGGCACAGAGTGTATGTCAGTGTGTGTGAGAGGCACAGAGTATGAATCAGTGTGTGTGAGAGGCACAGAGTATGCGTCAGTGTGTGTGAGGCACAGAGTATGCGTCAGTGTGTTTCTGGCACAGAGTATGCCTCAGTGTGTGTGAGAGGCACAGAGTATGCGTCAGTGTGTGTGAGAGGCACAGAGTATGCGAGAGGCACAGAGTATTCGTCAGTGTGTGTGAGGCACAGAGTATTTGTCAGTGTGTCTGAGGCACAGAGTATGCATCAGTATGTGAGAGGCACAGAGTATACGTCAGTGTGTGTGAGAGGCACAGAGTATGCGTCACTGTGTGTGAGAGGCACAGAGTATGCATCAGTGTGTGTGAGAGGCACAGAGTATTTGTCAGTGTGTGTGAGGCACAGAGTATGTGTCAGTGTGCGTGTTGCACAGAGAATGCGTCAGTGTGTGTGAGAGGCACAGAGTATGCGTCAGTGTGTGTGAGAGGCACAGAGTATGCGAGAGGCACAGAGTATACGTCAGTGTGTGTGAGGCACAGAGTATGCGTCAGTGTGTGTGTGGCACAGAGTATGCGTCAGTGTGTGCGAGAGGCACACAGTATGCGTCAGTGTGTGTGAGAGACATAGGGTGTGCATCAGTGTGTGAGAGGCACAGAGTGTACGTCAGTGTGTGTGAGAGGCACAGCGTGTGCATTAGTGTGTGAGAGGCACAGAGTATTCGTCAGTGTGTGAGGCACAGAGTATGCATCAGTGTGTGTGAGGCACAGAGTATGCGTCAGTGTGTGTGTGGCACAGAGTATGCCTCAGTGTGTGTGAGAGGCACAGAGTATGCGTCAGTGTGTGTGAGAGGCACAGAGTAAGCGAGAGGCACAGAGTATTCGTCAGTGTGTGTGTGGCACAGAGTATGCCTCAGTGTGTGTGAGAGGCACAGAGTATGCGTCAGTGTGTGTGAGAGGCACAGAGTATGCGAGAGGCACAGAGTATTCGTCAGTGTGTGTGAGGCACAGATAATGCATCAGTGTGTGTGAGAGGCACAGAGTATTTGTCAGTGTGTGTGAGGCACAGAGTATGCGTCAGTATGTGTGAGGCACAGAGTATACCTCAGTGTGTGTGAGAGGCACAGAGCATGCGTCAGTGTGTGTGAGAGGCACAGCGTGTGCGTCAGTGTGTGTGAGAGGCACAGAGTATTCGTCAGTGTGTGTGAGAAGCACAGAGTATGCGTCAGTGTGTGTGAGAGGCACAGCGTGTGCGTCAGTGTGTGTGAGAGGCACAGAGTATACGTCAGTGTGTGTGAGAGGCACAGAGTATGTGTCAGTGTGTGTGAGAGGCACAGAGTTTGCATCAGTGTATGTGAGAGGCACAGAGTATGCATCAGTGTGTGTGAGACACAGTATGCGTCATTGTGTGTGAGGCACAGTGTTTGCGTCAGTGTGTGTGAGACACAGAGTATGCATCAGTGTGTGTGAGAGGCACAGAGTATTTGTCAGTGTGTGTGAAGCACAGAGTATGCATCAGTGTGTGTGAGGCACAGAGTATGCCTCAGTGTGTGTGAAAGGCACAGAGTATGCGTCAGTGTGTGTGAGAGGCAAAGAGTATGCGAGAGGCACAGAGTATTCGTCAGTGTGTGTGAGGCACAGAGTATGCATCAGTGTGTGTGAGAGGCACAGAGTATTTTTCAGTGTGTGTGAGGCACAGAGTATGCGTCAGCATGTGTGAGGCACAGAGTATACGTCAGTGTGTGTGAGAGGCACAGCGTGTGCGTCAGTGTTTGTGAGAGGCACAGAGTATGTGTCAGTGTGTGTGAGAGGCACAGAGTATTCGTCAGTGTGTGAGGCACAGAGTATGCGTCAGTGTGTGGGAGGCACAGAGTATGCATCAGTGTGTGTGTGGCACAGAGTATGCGTCAGTGTGTGTGAGAGGCACAGAGTATGCGTCAGTGTGTGTGAGAGACACAGGGTGTGCGTCAGTGTGTGAGAGGCACAGAGTGTACGTCAGTGTGTGTGAGAGGCACAGCGTGTGCATTAGTGTGTGAGTGGCACAGAGTATGCGTCAGTGTGTGTGAGGCACAGAGTATGCGTCAGTGTGTGTGAGGCACAGAGTATGCATCAGTGTGTGTGAGGCACAGAGTATGCGTCAGTGTGTGTGTGTGGCACAAAGTATGCGTCAGTGTGTGTGAGAGGCACACAGTATGCGTCAGTGTGTGTGAGAGACATAGGGTGTGCGTCAGTGTGTGAGAGGCACAGAGTGTTCGTCAGTGTGTGTGAGAGGCACAGCGTGTGCATTAGTGTGTGACAGGCACAGAGTATTCGTCTGTGTGTGAGGCACAGAGTATGCGTCAGTGTGTGTGAGGCACAGAGTATGCGTCAGTGTGTGTGTGGCACAGAGTATGCCTCAGTGTGTGTGAGAGGCACAGAGTATGCGTCAGTGTGTGTGAGAGGCACAGAGTATGCGAGAGGCACAGAGTATTCGTCAGTGTGTGTGAGGCACAGAGTATGCATCAGTGTGTGTGAGAGGCACAGAGTATTTGTCAGTGTGTGTGAGAGGCACAGAGCATGCGTCAGTGTGTGTGAGAGGCACAGCGTGTGCGTCAGTGTGTGTGAGAGGCACAGCGTATACGTCAGTGTGTGTGAGAGGCACAGAGTATACGTCAGTGTGTGTGAGAGGCACAGAGTATGTGTCAGTGTGTGTGAGAGGCACAGCGTGTGCGTCAGTGTGTGTGAGGCACAGAGTATGCGTCAGTGTGTGGGAGGCACAGAGTATGCGTCAGTGTGCGTGTTGCACAGAGAATGCGTCAGTGTGTGTGAGAGGCACAGAGTATGCATCAGTGTGTGTGAGAGGCACAGAGTGTATGTCAGTGTGTGTGAGAGGCACAGAGTATGAATCAGTGTGTGTGAGAGGCACAGAGTATGCGTCAGTGTGTGTGAGGCACAGAGTATGCGTCAGTGTGTGTGTGGCACAGAGTATGCGTCAGTGTGTGTGAGAGGCACAGAGTATGCGTCAGTGTGTGTGAGAGGCACAGAGTATGCGAGAGGCACAGAGTATTCGTCAGTGTGTGTGAGGCACAGAGTATTTGTCAGTGTGTCTGAGGCACAGAGTATGCATCAGTATGTGAGAGGCACAGAGTATACGTCAGTGTGTGTGAGAGGCACAGAGTATGCGTCACTGTGTGTGAGAGGCACAGAGTATGCATCAGTGTGTGTGAGAGGCACAGAGTATTTGTCAGTGTGTGTGAGGCACAGAGTATGTGTCAGTGTGCGTGTTGCACAGAGAATGCGTCAGTGTGTGTGAGAGGCACAGAGTATGCGTCAGTGTGTGTGAGAGGCACAGCGTGTACGTCAGTGTGTGTGAGAGGCACAGAGTATGCGTCAGTGTGTGTGAGGCACAGAGTATGCGTCAGTGTGTGTGTGTGGCACAAAGTATGCGTCAGTGTGTGTGAGAGGCACACAGTATGCGTCAGTGTGTGTGAGAGACATAGGGTGTGCGTCAGTGTGTGAGAGGCACAGAGTGTTCGTCAGTGTGTGTGAGAGGCACAGCGTGTGCATTAGTGTGTGACAGGCACAGAGTATTCGTCTGTGTGTGAGGCACAGAGTATGCGTCAGTGTGTGTGAGGCACAGAGTATGCGTCAGTGTGTGTGTGGCACAGAGTATGCCTCAGTGTGTGTGTGAGGCACAGAGTATGCGTCAGTGTGTGGGAGGCACAGAGTATGCGTCAGTGTGCGTGTTGCACAGAGAATGCGTCAGTGTGTGTGAGAGGCACAGAGTATGCATCAGTGTGTGTGAGAGGCACAGAGTGTATGTCAGTGTGTGTGAGAGGCACAGAGTATGAATCAGTGTGTGTGAGAGGCACAGAGTATGAATCAGTGTGTGTGAGAGGCACAGAGTATGCGTCAGTGTGTGTGAGGCACAGAGTATGCGTCAGTGTGTGTGTGGCACAGAGTATGCCTCAGTGTGTGTGAGAGGCACAGAGTATGCGTCAGTGTGTGTGAGAGGCACAGAGTATGCGAGAGGCACAGAGTATTCGTCAGTGTGTGTGAGGCACAGAGTATTTGTCAGTGTGTCTGAGGCACAGAGTATGCATCAGTATGTGAGAGGCACAGAGTATACGTCAGTGTGTGTGAGAGGCACAGAGTATGCGTCACTGTGTGTGAGAGGCACAGAGTATGCATCAGTGTGTGTGAGAGGCACAGAGTATTTGTCAGTGTGTGTGAGGCACAGAGTATGTGTCAGTGTGCGTGTTGCACAGAGAATGCGTCAGTGTGTGTGAGAGGCACAGAGTATGCATCAGTGTGTGTGAGAGGCACAGAGTGTATGTCAGTGTGTGTGAGAGGCACAGAGTATGAATCAGTGTGTGTGAGAGGCACAGAGTATGCGTCAGTGTGTGTGAGGCACAGAGTATGCGTCAGTGTGTGTGTGGCACAGAGTATGCCTCAGTGTGTGTGAGAGGCACAGAGTATGCGTCAGTGTGTGTGAGAGGCACAGAGTATGCGAGAGGCACAGAGTATTCGTCAGTGTGTGTGAGGCACAGAGTAGTTGTCAGTGTGTCTGAGGCACAGAGTATGCATCAGTATGTGAGAGGCACAGAGTATGCATCAGTGTGTGTGAGAGGCACAGAGTATGCATCAGTGTGTGTGAGAGGCACAGAGTATGTGTCAGTGTGTGTGAGGCACAGAGTATGCGTCAGTGTGTGTGTGAGGCACAGAGTATACGTCAGTGTGTGTGAGAGGCACAGAGCATGCGTCAGTGTGTGTGAGAGGCACAGCGTGTGCGTCAGTGTGTGTGAGAGGCACAGCGTATACGTCAGTGTGTGTGAGAGGCACAGAGTATACGTCAGTGTGTGTGAGAGGCACAGAGTATGTGTCAGTGTGTGTGAGAGGCACAGCGTGTGCGTCAGTGTGTGTGAGGCACAGAGTATGCGTCAGTGTGTGGGAGGCACAGAGTATGCGTCAGTGTGCGTGTTGCACAGAGAATGCGTCAGTGTGTGTGAGAGGCACAGAGTATGCATCAGTGTGTGTGAGAGGCACAGAGTGTATGTCAGTGTGTGTGAGAGGCACAGAGTATGAATCAGTGTGTGTGAGAGGCACAGAGTATGCGCCAGTGTGTGTGAGGCACAGAGTATGCGTCAGTGTGTGTGTGGCACAGAGTATGCCTCAGTGTGTGTGAGAGGCACAGAGTATGCGTCAGTGTGTGTGAGAGGCACAGAGTATGCGAGAGGCACAGAGTATTCGTCAGTGTGTGTGAGGCACAGAGTATTTGTCAGTGTGTCTGAGGCACAGAGTATGCATCAGTATGTGAGAGGCACAGAGTATACGTCAGTGTGTGTGAGAGGCACAGAGTATGCGTCACTGTGTGTGAGAGGCACAGAGTATGCATCAGTGTGTGTGAGAGGCACAGAGTATTTGTCAGTGTGTGTGAGGCACAGAGTATGTGTCAGTGTGTGAGGCACAGAGTATACGTCAGTGTGTGTGAGAGGCACAGAGTATGCGTCAGTGTGTGTGAGAGGCACAGCGTGTACGTCAGTGTGTGTGAGAGGCACAGAGTATGCGTCAGTGTGTGTGAGGCACAGAGTATGCGTCAGTGTGTGTGAGGCACAGAGTATGCGTCAGTGTGTGTGAGAGGCACAGAGTATACGTCAGTGTGTGTGAGAGGCACAGAGCATGCGTCAGTGTGTGTGAGAGGCACAGCGTGTGCGTCAGTGTGTGTGAGAGGCACAGCGTATACGTCAGTGTGTGTGAGAGGCACAGAGTATACGTCAGTGTGTGTGAGAGGCACAGAGTATGTGTCAGTGTGTGTGAGAGGCACAGCGTGTGCGTCAGTGTGTGTGAGGCACAGAGTATGCGTCAGTGTGTGGGAGGCACAGAGTATGCGTCAGTGTGCGTGTTGCACAGAGAATGCGTCAGTGTGTGTGAGAGGCACAGAGTATGCATCAGTGTGTGTGAGAGGCACAGAGTGTATGTCAGTGTGTGTGAGAGGCACAGAGTATGAATCAGTGTGTGTGAGAGGCACAGAGTATGCGTCAGTGTGTGTGAGGCACAGAGTATGCGTCAGTGTGTGTGTGGCACAGAGTATGCCTCAGTGTGTGTGAGAGGCACAGAGTATGCGTCAGTGTGTGTGAGAGGCACAGAGTATGCGAGAGGCACAGAGTATTCGTCAGTGTGTGTGAGGCACAGAGTATTTGTCAGTGTGTCTGAGGCACAGAGTATGCATCAGTATGTGAGAGGCACAGAGTATACGTCAGTGTGTGTGAGAGGCACAGAGTATGCGTCACTGTGTGTGAGAGGCACAGAGTATGCATCAGTGTGTGTGAGAGGCACAGAGTATTTGTCAGTGTGTGTGAGGCACAGAGTATGTGTCAGTGTGTGAGGCACAGAGTATACGTCAGTGTGTGTGAGAGGCACAGAGTATGCGTCAGTGTGTGTGAGAGGCACAGCGTGTGCGTCAGTGTGTGTGAGAGGCACAGAGTATGCGTCAGTGTGTGTGAGGCACAGAGTATGCGTCAGTGTGTGTGAGGCACAGAGTATGCGTCAGTGTGTGTGACGCACAGAGTATGCGTCAGTGTGTGTGAGAGGCACAGAGTATTCGTCAGTGTGTGTGAGAGACACAGGGTGTGCGTCAGTGTGTGAGAGGCACAGAGTGTATGTCAGTGTGTGTGAGAGGCACAGAGTATGAAACAGTGTGTGTGAGAGGCACAGAGTATGCGTCAGTGTGTGAGAGGCACAGAGTGTGCGTCAGTGTGTGTGAGGCACAGAGTATTCGTCAGTGTGTGAGAGGCACAGAGTATGCGTCAGTGTGTGAGAGGCACAGAGTGTGCGTCAGTTTGTGTGAGGCACAGAGTATGCGTCAGTGTGTGTGAGAGACACAGGGTGTACGTCAGTGTGTGTGAGAGACACAGGGTGTGCATCAGTGTGTGTGAGGCACAGAGTATGCGTCAGTGTGTGAGAGGCACAGAGTATGCGTCAGTGTGTGTGAGAGGCACAGTGTGTGCGTCAGTGTGTGTGAGAGGCACAGAGTATGCGTCAGTGTGTGTGAGAGGCACAGAGTATGCGTCAGTGTGTGTGTGAGACACAGAGTATGCGTCAGTGTGTGTGAGAGGCACAGAGTGTGCGTCAGTGTGTGAGAGGCACAGAGTGTATGTCAGTGTGTGTGAGAGGCACAGAGTATGAAACAGTGTGTGTGAGAGGCACAGAGTATGCGTCAGTGTGTGAGAGGCACAGAGTATGCGTCAGTGTGTGAGAGGCACAGAGTATGTGTCAGTGTGTGAGAGGCACAGAGTGTGCGTCAGTGTCTGAGAGGCACAGCATGTGCATCAGTATGTGAGAGGCACAGTGTGTGTGAGAAAGACAGATGTTTGTGAGAGAACCAGAGAGATTAAGAAATGAAAGGGGCACAGAGTATTTTCTGTACAGCATGTTAGATGCAGGAGATGCAACTGAATTTGTAATCCACAATGTATACGCACGACTAGTGAGTAATTCTGGCTACACACCAATGAAATGGTTCTCTTGCTGCATTCGAATAGTTGCCACCCAGAAATGACCATATAGCGGCCGATGCGATGCATACAACCCTGAAGGATTTGTATGTTCACAAAGAGGCATATGAAGTCTCAGACGTATGCGCAGTATGTGAAAGCTCGCTAGATGCAGCTACATTGGAAGTTGCATATGACTCAGAATGAAGCCCAAGTACATATCTCAGGCAGTAACTGGGCTGTAACGAATGCTACAGAGATTAGGACCAATTTACTTTCAGTTCTGCATCTGCCTCTTTATAATCAAATTTTAATGTCACGTAGTTTAACTGGACTTTAGTATAACAATTATTGTTAGTACGGGTTTTATATGATCATATATAATAAAAAATGTTTATGCCAGTAACCCTGTGTTGAGCCACTTACGTGCGATCTCCTCAAGGGAGCTAGGACACGATTGGTGAAAATCAGGTGATAATCAGATTTTGGTCATTACTTTCATTGGGAAGTCTTTCATCAAACTTTGCACATTTATAGCAAAGGTGAACTACTATGTTCACATCAATGTATAAAATGTAGTGTCAAATTGTGAGAGTTAAATAAATATATCCCATGCACCGATAGTATCATGTGTTATGGTACATGTATTTGAAGTAGCATTTTAAGCAGTATCCTAGAATAAAATAAGGAAGATCTTAAATTTAATAGGGCGATTTAAAGAGACGTTTACAAAAACTGGCAAACCTGCGCCTAACAAAATGTGCTGTGTGAATTTGTTTTCAAGTTTGTAAATAGCCATCAGATTGTCTTCCATTAGCTGGGTTACAGCACCGTTCTTTTGTGCACCAGTTTTCCTTGTATGTTCTATTTGAGGGCCTGATTCAGAGCCGCTCGTAAGCGGCCGCTCGTTCGCTCTGAGCGATGTTCGCACAACTGCGCATGCGTATGGGTCGTAATGCGCTTGCGCAAACAAGTCATTGCGGTCGGAAATCGTGAACTCGCAAAACAGCGAGGGGCTACTAATTTGTTTGACAGAATGTACCGTTTGTGGGCGGTAACAGGGGAAGGTGCTTGAAAACAGGGGACTGGAGATCCGAACGCAGGCATGCCAAACGGTGAAAAGGGCGTTTAATGGGAGTGCATAATTAGTAAAGGAGCGTCATCGACCACGTCACTTGGTTGTCTTTTAGCCTGAACTGCTCGCAGTGATTGCGGTAGGAAAAACCTACCACAAGCACTGCGAGCAGTTCAGATGCCTTTCGATGTTCCCGATTAATCTAATAAATACCGGAGATGACGTGTGATGCGAACGGCAAAGGGGCGTCTTTACAAAATAGCGAGCGCATTTTTCGTTCGCTTGCTCAGACATAGAGGCGTCAACAACAAACCGCAAAGAGCGAGCGCTCAATTTAAATTGCCAGCCCCTTTTTTGGAACGACCGTCCACAAATAGCGTCCGGCTCTGAATCAGGCCCTGAGTACAAATGGATTTTGCTGTCAACCGTGAACCTTGTCTAACGTTTTCTCTGTACAGTAATGATTTGTGAGCAGACTGATAGGGCATTATGTGGAAAAAAATGAAGAAATCTTAGAATTCGTTATCAAGAAGTAATGTAGTGTGAAAGTTAACTTACTACAATAATGCCTGAATACTGTATGGCAATTTGGTAATAATAATTACACAGAGACAGATGTCTCACTGGACGCTGTTACAACTAGGGCAGCCAAGAGAACTGTCGGGCCTTGGTACTAGGAGGATGTGCCCAAGCACGTGGGGTTTTGGCCATGCCCTATCCCAGGGCTCTATATGGAAACTGCTCCTGCAAATTGTCAATGTGTGTGGTACAGCCTTCACCTATTTAATCTAGGGGTGAGCGGGTTCGGATTTCTGAAATCCGAACCCCCCCGAGCCCCCCCGATCCGAGTCCGATCCGAGTCAGGCTCGACTTTTCCCGCCTGACTCGGATCTGAAATCGAGGCAAAACGTCATCATCCCGCCTTCCGAGTCTCGCGGGTTTTGGATCCTATATAAGGTACCCGCGTCGGCGCCATTTTCTCACTCGGCTGTGGACAGTGAAGAGGGAGGGTGGGAGTTAGGGCTGTGTAGTGTAGTGTAGTGTAGTGCTGCTGTTGTCCACTACTTCAAAGTCCATAGGGGCTGGCTGTGTTGTGCTGCTGTTGTTAATAGGGGCTGTGTCCACTACTTCAAAGTCCATAGGGGCTGGCTGGACTGTGTTGTGCAGTCAGTTCTCCATAGGGGCTGTGTCCACTCCAAAGTCCTGTGCAGTGTCCCAGTCCTAAAGGAGTGCTGTAGTGTTGTCCAGGGGGTGCTCTGTCCATCAGGGGTGCTCCCCCCAAGTGCTAAAAAAATAATATATTTTCTGTGTTTGTGAATTGTGTGCGCAGTAGCCGCACGTGCATCAACAAAGTAGTGCCAAGCGTGCGCCTGTGTCATAAGTAAAGGGCCGGCTGGCTTGACCGTTAAAGGGTGCTGTAACCCCCGAAAGTACACTCCAGTCCAAACCAAAAAAAAATTATTTTCTGTGTTTGTGAATTGTGTGCGCAGTAGCCGCACGTGCATCAACAAAGTAGTGCCAAGCGTGCGCCTGTGTCATAAGTAAAGGGCCGGCTGGCTTGACTGTTAAGGGTGCTGTAACCCCCGAAAGTACACTCCAGTCCAAACCAAAAAAAAAATTATTTTCTGTGTTTGTGAATTGTGTGCGCAGTAGCCGCACGTGCATCAACAAAGTAGTGCCAAGCGTGCGCCTGTGTCATAAGTAAAGGGCCGGCTGGCTTGACCGTTAAGGGTGCTGTAACCCCCGAAAGTACACTCCAGTCCAAACCAAAAAAAAAATTATTTTCTGTGTTTGTGAATTGTGTGCGCAGTAGCCGCACGTGCATCAACAAAGTAGTGCCAAGCGTGCACCTGTGTCATAAGTAAAGGGCCGGCTGGCTTGACCGTTAAGGGTGCTGTAACCCCCTAAGTACACTCCAGTCCAAACCAAAAAAAAAATTATTTTCTGTGTTTGTGAATTGTGTGCGCAGTAGCCGCACGTGCATCAACAAAGTAGTGCCAAGCGTGCGCCTGTGTCATAAATAAAGGGCCGGCTGGCTGGACCGTTAAAGGGTGCTGTAACCCCCGAAAGTACACTCCAGTCCAAACCAAAAAAAAATTATTTTCTGTGTTTGTGAATTGTGTGCGCAGTAGCCGCACGTGCATCAACAAAGTAGTGCCAAGCGTGCGCCTGTGTCATAAGTAAAGGGCCGGCTGGCTTGACCGTTAAGGGTGCTGTAACCCCCGAAAGTACACTCCAGTCCAAACCAAAAAAAAAATTATTTTCTGTGTTTGTGAATTGTGTGCGCAGTAGCCGCACGTGCATCAACAAAGTAGTGCCAAGCGTGCGCCTGTGTCATAAGTAAAGGGCCGGCTGGCTTGACCGTTAAAGGGTGCTGTAACCCCCTAAGTACACTCCAGTCCAAACCAAAAAAAAAATTATTTTCTGTGTTTGTGAATTGTGTGCGCAGTAGCCGCACGTGCATCAACAAAGTAGTGCCAAGCGTGCGCCTGTGTCATAAGTAAAGGGCCGGCTGGCTTGACCGTTAAGGGTGCTGTAACCCCCGAAAGTACACTCCAGTCCAAACCAAAAAAAAAATTATTTTCTGTGTTTGTGAATTGTGTGCGCAGTAGCCGCACGTGCATCAACAAAGTAGTGCCAAGCGTGCGCCTGTGTCATAAGTAAAGGGCCGGCTGGCTTGACCGTTAAAGGGTGCTGTAACCCCCTAAGTACACTCCAGTCCAAACCAAAAAAAAAATTATTTTCTGTGTTTGTGAATTGTGTGCGCAGTAGCCGCACGTGCATCAACAAAGTAGTGCCAAGCGTGCGCCTGTGTCATAAGTAAAGGGCCGGCTGGCTTGACCGTTAAGGGTGCTGTAACCCCCGAAAGTACACTCCAGTCCAAACCAAAAAAAAAATTATTTTCTGTGTTTGTGAATTGTGTGCGCAGTAGCCGCACGTGCATCAACAAAGTAGTGCCAAGCGTGCGCCTGTGTCATAAGTAAAGGGCCGGCTGGCTTGACCATTAAAGGGTGCTGTAACCCCCAAAGTACACTCCAGTCCAAACCAAAAAAAAAATTATTTTCTGTGTTTGTGAATTGTGTGCGCAGTAGCCGCACGTGCATCAACAAAGTAGTGCCAAGCGTGCGCCTGTGTCATAAGTAAAGGGCCGGCTGGCTTGACCGTTAAAGGGTGCTGTAACCCCCGAAAGTACACTCCAGTCCAAACCAAAAAAAAATTATTTTCTGTGTTTGTGAATTGTGTGCGCAGTAGCCGCACGTGCATCAACAAAGTAGTGCCAAGCGTGCGCCTGTGTCATAAGTAAAGGGCCGGCTGGCTTGACCGTTAAAGGGTGCTGTAACCCCCGAAAGTACACTCCAGTCCAAACCCAAAAAAAATTATTTTCTGTGTTTGTGAATTGTGTGCGCAGTAGCCGCACGTGCATCAACAAAGTAGTGCCAAGCGTGCGCCTGTGTCATAAGTAAAGGGCCGGCTGGCTTGACCGTTAAAGGGTGCTGTAACCCCCGAAAGTACACTCCAGTCCAAACCAAAAAAAAATTATTTTCTGTGTTTGTGAATTGTGTGCGCAGTAGCCGCACGTGCATCAACAAAGTAGTGCCAAGCGTGCGCCTGTGTCATAAGTAAAGGGCCGGCTGGCTTGACCGTTAAGGGTGCTGTAACCCCCGAAAGTACACTCCAGTCCAAACCAAAAAAAAATTATTTTCTGTGTTTGTGAATTGTGTGCGCAGTAGCCGCACGTGCATCAACAAAGTAGTGCCAAGAGTGCGCCTGTGTCATAAGTAAAGGGCCGGCTGGCTTGACCGTTAAAGGGTGCTGTAACCCACAAAGTACACTCCAGTCCAAACCAAAAAAAAAATTATTTTCTGTGTTTAGCCGCACGTATATATCAAATCGATATAACATAAATGGAGGACCAAACTTTCTCCGATAAAAATAAAATAGAGAAAGATCAAGAACCACTTCCTCCTAGTGCTGAAGCTGCTGCCACTAGTCATGACATAGACGATAACATGCCATCAACGTCGTCTGCCAAGGCCGATGCCCAATGTCATAGTAGAGGGCACATACAATCCCAAATGGCAAAGTTCAGGAAAATGACCTTGAAAAAGACATTTAAATCAGCTGAAGAGAAACGTAAACTTGCCAATATGCCATTTACGACACGGAGTGGCAAGGAACGGCTAAGGTCGATCCCTAGTATGTTCATGACTAGTGGTTCAGCTTCACATGACGATGGAAGCCCTCCTCCCACTAAAAAAATCAAAAGAGTTAAGCTGGCAAAAGCACAGCGAAGAACTGTGCTTTCTAAGAAGATATCACAAATCCCCAAGGAGAGTCCAAGTGTGGTGGTGGTTGCGATGCCTGACCTTCCCAGCACTGGACGGGAAGAGGTGGCTCTTTCCACCATTTGCACGCCCCCTGCAAGTGCTGAAAGGAGCACCCACAGTCCACTTGCTGATATGCAAATTGAAGATGTCACTGTTGAAGTACAACAGGATGAGGATACTGGTGTAGCTGGCGCTGAGGAGGAAGTTGGCGAGGAGGATTCTGATGGTGATGTGGTTTGTTTAAATCAGGCTCCGGGGGAGACAGTTGTTGTCCGTGGGATGAAAAAGCCCATCACGGTCATGCCTGGGCAGAAGACCAAACATTCCACCTCTTTGGTCTGGCAATATTTCTATCCAAATCCGGACAACAACTGTCTTGCCATATGTACCATATGTAAAGGTGAAATAAGTAGGGGTAGGGACGTCAACCACCTAGGAACATCCTCCCTTATACGGCACCTGCAGCGCGTTCATAAAAAGTTACTGTCAAGTTCAGAAACTTTGGCTAAGACCGTAAGCAGTCCAGGGACACCTAAATCCCGTTGTCCTGTTGTATCCAAGCGCCTGCAAACCACACCATCAACTCCCTCCTCGTCAATTTCCTCCTTAGTCAGGATCGGAAGTAGTCCTGCAGGCCATGTCACTGGCATGACTGACTCTCCTATCCGGGATTCCTCTGGAGGATCCTGCATTGCTACGCCTACTGCTGCCGCTGCTGCTGTTGCTGCTGCTGGGAGTCGTTCATCATCCCAGAGAGGAAGTAGGAACACCACTACTTTTACTAAACAATTGACCCTCCAACAGTCCTTAGCGAGGAGGATGAAGTACGACAGCAGTCATCCTGAAGCAAAACGTATAACTGAGGCCTTGACTGCTATGTTGGTGTTAGACGTGCGTCCGGTATCCGCCATTAGTGCAGTGGGATTTAGACAATTGATGGAGGTAGTGTGTCCCCGGTTCCAAATCCCGTCTAGATTCCACTTCACTAGGCAGGCGATACCGAGACTGTACAGAAACGTCAGAAAAAGTGTCCTCAGTGTCCTGAAAAATGCCGTTGTACACAATGTCCACTTAACCACGGACATGTGGACAAGTGGAACAGGGCAGACTAAGGACTATATGACTGTGACAGCCCACTGGGTAGATGTATCACCTTACGCAGCAACAGCAGCAGCGTCACCAGTAGCAGCATCTCAGAAACGCCAGCTCGTTACAAGGCAGGCTACGCTGTGTATCACCGGTTTCAGTAAGAGGCACACCGCCGACAACCTCTTAGAGAAACTGAGGGAAATCATCGCCCAGTGGCTTACCCCACTTAGACTCTCCTGGGGATTTGTGATATCTGACAACGCCACCAATATTGTGCGGGCATTACATCTGGGCAAATTCCAGCACGTCCCATGTTTTGCTCACACAATAAACTTGGTGGTGCAGAATTTTCTGAAAAGCGACAGGGGCGTGCAGGAGACGCTTTGGGTGGCCCGAAAAATTTCTGGCCACTTTCGCCATTCAGCGACTGCGTGCCGAAGACTGGAGCGCCAGCAAACACTCTTGAACCTGCCCCGCCATCACCTGAAGCAAGAGGTTGTGACGCGGTGGAACTCAACCCTCTATATGCTTCAGAGGATGGAGGAGCAGCAAAAGGCCATACAAGCCTATACATCCACCTATGACATAGGCAAAGGAGGGGGTATGCACCTGACTCAAGCGCAGTGGAGAATGATTTCCGTGTTGTGCAAGGTTCTCCAGCCCTTCGAACTTGCCACACGTGAAGTCAGTTCAGACACAGCCAGCTTGAGTCAGGTCATTCCCCTCATCAGGCTTTTGCAGAAGCAGCTGGAGAAAGTGAAGGAGGAGCTAAGACGGAGCGATTCCGCTCGGCATGTGGGACTTGTGGATGAAGCCCTTCATTCGCTTTGCCAGGATTCCAGGGTGGTCAATCTGTTGAAATCAGACCACTACATTTTGGCCACCGTGCTTGATCCTAGGTTTAAAGCCTATGTGGTGTCTCTCTTTCCGGCCGACACAAGCCTGCAGAGGTGCAAAGACCTGCTGGTGAACACACTGTCAGCTGAAGCGGAACGTGACACGTCAACGGCTCCTTCTTCATTTTCTCCCGCAACTGGGGCTGCCAGGAAAAAACTTAGGTATCCTAAGCAACCCGCTGGCGGTGATGCAGGGCAGGCAGGACCAAGTTTGGACATCTGGTCTGGACTGAAGGACCTGGCAACAATTTCTGACATGTCTACTGTCACTGCATATGATACTGTCACCATTGACAGAATGGTGGAGGATTACATCGGTGACAGCATCCAAGTAGGCATGTCAGACAGTCCATACCTGTACTGGCAGGAAAAAGAGGCAATTTGGAGGCCCCTGTACAAGCTGGCTCTATTTTACCTGAGTTGCCCCCCCTCCAGTGTGTACTCCGAAAGAGTGTTTAGTGCAGCCGGGAACCTTGTCAGCGAAAGGCGTAGGAGGTTGCTTCCACAGAATGTGGAGAAGATGATGTTCATCAAAATGAATTATCAGCTCTTCCAGGGAGACCAGCCTCCAGAAGGTACAGAGGGACCTGTGGTGGTGGATTCAAGTGGGGACGAGTTAATACTTTGTGAGGATGAGGATGTACACACTGAAGAGGGTGAGGAATCGGTGGATGAGGAGGATGAGGATGACATCTTGCCTCCGTAGAGCCAGTTTGTGCAGGGACACATTAATTTCCAGCTTGTTTTGTGGGGGCCCAAACGAACCAATCATTTCAGCCACAGTTGTGTGGCAGACCCTGGCGCTGAAATGATTGATTTGTTAAAGTGTGCATGTCCTGTTTATACAACATAAGGGTGGGTGGGAGGGCCCAAGGACAATTCCATCTTGCACTTCTTTTTTTTCTTTGCATTATGTACAGTTTGGGGCCTAGTTTTTCTAACTGCCATCCTGTCTGCCACTGCAGTGTCACTCCTAGATGGGTCACGTGTTTGTGCCGCCCACTCGTGTCGCTTAGCATAGTCATCCAGCTACCTCGGTGCAACCTTTTGGACATGAAAACACTATTGTGAGGTGTGAGGTGTTCAGAATAGACTGGAAATGAGTGGAAATTAAGGTTATTGAGGTTAATAATAGCATAGGAGCAGAGAAACCAACAAATTCTGTGATTTTAGCTGTTTTTATGCTTTTTAAAAAAAAAATACAGATCCAAAACACAAAACCCAGAACCCAAAACACGGAAGGGTGGTTTTGGCAAAACCAATCCAGATCCAAAACACGAAGAAAGATCCAGATCCAAAACCAAAACACAAAACACGAAAAGTGGCCGGTGCACACCCCTAATTTAATCATACTTACCTCTCCGGCATCCCATGTCAATGCTGCAGAAAGCACTGGAATAATGGCATGGTGGACATTTTCCTGGAGATTTGTGCATGAAGTCACCGGGAATATGGCGTGAGCTTAAACCGCCTCTGGTCTCGCAGCAGTGCACCCAAATTTCTGACCATAAAAGCAGTCCCCATAGGTTTCTATGGGGGTTGCTTTACTGCCGAATTTACCAAGCTTGTTATCGGTAGAGTGATCCATAGAATCTTTTCCCAGCAATGGCTGACTGTACATGTGTGATCATCAGACCAAACTTGCGCAGTTAGCGTGCCGGGGCCCCAAAGGATCCTTCCAGAGCCTCTGCCCCTGGATGTGATTGTCATACATTCAGGCGAAGCTTAATTTCTTAATCCTGTGATAAAAAATTATATTAATTGGATCTAAGATCCGATAATTAATAAATATTCCCCTAAAGGGTGGACTCTCTTTACTGGATGGCCAATTACAAGCTTTTTTCACACACCTTATAAAGTCATGAAGAAGAGCCTGGCCAGCCTTTTTTCAATTAGAGCTTATATCAAAATTGTATGCATGTGTTTTTTTTCTGTCTAGTTGCCAACCCAGAAGACTCAACATTGTTCTATAGACCAGAGAGTCAGGAAGAGCCCAGCACTTTTCAAAGTGACTGATACACTCTGGGAGGGAGGGAGGCATACTGTTTTTGGTAGCCTTCCCCATGGAGCAGTGGTTCTCAACTCCAGTCCATAAGTTCCCCCAAAGGTCATGTTTTGTGGATTGCTTTAGTCACCTAACTGACACTTTTTTCAGTCACAACCACACAGAAATTGTCAGGGTTTTTGTTTTAGTCTATTAAGCTATTTTTAAAAATATATTTACATATTTATTAAAAATATATATATATATATACATAGGGGGTGATCCCCAACCCCCGTGTCCATAGGCCCCCATTGTAATTTCACCTCCCATCCCCCATCAAAAATAGTGCCCCCCACTGTCAAAAGATCCCCATCAATATCAACCTCATCCCGCCTACTGGTAATAGGTCCCTGTGGCAGAACCCTCAGCCCCAGGGGCAATGTGTCCCCAGTTTAGCCCCCTCCACTCCTCACGTGTCACTATATATGTAAAAAAAATTATATATAACCCCACGCAACCAAAAAAATATTTTAATGGACAGCATCACCCCCCTCTCTCTCCCCACAGTGCCAAAAGATCCCCATTACCCCCCTTCCTCTTCCTCACACTTTTACTTTAGGCGTATTCACCCCAGAGTGCATCTCGCACAGCATTCTGTGGCATGATTCCAGCAGTGATGTCGGCGGTCACAGACTGCAGCATCACTGCTGGGGGTGCCCGGGGAGTCAGAAGAGATCCATATTGCACTTGTGCAGAACGTAAATCTCTTCTGCAGAAGCCGGTGAACAGAGCACTTCTGGCACCGACCGCATCACATGCGATCACGCCAGTTATGTGGTTAATCATGCACAGGTGAGTTATTTTATTTTACTAAGTCAGTTATTATCCCACCTGATTCTACAGACAGAGATCCTCAAAACATGAACTGTTGGGGGTCGTTTAGAGTTGGAGTTGAGAACCACTAGAGGCACCACCACTTTGTTGATAAATCTGGGCCTGGTTTTCATTACCTGTTACAGAGGTTCAGTGGCGTAAGTTCATCCCAGATGCCCGGATGCAAATATAATTTGGTGCTCCCCCTTAAAAAAAAGGGAAAATAAATATGGTGCATATCTATCTATCTATCTATCTATCTATCTATCTATCTATCTATCTATCTATCTATACACATGCAGAAAAACACTAATATTGAATATGTGAATTTGTTTCTATAAGGCCTATTTACTAGTAAGTTTGCAGGATATCCACCCCCCCCCCCCTCTTTTGGGTATATACAGCTATGCGTTAGTCACAGATAAGATAGTGGTGACCTGTAAACCATCCATCTGATGTGGGTAGGGAGCCCTCCTGATACCCCAGATAGAGAGGAAAACCACCTGATGTGGTGGCTTTGAGGACTGAGTTTGAGTCAAGATACTGTAAGACTGCTACTGTGGTGGAACTACATGCCGGGAAATTGCTCCACCAAAGACATGCCCCCAGACTCAGTCGTTGGTGCTTCAGGCCCCCGCCTCCCTTGCCCTCTTACCCGCAGCTCCGTCTGGTGCATCCTTGTGGGAAGGTCTGCAGCCACGCTTATGCTCGGGCCTGCCCACAGGTCCGCAGCTAGAGCTGCCATCAGGAAGGAATGGGACGGGGAGTTGTGGGTGAGGGGGTACCGGATGTGTCACCCTGGCATGAGAAGCTGCTGAGGAGCAGCGACATCAATGAGTGGGGACAGGCTATAGATAGATGGAGGCAGCATCTGATGGTCTGACATGGAGCCCTCCACTAGTATATGGTTATGGTAGCTTATCAGGTGCCGGGAAGAGGTGCCATGTATTGGGCGGCCGTGACGGTACACTCCGAGTACACATTTACAGCCCTAAGTGGGGTGAATATATTGTGGGCAATGAAGGATGTGCCCCTTCAGTACTGGCGCCCGGCGGCAGGCGCCTCCATTGTCTCCCATAGTTCTGCCCCTGCAGAGGTTGTCAGGTTGTTTGAAGTTGGAGCTGGTTGGTGATAATGGAATGCTGCCTGTTTGTTAAGTGTTTATTTAACAGTTTATATGCAAAGGGACTGTAAGTATTACAGGTGGCAATTTTGTGTGTGAAATATGTTTATACACTACTACTTTTGGGGCACTTCTTCATTAAGTTCGACATGCAGGTGGAATATACTGTAGGTACCATTAAGCCTAACACAATGGTTGATCATTACCAACTCTGTGCTTGTGTCTAATTATAATAACTTTTAACAGGGGGACACTTCTAACAATCTCATATTAGTAATCTCACTGTCAGGATGCGGCCTGGGATCGGCCACTACTCACCTCTGCGCTGGTGTCCTTGGCCTTAGGTGTCCAGATGCTTGGAGTGGAGGTGAGTGGTGACTGAGTATTCTCCCTGGGGTCCGCTAGGGCTTCTGTGCATGCGTACTGGTTTTCGGGGTGCCGTGCATGGGCGCAGCCATGTTGGTTTATATCACCTGACTAGTCTCTCCCAATGGTAGTCCTGTGGTCACTCAGCTGATCCTCTGATCCAATGATCAGCTGCCAAGGGGTATTTAAGTCTGACTCCAGGAACAGGAAAGCTGTTCAACTGTTCCAGTGACTTGTGATTCTCACCAGTGTTGCTCTGTGTTTTCCCTTCAGAGTGTAGTTTCAGCCCACTTCAGTCCTCTAGAATTCCTGCATTAGCTTCCTTGTACTTTTAGTCTGAGACTCAGGACCTCATTCAGAGTCGGTCGCGAGCACCAATGCGCTCGTAACCGACTCGATGGTTAGGCCTGCGCACGCGCAGCGGCCACACTGCGCATGTGCAAGCCCCGGAGTGACAGAGAAACTCTGTTGCTCCGGAGCTCGCTAACAAAGGGGCGGCTGTCGATGTTGATTGACAGCTGCCCCCGTTTGGTAGGCAGACCGGGAGGGTGGTTTCCAAAATGGAGGCGTTCCTTAAGGAATGCTTGCCGTTTTGTGGGCGGTTGCATTGACATCATCAGTGATGTCAGTGGGGAGCTTCCTGCTCCATCAGAGCAGAAAGCTCCCTGGGGCTTACGAGTGCCGAGACCCTACCCTAGGGTCTGGTCATGATCACCATCGCGACCATCAACCTGGTCGGACGTTAAGCTCTGGGTGGTAACCCACAGCTTAACGATCGACAAGGAGGCGGACGTTCAGGATGCAAGTGGCCGCCCTGATTCTGTGCGACTGCTTGCATCTAACAACCGCCTCTGAATGAGGTCCTCAGTTCTCTCCCAGTACTCCTGTCTTTTATGTTTCTATGCCTGTGTGTCTTGTAATGTTCTGCTATTTCCCTGTGTTACTGAGGTGTCAGATTACTAGATTGCTAATTAGCTCCCATCTGCATCTCTTAGCATTCTCAGTATATGTCTGTGTCCACTCTGCTCTGTGTTTGTCTGTGCAAATCAGCACCTGTATATCTAGCAATCCCCAGTATATGCCTGTGTCCACATCTCTCTGTGTTTTTCTGTCAGCACCTGCATATGTAACAATTCCCAGTGTATGCCTGTTTCCACATTTCTCTGTGCAAATCAGCACCTGGATTTCTAGTAATTCCTAGTACATTTTCCATTATTCTCTAGCAATCCTATGATTAGGATCTCTAACAGGGTTCTAGCATTTATTTCTTAAATATACTGTAGTTTCCGGTCTTCTGTCATTCCCAGGTACCTGTCCAGAGGGCTGCGACCTGATCACTTGCTGCGGCGGAAACCAAATCCCAATTCCAGGGGTCACTGGAGAAAACCACCAAGTGAGTTAGACTCCACGCCTCTGGGCAGGTCTAGCCAAACCTGGGTTTGGCCGCAACGAGGAGACCTAGTTACAGTCGCTTCCCTACTGACCCGAACCCCCCGGCTCACCATCCTCCACAAAGGAACACTTGCACCGGATCGTGACACTCACAACTTAAAATCTTGTTTGTATGCTGTTCCACAAAATGTGGAGTAACAATGTGCCTACTTCTCTCCAACTGCTCTTCTCTGAGTGCAAGCTTCTCAGCCCATGGGCCATCTTCATCTTCTTCTACAAGTCCATGCACTCCAGTAGAAATCATGGCAAACTTGCAGAAATCGTGCCACACAGAGCTAACAAAGTTGCGAATGCACCACGGAGCTGCCATTTTGTTTTTTTTAAATAACCTCTGCTGTTTTTTTCTTCTTTGTGACTCTTGTGTTTGGGGATAAAGACTATGGATGGTGCAAACAGTTTAATGGTAGTTCCAGGATGACAAAGAACCTCTTTTTAGAATGTAGCTTGGTATGCAGCTGTGTGCCAGCCATCTAATCTGTTCTTTATTAGAATCTTCAGGCTTAAGGAAATGAAGGTGAATGTTTTCTCTCAGTGACAGCTAATTTGGCAGCCAACCAGTCTTTCAAAGAATCATACATTTGAGGAGTCCAACAAATAGAGGCGATTATTTATACTTTGTTTCACAAAGTTTTAGGTGTGAGTTTTCTCTTCTAACAAATGCAGTTTACAAATGAAACTGCATTTCAAACTTATGACAGTATATAAGGCAGCGGTTCCCAAATTTTCTTGAGTCATGGCATCCTATGGGGTCAGCATTTTTTTCAGGGCAGCAAAAGTTTTTTTATTGAGAAATTTAGCAAAATTGTTAAATTAAGTAAATTGTGCTTACAGTATATGTCAGTTATGTGGTGGTGGGCAGGATTGTTCTCTGTTTGTCCATATATTTTCTGATGGACAGCACTGGTTTTGCCTATCACATTGACCATAATTAGAATTTGGTTCTAGACAACCAACCTGTGACACCACTGGAAGTGCCCCATGGCACCCAGTTTGAGAACTACTGATATAAGGTAAAAGCTATTTACACTCAGCGACTACTTTAATACAGTAGGTACCCCTTTCTAATACTGGGTAGTACCTCTTTTGCCCACAGAACAGCCTGAAACCTTCTGCATAATCTCCTAGAAGTTGCGGGAGGCTTCCGATTTTTCATGTAGCCCCCTGCTCACCTGGAAGAGTGGCCAGATCTCTTGCATCCTGCCCACTTTCTAGTGAAGAGGGCAGAATGGAGGACATAAAAACAGGAATCACCGGGCCGTATGGAGAGGGTGGGGCTAAATGAAACTTTTCCTGGAGAAGAGATGAAAAAAGTAAGCAAGTATAACCTATAAGTAAGTAAGTAAGTATAACCTACGGGTATGGAGTCACCAAGGTGTTGGAAACATTTTTGGTCCTTGTTGACATGATGACAATTGCTGCAGATTTGTCGGCTGTACGTTAATGTTGCATATATCCCATTCCACCACATGCCAAAGGTGCTGTATTGGTAACTGTGTAAGCTAATGGGAGTACACCACTTTTATGTTTGGGTAACCAGCTTAAGCTGATGTGGCATGTGACTAGACATGTTACCTTGCTGCAAAGTTAGCAATAACACTCAGGTAGCCTGTGTCACTTACAGTTATATAAACTAACTGTATGTAGTATCGAAGTCGAATAATTGCATGCAACTGCAATTCAACTGTTATCGGACGATTTGGTTGTCCGCTGTCCGATTTATGTTGGTACAATCCATGACGCACCATTGCGTGTACATGTATCCACACATTCGCACAACACTAAATAGCGAATAATATACAACACTCTCACACTGACAAACACAATATTCATGCAGGGTTTAGTTAGTAATGAGAAACAGCTTCTGTATACTTGTCTGAGAAATGTAATTAAAAAATATATACACCAGGATACTGTGAGTCTTTTACATATAAATTGAGAAGCCCCGCATACAGACAAGTATGGCTGTGGCAATTGAAATATAACCCAGACACTGATATGCACAATTGAATTTGCCTGAATGAGAAGTTAGAAACAATGGTCGGAGGTTTGCTTAAGAAGTACTGACAAGTGTATTCTAAATAGGCAGAGGAAAACCTTTGAATTAGCTATCAGACGAAGTGGCAACGGCAGTCAGCTGAGGGTCTCCACCATGCTTGAAAGTGAACCTCACTGCTTGTAACACCTTGCACTGTAGTTTTAAAATATGTTAGAAAGGGATAATATATATATTAAATCCATCATAAATACACTGAATTGCATAACACACACACATAGACTTACATGCATAAACACTGCACATTACGCACAGTTGCACTGTTTATCATAATCACTCTACACATAAACGCACCACATACTCAAATTTCCTAAAAGGTTCCTTAGTATAAAGGCTAATATTAGAAGGTTTATTCGTGTCACAATTGGTGTCTGCGAGTTACCTGTCTCAGGTGGTGATCGGGTTTCAACGGAGGCCGGCATGACTGGAACCACAGATGATGTAGATGAATAGCTCTTTTATTATAAGAAGTGGGTAGCAGTGAGAACTGCCTTTGGTGATGAGTGACTGGAACTGGAAACTTGAGACGTTGGAATGTGACCAGAAGGAACTTGGAGGGACCGGACTGGGACCGGCAGATAGGCTGACTGAGCTGGTCGGGTTACTAGTCGATTGGCTTGCAGACGGATGGTAGCGTGGAAGCTACTTGTTGTGGCTTGGGAAGCCGTGGGTAGACGTTGGTAGCTGGGTGGCTACGTGGAGCGGCTGGATAGCCGTGGGTAAACACTGGTATCTGGGTAGCTACGTGGAGCGGCAGGATAGCCGTGGGTGGATGCTGGTATCTGGGTGGCTACGTGGAGCGGCTGGATAGCCGTGGGTAGACGCTGGCAGCTGGGTAGCTACGTGGAGCGGCTGGATAGCCGTGGGTAGACGCTGGTAGCTGGGTGGCTACATGGAGCGGCTGGATAACCGTGGGTAGACGCTGGTAGCTGGGTGGCTACGTGGAGGGGCTGGATAGCCGTGGGTAGACGCTGGTAGCTGGGTGACTACGTGGATAGAACTGATGAGCTTGGAACTTGACTCTGGACTGGAACAATGTGGACTGAACTGGAATAACGTGACAATGGCTGAAGGGAAATCAGGTAATGCTGAGATGAGGGTTAAACAGGGTGATCTGGAAATGCTGTGACAAAGTTGGAACTCAGGTGCAGGCTGGATAGGATAATTGGGAATAACAGGTTTCAAGAAGGAATGGGTAGGTTTGGGAATTTTAGGTTCAGGGAGGGAGTAGGTACGTAAAAGGAGCAGGAGTTGATCCACAGCAGTAAGCAAGGCAGCGTGACACGATGCAGGTTTACAGAGTGCCAGGGAACAACCAGGAGTAGGACTAGCGGCAGAGCACAGGCCAGGTATTGCTGTAACAGGACGACTGGATGGCAGGTATTACTGTAGCAGGTTTCAGGGATACACTTGAATGCAGAAACAGCATGAACCATACACCACGGGAAGACGAGATGTTCAGGCCCAGAATGCTATCAGGGGAGAAAACATATACCCTGGGTCTGGAAGCAATTGGTGGATATGGACAGGTGGTCTGGCAGTAGCATTCTGAGTGGTGGAAGGCACAACATGCAGAGGGAGTATTCATCTCTGCAGCTCTGAGAATCAGAACCACACCTGCGACTCCAATCAGGGCTAGCAGTGCTCACAGACAGGAGAGACCAGGTGCAGTAATTACTGTGACAGGAATGCATAGAGAAGTCAGAGCAGATCCCCCAGGAGAACTACAAACACAGATCCATGGGACAGCTGACAGGGGTAAGTCTCAAGGCAAAAAGGTGACAGCTAGACAGGGTCGTGACAATTCGTTATTGTATAATGTTGTAAAACGCATGTATTTAATATCTAAGGTTTAGTATGTAGTAGCCACATCGTGTTTGGTGCTATTCTAAACCACATTTTATTTGCAGATCTCTGGTTCCATTGGCAAGGAGATCGCAACATGCGTCTGCAAGTTAGTTAGTGTCTATTGATTAGTTAAAACACACACAAAGAGCCATTGGAAGGCTGAACTATCATTGTACCAACTGACCTATGACAGAAGAACCAAGAAGAAGAACCAATTGGATTATGCCAACTCGTTTCTATTGTATTACCTAATCTCTGCAAGGGTTTATATGCAAGCCCCCTGGACCTGTTAGTTAGTCATCATATTCTTTTTTATGATGGAGGCTTCACCTTTGATGCCAGAAATCTGGATCCAGAGCGGCTGCGTAATGTATTGACTGTACCTTGTTTATGTATAATCTTTTGCGCTAATTGTATTTTAGATCAAGGCGTGTAACTATCTGCTTTTTGGTGAATAATATCTTTTTGTGCTTCGGAACCACAATCAAAGTCTGGAAAGCAATTATTTCTTGTGCGACTTATAACGCTAAATAGCGACATTTAGAGTGTATAGATAGGTAGGAATTCATAGTTGGGGTCTCGTAGTGAAATCACGCTACCATTCACACGGTAACACACGGTTATCAATCTCTCAGCAAAGGGTAGAGGCGCCATACGCAGGGAAGAACGCATTGTGCCTTTGAATATCTGCTACCACTTTGTTGCTGAGAGACCACTATCCGTTATTGTGTGAGTTCAAGGAGCGCTGATTAGAATCCAGGGATAGGGAAGGAAAAAGTTTGTCTTCCTTCGTTGATAGAATTTCATGTTAAAAGGGGAAGTCGCACAATAGCGTAAGGATAATAATACGTTTTGTGTAGCGGTCACATTATTGTGTATGCGACTAGTCGCACAATAGCGTATACGTATTTCCTGTATTGCTGCCGCGAGTTTAAACAAAGCCGTTGAGATTGCATTGTGATATTGATAGCGTGATAGCATTGTTGTAAATATCTTAGTCGGTGCTGCCATATCTGGGAAAACGTTTATTTTTCTGCGCAGGAAAGGGTGTGTAACAGTGAACGTGTGTTGGTAGGGGTAACATGTTCCATAGCTAGGGGTATCATAGGACCCTTAGGGGCTAGGCGCCTGGTGTCGGCCTAGTGGCTCGATAGTAGATACCGAAGTCTATACACACAGCAGGTGTAGTTGTTGTTTTGTTGTAGGTATCGGCTCTCAGTGTGATTGCAGCATCCAGTGATCAGTTAGGGTTATTGGGCATTGTGATTGAACCGCACAGTTGTGGCATATTGTGATTGTGAACTGAGTAGGGTTAGACAAAATCACTGAAAAGGGTAAGTGTTATTGGAATTCTTAAATTCTAGCAGTGCAATGTACTCAAAAAGGGCTTAGGTGCGTGGAAGCAGCCTGGTTATTCTTCCATAGATGTGTGGGCGAAACCTGTTAATATCGTCCACAGGTAAGTGAAAGTAGCCTTGACATTCTTTCACCGATTTAAATCTCTATTGAAAAGTTTAGTGTTATTTTCCCAAGATGGGAGCCAAGCAAACGGTAGAGATGTTAGATGATGTGTTGCTCTTGGAAGCGCCGATCGGTTCGGCACGGCATATAATGCATACTAAGGGCCTGATTCAGAGCCGGACGCTATTTGTGCTGGTTCGTTCTGAAAAAGGGGCCGGATGTTTAAATAGAGCGCTCGCTCTTTGCAGTCTGTTGACGCCTCTATGTCTGAGCGAGCGAACGAAATATGCGCTTGCTATTTTGTAAAAACGCCCCCTGGCCGTTCGCATCATATGTCATCTCCGCTATTTATTAGATTAATCGAGTACATCGAAAGGCATCTGAACTGCTCGCAGTGCTTGTGGTAGGATTTTCCTACCGCAATCATGTGAACAGTTCAGGCTAAGAGACAACCAAGTGACGTGGCCGATGACGCTGTTTTGTTAATTATGCACACCCTTAAAACGCCCGTTTTGACCGTTTGGCACACCTGCGTTCGGATCTCCACTCCCCGTTTTCAAGCACCTTCCCCTGTTACCACCCACAAACGCCTCATCCTGTCACTCAAATTAGCAGGCACTCGCTATTTTGCGAACACACGATTTCTGACCGCACTGACTGGTTGGCGCATGCGCATTCTGACCCATACGCATGCGCAGATGTGCGAACATCGCTCAGAGCGAACGAGCGGCCGCTTACGAGCGGCTCTGAATCAGGCCCATGCGTACGCAACTATGTACTGTGATGTACGGTTTAAGATGACGAGAATGAGTGTGAAACCGTTTCCCAGAATTGGCAGCTTTGATAAGGAGATATTGAACAATGTCAGAGATCGTGTCTGTATGGTGAAATCTTTAAGAAAAGAGTAGAATATAATGACTGTTTAAAGTTGTGACAGCATGAGGGGAACATGTGGCTTAGCGGTGGGCACGTGATGCAAACTAGAGTCACGCTCATGTCACAAAAGAGCACGCACACACGGCAAGGTAGCGTTGCCGAATGTTAGTAGCGCATGTTCACCACCTCCGCCCTATGCGGATGGGGGTAAAGGTACAGTAAATCTCAAAAATCATAAAAAATTCGTAATAAATAACTTATACCCTGATTTAAGTCACCTACATGAAAATGTAATTATAGATGATGATGAATCCACCGTAACTTCAGCCATTGCCCAAGCTGTTAATCTGCATCCAGCAGGGGCAGCAGTTGAAACCGGTGAGAGTAGTGGAGAGCATGGCAGGAGGGGAATATTATTAGCACTTAAAGAGTAAGTCCAGCAATAAAAAAAATCATGTGTTTTAAGTCACCTCTAGGACATTGCACCTCTAAGGAAATGTAATAAGTGTGTGTAAGCCACAAGTCATTGTACATGTTGGTAAAATCAAGTGTCCTTGTTTACAGTAAAAATTGGGATTAAGCACACTAACCCCTGCAGTATATCTATAGTGAAACTATACAGGGCATGTTTTTAAAGCAATGGATCTGATATGTAGATATTTATTGTTGTGGTCTGATTTTGTTTATGTCATGTTTAATGATACTAAACTATTGTGCTTCATTTCTCATAAACAGGGCACAAGATTGCAAAGGACAAACTATGGCCATGCCAGACCTGGGTCTAATACTTGGGACTTTGTCTAAACCCAGGGGCTACAACATTACTGTTAACAGCTGTTCCAATAACACGGCAGACAAAGCTGCAAAAAGGGGCAGCAGGTTTAAGAATAAATATGACGGTTGATCAAAGGGTGGTTTTTCAAACTGGTGATATGCAGAAATTAATTGAGATGCAAAATTTGTGTTCCATTCATGAAAAGGCAGTCTGGAGATCAAAGAGATATGAGCCAGAGTCCTCTCAACTCTGGAGAGATGGACAAGGTAAGCCAGTGGCTCCCAAGGCATATTACCCAAGCTTGGCTGAGGCAGCGCACGGTCTGACTCTGACCTGCTTGAGGAAAAACATTGGGAAAACAATACTGTCCGAGTCATCACACATACCTCAGACAGACGGACCTTTTCAAGTAATACAAATTGATTTCATCCAATTACCACCCTGCAGGAATCTTAAGTATGTATTAGTTCGTGCAGATGTGTTTTCTAATTGGATAAGAGGCATATCCAGCTACCACTAATACTGCTGAAAAAAGGGCTGTACAGGAGTTTGTATGCAGATACGGTATCCCTAGAATTATTGAAAGTGATAGGGGTACTCATTTCACAGGTGATGTCTTCCAGAACATGTGTAAGTTGATGGGTAATAATAGCATCAGGACTACCCCCCAGGCCGCCTCTTAATCTGTCCCCCTTTGAGATACTGTTCAGCAAGCAACCTCATTTGATTGTCCACAGGATGATTTAAAGGGTAATAACGAGGTTGCTGTGAGGTATCTTCTAAAAATGAGTAAGCAATTGAAACAACAACAGCAGAAATTGAAAATATTGTCACCTGATATGCCTGAGACAAACTGTCATAATGTTGAACCTGGAGAATATGTAATGATCCGTAATTTCTTGCGTTCAGGTTGTTTGACTGACTGGTGGGAAGGACCGTATCAGGTGCTGCTGACAAGTACGATATCTGTGAAAGTAGCCGAGAGAGATACCTGGGTCCATTCCAGCCACTGCAGGAAGGTTAATCACCCGAAGGAGATACAAGGCGGAATCGAGGCAGATAACGTGGACCTGTCGATTGCGAGCCTGTTCCAGGAGAGTTGGTGACTGCAGTGGAACACCTGAGCTAAAGAAATATACAGACCACTATTCCAGCAATGGAGTGGTGGGCTGTGATTATGGGGGGGTCTTTCTTCCTGGGTTTTTCTCATTTTAGTTTGTCTTGGGATGTCTCATTTCTATAACAGTGGGCAGAGGTTGGAGAGAGGTCGATGGTGGTATCGATGGAGTGGAGTTGAGAGAAGGAGCCATACAGACACAAGGGCGGTATCTGACCAAACCCAGTACAGTAATTGTTAAGAGATCTGTTAGCCCGGAAATTCGGAGACAGTGTGAAGGTTTATCATCTGAGGAATATTGTATTTGTGAGTTTTGTGGGTCCCTAGTCGATGAGTGATGCATTCAACGGTGCCAGCCTAAGTATAACCAATATTGGGGTGGGTATCCTTTAAAGGATTATCATACCATGGTGGGCAAAGTCTTAAACCAGACTGACTGTTGGGTGTGCTCTCACGTGCCTCAAGGACAGCATAATGTAGGGGTAGTGCCATTTCCATTAAATGTCTCTGAGGTTTTAGAATTGCAAAAAGGGAAGACACTGGATGGAAAATTTCTTATGTCCAAACCACCGCATTTTAAACTCCACCAGTACCTAGTAGATAGATCACTGTTATGTTTAAACATCACCAACTTCACAAACCAGGAAGTTTGGAGGTGACTGGGAATAACCAGACGATGACCTTTTCACTAAGAGCTGATAATGAACCGTTAAATCTTGAACTTTTACGCACAATAAGGTTAAGTGGGAGACACTTACGGTATCGGTACACACGTAATGACGCTAAAGAAATGGTTGGTAGGGTACCAGAAGGGTACTGTGCCAGGGTTAAACAACCAGAAACGTGTGTTAGATGGGAGAACCTGAGATAGGATCATTTGCTAGAGAAATGTGTTTGATGATCATGATGCATTCTATTCCTTATGTTCTCCCCGATGATGTGTATTTTATATGTTGAAGGAAAGCGTGTAAGTGGCTCTCTCCGAGTTCAGAAGGTTTATGCTATCTGGGAAGGGTACTCCCAGAGGTTATGACACTTACACATGGAAACATGCTTGGAATCCATAAGAATACACCATCTCCATATCTTCATACACAGTATGAACACAGAGACAAAAGAAACATGATACCTGGTGATGTACATAAAGCCACACAAATGATTAGAGAAACAACTGGCTTTCAAATTTTAGCATTGGATCCCACCAGGATCGCTCGGGGTACTCTAAATTTCAGATATATATAAGATCTTCCCAAATTGATAGATAATATCACCAAGATGTATGACAACACTTTTAGGTAAACGGGTAAGGAGTTACAGGCCTATAAGAAAGAACTTGTGCAACATAGGTTAGTGTTAAATTATTTAACAGCTGTTACTGGTGGATGCTGTGTGACTCTAGCCACCCAGTTTGGTGTCAAGTGTTGTACGTACGTACATCACCAATAACACTAATTACCCCAAGGAGGTAATAGACCAGAAGATGGATGAGATTCTGCAGCTGAAATGGGAAAAGAACCATAATGCTTCAGTGGCTGAAGTAGAGGAAAAGGTAAAAAAGTGGTTCTTTTGGTTGAACCCCGTAAAATGGTTCTCTGGTCTAGGAAAGTGGGTCCAGGAGTTGGTTGCTAGTGTAGGTAAACTCATCATTCTCATAGTGGTTGTCATCTTAGTAATTGGCTTATGTGTCAGGTGTGTTCTTACTGTGATGAAGTGTGGAAAAGGTACATCTAAAACTAACAGGGAGAATGAAATCATGATGGTGGTTAGTAGCAATAATATGGATACCAAGGTAAATGACACACTGTATTACAATCCTGAACTAGAGTGTACAATCAGGTGATTGCTTAGGATCAGTCATGTATTATAAAATATTGCAAATGTTCCTTTAAACATCCTAGTTAATGTAGTCTCCATTTCCCCCACTCCACTCTTATAGGTTCGATGAGATCCCACATCCTGCCCATTGTCCATTATAGATCCACTGAGCGCATATAAGGGTTGTTTTACCCCTTCCCGAGGCGCATTACTAATGGTTCAATGATCTAACTGTGTCATACCGTATAGGACATTAGATAATAATTTATTATGCATGACTAACTAGGATAAAATTTGTGATAGCGCCTTGTTTGCTATCAAAGGGTGGACTGTTGAAGTCGAATAATTGCATGTGACCGCAATTCAACTGTTATCGGATGATTTGGTTGTCCGCTGTCCGATTTATGTTGTTACAATCCATGACGCACCATTGCGTGCGCACGCACCCAGTGTACGCACGTATCCACACATTCGCACAACAGTAAATAGCGAATAATATACAACACTCTCACACTGACAAACACAATATTAATGCAGGGTTTAGTTAGTAATGAGAAACAGCTTCTGTATACATGTATGAGAAAAGTAATTCAAAAATATATACACCAGGATACTGTGAGTGTTTTACATATAAATTGAGAAGCCCCGCATACAGACAAGTTATGGCTGTGGCAATTGAACTATAACCCAGACACTGATATGCACAATTGAATTTGTCTGAATGAGAAGTTAGAAACAATGGTCGGAGGTTTGCTTAAGAAGTACTGACAAGTGTATTCTAAATAGGCAGAGGAAAACCTTTGAATTAGCTATCAGACAAAGTGGCAACGGCAGTCAGCTGGGGGTCTCCACCCTGCTTGAAAGTGAACCTCACTGCTTGTAACACTTTGCACTGTAGTTTTAAAATATGTTAGAAAGGGATAATACATATATTAAATCCATCATAAATACACTGAATTGCATAACACACACACAGACTTATATGCATAAACACCGCACATTATGCACAGTTGCGCTATTTATCATAAGCACTCTACACATAAACGCACCACGCATATTAGCAACTTTACGCAAGATTCTCTTACACTTACACATACGCAAATTTCCTAAAAGGTTCCTTAGCATAAAGGCTAATATTAGAAAGTTTATTCATTATTGTATAATGTTATAAAATGCATGTATTTGATATGTAAGGTTTAGTATGTAGTAGCCAAATCGTGTTTGTGCTACTCTAAACCACATTTTATTTGCAGATCTCTGGTTCTATCGGCAAGGAGATCGCAACATGCATCTGCAAGTTATATATTATAGAGAATTATGTGTCAGAATGTACTTTGTATGTAGTGTCTATTGATTAGTTAAAACACACACAAAGAGCCACTGGCGGGCTGAACTACCATTGTACCAACTGACCTATGACAGAAGAACCAAGAAGAAGAACCAATAGGATTATGCCAACTCGTTTCTATTGTATTGCCTAATCTCTGCAAGGGTTTATATGCAAGCACCCTGGACCTATTAGTTAGTCATCATATTCTTTCTGTGACATTTAGGGTGTATAGATAGGTAGGAATTCATAGTAGATCTGACACTTAGGGGCAGATTCAATTAGCTGCGCCGGACCAATTCAATTGCCAGGGATTCATTGCGCGCGAGTCCCCGAGACCCCGCGCGTGAGTTCCCACAGTAGGACTTTACCTCGCAGCTCCTGGAGGTATGAGGTAAAATCCTCGTTATACAACCGAAATCAATGTGTTTACGCACGTGAGTCCCAATTTTACGGCGTGGGGAAAAGGCTATTTAATTGAATAGCTTTTCCCCGTGCCGCGGGGATTTAGGACGGCAAATAGTCGTGGGGACAACCCCGCGGCTAATTGAATCTGCCCCTTAGATGGAAATGGGGAGGGAAGGGATGGGCTGAGTTCAGGAAGGACATGCTCACCTAACTGTGAACAAGAGCAGACCCACATAGTGGTACAAATATGTCTGCCAGTGGCTGTATTATTTGTGAGTGCTGGTACCAATACACACTCATGAAAATGGTGGTCACCAGCACTTGGCCAGAAACAAATAAGGCAGTACAGATGCCCAGGGTTTGCCTGCCAAGTATCACATCAAGGAAGGGGCAATGATCGGGCATACTTGCAGCAGCTACATCCTGCTGCTTCTCTATGGTGAAACACCTAAGTGTTAGAGGTATGGGCTGAGCCCTGATTGGAGGGCTTAGTCCAGGCAGCATGGAGGGGAAGGGAGCTGCTGGAGGCTTCACCTCAAGGGAAGGGAACACTATGTGCATCCCACACTGCCTGCCTGGCTATGTGTGTGACCCTGAGCCAGATTATGATTTGTGAATAGAATAAGAAAGAGCAAGTAACTGTGCAAAACACATGAACCGATGCATTATATTTTACATAAATACCCCATTTAAATTTGCTTTAATATGTTAAAATCTTAAAACTCCACCTAATAAGATGTGCACCAACCACCGTATTTTGGTTTTGGTTCTAATTAATCGTCGTGTTTTGGTTTGTATTAGGATCTGTATTTTTTTTTTAAATTTATAAAAACAGCTAATTTGGGCCTGTTTTTGTTCCTACGGTATTATTAATGTCAATAACATTAATTTCCAGTCATTTCCAGTGAATTTTGGCAACTCCCAGCTCACAATATTGTTCACAAATATTGGCCAAAGGCTGGCTTGCTAATCTAAGCAACAGAGCAGCGGCACAAACAAACAGCAGTTTAAAAAAAATATAGCACACCTATGAAATATTGCCACACAGCAGTGGCAGACAGGATGGCAAACTATATGACCCCATACAAACCAAGAACATTTTAGTTAATCAAGAACTAGATCAAAGGCCTGAGGGCAGTACAGAGAAATGAAGTTGAAGTGTGTATGTAGTGGAAGACAGATAAAGGAAGAAAGGATTGATTAGTAAATGTAATTGATTGACTAAACATTTTTTTTATTGTAGTAGAGCCAGCAGGTCAGCCTCCTAATGTATATTAGTGTAAGATAGGCTGACTTGGTGTTTGCAGCTCTGCAGTGCAACTATTATTTTTTTTTGGCTTCTTGTTTGTTAGGAATCCTTGGCTATTAACATTTTTTTATTTTCTGGTTAAAAATGTGTTGTAAATTAGTAATGTATAGTATTAGAGCAATAAAAACTGTTTTTCTATGCAAAAAGACCATCCCCAATGCCCCAAAAATACAGACCATAATGAAAATAAAAGTGGTGCAAGATGGAATTGTCCTTATGTTGTACAGTTTACCAAACCAAGCAGTTCAGTGACAGGGACTGCCACTTTTGTGGCTGAAGTGCTTGGTTTGATTGGGTTTGAGGTAGCTCAGTGGTTCCCAAACTGTGTACCGTGGCACCCTGGGGTTACTCGGGACACTTGCAGGGGTGCCTCAGGTTGGTGGTCCAGTACCAAATCAATTTATTTATGGTCAATGTATTGTGAATATATGGACAAAAAGAAGTGCAAACCTGTCCACCACCACAATAACTGAACCTAAGGATGACAGGTAAGCACAATTTACTTGACTTTACTACAATACAAGTTTTTTTCTGAATTTCTCAATTACAAACTTTTGGCTTAGGGATGCCATGAAAACTCTGCTGATATTCTAGGGTGCTGTGGTTCAAAAAAGTTTGGGAACCACTGAGGTAGCTAACAGTGTTGTTACTCCTCTTTACAGTTGGAAGAGGTTAATATCATCATCACCAAATAATATTAGCTCCTCCCTACTGGAATCCACCATTAAAGTCTCTGTACATTGATGTAATCGTCGGGAAAGGTCTTCCTCATGAATTTGTAGATCTTTTTTTTATGAATATCAGTTCAAAATCAGTTTTCCACATTTTTAGGAAGTAGTCTCCTACGTTGTTTGCTGACAAGATTCCCAGCTGTGCTAAACACTCTTGCCAAGTACACACTGGAGGCTGGGCAGTAAAGCAAGACTACTTTGTACAGGAGGTTCTAAACTGCCTTTTTTTCTCCCAATTAGTAAAAGGGACTGTCTGACATGCTAACTTGTACATTGTTGTTGAAATAATCCTTCACCATTCTATTGATGGTTAATGTATTAGATTGAGTCATGGTAGAGGTGTCATTAATTGTGTGCAATTCTTTTAGGCCTGACCAGATGTCATAATATTGTTTCACTTTGGTGCACTGCTCCATCATCAGTGGGAAAAGGTTTTTTTTTCCTGGCAGTAGCACTTGCAGGTGAAACTGAAGCAGGAGACGTTGTCATGTCACGTGTCACTTGAGCTAACAACTTGCTCACGATGAGTTCTTGCATCTCTTAAGATCTGTGCCATTTGGAAAGAAAGACATTACATACGCCTTTAACCAAAAATCAAGCATGGTTGCCAAAATGTAGTGTAGTATAGCTAGAGTAACATATTCTGGGCCTGGTTCAGAGGTGGATGCTATTGCAGTCGAGACTGCATCTTTATGCTAATGCAACAGCCAAGGACGGATTGGGAACATAAAGTGGCCCTGAAAAAATTCTGAGAGTGGCCTCACTCAAATTGAAACTGTAGAAGCCCCAACACAAATATAAGAGGTGCTAGCAAACAGCCAATTTGACAGCCATACAATACAGAGAGCATCTTTTGTGCTTGCCATAGAGCACAGACAGCATCCCAGTCAAGGGCGTAGCTATAGTAGGTGTGGTGAGTGTGGCTGCTATGGGGCCATCACTGCATCTCACTCTAACACTGCCATCTCCTGATCCCCAGCTTTTCTCACCAGAATGCTGATCCAAGCTACCGCCATCTCTAGCTGCTGCCTGTATGCATTATGATGTCACAATGCAGGTCACATATGTAATTTAGGTCACAGCCCTATATGAAGCATGCCCAGCTACAGGCAGCCATTTTGTGGTGACATTTTCTCCTACATTGATACTCTGAGTAGTTCCTGCTCAGGGACGTTTTAATAGAGGAGTTGGCCCGTGTGCATTCCCCTCCTCTCTCCCCGGTGGCCGGCAGCAGACTGATGCACTGACCTGCGACTGCAGCCTCAGTAGACTCTGTTCACCAGTCTGTGCCCAGAGACTACTACGCATGCGCAGGTCGCAGAGAAAATGGCACGGGTGACTTTTTCCCAGTGATTACCACACTGTGCATGCGCAAAATACTGGAAAAATGGCCATGACACCCATTTTCCGGCATTTTGTGCAGGGCTGAGACACCCGACGCGGGACCTTGGAGAGGTAAGTATTAGACATTATAGATACGCCCCTGTTCCTGCTTTATTTAGGTGACTTTGGATAACGATTACATGTATGAATTTTGAAATATATCTTCCAATAAGGTCTGAACAGCAACATCTTCAGAAAAAGAATCTGAAGAACATCTTCAGGTAAGGACTATATAACAAATTTTGACCTATCACCCTTACCCCTTCAGACACCTCCCTCCAATTTATCTGCAGTTTTTAATTTAGAAACAATGCATAGTGCTTTCCCCCTTTCCCTTGCTTCCTGCTTCATATAATAAAAAAAGTAAAACAATTTAAGACATTCATTTAAGATTCTGTATTAGTGATGGTAATGGTTGAGGTGACCTATAACTATGCTAGGAAAAAAATGTTCTTGTATTCCTTTTGCCATGTTAATTTGTATCAAAACTTGGCAACATCAGACGAATTGATACACTCGTTACATGCTATCGTTTAATTGGTCATTTTAATTTCCTTTACCTATACTTATTTTTAAGGCTCAATTATTAGTAAAAACTATTATTATGATGATGTATAGGTAATGTAACGTTCTGTTTTTTTTTGGTCTTATTCCTATTTTAATTGAATTGTGTATTATTTTTTGTTTTATTGTTTGGAACTATTAAATTGCATATTTTTTTATAATTGAGCTTTGGTGGTTTGACGGTGGGTTCTATTCTGCTCTGGACCCTGGGGGTTTTGTGTCGGTTTTGCAGCAGTTTCTAAATGACAGCCCCTGTTCTATTTTATTCTAAAATGTGTTTTGACTGCGGTTTGGTGGCGGTTTGACGGTGAGTTCTATTCTATTCTAAACCCTGGGGGTTTGGTGGTGGTTTTGCAGTGTTTTCTAAATGACAGCCCTGTTCTATTCTATTCTAAAGTGTGTTTTGACTGCGGTTTGGTGGCGGTTTTGGTATCTGCAGATTTACTAAGGCCAAAACACATTTTAGAATAGAAAAGAACAGAGCTGTCATTTAGAAACCAGTGCAAAACCACCACCAAACCCCCGGCTTTTAGAATAGAATAGAACTCACCGTCAAACCGCCACCAAACCGCTGGGGTTTAGAACCCGACGCTTAGTAAATTTTGCCCTAGGAGTCAATTAAATGTTGAGGAGGGGAGGTCTTGATGGCTGGGATCCACTCTGTTAATCCCCAGAGGTGAATCCTCTAGCTGGTTGGTACTTTCCTCTTTGTGAGGGAGTTTCCCAGGTGCTGGATTTGGGGGCGCTTGTTCTCCTATCAGAAAGGCCAGATTAACAATGGGGGTGAATAGAGCTACAGCTCCAGGCCTCCACATAAAATAGGTATTTCTATTTTTTCTCACAAAATTCTGCAATTTTTATATTTTGATGTTTTTAGGGAGACAGTGGGGCTGAGAGTGTAGGGGGTTACCATACCCACATGGCACTGGTCACAGATTCTCCGCTTCTCAATATAGGCCATTGAACAGTTACAACCTCAGGCCCATGTAGCCCTTACTGCATCCCTGCCTGTCAGCCATGGTTAGGAGAAGCAAGGTTGTTTCGGCAGCTTATTCTCAAAGGGGGCTGGGCAAGTGCCGGAACTTCAGCTGGGTTGCCCGGAGGGGGCAGAGACATTTACACAGTACACAGTAAGTGCAGACTGTGTTATGCGGCCTATTTGATTGGTTGCACACAGGGGAGTTACACCACTAGGCAGTGTAAAAATATTAATTACAGTAATTACAAAATAAAAACACAGCAGCACACTGGTGAAGCTATGGCCAATTCTTCCATGCCCTCAGCAGTGAGTGTACAGAGACCTAACCCCATTTTAGTTACCTCCCTCAGCAGTGAGTGCTCAGTGGGCTCCCCCAATGTAGGTGCCCCCCCAGCAGTGAGTGCCCAAGGTGCTAAGTGCAGTGTAGGTGCCCCCCCAGCAGTGAGTGCAGAGTAGGTACCACCTCAGCAGTTAGTGACAAAAAGCAGTGGGTGCTCAGTGGGCTCCCCCAGTGTGCTGGCCCCAGTGTAGGTACCCCTTTAGCAGTGAGTACCCCGGTGGTTGAACCCAGTGTAGGTACCCCCTCAGCAGTGAGTGCCCAGGAGGCTAACCCTCAGTGAGAGTTTCCAGCTGCAATAGCAACAAGAGTCACAACTTTTGCAGACACTACAGGAGTTGGATTACCAGGAGTAGACGGCACCCAGCTACAGAGGTGCCCCAAAGTTTAACCAAGTCCTGTTAGGGCAGAGAGGGGAACACATACACTGCCAGCCTATACCCTAGCATACTTTCACTCTGCCTGCCTATATACCCTGGCATACTTCTAGGGGCCTGTAATATAATGCAATGAAAGATGCTGTAGCCCCCACAGATGATCAGGTGGGTAAACACTCCAAACATCAGCTCCCAGGTGAATGCACACACCGGAATTCCACAGAGGCACTCACCCATAGGTCACACCATCGAACATTGCACCAGCCCTGTGGAGGCGCAGAATATCCTTCTCAGCAAGGCTGCCCGTGTCAGTGTAACTGTATCTTTAGACACAGCCGCTGACCACGACCTGCCAATGACACGATGGTGTCTGTCTAATCACCCTCCTGTTACCTCCCTGTAACGCCCACTGAAATTCAGGATTCTTGCGTCCAAATTAATTTTGCCTCTCCCAACAGTGACCATCAGGGTGCTTGTGAAGTGCGAGTCGGATGCATGCGCAGACTTAAAACATGAGCCGCTTGCGTGCAGCAGAGACATAATGTGTACATCTGAATCAGGCCCGCTATGTTTTCCAATAGATTATAAAATGTAGTTAATTTCTAAACACATCTCTGCTGGCCTTTAAGGATAAAGTTTCTTTTAGCCCTAGCATGCCTCGATTTATTCCTTTCACATTTTTCCTGTATTGGGGTTCAGGCATAGTAAATCTACATATATTTAAGCAAGACAACTTTATTTTTTTACTTTATTTTAAGTAAGCAGTAAAAGAATCAATAGTGCATATCCAGGGATGTAGCCGAGGTTAGGCAGGTGGCAGACCATGCATCTCCAGGGATGTACCTAAGGTCGAGACAGGCTGCACACAGTGCATCTCCTCCGGGGATATAGCCGAGGATGAGGCAGGCTGCAGACAGTGTATCTCCAGGGATATAGCCGAGGATGGGGCAGGCTGCAGACAGTGTATCTCCAGGGATATAGCCGAGGATGGGGCAGGCTGCAGACAGTGTATCTCCAGAGATGTAGCCAAGGTCAGGGCTGACGGTAGACAATGCATCTCCAGGGATGTAGTCAAAGTCGGGCAGAAGGCAGACCGTGCTTCTTCTGAGATTTAGCAGAGTTTGGGGCACGTGGCAGATAGTTCATCTCCAGGGATGTAACTGGTTGGGCAACAGGGACGTTGCAGAGGTAGAGGCAGGCAGCAGACACAGCAGGAATAAGATATTTTTAGGACCGCAGATGTTTCTGTTTACATTAGCGCAGGTATTTGTCTGCTTTCATTGGCACATTGTGATAAAGTTTCACCCCATATGGGGCACACAAATTGAATGTTATCAAAAAGCCCCTGATTCATGGCAGTAATTGCTGCTTTGAAAACTTCACTATGAGGCACAGGAATTTGCTGTTTTTTTAATCTAGATCCAGCCGGAAGGACTGTTCTTTGCACAGGAGCTTTGTTAAAATGTTCTCCGTTACAGGATCCGTAAGGCCTGGGTATGCTGGTTCTTGTGTGGCCAATATATTGGCTGATCAATTGATTGGCCAAAATATCGTGCCCCCGTCAGCTAGTGTGTACAGACGATATGTCTGTGTGCTGCACAGCCGATGAACAGATATGTTTGCATTGCAGACATATCTGTCCTTCGGCAAGTGTGTACGGGCGATCAGCCTAGATGGGGGGGGGGAGAGCCACGAGCGGGTACTAATTACCCGGGCCCAGCACCGCTCCCCATCCCTCTTAGGTTCACAGCAGCCCAGCACAAGCTGCTGTGTGCTGGGATGCACTGGGAGACTGTCTGAGGCTGCTAAAGCAGCAGCCGGAGAGTCTCCTATGCCAAAGGGGGTGAGCAATCACGCTTATCGTGCCCCCCATTGCCTGTGCACCGGGCTGAGGGACACACAGCGCCCCCCTCCCCAGCGCGCAAATGGGGTTTTCATATTTTTTCTGAAGGGGGCGTGGTCACAAGTGCAGCAATTAGGCTACACCCCCTACCCTCCCCCAGGCCGGCCCGACCCGCTGCAGCATGCAGATGCTGGTCATTCAGTGTGTATGAACGACCATCATCTGCAGATACTGTATATCTGCAGATCACTCAATCTGCAGATATATCGCTATAGTGTGTACCCACCATAAGGATCATTGCGTCTACCTCTGATGCTGACTCTCCAGGGAAAGGGTACAATCCTATGGTGCGTATATATAAAATAACACCAAATGCAAACCAGTCTACACCTGCACTGTATGGCTGGCAGTTTATCATTTCTGGAGCATTATATACAGGTATCCCACCAAAGTCTGTGGCATCAGTTTCTGCAACGCATTCAATTAGGGCCAGACCAAAGTCGGTGATTTTAACATGACCCTTTTTAGTCAGTAAAATGTTATCCAATTTAATGTCTCAATGAATGAACCTCCTTGAATGCATAAACTGCAATCCACAAACCAGTTCAGCAGCTATAAATTTTATTGTGTTGAGGTCCAGCTCTGAGGCCATTCATCATCAGGGGTCCGATAGGATCATCTGATATTCAGCACACTCCAAAAATGTACATTTCTTTGAGTTTGCACATGAGAACAAACGCTATCTTCTTCACTTGTTGTCAGAGCCCCACTTCTTCCTATGGGAAGGAGTTCCAGGGATGCGAAGAGGGATCCGAGCGCAAAGATGACTGTAGGTCACACATGCGCAGAATCTGGTGATGGGGACAGGTAAGCAACGCTGCTACAGAAGCAACAGTATTTATGATAGCGGGGACATCTGCTTTTCGGAGAACTCTCCCTGCACTGGAGCATTACTAACTTGCACCAGTGATAAGTATCCTCAGCGGCAAGGTGGATACTTCATCACAGGGGGCCATTAGCAAGACAGCCATACAATGCCTACTTCTAAGCAAGAGATTGAAGCCACTAGAAGACAGGCAAAAGACTGCACGATTACGACATTGACGATTTCTCAGTCTGTGATGAGCCTGCACTGAACGAGCAGTCGTTCAGTGCAGGCTCATCAGTCATCTGCAATCATGCTGAACCTGACGTTATCGTTAGATTGTCCAGCATGTTTGCCCGATGATAGATGTCTAAACAAATCGCTGGTCATTTTATACTTTTTTGCAAACGATTTGCAAACGATCGAACAACAACGATATTGCTATTGTTCAATCGCTCAATTTAATCTTCTAGTGGATGGGCACCTTTAATACTGGGTGTGGTATAAAAGATTGGCAATGAATAGGTCAACAGTCAATAGATCGACACCAGATGGTCGAATGAAATAGGTTGACAGGGACAAAAGGTCGAAAGGGTTAAAAGGTTGTCAGGTTCAAATGGTTGAAATGTTATTTTTTGTAATTTAACCCTTTCTCTCCCCCAGAGCCATAACTAGACATTTTGGTGCCCTGTGCCAGAAAGAGATTTGGTGTCCCCCAATCATAAACAGCGACAATGCGCAGCGCAGGAGCGCAGGCCAAAAAAAGGGTATAGTCTCATAAGGCAAGGGTGTGGCCACACTATAGTACCCCCAATTCACATTACACCACACAGTAGTGGCCCTTATTTACATTACACTATATAGCTGTAGTAATGTCTCTTATACACATTACGCTAAATTGTAGTAGTGCCCCTTACATATTACGCCACACAGTAGTAATTCCCCTTACACATTATGCCCACAGTGAAAATTCCCCCATTATGCATTATGCCCACAGTACAAATTCCCCCATTACACATTATGCCCACAGTACAAATTCCCCCCACCCCATTACACATTACACCACACAGTACAAATTCCCCCTCCCCATTACACATTATGCCACACAGTACAAAATCTCCCTTTCCCCCATTACACATTATGCCACACAGTACAACGTCCCCCCCCTTACACATTATGCCACACAGTACAACCCCCCTCTCCCCCTCTTACATATAAAGGGTTCTATTTACTACAATCCGCATATTGAATGCGGATTGTAGTGTGATATTACCGAGTGAATTCGCATTGCGAATTCAGGCAATATCACAGGGATTTACTATAAATCCCTTGCAGGGACAGAGCTTGCAATAAAGCTCTGTCCCTGCGGATCCCATCCGCACTCTAGTCGCGGTATTTTCGGAAAAAATACCGCGACTAAGAGCCCGCGCATGCACCGACCCACCGTCGCTGCTGCCCCCCCACCGGCGCTAAGCCCCGCCCCCGGCACTAAGCCCCGCCCCCACGATCGCGGACCCCCACGACCCCCCCTCCCCTCATTACAATTACCTGCATCCTCCTGGCTTCCGGTGATATTCTCCGGTCTTCCCGATCAGGTGATCTCCCATACTGCACTGGGCCCGATCACCTGATGACCGGGCAGCAGTGCACTGTGGGAGACCAGCTGACCGGAGAGGAGCCATCACCGGAGGCCCGATCACCGGTCCCTGGATTCAGGTAAGTAAAAAAAAAATGTTTCATTTTTTTTTTCTTTTTTTTACAGCAATACAGGGCTTCCCCCGGTATTTTTTTACAATTTATTTTTAGTAACTATGGTTGGATCACATTTCCCATTACAATTATGGGAAATGCGATCTGCTTTACTAAAAATAAGTGATACTAGGGGTTGGAGTAGAATTTTACTAATTCTACTCCAATTGCCCTATAGTAACTACAGGTGAAACTAAAATAATGTGAAAAGGGTGTGGAAACACCCTTTTTCACTTTATTTTAGTAAAAATAATGTTAATAAATAGAGCCCTATGCCACATAGTACAACTCCCCCCTTACACATTATACCACACAGTACAACTTCCCCCCATACAAATGATGCCACACAGTACAATCCCCCCTCTACCCATTACACATTATACCACACAGTACAACCCCCTCCCCCCATTACACATTATGCCACACAGTACAACCCCCTCCCCCCATTACACATTATGCCACACAGTACAACCCCCTCCCCCATTACACATTATGCCACACAGTACAACCCCCTTCTCCACCCATTACACTTTATGCCAAACAGTGCAACTCCCCCCCCCCTCTCCCATAGATATTATGCCAACTTTACAAAGCCCCCCACCCAGGTCTCTCAGCACTCATATACGTCACTGTAGGAGCTGGGGGAAGCAGCAGTCCACGCCTCCTTCTCTGTCTGCACTGACTGAGCTCAGCCCAGCGCTGAATGAATGGCTCTTCAGTGCTGGGCACTCTGGGACCGGACTGGGAGAGATGTCACGTCATTACGTCTCTCCCACTCCTTGAAGTCACTATAGCAGATGGGGAAGAGGTGGAGCTCAGGGGGTGGGCGGGCAGCGGTTATGTGCAATAATAGTGGTGCATCCGGCAGAGGAGCCGGGCACACAGTTACTATTATACAGTACGTTGCTGCGGGTGGCCGCTGTAGTGAAGGGGTGATTGCGGGTGGAGGTGGCTTGTTCCGGCCACATGTCACTGGCCGCACCACCTTAGTTACGGTCCTGCTCTCCCCCTAGTGCATAAACCTTACTCTAGCCCAGTGGTTCCCAAGTTTTCTTGTATCACGGCGCCCTAGTGTATCAGAATATTTTTGATGCACCCCTAGGCCAAAAGTTTCTTAATGATAAATTCAGAAAAATTATTTGATTTAGTAAATTCTGCTTAACTGTCATCCTTAGTGTCAGTTATGTGGTGGTGGACAGTGTTGTCCACATATTTTTTGATCGCCAGCCACCAGCACTGGTTTTGCCTATCACATTGACCAGAAATTATTTAATTTGGTCCTCGACCACCAACCTGTGGAACCCCTGCAAGTACCCCAAGGCAGGGGCAAAACTATGGGAGACAATGGAGGCGCCTGCCGCCAGCACTGAAGGGGCACCTCCTCCATTGCCCACAATATATTCAACCCACTTAGGGCTGTAAATGTGTACCCGGAGTGTACCGTCACGGCCGCCCAATACATGGCTCCTCTTCCCGTTTACACCTGAGAAGCTACCATAACTATATACCAGTGGAGGGCTCCGTGTCAGACCATCAGATGCCGCTTCCGTCTATCTATAGCCTGTCCCCGCTCATTGATGTCGCTGCTCCTCGGCAGCTTCTCATGCCAGTGTGACACGTCCGGCACCCTCTCACCCACAACTCCCCATCCCATTCCTTCCTGATGGCAACCACTGCTCTAGCCTAACCCTCCCCTAGTACATAACCCCGATCCCTCTAGCAGCCTATCCCTAACTTTAAAAGTGTTAAAAAAACATAAAAATAATGTGTTGACCATTTGTGTCGACCATTTGAACCTTTTGTACCTGTCGATCTATTGCATGTCAACCATCTGGTGTTGACCTATTGACTGTCGACCTATTCACCGTCGATCTTCTATCCGGATACCGTTAGAATTACACATAAATGTTTTTACGTTATTTCACTGTAGACTTTTATTTACAGTCTCCTTTGTGATGTGTTACAGTACAGACATATAATGCCATAATCTTGTGATCTTTGTTCTAGAAACTCTATAAATATTCTCCATCCCACATGAAGTAAAATAAGTTAGTGTCTTTATAATGCTAATATCTGTGTCATACTATTTGCATTTAATGTTGCATATTGCTTTTGTCTTTTGTGTACCATGGAGCCAGCGAGCACTGTACCTTACAGTCTATTTGTTTATGTAAATGTGCTCTCACTAACAGATTTTACTTGCATCCGATAAGAGTCCTGTAATGTTTGTTTTCAATACTTCTTTCTTGCTTTATTCTTCACAAAGTGTTATCACTGCCACAAAACACCTGGTGGGTTCTTATATCCAGCTATGAGCCCCCGGCATTCTCTAATAAATATTTATAACTTTATATGTATTGCTTACATCAGTTTTCCCCTTTTCTGTAACATGAACACAGGCTATATGCAGCACATACAGCTGTACAGTCTACACAGCTTCCGTCACAGATGGCAGTAATGCACATGGGAGAAATACTCTTCTATTATATACTGCAAACAATATTGTAAACCTTCATAAAGCAATTTGTCTTCTGTAATGTCATATGCAGGGATGAGAGGGATGCCCTGGGAGGGTCGGGGTGCTCCTGGTTAAATACAGACTGGTGTTCCTCATATTGTGACCACATACAAAAAAACAACAACTTTCATTTTGCAGTAAATGAGATTGAAGTGGTGGACAGGGTGCGGTTATGCAGTGAACACCGGTTAGTGGGGGCTTCAGGTCTTTTTTCTCCCCACAAAAGGAACTGATAGTTGCACATCCTTGGAGTTGACGCTGTTATAGCTTCCGCCTTTCCTTTCAGTGGGATGCCTTGTGAAGGGTCCAGGAACAATTATTAATTTCAGATATTAATTAAGCTGTTTTGAGAATGAATGAAAGTCGCTCCTAATGTGGCTGCAGGTTGGACTTAGAAGTGATATTTTTACTCCAATCTTTGAACTGTGACGATGTCACTCTTTCCACCCTGAGGATTTTCTTCCTGTAAAAGTAGAAGCAGAATCATTTTCTTAGGGAATTTCCCAAAGTGGAGCGTGAGAGGCTGAGCAGGGCAGCCGCAGGGAATCTTGGACACTGGTGCAGCGGCTTCCTGGGGGCTATTCCCAGGGCAAAACTTAATTTGACTTCCTGTGAAAGCTTGAAGGATGCAGGAGGGATACTCCTACCAAGGATCGGATTCTCTCTTCTAGAACTACTCACTAAGGGTCACATTTATAATAACAACAGTAGCACAGAACAACTTGCCTATTCTCACAGCTTCCTTTCTCCTTGAAAATATAATCGTAAGTACCTATATATAATCGTAAGGGTACCTATTGATGGCGGCATATTTAGTTCAGTTCAACAGTGATATTAGTGAATATGTCAATAGCACTTAACAAGACTCCGTCCTCCACACTGTTGCTGGCAGCCGCCTGCGCATGTTCATCTATAGTTGGCTTAAGAGGTGCCCATGGGCATATCTAGGGGTCTGAGCACCCCTGGCAAGCTAAGGGACAGCGCCCCCCCCCTCTCTTGCATTTTCCCCTACCACACAGTAGGGTGGGGGCGGCTTAAGAATGAACCCTGACTCCTCCCATCTCTACTTATGACTCCTCCTACTTCCAATCCCGACCCCTCCCATTGGATTGTTATCTATATAGTTTATATTTTATGATTTTTTTTTTTGTCCCCCTGCAACTCTTCACTTATATGTATAGTTCATTATTATTTGTTTTTGCCCTCACCCCTTCTCTTATTTCCCCTATTACCCTTCACTTACTGTATATGTATGTGTGTGTGTTTTGTTTAATACTGCTTTATCCCCTACTCCCTTTTACTTAAATTATACATATACTCAAAAAAATTTTGGCCCCTCTTCACATGTATACTTTTCTTGTGTGTGTCCTCCCCTCCCCTTCACCACATTATATATATATTGGTTGTATTCTGACACGGCAGCAAGGGGAAAACGCAGGATTCTCAGGGGGGGAGGGTTTCCATTATATATATATATATATATATATATATATACATATACATATGCAGCATACATACACACATAACATACAACCATGACATACTTACAAATACATACACACATAACATACACACATGACATACTTACAAACACGCACACAACATACACACATGACATACTTACAAACACACACACAGCATACATACACACATGACATACAAACATGACATACTTACAAACACGCACACAACATACACACATGACATACTTACAAACACACACGGCATACATACACACGACATACTTACAAACACACACTGACAAGAAACTGACCTTCTAACACACACTCCCACCCACCCCACCCATTACCCAGCCAACACTAACAAGAGACTGACGTGTTAACCTCTCAGTGCCGTGTTGCCTTCCCATACTGCACTGAACAGCTCCTCAATCCCTTGCACTGGGAGTGGAGTCACTGGAGAGACTGGAAAGACAGTCACCACGCGGGAGCCGGGGGAGGCAGAGCGCACAGGCTCACAGCAGGGTTGTGGATAGATCCCCTTCCGTAGATGTACCTACTGAAGGGGGATCTATACACAACTCTCACAGCAGTCAGGACAGCCGGGTGCGCCGCTGATATACGTTGCAGCGGGCACCCAGCAAACAGAAATTGCAGCAGCGTCCGGTCTGTGCGGCCACCATACCTACCCTTTGCAGCGGGTGCCCAGCACACCATAGCTGGCCACAACGGAGCGCATGTATTGCTATGGTGGCACTGTCGGGTGGCCCTCCCCCCCACACTCAAGTGTTCCAGGGAGGAGCCTGGTCCATATGGGTAAAGAGAAGTATAAAACAAAAATATAGAAATAATAAAAATGTCAAATAAAAAGTAAAAATAAAGTTAAGGGGCAGCATTAAAGTGGGGCATGGAGGACTAAATATATTCCACCTTCCTCCCCCTGTCTCTCCATCCTCCTGCCCCAACTTTCCAGCCTCCTTCCGTATCACTCCTGTAGCAGTACCCCTTATGCAGGGCCCTCTGTAGTAGTACCCATATGCATTGACCCCTGTAGCTGTATCCATATGCAGTGCCCCTTGTATAGGTACCCATGTGCAGTGCCCCCAGTAGCTGTGCCCTTTAAAGTAGTACCCCTGTAGTTCTGCCCCTTAAAGTAGTGCCCCTGTAGTTCTGCCCCTTAAAGTAGTGTCCCTTAAAGTAGTGCCCCTGTAGTTCTGCCCCTTAAAGTAGTACCCCTGTAGTTCTGCCCCTTAAAGTAGTGCCCCTGTAGTTCTGCCCCTTAAAGTAGTACCCAAGTAGTTCTGCCCCTTAAAGTAGTGCCCCTGTAGTTCTGCCCCTTAAAGTAGTGCCCCTGTAGTTCTGCCCCTTAAAGTAGTGCCCCTGTAGTTCTTCCCCTTAAAGTAGTACCCCTGTAGTTCTGCCCCTTAAAGTAGTGTCCCTTAAAGTAGTGCCACTGTAGTTCTGCCCCTTAAAGTAGTGCCCCTTAAAGTAGTGCCCCTGTTGTTCTGCCCCTTAAAGTAGTGCCCCCGCCCCAGTACTTACCATCTTGGCCTTCGTCCGAGCTGTCGTTCCTGCTGCAGCGCTGATTGGATCTAACTAGATCAAGCAGGCGTGGCCGCGCAGGTTCCTCAGCACACAGGTGACGTCATGATGTCACCCGCGCACTGCATCACTGGGAATACTGGCCTCTGAAGCGATCGGTCTGGCTTGCTCGATGTGTACTTTCAGAGTGTCTCCTCACATCGAGCAAGTCAGACTATCCGCAGAACACTTTCCATCTCTAACCCCTGATGCCCAGCTCCACATATATGCAATTAAGAAGTATAAACATCTAGTGGTATTACCACAACTACTAGTATAGCTGTTGGGCGCTCGCTATAGCTGTGACCACCCACAGCTATAGCGAGCGGCCAAAAAGATGGTCGCGATGGTCAAGACCATCACGACCATCGGGCTTGCGACGAGATCCTTGTGGTAGGGTCTCGTTGCCGCAAGCCCTGGAGTGCTTCGGCTCTATCAGAGCCGAAGGCACTCCCACTGACATCACTTGTGATGTCAGTGGGGCCGGCCCCAGATGGTAGGCATTCCCATAGGAATGCCTCCGTCTGGGCAGCCACGCCCCCGGCACGCCCACCAAAGGGGGCGTGCTGTCACTCACCATCGACAGCATGCCCCCTTTGGTACGAGAGCCATAGCGACGGCTTGGCCGTCGCTATCCGGGGCCCGCCGCCATGCGCACGACAGAGCCGGGGCCATCGTGCGCATACGCACTGGGCCAACATCAACCCGCTTGCGAGCGCTCAGTGCTCGCGAGCGGGTCTGAATCAGGCTCTAAGTGCAATGCATACAAATATACTTACAAGTCGGCACCGAATCAACTTATGCAACAAAAGCCCTGTTACCATTTAGGCATTTCAGGGCTTAAATGCGCCTAGGAGCAGTCAAATCCCCACCACGAGAGATAGACATAGAAAAAGTACCTGTCTGACCATGTGTGTTCTGCACTGTGAGAGGAAGAAAGAGACTCTGGACCTCATTCAGAGTCGGTCGAAGAGGCCGCACGGTCGTACAGGAAAAGGGGCCGGATATGCAAATGATTCCCTCGCAAGTTGCGTCCCTAAGTTCGGATCGGTAGCTGGCCGACCAAGGGGAGGAAGCGGCCGGAATTAAAAAAAATATGCCCCCTTCTCGTACGCATTGCACGTCATCTCCGGGCATATAAGGATTAATCGAGACCAACGGGAACCATCGGGACTGGTCGTAGAGCTTCAGGTTGACCATACCCTCTCTTAAGCTCTACGATCATGTCAGTGTAAAAACCTCCCATGTCACATGTGCCATGACGCTACTTTGTTAATTATGCACACCCATAAACCGTATGCACTCCCATAAAACACCGTTCACATAATTAGGCACTCCTGCATTCGGATCTCCACTCCCCCGTTTTCAAGCACCTTCCCCTGTTACCACCCACAAACGCCTCAATCTGTCACTCAAACTACCGACCTGGCTGTGTTCAAGGAGAGAGAAATTTCTGATCGTAGCGGCTAGTTTGTGCACGCGCATTGCGAACTTTACGCATGCGCAGTATAGCGAACATCGGTGGCGTATGACCGTGCAGCCGCTTCGACCGACTCTGAATGAGGTCCTCTCTGCGCTGTGCTCTGTCCTGTCTGCTGAGAAACGCTCCTAGGCGCATTTAAGCCCTGCAATGCCTAAATGGTAACAGGGCTCACCTAACACCTGGCAGAGCCTTAACAAACCCTATCATTGCTGTTGTTTCTGTAGACACTGGTCCCCACTCTCTCATCACAAGGCTTGCACACTTTCCATGTGAAAGTAGAAGTGGAGAGACATCTAATCTGTGTTTTACTTTACTTTCTTCATATCTATTATCTAATGTTCAACGAATTACATGACAATGATGTATGCAATACTCTCTTATTATTGAACTTGCATTTAAAATAAACCTGTTTTTCAACTTACCTATGTGATACTGCTCAAGGGTATTTAACATATTATAGGGGACATTTTACCTCATTGAATTAATACCAAAGATTTTGGTTTATAATTCAAGGATATCTGCAAAGCATTAGAGCAAATATTTAGCTTTTCCTCATTGAATGATATATACTTATGATTACTGTTACCCATCTAGCTTTTTCTCTTTCTATTCCTCTGCCGTGTGTGAAGAGGATTACTTACTGTTGACGATTTCTTTACAAATTTGACTAATATCTTCCTGTGTTTGCTGAGGTATATTTATACTTCTTCTTTTTCCCTAATTCAAGGGTTAAAAATAATTGCTCTATAAATACTCTCGCCCATGTTTTCTACTATAGAAAGGACATTCGCCTTCTCAAGCAGAACTATATTTCTATATGAATTTATAATTGTGTTGAATTTATTATTGTAATCACTATCACTTTGTTCTTCTCTGTGCTTTATACACTTTTATTTTAAATGAGTATTATTAAAAATTGATATTTGAACTAATTTATCATATTCAATTAAATTCATTTTTAAGAGTGCCCCACACAATAGTCTACTTTGGCCTGCCTGTGCAGGATTTTTTCTACTTTGGAATTTTTTCTGACTACTGGGCGCACCACCAACAATATTAAATTTGTCTGGGAATATTTATTCCCAATTAAAGATATTACGGTTGGTTTATTCTACATTTATAACTACATACTTGCTCAAGATATTGTTCTGCTGTGCAGAATCTCCTCCCATAACCCCTCTTCCCCATTTTTTTGAGGATTCCCGTGCCATAGACCTTGGTCCTAGGAGAAAGGTATACTCAGAGAGTCCAAATATCCCCTCAGCAGACATTTCCATGATCAATTGCAGCTGAGCGTCTCCAATTAATTAGGAGAGAGGGGGATGGCAGCTCTGTCTTTACAAGTAACTGTGAAGTAAAATTTAACCCCTACACATTCTGGTAGTTGAGGGTCAAATGGAGCAATAGCAGTGATAGTTATAATGGACAGTCATACATAAAACTAGGGGTGAGCGGGTTCGGTTTTACTCGGTTTTACCCGGATCTTTTTATTGGCTATCACCGAACATGTGTTTTGGATAGCGAATAAAATCGAGCCAAATTTGTGGTAAAGTGGCGATAAGAACCGAGTAAAACCGAGTAAAACCGAACCCGCTCACCCAACCTGCCTGAACTCCTGTTTCCCTTTAACATATATACGTATAAAGATAACAATGCAATGGGACCACCTTCACAAATATCTTAATGAATGTGAAGTACTCAGAAAGAAACACCCACCGCAAGAGAATGGAGAGAAAACAGTGATAGTTCTAATTGACAGACATAAATTAAATACAGTGTTAATACAGCAGCTAGCAAACAGTCACATACAATGCATTTGTAATAAAATTACAATCAGCTCTAAATCAACTACAGCAACGCAGGGGAATGGTAGGACCGTGAACCTTAACCAAGGGAGACTGACCCAGACCCTCCTGAGACCATCAGCTACAGGGCGAACTGAGCGTGGACCGTGAGCGTCTCATACATGTGGAGGGTAGGCGGAGCAACCCAGATACGCAAAACGCTTCATAGGGACTGCGTCTGGGTCAGGAGAAGGGCTGCCGGGGGAGCGCCTACCTCCCCTAAGCTGCATTAACCAATTTGGTACGCTGGCCTCATTGCAGCAGATATGTGTCTGCTGCCGATCCCTGGCATCAGATGATAGGGCCCCGGCTGGTGTAGTAAGAATGCGGACAATCCTGGGTCCTTACAGCAGCGGCTTCTGGTGCCTCTCTGTCTACAGAAGCCAGGACTGCCGTGCGCGATTCCCCATAAGCGAGGAATCGCCTTACCTGATATATCTCCGAGCATCCGATGCAGTTCAGGTTGCAACATCACTGCTAGCTAAGCTCAGCCACAACCTGCCGAAATCACCAGCACAATTACTGATGTTATGGCCAGGCGGAGGTAGATAGTGTTGCAGTACATGCGTCTTAATACAAACGCTTGGTACTGCCAACTCAAAAAGCTTAAAATAAAATAAAACATAAAATAAAAGCTTAGGACTGCTCTATGCAGTCCTCCTGTTACAAAGGTGCATCTGGATCCTGCCTCACCAAACAACAAACCAAAGTCCTATGGCAAGGGGCGGGGTATATATGGAGGAGGACCTAGGGCATGCTGGGAGCCAAAGCTTTAACTGTTTGGTGCCTGGTCTTCCAACCATAATATTCCCATGGTATCCCTGTGGCTCCCTATGAACCCCGAAGAAGAAATGTGGGAGGGGGGATTGTGGCTGCCTGGTACAATATAGTAATTTTTTATTTATTGAGACAAGGCGCACTTGACGTCATGACATCACACGCGCCGCACCAGTGACAGAGGAACCGGCTGCAGTGTGAAGTGGAGCAGCCAGAAGTAACAGGAGAAGGGGACTGTAAGGGTCTGGATGCAGGGGCTGGCTAGAGAGACAGAAGGGATGCAGTCTGAATAGAGAGAAGGGGTGCTGGCTGGGGTGACACTGTGGGGTTGGAGTTGCAGAAACACTAAGAGGGGGCCCTGCCTATTTTGTCAGTCGCGGGCTCCACAATTTCTGATGGCTGCCCTGAAAAGCATATATAATAAGGGCTAATCAGACAGTCAGGTAGTTAAACCAAAGTCAGCACAATGATAGTCATGTCTACACTTATACCCCTTTTCCACTGGATTGCCGGGTCGCACCCGGGATTATGTGCACGAGCCCATCCCGAGAGTGACCCGGCTGAGACCCCTGTCAGACAGGTGGCCCGACCCTGCACTAATGCTGGGTGGATGACGCCATTAGTGTCACATGATGAGCCGGAACTTGGAGATGATCTCATCTCCAAGTGCCGGCTCTTCCTATGCAGAGAACGGGACCTGGGTTACCCGTTCACACTGCATTACCAGCCAGGTTGAACACGCATTCAACTCTTCTCGTGACCAGGGTTGAAATGCCAGGTCACTCGACCCTTTCACACAGCACAATAAACCTGGGTTATTGGAGCTAGTGGAAAAGGGGTATATGTGTCAGAATGATATCACTCAGCCTCAGCAGCCCAAATACATCCAGCGTCTGGCTGATTTCCATTTGGCAGGAGCTGAACAGCAGAAAGCTGAGCGTGGTTCTTAGTGCATCAGGGACCTCTCACCATGCCGTATGTAGTAAAATTGGCTCAGGTGATTCAGTTACTATGGCCAATCTGCATAACCATAGGGTTTGCAGTAAGATCAGTGTTTATATATTTTTTTGTTAATTGAACTGCAAACATCACTGTGCTTGAAGTTTGCTATTTAAGGTTCGCAGTTTGAGTACATCATAAAATACTTAAAATGTAAGTTGCAGTGCTTGAGCTGCTCATTTGTGCCCAAAACAGTTTTACAGGTGTCCAAACTGACTCAAATATGGTCAGTCCGTTTGACTTTATCAATTTTTTTTTATGTTTCTAAAATGTTATCATTTCTGTATAACTTTTCATATTTCAAACCGTGGTTGGTTCAAACATTTCTAGTACAGTGTGAAAGGATGACAGATTTTAGTATGTAGAGCAAGTGACTTAGCATATGAAATATTTCTAACAATAGATAAATGAAAGCAGATGTTGTCACATCTGTGCTTAATTGCCTAATTAGTGCATGTAATCAGAAATGTTCAGTGTTGTCATTAGGTGCACCAAACAAACTTAGGAGCAGCTTGATTGTGAGAAATCAGTGGCTTAAGGTGGCCATATATCTGCAACGGATCGTCGTGATGCAGGGATGCGATCGGAAATTTCCGATCGCCCACCATCGATGTTCTGCGATCCGTCGCCGGATCGCAGACATTTGCAATGTTAAATGTCGGCGATTTGACGATCGCGATTATTTTTTGATCGCGATCGTCAAATCGGCAAAATCCAATATGTTGGATTTCTGCGATCCCGCGATGCTGGGTTGCAGCATCACAGGATCGCAGCAATCAATCGCAGATGGATGGGGCCCATAAGACAATGCATGCTCAGTTTTAGGGATGGTAGGTAAAAGTGACAATCTTATAATAACAACAGACTTTATAATGATTAACGGGAAATAATCTGTTAAGAAATATAGATTATTAAGAACACTGGGAGCGCCCCAGGATAGCTGTGTCTGCTTGGCAGTCATCATACCATATCTAAAAGTTAAATTAGAGATGTGCGCTGACCCCTGTGTTTTGGTTTTGGAAGTGTAGCTCCTTGTGTTTTGGATCTTGATTTGGTTTTGCCAAAACCGCCCTTGCGTGTTTTTTGGTTTTGGTTTTGGACCTGTATTTTTTTTTTTTAATTTATAAAATCTTCTAAAATCACACCATTTGTTTTTTTTTTGTTCCTACAGTATTATTAACCTCAATAACATTAATTTCCACTCGTTTCCAGTCAATTTTGACCACCTCACAATATTGTTTTCATCCAGTTTAGGCCCAAAATTTGCACCAAGCTAGCTCGCTGACTAAGCTAAGCAGCAGCAGTGGGCAGCACATACACATGGCAGTTCAACTTCCAACATGGCACATCAGGAAACAAATGTTTTTATTATTCAAGAGGCCTGAGGGAGTTGGAGTATGTATGTAGTTGAAGGCAGGGACAGGAAGGGTTGATTGGTAGTAAATTTTATTTCATTTTTTGATTCTGAAGGAAATTTATGAGGGAGAAGGGGAGGAGAGGAAGGGTGGCATTTAGAAAAAAAAACATTTTACCCATTCTCATCAGTCCTTGCCCTAGAAGAATCCTAGAGCGCCATTCCTGCTGCTACTGGGAGTGGATATTCATCCCAGAAGGGGACCAGGAACAATACTAGTAGTGCATTCCAAAACAATTGAGTGTTAAATAATCCTTTGCAAAGATTCCACTTGAAAAGCATTTCCCAACCTGTACAGGGACATTAAAAAAAACATAATTAGTTGCCTCCAAAATGCCGTTGTACCCACTGTACTTGCTGCTGGGAGTGGATTTTCATCCGAGAAGGGATGAAGACATTGTGTCTTTCTTCCCAAGAGACACAGATCTCAAGAAATGTAAAGAGCTGTTGGTAAGCAAATTGTCAGCTCAAGTGGTAAGTCATGCAGCGATGGGTTCTCCTTCAATTTTTCCAGCACGTGCATCTGCTGAGAAAAAACTAAACTTTCAAAGCACCCACTAGTGATGCAGATGAGTCAACACAGCCAAGTTTTAACTTTTGACATCTGGTTGGGTCAGAATTGCCTACCTCTACTGTGACTCCAGCGGCGGATTGGGCCGCCGGGAGGCCGGGCCAGTTCCCGCTGGGCCGGTCCCCTTGCTGGCCGGTGGCCGACGGCCGCCCAGCCCACTCTTCAATGACTGACCCCGTCCCGCTGCCCGCATCCTTCGATCGGGCAGCTGCACAGCACAGGAGCTTAGTGGCGGCGGCCCCCCAGCCCACCCCAATAGTCTAACCCCCCTCCCCCGGGCCTCAGCTCCCCAGTCCCGCTGCCGCGATCGGAGCTTAACTTCGATCGGGCAGCTCAGTGCACAACTTAAAAAAAAGGGCGACGGGGGAGCTGCTGGCTGCGCATGCCCAGCCGCTGCAGCTCCTCAAAATAAGCTTTTGCGGAGCACGGGGCCATCAGTCAACACTGATGGGCCCGCCTCCAGCCCCTACGCGGCTCGCCTCCAGCCTCCTACACAGGCAGCGCAGCACAGCAGACGCAAACCGGAAGTTCCCGGATCCACGATGTGCGGTGTCCCTTCCTTACCTTACCCTCCGTTGCCTGCCATCAGCCCCTCTTATTTTTTGTGCCATCCCGTCCTGTCCCCTGGGGCTGCAGGAGATGATGAAGTGGACCACGCAGGGGGTGGGGTGCAGCTGTGCCTGGGACGGAGAAGAGCGGGCACGGATGGCAGGGGCTTTCCCAACACACCGTGGCTGTCAGCGCTGAGAAAACGATGTCAGTGAGCTGAGATGACCCTGGAGAGGAGGTATTTCATGTTCAGTTTCTTTCACTCCTGCCTAGCACGCTTATTCCCACCACTACTCCTATCCTGCCTCTGCTTCCCACCACTACTCCTATCCTACCCGTTTCCCACCACTACTCCTATCCTGCCCCTGCTTCCCACCACTACTCCTATCCTGCCCCTGCTTTCCACTATAACTCATATCCTGCCCCCCCTGTTCTGAACTACTACTCCGCCTGCCCCACACCATTATTACTCCAAGCCTGCACCAGCTCTGCCATTACTACTACTCCCATCCTACCCTCAGATCCACACTACTACTATTTTCATCCTGCTCCTTGCGTCCCACTACTATTACTACTCCCATCCTGCTTCCCACTACTGCTACTCCCATCCCGACCCCAGCGGTGGTGGAGTTTATGAAGTTTGTGCTCCAGGTGCTATTTCTGGTGGGGACGCACCCTATTTTTTTTTCCCTGCGGTGGCCAATGTGTTTTTTCTTCTTGTGGAGTCCAATGAGTTTGTATTTTTACCTGTGGAGGCCAATGTATTTGTTTAGGGCCGGTGTGTTTTATTTTCTTCTTGTTGAAGCTAATGTGTTTTTTTTTGTTTTTTGTTTTTTTTATGTGTGGACCAATGTGTTTTTATTTTTTTCACGTGTTTTTTTTCCTGTGGGGGATAATGTGTTTTATTTTTATCTTGTAAATTGTTTTTAATCTACACACGTGTCTGAGTGGCAGTGCAGATTCAGACGCGTGCACCAAGTGTATTAGAAATGTGTTGGGTGTTCCTAGGCGGTAACAGGGTTTGGCTACAGAGACACTGAATTGCTCACACTGGAGGCCATACTTAGACGGATGATCTGCACCTAGCATAGGGCTGTTGAAAGTTCCAATGGTGCGACCGATGGTGGTGTCTAAAGTCTTCAGGGTCTATTCACTAATCCTTAGAGATATAAATGGAGAAAAATAAGTCTCAACCAATCAGCAAGCAACTGTCATTTTTCAAACACAGCCTGTAAACTGAAAGGAGCCGATTGTTTGAGACTTATCTTTCTCTCTCTCCATGGATTAGCAAATAGACCCCTTAGACATTGAAAGTGGGCCTCTCAGTCCTTGCATATTTGCTTAAAGTCACAGACGAAACTGTAGCAAAAGAAGCAAGGACGACTGCAACTATGTCCACCTCAGAAGGCTGCTTCCATAAATTTCCCGGGCTGGTTTTCCGTCCCAATCCGCCCCTGTGTGACTCCATCTGATACATTCACCATTCAAAGAATGGTTGAGGACTATTTCAAAAATTTTAATGATATCATCCAAATAGGCATGTCAGACAGTCCATTTGACTACTGGCAGGAAAAAAAGGTAATTTGGAGACCCTTGCACAAACTGGCTTTGCTTTACTTGAGCTGCCCACCCTCCAGTGCGTACTCAGAAAGAGTTTTCAGCACAGTCGGGAACCTTGTCAGTGATCGGCCTATGAAACTACTTCCCCAAAATGTGGAAAAGATGATGTCCATCAAAGTAAACTACAAATTCTATGAGAAAGTGCTTTACCGTCAATAACGTGCAAAAATTACAGAGGCACCTGTAATGGTGGATTCCTGCGGGGTCAAATTAATATTGTGTGAAGATGATGTATACACTGATGAGGGTGAGGAATCGGATGATGATGATGGCGACATCTTGCCTCTGTAAAGACAGTTTGTGCATGTAGAGATCATTGCTAGAAATGTCAGCTGCCCATTAGTAGCTTATTTTGTGGGGGCCCAAACAAACCAATTGCATCATGATTGAGGATATTGTAAAAGGGTGGAGGTTCCTAGATGGTTAAGGTCCCTACTTCTACTAATTTTGGCTTTACAAATGGTACAGATGCCTTCACAACTGTTGTCAGGATTTTGGTTAAAATAAGTCCACACCCAAGATGTGGCTTTTCTGGTCATATGCCCAGGCATCACCCCAGCCTATATTGTTACCCCAGCCTATACCATCACCAATGTTTATACCAGCACCCAAGCCTATATCGTCATCCCATCCTGTGCTGTGTATAAATTACAGCTGTGCTCCCTGTTAGATTGGAGATTCATTGTCCACTTTAGTGGCTGTTAGCTCCATTTTAGTCCATATCACCACACTCCTTACACATCTTCTGACCTGGGCTACAGGAGGAGCAGCTGCACTCTGGAATACGGTTGCATGGAGTTTCCCCTCTGACTCGCTGAAAGTCAGGTAGAGGAGTCATGGGTAGGGAGTAGGGACACTATATTATCAGAGAATGCAGTTTTAGCTGCTTTATTCCATTTTTTAAACCATATCCTCTATTTTCACCTTTTGAAAATATGTTTATGTGAATCTCAGCTGAGGCGTTTGTGATGTCATTATGTTTAATATATTATGCACGTTATTTAGCACTTTGTTGTGGTCTTGTAGTCGGCGTGTAGACTAATAATTTATTCATGATTGAGGAAAGAAGTGAAAAGTTGCATTTTTATTGCTAACTTATTAAATTGTAAAATTGTGAAGTTTCCATTTACAGTGTCACAAATTAATTTAATACTGTACGTGTTGAATATTACACTGCAGTTCCACTTACAGTGTCACAAGATTTTTTACAAATACACTGCGTTTCCACTAACAGTGTAAATATTTTTTACGAATACACTGGGTTTTCCACTTAGTGTCACAATATACTGCGTTTCCACTAATAGTGTCAATATTTTTTACAAATACACTGCGTTTTCCACTTACAGTGTCATAATATTTTTTACGAATACACTGCAATTTCCACTTACAATGTCACAATATTTATTATACACTGTGCTACCACTTACAGTGTCACAAACAATACGAATATTACACTGTGGTCTGACAGGCAGCGTCACAGTAAAAAAAAATATAATATATTATTTTTTTATTAATTATTATTTTTTATACACTGTGCACCCTTGGATGGACAGTGTACCCCTCGTTGGACACAGCAGCCCCTGCCCTGGATGGACACAGCAGCCCCTGCCCTGGATGGACACAACAACCCCTGGATGGACACAGCAGCCCCTGGGTGGACACAGCAGCCACTGCCCCTGTTTGGACACAGCAACCCCTGGATGGACACAGCAGCCCCTGGATGGACACAGCAGCCCTTGATGGACACAGCAGCCCCTGGATGGACACAGCAACCCCACCCCTGGATGGACACAGCAGCCCCTGCCCTAGACAGATACAGCAGCTCTTGGATGGACACAGCACATCCGTTCACTACACTCTCCACAGCCGGAGTGAAAATGGCGCCGATCGTGGGGACTATCATATAATCCAAAACTTGCGAGAATCCGTCAGTGGCTGGATGATGTTCTGCCTCGTTTTGAGATTTGAGTCAGGTGGAAAAACCCGAGCCAGACTTGGTCCTCGCCGCAGATCTGCAAGTTCGGGTAGGTCCGGTTCTCTGAGAACTGGACCCGCTCATCTCTAATTTAAATACATTACATACCTATTTACTAAACACAGTGGAAACTTCCATAGTGTGGCCCAAGCCAAATTTTTGGTAGAAACTAGTGGCATTACGGAGACATTAGGCAGAAAGTGGCATGATAGGAATTACTTGGATGACTTTATAATAATGTCAGTATGTAGAATGGCATGGACTGCTGTACTGTAACCAGAGCCGGCCCTAGGCATAGACAAACTAAGCAAATGCTTAGGGCATTTGGAATGTCTAGGGGCATCCAAGCCTGCCTAGGGCCGATGGTGGCTGGGCAGAGAATCTGGCAGCTGCTACTGCCACTGCATAGTGTCCGCGATCGGAGCTCAGCTGACAGCTCTGATCAGGCATGGCAGCAACAAACAGTGAGCGGGAACAGCCGGCAGCAGTTTGTGGGGGCAGCGCACCTGGACAGTGGCTAGTGGTTAGCGCCGGGCAGACTCTGAGGCGTCACAAAATCAGAATGAGCTTCTGCGCATGGGCAGAGGCTCATTCAAGACTATAAGTTAATGGTCACGGGAGGGCTGCTGCACCATGGGCCTTTGCGGAGCTCGGAGTAGTGACTCACACCTCATGGCTCTGGGTTCCGCCTCCAGCAATCATCACACACAGCTGCGGCCTGCCAGCCTGAGATGGGAAAAGCGCTGCCCGCGGTTTGTTGTACCTTGAGTTGGATGGCTCTGCAGGCTTCGCTTAAGTAAAGTAAGTTTGAAACTTGGAGAGGGCTGGGGTGCTGTGGTGCTCACTGCTGGGAGAGGGGTGCTCTGCTGGGATAGGGGTGGTGGGTGAGGGTGGGTGCTGCCCACACCCCTTTTCAGGATATCATGGGGAGGGGGGCACCTCCCAAAATCTTGCCTAGGGCACTAATTTGGCTAGGGCCGTCTCTGACTGTAGCACACATTCCTATGTTACTGGAGCAGACAGTTTGTTCTCCCAAGTGGGTGAGATAATCACATTATGCAGTCCTGCCCACCTCTGAACATAGCAAGTGGCAGAGATGACACCCCGACTTGTCATAGGCAGGCATATGAGGTACCACTGCCATCTCTCTCAGATGTTCAGGAGCTGAACACCAAATTCTGCAAGGGCTACTACTGCATGATAAATCCTACCATCTAATACCACTTTTATACCAGAAAGCTGGGTCTGACCCGCAGGTTGGAACTGGGTTCCAATCTGGATCAGACCTGGAATTTCCCCGGCGCCGACCCAGGATATTCCCGAGTCGGCGCCATTTACACCAGAGCCGGGTCTGCAGAGACCCGGATTTTCCGGTGTTGAAGTGGACGCTTGGAGATGACATCAATTCTAAGTGCCACTGAAGCCGGCCAACCGGCAGGCATGTGGCACGATGGCGTCGTTTACACTGCAGGGTTTCACAGGTTATTCCCGTGTAAAACCCTGCAAGTTACCTGGGTTGAAATGCAGGATCAATCGACCCGGCAATCCAACCCTTTCCCATTTTACACCAAGGAGCTACCCGGGTTAACCCTGCAATAACCCGGGTTTTAGCTGTGGTGTAAAAGGAGTATAAGACTAAATGACACCTAAGGAATATTTTCACTTGTATGCGTTTTTTCTGTCAGAATAACATCAAACTTAAGCCGCACATCCTCTAGGCCAGGGGTCTTCAACCTTGGCCCTCCAGCTGCTGTGGAACTACACATCCCAGCATGCACTGCCATATTTTTAGCATGCTGTTAAATCAAAAAGGTGGCAGTGCTGGGATGTGTAGTTCCACAGCAGCTGGAGGGCCAAGGTTGAAGACCCCTGCTCTAGGCGAATAGGGAAAGACAGTACGATTACAACATCGTAATCGTACCGTCGTTCCCCTTCCCCTGCAGTGCCTACACTGAATGATGTCCCATGCACAAGGGCCCCTGGGTCCAGAGGGGCTTATACCGCACACCCTGCACCCATAGACAATATTTACCTCTCTGTCAGCAGGCACAGAAATCACTGGGAAAATGGCATTTGCTCCATTTTGCCGGAGATCTGTGCAAGCGCAGTAGAGAATTTACTGGAAAAATGGCACCGGAGTCATTTTCCCAGTGATCTACGCTGGCAAGATAACGGGGGTCGCACGGACACTGCACACAGGTCCCCTCCTCTTGCACCCCTGTGATTAGTTGCTAGGGGCAACACTAAAGCTGGGTACACATTACTTGATGCATTACCAGCGCAAAATCTCCGGTGAGGTGACCCAGCGGGGGAGCCGGCTTTGGCAAGTGCATGCACACTTGCCGATGCGGACAGCGAAGGAGTGACGGCGAAGGCCATGCTGCCGAAACCTATCGACATCCCCCATTGGCACTGCATGTAGGGCCGATGGAGGATGTCGCTGATGATCCGCGGGAACGCACATTGTCAGCAACATAGTGGGTACGCAGTAGACGATGTGCCTGATATGTTGGTCTAATCTGCTGGATCGGACGACATATCGTCTAGTGTGTACTCTGCATGACTCTTCTTCACAAATACGCGTGGAACTGTTTTTAATGTCCCCTAACATCACTGACTTGTATTCCAAGAGCAGTGGGAATGGACAAGTCAAAGCCAGCTTTTAGTATTTGAATAACAAAATAATAATGACTGAGTATTATGGGATGTAATATGGGTTGCTTGGTGACCTGTATACTTCAATGTGTCAGGAACCATCCTTACCCTCAGGATACTCTGTCTTGGCGGGGGGCCCGGCCTGGGGGCTCTCAGAGTGCGCTGTTGACGGGTCCTCAATGTGGTGGTGGTCTCAGGGGTCTCATCTGAAGATGGCGTTATTATCACAGGTCTTTCCCCGGTATTTGTTTGCAATTGATTTCTAGTAAATCTTAGGCAGATCACATTTCCCATTACAAGTAAGGGAAATGCGATTTGCGCACTAAATATTCAAATGAAAGGGATTGGAATACTTTTTAATGAAAACTACTCCAATTGCCATTTAATACATTTATGTGAAACTAAACACCCATTTTCAAATTTATTTTTTTTTAGTAAAAATAATATTGATAAATAGGGCTATTAAGGGCTTCACAATGTTCTAGCAGTGACATTTCAGAAAACTGGCAGTCATGCCATTCCAGATCATTTCAAATGTGTCGAGAAGAAACAACATACAAATCGATCTTTGCAGGGTGAATTGACTTATACGTTAATGTCATGTTTCTTCCACTCTCTGCAGGACATCAGATAAACATGTGCCTTATAAAGGCATGAGCAGCTCTGCTTTCTAATAGAACATTGATTGGAGGTTGGTAATATCCACTGACTGGTCTATAAGGCATTCCATGTCAGGATTGCCTATTTACGTACACACTGACATGGTTTACTGCTTCAGATCAATTCATCTAAATGATGTATATAAATGAGTAATCTTTAAACATGGTTCACTGGTGTCTAAAGCCAGCTGCAGTCATTTTCTCTATATGCGTTATTTGTTCAATGCCTTCTAGTCAGTTCCTATTGTTCCTGGATATTGTAGCGGAACTGTTTTTTTTAGATCACCATGTAAATCATAGATGCATAAGATAGAAAGCATACATTCAAAAATAGACACAATAGGAAGTAATATGCTAGGAAAGTCATTATTTAAGCTGAAAAGGGACAGCATACTAAAGCATAGATGGACTTGTACGGTATATACAGTATCTTATTATGTATCTGTTATTATGTTTATCCTATTCATGTATATCATATCCATTAGCTGATTGTCCGGTGCTTAGGAATCTGTGGCACCCTATAAGTTTACTATGATGATGCGTTATATGAAGTACTGTATATAGGATGATGCGTTATATGAAGTACTGTATATAGGAGTCCAGCATTTACTATTCACGGTGTGTTATTTAGAAAACTGATAGGGGAAGTTCTAGTAGTAATCTGATCTTAAACCAGCCTCAGTATTGGTGCAAACCAAGCTCCTTTATCAGCCACTGCCCCCATACACAGATATGCGCGCCGTGTGTTACTGTACAGATGTACAAAGCCCATGTTGCACCAAATGGAATATTCCATAGACAAAAAAACTCACGGTTTCACATGTCCCATCAAGGCTTCTTAGACATGATCTGAAATTTCGCAAAACCTACTGAATTTGTGCCACCCAAACTAAAAAAAGCAATTAAATTCTGATCATTAAGGCTGACACCTTAATGGACGTATTCCTTGGGCAATACAGATATGGTATGCCATTACACCCTATAGGGAGGAGTTTATATCACAGGCCAAACATGATGCCACGATTAGCAAGCCCCTCTCTTTAAATCTTCCTGCAGGTTGGCGCCCACCCCCTTTGGCCGCGGCTGCTTACACTTTGCAGCAGGACACACTGGGGAGGAGTCAGGAGCATGAACACCAGCACAGGCGCTGGGGATTATCCGCCCACCTTGACCCCAGTGCTGCCGGACCTGGTAAGTAAGAGCCAGTGTCCAGCACACTGTGACACACTGCTCCATTAATTCCTAATAGACCTATTTATCAAATATTATTTAGAAATCTATGTGGGTGCTTTCTGGCCCGAATTTACCAAGCTCCAGAATGTGATGCATTCTGGAACTTGGCCCCAGTAGCGAACAACATCTGAAGATGTTGCTAGTCATTGTATCCTAAAAGTTACTTTTAGCAAAAGGCACCAGGGGCTCTATTTATTAACATTATTTTGACTAAAATAAAGTGAAAAAGGGTGTTTTCACACCCTTTTCACATTATTTTAGTATCACCTATAGTCATTACAGGGCAATTGGAGTAGAATTCGTAAAATTCTATTCCAACCCCTAAGTATCACTTATTTTTAGTAAAGCAGATCGCATTTCCCATAATTGTAATGGGAAATGTGATCTGACCAGAGTTACTAAAAATAAAATGTGAAAAAATATTGGGGAAAGCCCTGTGATAATAACGCCATCTGGAGGTGGCGTTATCCAGGGTCTCCTCCGGTTACCGGACTCCTGCTCTGCTCTAACGGGGAGAGCAGAGCCGGGAGTTGGTCCCAGTAATCAGCTTTGTGGTCTAAACAGACCACAAGCTGATTACTGTAAAAAAAAAGAAAAATATATAAAAAAAAAAAATTGACTTACCTGACTCCAGGGACCGGTGATCGGGCCTCCGGTGATGACTCCCCTCTGGTCAGCTGGTCTCCCATAGTGCACTGCTGCCCGGTTATCAGGTGATCGGGTCCCAGTGCAGTATGGGAGGTCACCTGACCGGAGGCATGGAGAACATCACCAGAGGCCCAGATCATGCAGGTAAGTGTAATTAAGGGTGAGGGGGGTCGCGGGGGGAGGGGAGGTCGTGAGGTCGAACATCGCTCGGAGCGAATGAGCGGCCGCTTACGAGCGGCTCTGAATCAGGCCCAGAGCTTTATCGCAAGCTCTGTCCTGCAAGGGATTTGTAGTAAATCCCTGTGATATTGCCTGAATTCGCAATGCGAATTCAGTCGTTAATATCACACTACAATCTGCATTCAATATGCGGATTGTAGTAAATAGAGCCCCAGGAGAGGGAACTGTAGGATCCCTCCCCAGAACTCTCCACTCGCAAATGCATGCTCAGCAGACTGCACATGTGCAGTATTGCTACAGCCAGCAGCAGTTGAAAGTAAAGTGATGTCACTATACTTTTACACATCGCTGGTAGGGGCTCCTATTAGAGCTCCCGTCCCTGCATGTGTGAGATAATACATGCCGGTGGTAGATAATTTTTATTACCCCGAAGGTCTCTAAATCATTTACTGTGCCTGACAACCAGCAATGAGATGAATTTACATCCATAGTTACAGGACCAAGAGAAGGATGCATCAAGCCTTGGAGAGAGAGAAAGTGGAGATGTTGCCTAAAGCAATCAATCAGCTTCTAAAGGCGGGTATCCACTTGACCACAGGTTCTCAAACTCTGTCCTCAGGACCCCAAACAGTGCATGTTTTCCAGGTCTCCTCACAGATTCTCAAGTAAAATAATTAGCTCCACCTGTGAATATTTTAAAATATGTCAGTGAGTAATGACTGCACCTATGCACCTGTTGGGTGACCTGGAAAATGTGACCTGTGTGGGGTCCTGAGGACCGAGTTTGAGAACCTCTGCACTAGACGATATGATCCATGAGCGAAATCGTCTAGTGTTTCCCCGGCAGTGATGTACTCAATGTCATTAACGACATTGAGCACCCACACTGAACGATATCAATCACGATATCGTTCAGTGACGTCACCTTCCCTCATCCCCGTACTTGCAAAACCTGACAATATCATCAGGTTGCACTGCAAGTACGGGCGATGAAAGATATCATCAACTATAATCGGAAGCGTGCACCGCTGGTCGCTGAGGGCATATTTACTGGACGATATTGCGGATGATGAATGATAATGATATTGCTATAGTTCAAATCGTCCAATTTATCGTCTAGTGGATATGCGGCTTAAAGGTGCGTACACACGGAACGATTTTTTGAACGATTTATCGGTAATGACGTCGTTAACGATAAATCGTTAAAAAAATCGTTCAGTATTTCCCCCAAAACGATGAAAGAAAACTACAAATGCGCGCTTCCGTTTGCCGTTTGTAGTTTTCATTCATCGTCCGAACTTCCTGTCCAACCTGACGATAATGTCAGGTTGGACATGTTCGGGAATGAGGGAGGGAGCCCGACACTGAACAAATCGTTTTTGATTTCGTTCAGTGTGTGTGCTCAGTGTCGTTAATGATACTGAGCACACCCCTGACAGGGACACACGGGACGATGTTCGTTGAGGGCGCACATATCGTCCCGTGTGTACGCACCATAACTGTCATTTTACTGACACAGGGCTTGATTTATCAACGAGTTTTATCACTCACTCGCTGCATATGATAAATGGTGATCCAGCCAATCAGCTCCCAACTGTCACTTTTTCAAACAGATGACAGTTGAGAAATGATTGGCTGGTGCCCCATTATTATATGCAGCGAGTTTTATCACTCATTGTGAGTGATAAAACTCATTAAGAAGTCAGGCCCACAGTCTTTGTTTGACAGTTAGAAGCTGATTGGTGGATCTGGGAATCTACTCTACTTTATCTTTCTCCAAGGCTTGAAACATTTCCCTTCAAATAAGAGTAAGACATGAGATAAGGGGATCCTGTGAGAGAGCAATAGAAACTCTCCTGATAATGTGTGTCATTATTTCTGAATCTTCACTAAGGGGAGTTAATGTCAGCAAATATCTATGGAGACCAAATAACAGATGTGGGTAAACTCACATTCCCAGGTATTTATAGTCGTCTGAGTTGAAGTCTGTTCCTGCTGTGCTCTAAAATAGGAAGTTTTTGGAATATCGCCCATTTTCCATTAATTACTGGCATGTCAATGAAACATTTATTTGGGAAATTGTAACCTAAATATTGTATTTTCTCGGGCTATTCTTGTTAATACAATTGGAGTAACTTCATTTATGGAAGATATGTTATTGTACAGTGTTAATGTTGGTGTCTAGCAATCCCATTAGCTAATGACCAAACCACTTTGTCCGACTACAAATAGAACACATTATAGTAATACAGTACTAATAAAGTCCAGGAAGGGAGAAAAACAAATGGAACATTGCACTCATCCAATCACTCTCCAAAGCCACCCACTCCCCCCATCCACCTCCCATTCTGTCACCTCCCCGAAAAATAAGTGTGTTCCTGAATCAGAGATCCGCTCAATGCCCGTCACTGCTGAGATTCCGTACGCAGCAGACTTACTATGCGAATGACTCCGCCGCCATCTTGTGCACAGAGGCTCCCACCTCCAGCATCTCACATCTGCCGCTTAGGGAGGTCAGTTAAAATAGTAGATAAATGTAACCAGGAATTGGTTTATTAGCCGGTAGAGGCAGGTGCAGGATAACAGAGGGTTAGCAGTATGTAGCAGCAGGCGGAAGGATAGAAGGGTTATCCAGTTGTAGCCAGGAACATATATGGTATGCTGGGTATCATAGTGTGCCTCTAGTACAGAGTGTGAGCACTTAGGTGGCAGTGGCAATGGGATGTTTAATATGCCCAGCGGTGGTGGCACAGTGTAGATGGCCATCAACGATTCATAATCATCGAATGGTTTATGGCCGATGTTGAACGCTTTTGCCATCGATATGGTAGAACCAGATGATTTTGCACCATCAATGTTTAAGCATAACCAAATGTTTTGGTTTTTTTTACAAGGTGCCGGACACTGAGCCTAGCTCCACCCCCGGCACTCGCAAAGCTCTGGCCCCCCAGGTTCTGATTGGCCCATGGACCAGTCAATAAAAAAAACGGGATGACCATCGGTTGGTGAAACCATCGATGGTCATCCATGGCATAGTTGGTAGCCATTGATGGCTACTTGCTATTTTACAATCAATGGTAACAACAATGATGGCCAGCCCTATAGCACCGTGTTGTTTTGGGTATGTACACTGTTGTATATAGCCTCCATTATACAGGGACACGTCTGTGATGGCGGATGGCATAGGAGGAAAGATGCACGGGTAGCAGTGCATATGCAGTAAACAGGTCGGAGGTCGCAAATTGGCCATTTTGGGTCCTAGTGCCTGCTGGCTTTGAAGAGGAGGGACAACACTGAGCACTCTCCAACACATCCTCCACTTGTTATGTGTGTACCTAGCCCCTTGACATGGAGGTTCCTACCTATTGCAGTGTCTGTTAGAGGACATCTCTAGTCTTCATAGCAGCTTGCTCCTTGCTGCTCCATGGGAGAACGTACTTTGAGCAGATGAACACTAGAGTTTTCGCACAAACTGGTCCCATCATTGAAAAGCAATGTGAGCTGGGTAGTGCAGCACTCAGACACCTTTACCATCAGTCAATGGTGCAGTTTAATAGCTACTGGCAGGGACTAATTTGGAGATCAGAGTGAAACAGGTCATATCTTTTGGCTGCCCCAGGAAAAAGTCCTGATTGCGTGAGATAGTTTCAAATATAATTGGGACAACCCCATCACTATCAGGACAGGCAGAGGAATGAGCAGCTCTCTCTTACCTGTTCTTGAAGCTTTGACTAACAGCTACTGTCTTAGGGCCTGTTTCAGAGCCGGACGCTATTTGCTGTCATTCGTTCTGAAAAAAGGGGTGGCTATTCAAATGAACCGTTCGCTCTTTGCAGTCTGTTCACGCCTCTATGTCTGAACGAGCGAACAAAACTTGCGGTCATTTTTTTGGAAACTACGCCCCCTGGCCGCTCGCATCCTACGTCATGTCCGCTATTTATTAGATTAATCGAGTACATCGACCAGCGTATGAACTGCTCGCTATTCTTGTGGTTGGTTTTTCCTACCACAATCTTGCGAGCAGTTCTGACTATAAAATAACCCAGTGACGTGGTCAATGACGCTGCTGTATTAATTATGCACACCCATAAAACGCCCGTTTTGACCTTTAAGCACGCCTGCGTTCTGATCTCCACTCCCCGTTTTCAAGCACCTTCCCCTGTTACCACCCACATATGCCTCCTCCTGTCACTCAAAATAGCAGGCATTCGCTATTTAGCGAACAAAAGATTTTCAGCCGCACTGACTGGTTCGCGCATGCGTATTACGATCCGTTGGGCAAACATCGCTCGAGCGGCCGCTTACGAGCGGCTCTGAATCAGGCCCTTAGGCTCTGGTGCTGGTTGACTGGATCCTGGCATGTTGTGGATTTCTTTAAAATAGATGAGTACAATTTCCCTCCTGGAAAGCTGAACATTTTATGCCTCCCTCCCCCGATCAGACCCCACATTTAAATCCATAAACAGGACTCTTTTCCCTAATCTAGCACTATTAAATCACCATTTTTAAATCAGAGAGCCTGATTGCATTACTATTTCCTACAAAATATAAATAGACTTAATCAACCCCACATTAATGTAATTATTCTCACATTTACCATAGAGAGGCCCCATATTAAATTAATAGACCTATATGTTCATATATTAACATATATGGTCCCCTTTTGTATAACTTTAATAGACCCCAATATAACTATTAGAGCTCTTAAACAGTACAATTATATATGATGTTGGTTTTCACAATCAGGGTCATAACTGGTGGTGTCCAAGAGGTACTGCTGGCCAGGTTGCAATGCCGAGTGGATGGCAGCATCGCTTCCCAGTTGGCACCTGCAATTGGCTTACAGGGGATCCATCTGAGAGCCACCAGGCCTTTGGACATGCCCGGCACTCAGTATTCTTGTTCTTGCCCCTTCTTCATGACTTAGTAATGTCACATGTGGCAGGGAATCGGGGCCAGCCCAGGGCGCAGTGCTGATCACATTACATTAATCTCCTCACTAATCTTAATAGCCCTCACTATATTTACAGTAATACCACCTCGTACACACATTACATTAAATGAATATCATCAATGTATATTCCTAATAGTCCCACCAGACTGTACTATATTACATCAATATTTCACAAACGTATTACTTTAATACCAAAGGACACATTAAATTTAATTCAATCCAGTTTGTCACTACAAAAACATAAAAAATGCATTTAAGTGAAATTACATTGTGATTCTTACAAGACTCCCAGGTATAAAATATATAAACGTATAAGATAAAACAAATTCAATTTAACGATCATCGATGGGGAAAAAATATTTCTCAACCTATTTGTACCGGTTCTAATTCACCTGTAGCGTTTATTGGTAGGCAGTAAGGAAATTAGGAGTGACACGGATGACTAGAATTAGCGATGATCTTATTCACTTTCAATAAATTCCTAATTAAAATATTGTCTAATTGGGGCAAAGTTTGACCTGTGGTTCTCTCAGCCTCTTTAACCACCCTCGCTGTAGATGTACGATCAGCATGCGTGCAGTTACCATACCACACCGTAGTGGCATAAGTTAAGAGGGTCTCACTAACACGTCATCGATAAACATTTATGAGAATATTCCTCGGTAAACCCACAGCCTGCAATCTCCTCCAAAAGGCGCTACACCCAACTACAGATGAAATGTGTGAAGACCATGATAAATCATCAACAAGATTAACTCTTAAAACTTTAAACCCGCTACCCATCTCCACTTCCGTGCCATTCAGATATAATGGCTGTGGGATTGTTTTGCTTGATCTCCTAAAATCTATTATTACCTTCTTGTTTTTCTAGTCATTTAGAGACAGGTGATTATCCTCTCCCCACTTAACAAGGAATAACACCTCTTTCCTAAAACGAACATCGTCCCCACAAGTAATCAGACCCACTACTGTAGTGTTATATACAAATGTTACTATTGTATTAGTTTCTGAGCTTGAAGCACAATCAGAAGTGCACAAAGAATACAGAAAAGGGGTTTAAAACACACCCTGAGGGAGGAATCAGTATGGCCGGCGGTTTTAATCCCGACAGCGGCAGCCCGACAGAGGAAAAAATCCAGATCGTCCTTAAGGTAAGTATAAACTAACCTAATTCTACCCCCTCACCCTCCTTTAGGGTGCCTAACCCTAATCTCCCCCCCCTAGTCCCTAACCTCCCCTTCCCCGCAGCCTAACCCTAAGTCTCCCGGGGGAGTGCCTAACCCTAAATCCCCCCGGTAGTCCCTAACCTAACCCTCCACCTCCCCATGGCTGTCCGCACCCGGCTTACCTTCGATCAATAAAAAGGGTTACATAGATAAACGTGTGTTGCAATTTCAAAGAAAAAATTTAGAAAGAATTACACAAAATGTATTCTGAGGCTGTGGGGGTGGGGGAAATGCAGGTCCAGGCTTCAACTCAGAATTGCTCCCCCCCAAGCCATACTTGCCGACTATCTGGCTGCTCCTTCCGGGAGGGAGCAGCCAGATCGGCAGGGGGGGAGCGTGGCCGGCAAGAAGGGGGTGTAGCCAAGTGGACTGATGACATTTGCGGGCGTGACGGGGGTGGGGCTACGCGATCGTGTCATATTGGCCCCGCCCCTGCTACACAATGTCGATAATAAAGGCATTGTGAAGTAGGGGGCGGGGCCAAAATTACGCGATTCAGTATAAATCATGTCCCCAGCCCCCCCCCGCTGCGGGGGTTTAACAGGTAATTGCAGGAGGGCCGGGGGGGAGATCGGCGGCAGCCAGGAGGCTTGACTGCCTTTCCTGGGGGCCGGGAGGTGCACCCGTTTATCAAGAGGCTCCCGGCCGAATCGGGAGAGTAGGCAACCCTGCCCCAAGCCTGACACAGAACAAAAAGCTCCCATATCTTTTTCACACTGTTCCACATCCCATAGCCAATGTCACGATTAAGTCTCTGATCACTGGATGGCTCTCTGAAAAGAGAATTGTGGCAAACGGGATGTAATCAGCATCCTGGTGTGTGGGATGCCGACAGTCTAAATACCAACGTGGGGATCCTGGCTCCAGTATCCCGACCGCCGGCATCCCAAAGGTAAGTACCGGGGTTATGGGAGGGTAAGGTTTAGGGGTTAGAATACATACGTTATTGCAACAATTATCAGGTTGACAACAAGGAGATAGCTGGGACTATGTTGGCAGCACTATACCGACAAGATAAAAATGCAAGTTAGAGCATTTTTATGGTGTCAGCAGTATAAGTGTAAAGATGCTACTTGTATCCCTTGTCCTGGATGGCTGTGCATTCAGAACAGGGAGTCGCTGTAAGTAGGAATACATTTAATATGGAGGAAGGTCCCTGGGAGGGGCCAGCCACCAGGAAAGCACAAAATGCCAAGGCTAGCCCTAAGTTAAAGTCTTCGGTCCCTCCTAATTCATAGGCCCATGTATACGGCACAGTGTGCACCCATTGTGGATACACCAATGGTGGAAGGGACAGTAGAACTATAATACTTTTTTAACAATAGAACAGGAAACTGTAATAATACATTATAACAACTGTTTATATAAATGTTGTTGAAACAGAATTTGATGGCAGAAAAGTGCAAGAAGTGTGTCCTCATTTCACTCGTGCTTGTTTTTGTCATGTTTTTAGAGGCTTTTTTTGGTAATATTTATAAGTTTTAACACTAGCCACATTTGTTCTGTTCATTATTTCATTTCATTCTCTCACTGTAGAAGTCCTCATCACAACCCCTGAAGAGTATTTTCTATCACCTTTCCATTCTCCAATTTCAAAGTGTGTACACTTGTTTTACCAATGTTCTTATTTATATCAATTTGAATGCTTCTATCATGTTACTGACTTGGGCAGGACAGCTAAGTTTACTTGCCCGGCTTTCCAGGAGGTGAATAGTGCACACAATTTTGCAAGCAAAGCCCCAACATTGCAACATCTGGACAAGAAACAGTGATGTTTAAGTCACTGGCTGAAGATAATCTAAGCTGCAAGAACTAGTCTGTCAGTATAATGTAGGTAACCTGCCATGAGCAGAAAAATAGCAGTCATGGAGGGTTATACTACACAGTGAAAGACAGACAGCTGTGACAGACAGGGCGCTGGGCTGCTCTCAGTGTCAGCACCTGGATTTTTAACACAAAAAAAGTTTAAAAAAAACCCCCAAACATTCGGCTGCAATTTCCCAGGGGCTGATGTAGCTGGGAATTTCTGCCCTGTGCTGGTTCCTGCATGTCCATGTCCTTACAGTAAGCCACATGCCAATTCCAAATTCACCGCTCAAAATGTAGGGGGCAGCAAGTGCAAGCTACTAAACATAAAATTCTGCAGCATTTAACTAAACATGTGCAGTGTGGAAAAGTGACTGTTTACAGTCCTCTGATGGTATAACATCCAATTCTCATCTTATCAGACTCTCAGTGCTTTCTCTGACGTCTAATGTAATGCAAAAGGCCAGCACAATAGAACAATTGAGGGTCTCCCATATAGTTTTATATATAACAGAAGACCTGCCAACTAGGGAGGCCATCAACTATCAAGGTCTACAAACAATCAATAGTTAATTACCGATGATCAATGGTTTTACCATCAATTGCCTAGATCCAATGGTTCCCTGCCAACAATGGCACAGAGTCCCGCAATGTCTTTTTTTTTCCCCCTACCTGGTGCTAGGGACATGGAGCAAAGCCCCGCCCCCAGATCTGACTGGCCCACTGCCAACAGAGCAGAAATGACTAATACAGTAGGGCTGGCCACCTGTGGGCGAAACCATCAATGGTATCATGCTGATGGTTACACAACATCAATGTTAACAACTGATAGTTCCATTGATGGTTAACCCACCGATAGCCATCCCTACTGCCTACTCATACTGTCCTATGGTCAGACACATAGTTTAGAGCCATGAATCAAGAGGACTAGAGTTCATAATATTGTGCACTCTTGTCAGACTTAGTTTTTGAGAGCCAGCCGATATAGGACCTCAGCACAACCTGCTCTATGAGGAAATATGGTACTTTGTGCCATGTGCAGCGGGAAAGCAGCATGAATCTATGTCATAGACTCCTATTCCTCTATATGCTACAGTATATGAGAATATATGATAATATATTTGCACATTTGCTCTATGAAGCTTGCTGTCTTGTGGCATGTGAGGGTATACTTAATATATTGATGAGGTAATGGCTATAGGATGGGGTTGGGTACGGGATCCCAGCGGGCAGGAACTGGCATGGTCACATGGGATGCAACCGCAGTCAGCTGGGCTTTCACTGACATGGGATGCGACCATGCCCTCCAGGCATATTTTTTAAAAAAAATATTTAAATACATTTTTAAAAACACATTTTAAAATAAATTAAATATTAAAAAAAACCTCTTCTCTGTAAATTGAATGGTTTGCAAACCATACATTAAACTGCATGAAAACCTGCAGGTTTTTGTGCAACTGCATGTTACTAATCTCAACCTTAGACTTTAGATAGACAAAAACTTTTTTAGGTAAATAAACAGGTTTTAAATATGTTCAAGCTTAAAAGGCTATATTATAAGCTCATTGTAATGTTTTCCATGCAAACGGCAAATTCAGTCTTGAACACTGTAATATTTGCTGTAGAAATGTAGAAAAAGCTTTTGAAAAAAATAAATGACTATGAAATGGACATTTCAGTTTATTTTTTCTCTCTTTTAACTGTGAATGTGAACTGTAAATGAACAGCAAAAAGCTATAATATACACAACACATGTTTAATATTTTGGAATTTGGTTTGACCAAAGGTTCAAGGTCTTCGAACCAAGCTGTTTCGTTCAAATTCTAATCTGGTTTGAATAGTTTGCGCATCCCTACTTGACATACAATGTAACATACTGTAGTCTTTATTTACAAAAGTGTTGATAAAATAAGCTCTGCGCATATAAATGTATATATATATATATTTATATATATATATATATATATATATATCTGTAATTATCCAGTTTGTGTTACATTTAGACAATAAAGTTCACTCGAGCATGGTATTTCATTCTTTGATAGCTCCCGGTTACTATAGCTACATAGCTACGTTACATAATTAATGTATAATGACTGCTGTACTTCTAACGAAGCAACCCAAGGGCATATTAACCTACTGTGGATTTGCTGGCAATAAACCTATGACCATTTAAAGCATTGTGCCAAATTTGCTACCTGACTGCAATGATGCAGCTCGTCAGCCCTTACACTTGTATGGAGCTGATGTCAGATAAGCTTACAGCTTACTCCTTTTCTCTGATGCACAATTAATGTCTGTGCTCCAATCAGCCCGGCTGATTATATAATACGTCTCTGAGGTTGTGCAAAGACGTACTCCTTGTCACTCATGCTCTACTATATACTGTATCTGGGTCATTTTACCATGAGCTTCAATCAAAGCTTAGGAGAGGACGGTTACATATTACATCCAGAATGATAATTGCCTCAATCAGCTTGATACTTGTGATTATAGTTATTAAGGACAAATGTGTGGACTTGACACTAAAGTCCGTGAACATCTGCCATAAATCCCACAGAATAAAATTAATTAGATGTCATATCAAGTTGTATATTCCTCTTAGCATTACAAGGCTTTTTATTATGGCTATTAGAGTAACAACTAGGAAGACAACTGCTGACAAGGGTTACATGAATGAGACCATTTTAACAAACATTATTATTTTAGAGTAATGGTGCAAACATCAGCGGGAGTAAAATCTACAGCAGAGTTCCCAACTGCTAAGTATCCAAATCGGACAATGGGCCAAATATAATAGCCTGTGGGTTACAGCAAGTTCTGGTGTTTCAGCTATTTAGCTTCCAGACTTAAAGGAGAAACCTGGCTATGCCGTAATAACAACACTACTTTAAATCTCGCAGTTAAATCGCCGAAACATCAGCAAATTCTGAAACCCGCAGGCTATTACATTTGGCCCAAAATATTAAGGTATTTAACTGTGTGAGAACTTGTTAGTTAATTCATTTTGTTTTGATTTAGATCTAATGCATATTGTGATGGAGAATAATGAGACACAAGGATTAAACAATTGCTCTAATATGACTTATGTGCAGTGTCTACAAAGCTACTCCTATGCAAAGTCTATTCTGGCCCCCAGCTGAGATGGTCTTCAACACAATGATACAGTAAAAAGATGGAACCCGTAACGTTTGGGCCTCATAGCCTTAGCCAAGGTCATCTTTAGCTGGCATTAGCCATTTACGCATTTGTCTCTCTCTGGTAATTACCCCTTGCTATATGCACAGCTGGAATGCCACGCATGTGCATTACTGTAGCTGGGTTGGGTCCAAACCACGAAATATGTGATCGCATAAGTACATAAGACCTTGTGCTGGCATCTAGGCCATGATTGATTTCCCCGAAAAAGCATTCCTAGGCATTGTGTTCAGAGGCGATGAGGAATGTTACTTTAACAGACTTTTTTGTAATTAATCATAAATAGGCAGCAAAGCGTCAGGCAAATACCCCATTTTAATACTGTTAGTATACGTTAGGTATCTTTAGGTGTCTGAAATCATAAAAAGGGACAAGGATCTGATAGGTAATATGAAAATAAATCTATAGTTAAGGCTCAAAGTACGTACTAATGGGCTAGCAAAGGGTTATATTTAACACAGTCAATGGGATGCTATGGCAGTACAAGTTATCCTTGATCTCTATGATGTTGTCCATGTACTGTATGATAGAGTTTAGTGAAAGGATTATAGGCTTGATGTTTGTATATTATAATGAGCAAGTATGAATATATTACATTTTCAATGCAGAGATTTAATACACCCCTCTACTGTATATGCTAACAGACTGCTACTAGTAGCTCAAACAAATTAGGGGGAAAAAAAACATAAAAATGGGCTCTTTCACATGATATCATGCATAAATAATCGACATGTAGCAATATAATGTGATTATAACTACAGAATAGGAATATATAGCACTGTTCTCCTTTGAAACTTTTATAGAAGAATTGGCTTTGGCTTAGTTGATAAAATGTGTTATTTAATTAACCACATATTTTGATTGGTGGAGCTCGATTTAAAAGCCTGAGAATAGCATACTGACTTGTATTCCTATGAGGAAACCACACACTGTGATGAAACAGTCAGACAATAGTGCACATCTTTCTCATGGATGAAGGATTTAACACATCTACTTATACTATAATACAATCGAGGAGTGAGGAGTATGTCTATTCACACACAGTATGAATAAACCGGTGAGATGCTAGCATTATACAGAACATCCAAAACATAATCTTAATCTGGACTCTTAAGTATAGAATTTGTCTAATCTCTCAGATGTTGGGACTATACAACAACAACCTTCAGATCTGCAACTAGTCTAACACACAAAGTGAGCTTTCAGGACCCAACTGTGTCAGTGGTTGTATGCATGGCTATCACTCTACATGCCACGCAGTGCACATATACCCATCTCAAACACATCTTCATTTGTGGCTTAAAGGGTGTAACTGGGGAGCAAACTTGGCTGCACAGGTTGGCTAAGTATTCAGATGGCATGCTGTCGGTGTGCTGGCAGGGTATGCAGTCGGGAAGCCGGCGGACGTAATCCCGACAGCCGGCTTCCCGACTGCTTTATCCCGTCGAGCAGGGCTGGATTAAGGTCTGTGGGGGCCCCTGGGCAACAAACATGTGGGGGCCCCTATTACGTGCCCTTTATGCAGTGCACCCAATAGTAGTACCCCCAGGAGTGTTGCCCCTTATGCAGTGCCCCCTATGCAATGTCCCCTGTAGTTATACCCCCAGCAGTAGTGTTCCCAATAGTAATGCCCCCTGTATAAGTGCCCCCAGTAGTAATACCCCTGTAGCTGTGCCCCCAGCAATCATGCCCCCTGTGTGTGCCCAATAGTAATGCCCTCAGTAGTAATACTCCTGTAGTTGTGCCCCCTGTGGCACCAGTAGTAATGCCCCCCCCTGAGTAATGTCCCCTGTAGTAATGTCCCCTCCGAGTAATGCCCCCAGTAGTAATGCCTCCCCGAGTAATGCCCCCAGTAGTAATGCCCCCAGTAGTAATGTCCCCCCTGAGTAATGCCCCCTGTAGTAATGCCCCCAGTAGTAATGTACCCCCCCGCAGTGGAAAAGCCGCATGCGCTAAAGAGAGAAAAAAAAAATCATACTTACCTTAAGCACCGCTCCCGCTGCCTTCTGATCCTCTGCACTATGGGAGAGACGCATGACGTCTCTCCCATAGTTCACTGCCTGAGCCGGAGCTCATGAGTGAGCTCTAGTCTCCGGCTCTGGCTGCCGCTGCAGGGATGCAGCCGGGCGCCCGCTGGTTACAATTTCAGCGGGCGCCTGGTGTCTCCGTGTGCGGCACCGAGGTTAGGTGTCCGGAGGAGGCGGAACTGATTCCGTCTCCTCAGTTTCACTTTAACCCTGATGGCTGGGTGTGGGGGCCCTTCAGGTGTGGGGGCCCAGGGACAATCGCCCCTTTCGCCACCACATTAATCCGGCCCTGCCCGCGAGGGTTAAATGACAGGCGTCTAAATCTAGACACCTGCATTTTACAGATGCCGGGAGACCGGCGCCCGGCATCCCGATCGAAGTGATGCAGGGCGCTGAGCGCGGATAACCGTGGGGGTGGAGGGTTAGGTTTAGGGCTCCCGGGGGGGGACTTACGGTTAGGCTAGGGGAAGGGATGGTTAGGCACCCTCAGGGGGGACTTAGGGTTAGTCACCCCCCCGGGGGACTTAGGTTTAGGCGGCGGGGAAGGGGTGGTTAGGTTTAGGCACTTAGAGGGGGGATTGGGGTTAGGCACTGGGGGGAAGGTTAGGGTAGACACCCCTAAGGAGGGTTAGGGTTAGGGGGGGGGGGTTAGGTTAGTAAATACTACCTTGGGACGATCTGAATTTTCAGCCATGTCGGCCAGCGTCTGTCCGGATTTGAACCGCCGGACGCAATTCATACGGATTCCGCTGGCAGAATTGCGGCTTTACAGAGCTGAAGGACCACAGAGATCCATCTAATTCCAGGCAAATGCGTGCTGATAGTAATGACAGCTACTTTCAAGCATGCAATGTGGCCTACTTACCTGCAACTCTGAATCAATCCCACTAAACTACACCTAAGCTGTGACTCTCACACAAGAGATTGTGAAGACTGCCAACATTCCACAAAACTTTGTCTTGTGCTTTACATGGACGGATGAGGTCTGTATCCAAGAGACATACTATAAAAAGCTCTCCCACACTTTGCAGTAAACACTACACACATGAGTTTTAGTACATGGCAAGACAGAAAATCAGACAGACAGATTTCTGCTAGTAAACCTGGTGCACCACTCATTTCATTAGGGGAGGGTACAATATTTCACCAACAGTTCACCTTCATTAATCTTTATGCTCCTCACCAGAGAAAACTACAGTATCCTTTTCATCTGAATTGCTGATAGTGTGGCCCTGGGAGGCTATTTAAACTGATAGGGCCCTAAGCCATCCTCCAAACATGCCTATCACAAGGTATGGGTGCATATTCCATAGCAATAACTTATTTCTCCTGCGCTAATTAGGGTATTTTAAAACCACAATATCATTTTATAATGTATTTGTTGGACAAGCACTATGTATGTGACCAACATCATTCACAGACATATCGTGTCAGCCTGCACAGTCGATTACCGATATATCTGTTCTCCTTGCTGGGTGTACGGGCGATCAGCCAACCGTCTGTACACTTGCATCAGAGGCTGCAGGGAGGGGTTCGCGGCTCGACCCCCTGCCCGCGGGACTTATGGCGAGATGATGGTTGTTCAGTGTGTATGAACATCCATCATCTGCAGATATATCTGCAGATCAGTCGATCTGCAGATATAATGGTTAGGTGTGTCCAGCTTATGGGTTCCACACGTCTGCATCCTTGAGGCTGGCCTCTAGGCATGTTTGGTGTAAATGTGAGGTGAAGTGAATAATGAAATAACACAGAAGTTGGTGATTGAGGTACTAGCAAGACATGTTGATATATGTGGCTGCAAATAGCTGTCAGTTTCCAGCTACCCAGCAGATCACAGGTTCCAGGTCACCCAGCAGGTGCACAGGAAGAGTTCAGCAACTGTTACATTTTCCAGAGCACACTGATGACGCATTGTAAATGGCGTGTGGATGTTTTGCCACATAACTCCAAAACAAAGCAACCAATTACAAAACCAGTATTTTTCTGCAAATCTACAGACCGAAACCTTTAATTAGGTATATGATGTGCCCAGCTCAGAAAACGGCATTATAGGAATATGTCACTCAAAAAAGTCTTACTTCTGCCGTAGAAAAATACATGTTGTGGAGTGTGCAGGGGGCAGGATTAAATTAAGATACACTATAACAAAGTAAACTTTAGGAATGCCTACAACTTCCCCAAATCTCAAGATATACAATCAACAAGGAAAATAATAGAGCACTATAGAGACGCAAAACACCCTCATAAAATCTCCAAAATGTCTCTCTGAAGAGAGTGTGAGAAATCTCAACTTCAGGTAGGTCCGCAGCAATAGACTGAGGGATAGTAAATGACACATAAACTAGATCGTGAAGACCTGTCACCAGAGATCATCATGTCAGAAAATTTGGAGGATGGTATCGCACCTAGATAAAGGCATAAAACACAGTCTCCTAGGAATCACTATGTAAGACCCCTGAAGTAACACTGGCGAGGTCTTTTGCCAAGAAAAGCCACCCACTGTTCTCTTAGAGCTGGTCATGCTCACCGGTACTTAGGTGGCCATCTTGTCTTAAATTCAGGACAGTAGGGGCTTACACGGTAAACCTGATGACCACAAGATGTTATGCGGCTGATGATGGTTCAGATGGCAAGGTACGGCTTTGGTGGCTGGTTGCAGCTTAGGAAGCAGAGTTGTAACTTTGGAAGCTGAGGTGCAGCTTTGAGAGCCGGGGTGTGGCACTGGTGACAAGATGCACCTTTGGGAGCCGAAGTGTGGCTTTGAGAGCAGGGGTGTGACACAAGTGTGGAGATGTGGCCTTGAGGGCAGAGATGCTGCACTGGAGACGAGATGCGACCTTGAGGGCCGAGGTGCGACACTGTGTCGAGGTGGGGCCTTTGATCGCCGAGGTACGGCACTGGTGCCGAGTTGCACCATTGATGGCCAAGCTTATGAGCCCTGAAGATTAAGCTTCATTAGTTTCACATTAGATCTACCTCTGGCTGGGGCTGTGAAAAGCTTAACCGTTTGGTGCCCAGACTCCTCCCAGCTCCACCTATACCCAGCGTCTTCCAGTATACCCCATGGATGAAAGAGAAATTCTGCTGTGTTTTGAGTTAGACATAACTTGTAGCTACATGTGACTCAAAATGCAGAGGTAACTCTGCAAATTTTGCAATCACATTTTTATGCACATACTCAGAAACAAAACTGAGGCCATTTGCCTTTACAAGGAAATCTAGAAACATTTGTTATCAAACCATTCATAGATCTTTTAAACCTCTGCAATATGTACCTACAACAGAAATTAAATTTACTTATCTGTACCATGAGAATGTGATAGATGAGTATATTGTTTCTATCTCTCTGGGCATATGATTTATGGTTCATTTCAAGTAATTTGTAGAAAGCTGCATATGGATTTAATCAGTTATACGTGAAACTGTAATAAGCAGCCAAGAGCATAAGTGAAATTATTATGAAAACGAAAGTTGTGGCAGTGGGAGTCATTAGCAGAGGGGACCATGCAATGAATACGCCTATTGTGCTTTATGGAGAGGGAACAACATGCAGAATTATATTATACTGTGACAAAAACATTGAAAACGATGTCAAGTGGAGATATGTATGCCCCAGGTTTTTTGCTTGTCTGACAGACAGAAGCTGATTACTAGCCCTGATTGCCAGACCACCTGTGAGAGGCCGATAAAGTGTATGTCAGTCTCTGTAGTGAGTCTCTCACTCTCTGGGAAACAGGTTGGAGGCATGTTAAGAGACACTGTGATTACTGAATGTAAGTGCTGTGATAAAGACTTCTGTTCTGTGAGAGGGAATTATTTCATTTAGTAGGAGCTGGACAGGCCAGGATTTACTTTTATGTTTTGTTTATTTGTGTGCTGCTTATAAAATTAGCAATGTATAAATGTACCAAACGCCGTGGACTGGTGTAAAACTACTTGGTTGCTGCATGACAAATGCAACCATTTACCCCAGGAGGCTACACCCTTACCCTAATCTTGCGACAATACATAATTATACATAAATAAATAATAATGCTTAGCTAAAGTATAATTGTAAAAATTTCTTATGTACATGAAAATATTAGAAAATTAGTCAGGAATATCATCTTTATCTGGATACAAAAGGTTTAACCGGATACTAAAACATTGATATTACAATTTTATCAATTTAAGGCTATTAATAAAAAAAAAAAAAAAAAATGCTTGTTTGAGAAGGAACAACTGAGATTCCTACAGTAACACTACTTTACATATAACCAAATACAATTGTTCTCCTCAGCTCCTTGAGATTTGCTTTGTTTATATGGCTTCAAATATCTGTTTCAGTTGTCAGAGCTTGTTGTAGGCCTTTAGAAGATTACATGCATTTGCTGTAGGAAGAAAGAGACATTTTTTTTTTTTAGACTACAGTAATGACCCGAATATAATAAGAGTAAAAAACATGCAAAAGCTGAAGCACAATAAACCTTCAGAAATGAGACATGGTTACATAACTAGCAGGTCCCTTGAGTAATCTTCTATCAGGTCATGCAGGATAAACTTATATTAGACACATTGTTCCTGTAGAAGATGTGGCCCTATTGCACAGCAACTATAGCCTTGGTACTCGTTGTTTGGCCTTGTATTTAGGAGCTGTAATCATGTCTTGCTTTGTTTACCTTATGCTATTATAATGGATACTGGAAACTATTTTCACAATATATTGCTTTCAGTTTAATCTCGTGCTATCTTAGTAGCGACTGAAATAACCCAATTGCTGCATGCCGTATAGCATTTACCATAGGGGACTTTTATAGGGACGTTAGTCACCTAGATAACAAACACACAATCCTTCGAATACTGATACACCAATTTTTTTTTTAAATCCAATAATTGTTATTTATTTTACAATTAAATAAACAATAAAAATACATTACAAATTAACATATACATGTGTGGTCTCCTTATTAAATTTAGTTTAATAAACAACCAAAATATAACTCATTTGCATAACACAGTTTCAGCACACATTTTCAGGTACAATATACATATCATATCACTGAAAATTATATTAAAATATCATAATTAGGTAACTGTACAACACACATACAGTATTAATAAGAGATAACATCAGTCAGAATATATGTATACATCAGACTTTCTCTGGCAACTCTAACAGATAAGCTAATTAATCACAGGCTCGCAGGTGAATATTCAGCCCTAATTATACAGAGATTATCATTTGTAACTTGACATACAGGTTAACCAAGATTTACTGGGTTCACAAATGCGTCAACGTTAACTCCATCCCCATTGACTACCTGAGGTTCTTGTCCTCCCCCTGTGCTGCACATATGACGAGTCCATCCATCTACCCCAAATAAGATGAAATTATTTCTCAGCCTTTCTTACTAGATAAACAAATTTTTTGTGAGCCACAGTCTCGTTTACTAATGATAACCATGTTTCTATTGTTGGACCCTCAAGGGCCATCCACGCTCTGGCTATGCAGACCGTTGCAATCATGCACAAATTAATAACATACTGTTTTGAATGTTTGTCCAGTTTATCCTTCTCAATTACAGCCAATGTACATAATATGGGGTGAGCACATCGCGAGGGACAACCGTGGATATCTGTATACGATTTACTTCCTCCCAAAAAGAACTAATAACTGGGCAAGCCCACAATAGAAGCCAAAAATTCCCTGTGTTCAGATTACACTTAGGACACTTTGAATCTGTCTATCACCAATTATGAACGGTCTGGCGTATATCCTATGAATCAAACAATTGGATTTGGTGATATCTAATTGTTGTTGTAGACACACGTGTACTACCCAAAGCTTCTTTCCAGATATCATCAGGCAATATTCCCAGGTCTACTTCCCACTTTTGCTTAATAGGCGGTAGATCCGTATTATGATGCGCTCACAATATGGCTGAATACATTACAGATATCAAATGCCTAGGGCCAACAGAATCTTGGCGCTCCGGGGGGGCATCCACAAATTGAGCATTCAGGGCATGTCGGAGCTGGAGGTATCTATCAGTAGCATTTGCAGTAGGGTGCGTCCCAGGGACACCTGCATCACCAGAAGGGCAGGTAAAGCATCTGCACCCGAATCCTGCAGCCATAACCACAAATGTGCCAATTGCGATGCATAATAATAATACTTAAAATGAGGTAGTGCAAGTCCCCCAGAATCACATGACCTTGTAAGTGTATCCAACTGAATGCGAGCTCTATGGTTAACCCAAATCAAAGAGGATAACAGACCATCTGCATACCTCCCAACATGACCCTCTCCAGGAGGGACACAATGCTCTGGTCCTGGACTTCCCTGGTAAGAGGCGGGGCTGCCGCGCAGTTCAAAATTCAAAAAGGGGAGCCACACCAACTGTCATTTCACACGCTGCCAAACATCACTGGCTGGGACTCACTGGCAGTTGGTGTGACTCCCCTATTTGAATTTTGGACTGCACTGCAGCCCCACCTCTGGATCTGCCACCAATCATAAATGACCAGGGAAGTCCAGGACCAGAGCATTGTGTCCCTCCTGGAGAGGGTCATGTTGGGAGGTATGCATCTGTGGTACCCCAGAACCTGAGTGCAACCCATTTTGAGGATACCCATGAGTATATATGTAAAATTGTGTTTTTTTTTTTAAAAAAAACTGTCAATGTATGAAAATGTCACCAATGTTGTATCTATCTTTATAGTGTATTTATGGCAGTCTACCTCTGTGACATTGCCCTATTGGGCTACCCCTCCAGTGGGGGAAATATGGACTCTTCCAGTCAGCAGGAGGTCACATGACTGAGAACCTGCTGGAACCAGCTGCAGGTGGCTGAGGGAAACAGTTAAGTCTGTTAGAGAGAGCCCTGAGGAGGCATCCGGAGAGGAGAGACCTGCGCTGAGGGAGTGACCACGTCTGTCTTCATTGCAGTGTTTCCAGAGGCAGCCTAAGTTAACACTGTTAGAGGAGAGATTCTCTGTCAGTGTGAGCCGAGAAGGGAGGCGAATTGGCTCGGCCAGGAGGTGGCAGCAAGGAGACCCTCTGAAGGAGGACATTGATCAGAGGGTGATGATTGCTTTAGTAACAAGCCCTAACAGGAGGAGCAAGCGTCTAGAGAGGTCGGTAGTGTGCACGAATCACAGACCTGCCCGAATACATTACCCTCCACCGGACTGCAATAGCCATATATAGCTTTTAGCTGCATAGGATTCTTCATGTCACTCAGGCTGATTCAGTATAGCTGCAAATCCATCTAGAGCAACTTCAGTGATGAAAAGCAGTCAGCAATGCACTAACTAATTATTTGCTTAACCCAAAGTACATATCCCAGCTAGTTTACTGCAAGGACTAGTTGCAAGGATTTTAATTGTTCTTCAGTCAATCAACTTTCCTCTATATACTGTATCTCTAACTAAAACTGAAAGCTAGCGAACGTCGCAGAAGTGTTATAACATACCAAAACCTATGTGCACCACCTCTACAAAAAGCGCTGGACATTATACTTGGTAGTAAATTGCATGCATGCAGTGAATTTAGTTAGATAGAATAAGGGAGTTGAATACTCAGATACAGAAGTGTTTTGAGAATTCTTGTTACATGATATTGTCACTATATCTTTGTTGCTTTTAAATTGTTACACTAACACATTTGAATCACCCAGATTCTTCAGTCTAATGCAATCTCCAAAGAAAAGGGTATCCGACCCTTCCAGTGTTCCTGTCTAATAATATCTTCATTTCTGCAGAAGCGTGATTCTCTAGTATATGCATTAAAAGGATACTATAAATTGCCTTTTGTTGGTTGGTACCAATTTTGTAATATTCACTGTTAAATAAATTGCAATTTGTGTTTGAAACCATACTATTGCCTATATATACACCTGCACCCACTCCTTACCTGTCTGAATCAAGAACCAAGAGGCTCAAAACCTGGTAAAAATAGAGACCCAACACCGTACAAAATACTCAAACTGTTGGCGTGTCACACATCTATTTGTCTAAATATTCTAATATACACCGGAGAATGTTGAACTACGTAGAGAAGTTTTAGTTGTAGAACCATTTTAATGAGATTCACCTGTCCAGTAAGTGTTAATGGTAGTTTCCCCCATATTGCTACCAGGGACCTTAAATATTCTACCTGTGGTTTAATATTGAATGGCACATAGCTGCAAGGGTCATTAGTTATCCACACACCTAAATACTTAAATGAGTCTACCCATCTCAACGTGAGAGGTATAAGTGGAGTTTTAGGATATGCACCTCTAAGAAGGAGTATACAGGATTTATCCCAATTAATCAACAAACCCGAGTATTTGCCAAATGAGTTGTTCATTTCAAGGGCACTGGGCATAGAAGTGTCATATTTAGTAACAAAAAGCATAATGTCGTCAGCATAATGTGCTATTTTATCTGTTCTAGGTCCCAGCTGGAAACCCTGAACTGCAGGACTAGCCCTGATCAAACAAGCCAAATGCTCTCTAGCCATGGCAAAGAGAATAGGTGACAGGGGGCAACCTTGACATGTACCCCTTGAGAGGGGGAATGAAAAGAAGACATATCCGTTCACTGATACCCTAGCCATAGGCGCTGAATAAAGCAATTTAACCCACTTAATAAATCCTGAGCCTATCCCAAAACAGTCCATAGTCTCCCACAAAAGTAACCATTCCACGAAGTCAAACGCCTTGTCGGCTTCTAACGAAACTGTAATAGAGGAGGAGGTATCCTCATGAGAGACCTGTAACTGCGTAAAGAGTCGATGAAGGTTAACTGGTGTTGATTTGCCTGGCATAAATCCAGTCTGATCCAGGTGAATCAGCTGGTTGATCACCGGCCCAACCTAATGGCCAATACTTTAGCAAATATTTGAATATCTGTAGGAAAATGAGATATGGGCCGGTATGAATCTGTCTTTACCAGGTTTCGGCAAGACAAATATTAATGCCTCAGAAATGGATTGAGGAAGAGAGTTACACTCCAAAAATTGATTGAAAAGCCCAAGCAAGCAGGGTACATAGAATTGATTATGTTTTTTATACAATTCCAGGGGGATCCCATCTAACCCCGGGGCCTTTCCACCTGGAAAGGATCGTAGACCTAAATCAATTTCCTCCACTGTCAGTGGGGAGCCTAAATAGCCCTTTGCCTCAGACGACAAAGTAAGAAGATCTATGGCCCTAGGGTAGTGACGCTATTCCTGTACACTATGTTAAACGAGAACCATCCAACTGCTGATAATAACGAACAAACTCCATTGCAATGTCCGGAGTTTGGATGTAAGTTACATCGCCTGGGCCAGTAATCTGTACTATTGTTATTGAGGGGTGCTCTGTTCTTGCCAAACTGGCCAAATAGCTTCCTGGTCTGTCACCCATTGCAAATCTAGAATGTGCATTAAATAATAATTTATATTGGGTTTTGTCCATAAAGCAGTCATTCCATGCCTTCTGAGCGGACAGCCACGCAATCCTAGAGGACTCCTGCCCATCAGCAAGATAAGTGAGTTCTAAGGATTGACATGCTGCCTCTAACGTCACCTCCTGCTTTTTATAGAAAGCGACATGCTTAATCAAAGTCCCCCAAAGAAAAGTCTTAAAGGCATCCCATATTACCGGGACCGGGGCAGAATCACGATTATTTTCGAAGTATTCCTCCCATGCCACCTCCAATTCAGATCCTGCACCCATACGCGTCAACCAGAACAGGTTAAGTTTCCAGAATGATTGACTGCGTTGATAGCCTAAATCTAAAATAACTATTAAGGGGGAGTGATCTGAGATTCCCCTAGTTTCATATTGCACTGATTGGACTCTAGGGAATAAATCTCGGGTGAGCAGCGCCAGGTCAATCCGAGAGAATGAGAGGTGTGTATAAGAGAAACAAGAAAACGGTTTCATAGTCGGATGCCTTGTCCTCCAGGTATCAACCAAGCCAAGCCCAGACCAGCCACATAAGCTGAGAACCGGTTACCCCCCTATGGAGTACTAGCCTGAGAAGAACCCTGTCTATCCAATAACGGGTCCAAAATATTGTTAAAATCTCCAACACATATTGTAGATGATCCTGGTGGCAAAGCCATAAATTCAGCTACCTTCTTTAATACTTCATGGGAATAGGGAGGTGGTATGTATATTGCCAGCAGTATTGGTGCAAACCAAGCTCCTTTATCAGCCACTGCCCCCATACACAGATATGCGCGCCGTGTGTTACTGTACAGATGTACAAAGCCCATGTTGCACCAAATGGAATATTCCATAGACAAAAAAACTCACGGTTTCACATGTCCCATCAAGGCTTCTTAGACATGATCTGAAATTTCGCAAAACCTACTGAATTTGTGCCACCCAAACTAAAAAAAGCAATTAAATTCTGATCATTAAGGCTGACACCTTAATGGACGTAGTCCTTGGGCAATACAGATATGGTATGCCATTACACCCTATAGGGAGGAGTTTATATCACAGGCCAAACATGATGCCACGATTAGCAAGCCCCTCTCTTTAAATCTTCCTGCAGGTTGGCGCCCACCCCCTTTGGCCGCGGCTGCTTACACTTTGCAGCAGGACACACTGGGGAGGAGTCAGGAGCATGAACACCAGCACAGGCGCTGGGGATTATCCGCCCACCTTGACCCCAGTGCTGCCGGACCTGGTAAGTAAGAGCCAGTGTCCAGCACACTGTGACACACTGCTCCATTAATTCCTAATAGACCTATTTATCAAATATTATTTAGAAATCTATGTGGGTGCTTTCTGGCCCGAATTTACCAAGCTCCAGAATGTGATGCATTCTGGAACTTGGCCCCAGTAGCGAACAACATCTGAAGATGTTGCTAGTCATTGTATCCTAAAAGTTACTTTTAGCAAAAGGCACCAGGGGCTCTATTTATTAACATTATTTTGACTAAAATAAAGTGAAAAAGGGTGTTTTCACACCCTTTTCACATTATTTTAGTATCACCTATAGTCATTACAGGGCAATTGGAGTAGAATTCGTAAAATTCTATTCCAACCCCTAAGTATCACTTATTTTTAGTAAAGCAGATCGCATTTCCCATAATTGTAATGGGAAATGTGATCTGACCAGAGTTACTAAAAATAAAATGTGAAAAAATATTGGGGAAAGCCCTGTGATAATAACGCCATCTGGAGGTGGCGTTATCCAGGGTCTCCTCCGGTTACCGGACTCCTGCTCTGCTCTAACGGGGAGAGCAGAGCCGGGAGTTGGTCCCAGTAATCAGCTTTGTGGTCTAAACAGACCACAAGCTGATTACTGTAAAAAAAAAGAAAAATATATAAAAAAAAAAAATTGACTTACCTGACTCCAGGGACCGGTGATCGGGCCTCCGGTGATGACTCCCCTCTGGTCAGCTGGTCTCCCATAGTGCACTGCTGCCCGGTTATCAGGTGATCGGGTCCCAGTGCAGTATGGGAGGTCACCTGACCGGAGGCATGGAGAACATCACCAGAGGCCCAGATCATGCAGGTAAGTGTAATTAAGGGTGAGGGGGGTCGCGGGGGGAGGGGAGGTCGTGAGGTCGAACATCGCTCGGAGCGAATGAGCGGCCGCTTACGAGCGGCTCTGAATCAGGCCCAGAGCTTTATCGCAAGCTCTGTCCTGCAAGGGATTTGTAGTAAATCCCTGTGATATTGCCTGAATTCGCAATGCGAATTCAGTCGTTAATATCACACTACAATCTGCATTCAATATGCGGATTGTAGTAAATAGAGCCCCAGGAGAGGGAACTGTAGGATCCCTCCCCAGAACTCTCCACTCGCAAATGCATGCTCAGCAGACTGCACATGTGCAGTATTGCTACAGCCAGCAGCAGTTGAAAGTAAAGTGATGTCACTATACTTTTACACATCGCTGGTAGGGGCTCCTATTAGAGCTCCCGTCCCTGCATGTGTGAGATAATACATGCCGGTGGTAGATAATTTTTATTACCCCGAAGGTCTCTAAATCATTTACTGTGCCTGACAACCAGCAATGAGATGAATTTACATCCATAGTTACAGGACCAAGAGAAGGATGCATCAAGCCTTGGAGAGAGAGAAAGTGGAGATGTTGCCTAAAGCAATCAATCAGCTTCTAAAGGCGGGTATCCACTTGACCACAGGTTCTCAAACTCTGTCCTCAGGACCCCAAACAGTGCATGTTTTCCAGGTCTCCTCACAGATTCTCAAGTAAAATAATTAGCTCCACCTGTGAATATTTTAAAATATGTCAGTGAGTAATGACTGCACCTATGCACCTGTTGGGTGACCTGGAAAATGTGACCTGTGTGGGGTCCTGAGGACCGAGTTTGAGAACCTCTGCACTAGACGATATGATCCATGAGCGAAATCGTCTAGTGTTTCCCCGGCAGTGATGTACTCAATGTCATTAACGACATTGAGCACCCACACTGAACGATATCAATCACGATATCGTTCAGTGACGTCACCTTCCCTCATCCCCGTACTTGCAAAACCTGACAATATCATCAGGTTGCACTGCAAGTACGGGCGATGAAAGATATCATCAACTATAATCGGAAGCGTGCACCGCTGGTCGCTGAGGGCATATTTACTGGACGATATTGCGGATGATGAATGATAATGATATTGCTATAGTTCAAATCGTCCAATTTATCGTCTAGTGGATATGCGGCTTAAAGGTGCGTACACACGGAACGATTTTTTGAACGATTTATCGGTAATGACGTCGTTAACGATAAATCGTTAAAAAAATCGTTCAGTATTTCCCCCAAAACGATGAAAGAAAACTACAAATGCGCGCTTCCGTTTGCCGTTTGTAGTTTTCATTCATCGTCCGAACTTCCTGTCCAACCTGACGATAATGTCAGGTTGGACATGTTCGGGAATGAGGGAGGGAGCCCGACACTGAACAAATCGTTTTTGATTTCGTTCAGTGTGTGTGCTCAGTGTCGTTAATGATACTGAGCACACCCCTGACAGGGACACACGGGACGATGTTCGTTGAGGGCGCACATATCGTCCCGTGTGTACGCACCATAACTGTCATTTTACTGACACAGGGCTTGATTTATCAACGAGTTTTATCACTCACTCGCTGCATATGATAAATGGTGATCCAGCCAATCAGCTCCCAACTGTCACTTTTTCAAACAGATGACAGTTGAGAAATGATTGGCTGGTGCCCCATTATTATATGCAGCGAGTTTTATCACTCATTGTGAGTGATAAAACTCATTAAGAAGTCAGGCCCACAGTCTTTGTTTGACAGTTAGAAGCTGATTGGTGGATCTGGGAATCTACTCTACTTTATCTTTCTCCAAGGCTTGAAACATTTCCCTTCAAATAAGAGTAAGACATGAGATAAGGGGATCCTGTGAGAGAGCAATAGAAACTCTCCTGATAATGTGTGTCATTATTTCTGAATCTTCACTAAGGGGAGTTAATGTCAGCAAATATCTATGGAGACCAAATAACAGATGTGGGTAAACTCACATTCCCAGGTATTTATAGTCGTCTGAGTTGAAGTCTGTTCCTGCTGTGCTCTAAAATAGGAAGTTTTTGGAATATCGCCCATTTTCCATTAATTACTGGCATGTCAATGAAACATTTATTTGGGAAATTGTAACCTAAATATTGTATTTTCTCGGGCTATTCTTGTTAATACAATTGGAGTAACTTCATTTATGGAAGATATGTTATTGTACAGTGTTAATGTTGGTGTCTAGCAATCCCATTAGCTAATGACCAAACCACTTTGTCCGACTACAAATAGAACACATTATAGTAATACAGTACTAATAAAGTCCAGGAAGGGAGAAAAACAAATGGAACATTGCACTCATCCAATCACTCTCCAAAGCCACCCACTCCCCCCATCCACCTCCCATTCTGTCACCTCCCCGAAAAATAAGTGTGTTCCTGAATCAGAGATCCGCTCAATGCCCGTCACTGCTGAGATTCCGTACGCAGCAGACTTACTATGCGAATGACTCCGCCGCCATCTTGTGCACAGAGGCTCCCACCTCCAGCATCTCACATCTGCCGCTTAGGGAGGTCAGTTAAAATAGTAGATAAATGTAACCAGGAATTGGTTTATTAGCCGGTAGAGGCAGGTGCAGGATAACAGAGGGTTAGCAGTATGTAGCAGCAGGCGGAAGGATAGAAGGGTTATCCAGTTGTAGCCAGGAACATATATGGTATGCTGGGTATCATAGTGTGCCTCTAGTACAGAGTGTGAGCACTTAGGTGGCAGTGGCAATGGGATGTTTAATATGCCCAGCGGTGGTGGCACAGTGTAGATGGCCATCAACGATTCATAATCATCGAATGGTTTATGGCCGATGTTGAACGCTTTTGCCATCGATATGGTAGAACCAGATGATTTTGCACCATCAATGTTTAAGCATAACCAAATGTTTTGGTTTTTTTTACAAGGTGCCGGACACTGAGCCTAGCTCCACCCCCGGCACTCGCAAAGCTCTGGCCCCCCAGGTTCTGATTGGCCCATGGACCAGTCAATAAAAAAAACGGGATGACCATCGGTTGGTGAAACCATCGATGGTCATCCATGGCATAGTTGGTAGCCATTGATGGCTACTTGCTATTTTACAATCAATGGTAACAACAATGATGGCCAGCCCTATAGCACCGTGTTGTTTTGGGTATGTACACTGTTGTATATAGCCTCCATTATACAGGGACACGTCTGTGATGGCGGATGGCATAGGAGGAAAGATGCACGGGTAGCAGTGCATATGCAGTAAACAGGTCGGAGGTCGCAAATTGGCCATTTTGGGTCCTAGTGCCTGCTGGCTTTGAAGAGGAGGGACAACACTGAGCACTCTCCAACACATCCTCCACTTGTTATGTGTGTACCTAGCCCCTTGACATGGAGGTTCCTACCTATTGCAGTGTCTGTTAGAGGACATCTCTAGTCTTCATAGCAGCTTGCTCCTTGCTGCTCCATGGGAGAACGTACTTTGAGCAGATGAACACTAGAGTTTTCGCACAAACTGGTCCCATCATTGAAAAGCAATGTGAGCTGGGTAGTGCAGCACTCAGACACCTTTACCATCAGTCAATGGTGCAGTTTAATAGCTACTGGCAGGGACTAATTTGGAGATCAGAGTGAAACAGGTCATATCTTTTGGCTGCCCCAGGAAAAAGTCCTGATTGCGTGAGATAGTTTCAAATATAATTGGGACAACCCCATCACTATCAGGACAGGCAGAGGAATGAGCAGCTCTCTCTTACCTGTTCTTGAAGCTTTGACTAACAGCTACTGTCTTAGGGCCTGTTTCAGAGCCGGACGCTATTTGCTGTCATTCGTTCTGAAAAAAGGGGTGGCTATTCAAATGAACCGTTCGCTCTTTGCAGTCTGTTCACGCCTCTATGTCTGAACGAGCGAACAAAACTTGCGGTCATTTTTTTGGAAACTACGCCCCCTGGCCGCTCGCATCCTACGTCATGTCCGCTATTTATTAGATTAATCGAGTACATCGACCAGCGTATGAACTGCTCGCTATTCTTGTGGTTGGTTTTTCCTACCACAATCTTGCGAGCAGTTCTGACTATAAAATAACCCAGTGACGTGGTCAATGACGCTGCTGTATTAATTATGCACACCCATAAAACGCCCGTTTTGACCTTTAAGCACGCCTGCGTTCTGATCTCCACTCCCCGTTTTCAAGCACCTTCCCCTGTTACCACCCACATATGCCTCCTCCTGTCACTCAAAATAGCAGGCATTCGCTATTTAGCGAACAAAAGATTTTCAGCCGCACTGACTGGTTCGCGCATGCGTATTACGATCCGTTGGGCAAACATCGCTCGAGCGGCCGCTTACGAGCGGCTCTGAATCAGGCCCTTAGGCTCTGGTGCTGGTTGACTGGATCCTGGCATGTTGTGGATTTCTTTAAAATAGATGAGTACAATTTCCCTCCTGGAAAGCTGAACATTTTATGCCTCCCTCCCCCGATCAGACCCCACATTTAAATCCATAAACAGGACTCTTTTCCCTAATCTAGCACTATTAAATCACCATTTTTAAATCAGAGAGCCTGATTGCATTACTATTTCCTACAAAATATAAATAGACTTAATCAACCCCACATTAATGTAATTATTCTCACATTTACCATAGAGAGGCCCCATATTAAATTAATAGACCTATATGTTCATATATTAACATATATGGTCCCCTTTTGTATAACTTTAATAGACCCCAATATAACTATTAGAGCTCTTAAACAGTACAATTATATATGATGTTGGTTTTCACAATCAGGGTCATAACTGGTGGTGTCCAAGAGGTACTGCTGGCCAGGTTGCAATGCCGAGTGGATGGCAGCATCGCTTCCCAGTTGGCACCTGCAATTGGCTTACAGGGGATCCATCTGAGAGCCACCAGGCCTTTGGACATGCCCGGCACTCAGTATTCTTGTTCTTGCCCCTTCTTCATGACTTAGTAATGTCACATGTGGCAGGGAATCGGGGCCAGCCCAGGGCGCAGTGCTGATCACATTACATTAATCTCCTCACTAATCTTAATAGCCCTCACTATATTTACAGTAATACCACCTCGTACACACATTACATTAAATGAATATCATCAATGTATATTCCTAATAGTCCCACCAGACTGTACTATATTACATCAATATTTCACAAACGTATTACTTTAATACCAAAGGACACATTAAATTTAATTCAATCCAGTTTGTCACTACAAAAACATAAAAAATGCATTTAAGTGAAATTACATTGTGATTCTTACAAGACTCCCAGGTATAAAATATATAAACGTATAAGATAAAACAAATTCAATTTAACGATCATCGATGGGGAAAAAATATTTCTCAACCTATTTGTACCGGTTCTAATTCACCTGTAGCGTTTATTGGTAGGCAGTAAGGAAATTAGGAGTGACACGGATGACTAGAATTAGCGATGATCTTATTCACTTTCAATAAATTCCTAATTAAAATATTGTCTAATTGGGGCAAAGTTTGACCTGTGGTTCTCTCAGCCTCTTTAACCACCCTCGCTGTAGATGTACGATCAGCATGCGTGCAGTTACCATACCACACCGTAGTGGCATAAGTTAAGAGGGTCTCACTAACACGTCATCGATAAACATTTATGAGAATATTCCTCGGTAAACCCACAGCCTGCAATCTCCTCCAAAAGGCGCTACACCCAACTACAGATGAAATGTGTGAAGACCATGATAAATCATCAACAAGATTAACTCTTAAAACTTTAAACCCGCTACCCATCTCCACTTCCGTGCCATTCAGATATAATGGCTGTGGGATTGTTTTGCTTGATCTCCTAAAATCTATTATTACCTTCTTGTTTTTCTAGTCATTTAGAGACAGGTGATTATCCTCTCCCCACTTAACAAGGAATAACACCTCTTTCCTAAAACGAACATCGTCCCCACAAGTAATCAGACCCACTACTGTAGTGTTATATACAAATGTTACTATTGTATTAGTTTCTGAGCTTGAAGCACAATCAGAAGTGCACAAAGAATACAGAAAAGGGGTTTAAAACACACCCTGAGGGAGGAATCAGTATGGCCGGCGGTTTTAATCCCGACAGCGGCAGCCCGACAGAGGAAAAAATCCAGATCGTCCTTAAGGTAAGTATAAACTAACCTAATTCTACCCCCTCACCCTCCTTTAGGGTGCCTAACCCTAATCTCCCCCCCCTAGTCCCTAACCTCCCCTTCCCCGCAGCCTAACCCTAAGTCTCCCGGGGGAGTGCCTAACCCTAAATCCCCCCGGTAGTCCCTAACCTAACCCTCCACCTCCCCATGGCTGTCCGCACCCGGCTTACCTTCGATCAATAAAAAGGGTTACATAGATAAACGTGTGTTGCAATTTCAAAGAAAAAATTTAGAAAGAATTACACAAAATGTATTCTGAGGCTGTGGGGGTGGGGGAAATGCAGGTCCAGGCTTCAACTCAGAATTGCTCCCCCCCAAGCCATACTTGCCGACTATCTGGCTGCTCCTTCCGGGAGGGAGCAGCCAGATCGGCAGGGGGGGAGCGTGGCCGGCAAGAAGGGGGTGTAGCCAAGTGGACTGATGACATTTGCGGGCGTGACGGGGGTGGGGCTACGCGATCGTGTCATATTGGCCCCGCCCCTGCTACACAATGTCGATAATAAAGGCATTGTGAAGTAGGGGGCGGGGCCAAAATTACGCGATTCAGTATAAATCATGTCCCCAGCCCCCCCCCGCTGCGGGGGTTTAACAGGTAATTGCAGGAGGGCCGGGGGGGAGATCGGCGGCAGCCAGGAGGCTTGACTGCCTTTCCTGGGGGCCGGGAGGTGCACCCGTTTATCAAGAGGCTCCCGGCCGAATCGGGAGAGTAGGCAACCCTGCCCCAAGCCTGACACAGAACAAAAAGCTCCCATATCTTTTTCACACTGTTCCACATCCCATAGCCAATGTCACGATTAAGTCTCTGATCACTGGATGGCTCTCTGAAAAGAGAATTGTGGCAAACGGGATGTAATCAGCATCCTGGTGTGTGGGATGCCGACAGTCTAAATACCAACGTGGGGATCCTGGCTCCAGTATCCCGACCGCCGGCATCCCAAAGGTAAGTACCGGGGTTATGGGAGGGTAAGGTTTAGGGGTTAGAATACATACGTTATTGCAACAATTATCAGGTTGACAACAAGGAGATAGCTGGGACTATGTTGGCAGCACTATACCGACAAGATAAAAATGCAAGTTAGAGCATTTTTATGGTGTCAGCAGTATAAGTGTAAAGATGCTACTTGTATCCCTTGTCCTGGATGGCTGTGCATTCAGAACAGGGAGTCGCTGTAAGTAGGAATACATTTAATATGGAGGAAGGTCCCTGGGAGGGGCCAGCCACCAGGAAAGCACAAAATGCCAAGGCTAGCCCTAAGTTAAAGTCTTCGGTCCCTCCTAATTCATAGGCCCATGTATACGGCACAGTGTGCACCCATTGTGGATACACCAATGGTGGAAGGGACAGTAGAACTATAATACTTTTTTAACAATAGAACAGGAAACTGTAATAATACATTATAACAACTGTTTATATAAATGTTGTTGAAACAGAATTTGATGGCAGAAAAGTGCAAGAAGTGTGTCCTCATTTCACTCGTGCTTGTTTTTGTCATGTTTTTAGAGGCTTTTTTTGGTAATATTTATAAGTTTTAACACTAGCCACATTTGTTCTGTTCATTATTTCATTTCATTCTCTCACTGTAGAAGTCCTCATCACAACCCCTGAAGAGTATTTTCTATCACCTTTCCATTCTCCAATTTCAAAGTGTGTACACTTGTTTTACCAATGTTCTTATTTATATCAATTTGAATGCTTCTATCATGTTACTGACTTGGGCAGGACAGCTAAGTTTACTTGCCCGGCTTTCCAGGAGGTGAATAGTGCACACAATTTTGCAAGCAAAGCCCCAACATTGCAACATCTGGACAAGAAACAGTGATGTTTAAGTCACTGGCTGAAGATAATCTAAGCTGCAAGAACTAGTCTGTCAGTATAATGCAGGTAACCTGCCATGAGCAGAAAAATAGCAGTCATGGAGGGTTATACTACACAGTGAAAGACAGACAGCTGTGACAGACAGGGCGCTGGGCTGCTCTCAGTGTCAGCACCTGGATTTTTAACACAAAAAAAGTTTAAAAAAAACCCCCAAACATTCGGCTGCAATTTCCCAGGGGCTGATGTAGCTGGGAATTTCTGCCCTGTGCTGGTTCCTGCATGTCCATGTCCTTACAGTAAGCCACATGCCAATTCCAAATTCACCGCTCAAAATGTAGGGGGCAGCAAGTGCAAGCTACTAAACATAAAATTCTGCAGCATTTAACTAAACATGTGCAGTGTGGAAAAGTGACTGTTTACAGTCCTCTGATGGTATAACATCCAATTCTCATCTTATCAGACTCTCAGTGCTTTCTCTGACGTCTAATGTAATGCAAAAGGCCAGCACAATAGAACAATTGAGGGTCTCCCATATAGTTTTATATATAACAGAAGACCTGCCAACTAGGGAGGCCATCAACTATCAAGGTCTACAAACAATCAATAGTTAATTACCGATGATCAATGGTTTTACCATCAATTGCCTAGATCCAATGGTTCCCTGCCAACAATGGCACAGAGTCCCGCAATGTCTTTTTTTTTCCCCCTACCTGGTGCTAGGGACATGGAGCAAAGCCCCGCCCCCAGATCTGACTGGCCCACTGCCAACAGAGCAGAAATGACTAATACAGTAGGGCTGGCCACCTGTGGGCGAAACCATCAATGGTATCATGCTGATGGTTACACAACATCAATGTTAACAACTGATAGTTCCATTGATGGTTAACCCACCGATAGCCATCCCTACTGCCTACTCATACTGTCCTATGGTCAGACACATAGTTTAGAGCCATGAATCAAGAGGACTAGAGTTCATAATATTGTGCACTCTTGTCAGACTTAGTTTTTGAGAGCCAGCCGATATAGGACCTCAGCACAACCTGCTCTATGAGGAAATATGGTACTTTGTGCCATGTGCAGCGGGAAAGCAGCATGAATCTATGTCATAGACTCCTATTCCTCTATATGCTACAGTATATGAGAATATATGATAATATATTTGCACATTTGCTCTATGAAGCTTGCTGTCTTGTGGCATGTGAGGGTATACTTAATATATTGATGAGGTAATGGCTATAGGATGGGGTTGGGTACGGGATCCCAGCGGGCAGGAACTGGCATGGTCACATGGGATGCAACCGCAGTCAGCTGGGCTTTCACTGACATGGGATGCGACCATGCCCTCCAGGCATATTTTTTAAAAAAAATATTTAAATACATTTTTAAAAACACATTTTAAAATAAATTAAATATTAAAAAAAACCTCTTCTCTGTAAATTGAATGGTTTGCAAACCATACATTAAACTGCATGAAAACCTGCAGGTTTTTGTGCAACTGCATGTTACTAATCTCAACCTTAGACTTTAGATAGACAAAAACTTTTTTAGGTAAATAAACAGGTTTTAAATATGTTCAAGCTTAAAAGGCTATATTATAAGCTCATTGTAATGTTTTCCATGCAAACGGCAAATTCAGTCTTGAACACTGTAATATTTGCTGTAGAAATGTAGAAAAAGCTTTTGAAAAAAATAAATGACTATGAAATGGACATTTCAGTTTATTTTTTCTCTCTTTTAACTGTGAATGTGAACTGTAAATGAACAGCAAAAAGCTATAATATACACAACACATGTTTAATATTTTGGAATTTGGTTTGACCAAAGGTTCAAGGTCTTCGAACCAAGCTGTTTCGTTCAAATTCTAATCTGGTTTGAATAGTTTGCGCATCCCTACTTGACATACAATGTAACATACTGTAGTCTTTATTTACAAAAGTGTTGATAAAATAAGCTCTGCGCATATAAATGTATATATATATATATTTATATATATATATATATATATATATCTGTAATTATCCAGTTTGTGTTACATTTAGACAATAAAGTTCACTCGAGCATGGTATTTCATTCTTTGATAGCTCCCGGTTACTATAGCTACATAGCTACGTTACATAATTAATGTATAATGACTGCTGTACTTCTAACGAAGCAACCCAAGGGCATATTAACCTACTGTGGATTTGCTGGCAATAAACCTATGACCATTTAAAGCATTGTGCCAAATTTGCTACCTGACTGCAATGATGCAGCTCGTCAGCCCTTACACTTGTATGGAGCTGATGTCAGATAAGCTTACAGCTTACTCCTTTTCTCTGATGCACAATTAATGTCTGTGCTCCAATCAGCCCGGCTGATTATATAATACGTCTCTGAGGTTGTGCAAAGACGTACTCCTTGTCACTCATGCTCTACTATATACTGTATCTGGGTCATTTTACCATGAGCTTCAATCAAAGCTTAGGAGAGGACGGTTACATATTACATCCAGAATGATAATTGCCTCAATCAGCTTGATACTTGTGATTATAGTTATTAAGGACAAATGTGTGGACTTGACACTAAAGTCCGTGAACATCTGCCATAAATCCCACAGAATAAAATTAATTAGATGTCATATCAAGTTGTATATTCCTCTTAGCATTACAAGGCTTTTTATTATGGCTATTAGAGTAACAACTAGGAAGACAACTGCTGACAAGGGTTACATGAATGAGACCATTTTAACAAACATTATTATTTTAGAGTAATGGTGCAAACATCAGCGGGAGTAAAATCTACAGCAGAGTTCCCAACTGCTAAGTATCCAAATCGGACAATGGGCCAAATATAATAGCCTGTGGGTTACAGCAAGTTCTGGTGTTTCAGCTATTTAGCTTCCAGACTTAAAGGAGAAACCTGGCTATGCCGTAATAACAACACTACTTTAAATCTCGCAGTTAAATCGCCGAAACATCAGCAAATTCTGAAACCCGCAGGCTATTACATTTGGCCCAAAATATTAAGGTATTTAACTGTGTGAGAACTTGTTAGTTAATTCATTTTGTTTTGATTTAGATCTAATGCATATTGTGATGGAGAATAATGAGACACAAGGATTAAACAATTGCTCTAATATGACTTATGTGCAGTGTCTACAAAGCTACTCCTATGCAAAGTCTATTCTGGCCCCCAGCTGAGATGGTCTTCAACACAATGATACAGTAAAAAGATGGAACCCGTAACGTTTGGGCCTCATAGCCTTAGCCAAGGTCATCTTTAGCTGGCATTAGCCATTTACGCATTTGTCTCTCTCTGGTAATTACCCCTTGCTATATGCACAGCTGGAATGCCACGCATGTGCATTACTGTAGCTGGGTTGGGTCCAAACCACGAAATATGTGATCGCATAAGTACATAAGACCTTGTGCTGGCATCTAGGCCATGATTGATTTCCCCGAAAAAGCATTCCTAGGCATTGTGTTCAGAGGCGATGAGGAATGTTACTTTAACAGACTTTTTTGTAATTAATCATAAATAGGCAGCAAAGCGTCAGGCAAATACCCCATTTTAATACTGTTAGTATACGTTAGGTATCTTTAGGTGTCTGAAATCATAAAAAGGGACAAGGATCTGATAGGTAATATGAAAATAAATCTATAGTTAAGGCTCAAAGTACGTACTAATGGGCTAGCAAAGGGTTATATTTAACACAGTCAATGGGATGCTATGGCAGTACAAGTTATCCTTGATCTCTATGATGTTGTCCATGTACTGTATGATAGAGTTTAGTGAAAGGATTATAGGCTTGATGTTTGTATATTATAATGAGCAAGTATGAATATATTACATTTTCAATGCAGAGATTTAATACACCCCTCTACTGTATATGCTAACAGACTGCTACTAGTAGCTCAAACAAATTAGGGGGAAAAAAAACATAAAAATGGGCTCTTTCACATGATATCATGCATAAATAATCGACATGTAGCAATATAATGTGATTATAACTACAGAATAGGAATATATAGCACTGTTCTCCTTTGAAACTTTTATAGAAGAATTGGCTTTGGCTTAGTTGATAAAATGTGTTATTTAATTAACCACATATTTTGATTGGTGGAGCTCGATTTAAAAGCCTGAGAATAGCATACTGACTTGTATTCCTATGAGGAAACCACACACTGTGATGAAACAGTCAGACAATAGTGCACATCTTTCTCATGGATGAAGGATTTAACACATCTACTTATACTATAATACAATCGAGGAGTGAGGAGTATGTCTATTCACACACAGTATGAATAAACCGGTGAGATGCTAGCATTATACAGAACATCCAAAACATAATCTTAATCTGGACTCTTAAGTATAGAATTTGTCTAATCTCTCAGATGTTGGGACTATACAACAACAACCTTCAGATCTGCAACTAGTCTAACACACAAAGTGAGCTTTCAGGACCCAACTGTGTCAGTGGTTGTATGCATGGCTATCACTCTACATGCCACGCAGTGCACATATACCCATCTCAAACACATCTTCATTTGTGGCTTAAAGGGTGTAACTGGGGAGCAAACTTGGCTGCACAGGTTGGCTAAGTATTCAGATGGCATGCTGTCGGTGTGCTGGCAGGGTATGCAGTCGGGAAGCCGGCGGACGTAATCCCGACAGCCGGCTTCCCGACTGCTTTATCCCGTCGAGCAGGGCTGGATTAAGGTCTGTGGGGGCCCCTGGGCAACAAACATGTGGGGGCCCCTATTACGTGCCCTTTATGCAGTGCACCCAATAGTAGTACCCCCAGGAGTGTTGCCCCTTATGCAGTGCCCCCTATGCAATGTCCCCTGTAGTTATACCCCCAGCAGTAGTGTTCCCAATAGTAATGCCCCCTGTATAAGTGCCCCCAGTAGTAATACCCCTGTAGCTGTGCCCCCAGCAATCATGCCCCCTGTGTGTGCCCAATAGTAATGCCCTCAGTAGTAATACTCCTGTAGTTGTGCCCCCTGTGGCACCAGTAGTAATGCCCCCCCCTGAGTAATGTCCCCTGTAGTAATGTCCCCTCCGAGTAATGCCCCCAGTAGTAATGCCTCCCCGAGTAATGCCCCCAGTAGTAATGCCCCCAGTAGTAATGTCCCCCCTGAGTAATGCCCCCTGTAGTAATGCCCCCAGTAGTAATGTACCCCCCCGCAGTGGAAAAGCCGCATGCGCTAAAGAGAGAAAAAAAAAATCATACTTACCTTAAGCACCGCTCCCGCTGCCTTCTGATCCTCTGCACTATGGGAGAGACGCATGACGTCTCTCCCATAGTTCACTGCCTGAGCCGGAGCTCATGAGTGAGCTCTAGTCTCCGGCTCTGGCTGCCGCTGCAGGGATGCAGCCGGGCGCCCGCTGGTTACAATTTCAGCGGGCGCCTGGTGTCTCCGTGTGCGGCACCGAGGTTAGGTGTCCGGAGGAGGCGGAACTGATTCCGTCTCCTCAGTTTCACTTTAACCCTGATGGCTGGGTGTGGGGGCCCTTCAGGTGTGGGGGCCCAGGGACAATCGCCCCTTTCGCCACCACATTAATCCGGCCCTGCCCGCGAGGGTTAAATGACAGGCGTCTAAATCTAGACACCTGCATTTTACAGATGCCGGGAGACCGGCGCCCGGCATCCCGATCGAAGTGATGCAGGGCGCTGAGCGCGGATAACCGTGGGGGTGGAGGGTTAGGTTTAGGGCTCCCGGGGGGGGACTTACGGTTAGGCTAGGGGAAGGGATGGTTAGGCACCCTCAGGGGGGACTTAGGGTTAGTCACCCCCCCGGGGGACTTAGGTTTAGGCGGCGGGGAAGGGGTGGTTAGGTTTAGGCACTTAGAGGGGGGATTGGGGTTAGGCACTGGGGGGAAGGTTAGGGTAGACACCCCTAAGGAGGGTTAGGGTTAGGGGGGGGAGGTTAGGTTAGTAAATACTACCTTGGGACGATCTGAATTTTCAGCCATGTCGGCCAGCGTCTGTCCGGATTTGAACCGCCGGACGCAATTCATACGGATTCCGCTGGCAGAATTGCGGCTTTACAGAGCTGAAGGACCACAGAGATCCATCTAATTCCAGGCAAATGCGTGCTGATAGTAATGACAGCTACTTTCAAGCATGCAATGTGGCCTACTTACCTGCAACTCTGAATCAATCCCACTAAACTACACCTAAGCTGTGACTCTCACACAAGAGATTGTGAAGACTGCCAACATTCCACAAAACTTTGTCTTGTGCTTTACATGGACGGATGAGGTCTGTATCCAAGAGACATACTATAAAAAGCTCTCCCACACTTTGCAGTAAACACTACACACATGAGTTTTAGTACATGGCAAGACAGAAAATCAGACAGACAGATTTCTGCTAGTAAACCTGGTGCACCACTCATTTCATTAGGGGAGGGTACAATATTTCACCAACAGTTCACCTTCATTAATCTTTATGCTCCTCACCAGAGAAAACTACAGTATCCTTTTCATCTGAATTGCTGATAGTGTGGCCCTGGGAGGCTATTTAAACTGATAGGGCCCTAAGCCATCCTCCAAACATGCCTATCACAAGGTATGGGTGCATATTCCATAGCAATAACTTATTTCTCCTGCGCTAATTAGGGTATTTTAAAACCACAATATCATTTTATAATGTATTTGTTGGACAAGCACTATGTATGTGACCAACATCATTCACAGACATATCGTGTCAGCCTGCACAGTCGATTACCGATATATCTGTTCTCCTTGCTGGGTGTACGGGCGATCAGCCAACCGTCTGTACACTTGCATCAGAGGCTGCAGGGAGGGGTTCGCGGCTCGACCCCCTGCCCGCGGGACTTATGGCGAGATGATGGTTGTTCAGTGTGTATGAACATCCATCATCTGCAGATATATCTGCAGATCAGTCGATCTGCAGATATAATGGTTAGGTGTGTCCAGCTTATGGGTTCCACACGTCTGCATCCTTGAGGCTGGCCTCTAGGCATGTTTGGTGTAAATGTGAGGTGAAGTGAATAATGAAATAACACAGAAGTTGGTGATTGAGGTACTAGCAAGACATGTTGATATATGTGGCTGCAAATAGCTGTCAGTTTCCAGCTACCCAGCAGATCACAGGTTCCAGGTCACCCAGCAGGTGCACAGGAAGAGTTCAGCAACTGTTACATTTTCCAGAGCACACTGATGACGCATTGTAAATGGCGTGTGGATGTTTTGCCACATAACTCCAAAACAAAGCAACCAATTACAAAACCAGTATTTTTCTGCAAATCTACAGACCGAAACCTTTAATTAGGTATATGATGTGCCCAGCTCAGAAAACGGCATTATAGGAATATGTCACTCAAAAAAGTCTTACTTCTGCCGTAGAAAAATACATGTTGTGGAGTGTGCAGGGGGCAGGATTAAATTAAGATACACTATAACAAAGTAAACTTTAGGAATGCCTACAACTTCCCCAAATCTCAAGATATACAATCAACAAGGAAAATAATAGAGCACTATAGAGACGCAAAACACCCTCATAAAATCTCCAAAATGTCTCTCTGAAGAGAGTGTGAGAAATCTCAACTTCAGGTAGGTCCGCAGCAATAGACTGAGGGATAGTAAATGACACATAAACTAGATCGTGAAGACCTGTCACCAGAGATCATCATGTCAGAAAATTTGGAGGATGGTATCGCACCTAGATAAAGGCATAAAACACAGTCTCCTAGGAATCACTATGTAAGACCCCTGAAGTAACACTGGCGAGGTCTTTTGCCAAGAAAAGCCACCCACTGTTCTCTTAGAGCTGGTCATGCTCACCGGTACTTAGGTGGCCATCTTGTCTTAAATTCAGGACAGTAGGGGCTTACACGGTAAACCTGATGACCACAAGATGTTATGCGGCTGATGATGGTTCAGATGGCAAGGTACGGCTTTGGTGGCTGGTTGCAGCTTAGGAAGCAGAGTTGTAACTTTGGAAGCTGAGGTGCAGCTTTGAGAGCCGGGGTGTGGCACTGGTGACAAGATGCACCTTTGGGAGCCGAAGTGTGGCTTTGAGAGCAGGGGTGTGACACAAGTGTGGAGATGTGGCCTTGAGGGCAGAGATGCTGCACTGGAGACGAGATGCGACCTTGAGGGCCGAGGTGCGACACTGTGTCGAGGTGGGGCCTTTGATCGCCGAGGTACGGCACTGGTGCCGAGTTGCACCATTGATGGCCAAGCTTATGAGCCCTGAAGATTAAGCTTCATTAGTTTCACATTAGATCTACCTCTGGCTGGGGCTGTGAAAAGCTTAACCGTTTGGTGCCCAGACTCCTCCCAGCTCCACCTATACCCAGCGTCTTCCAGTATACCCCATGGATGAAAGAGAAATTCTGCTGTGTTTTGAGTTAGACATAACTTGTAGCTACATGTGACTCAAAATGCAGAGGTAACTCTGCAAATTTTGCAATCACATTTTTATGCACATACTCAGAAACAAAACTGAGGCCATTTGCCTTTACAAGGAAATCTAGAAACATTTGTTATCAAACCATTCATAGATCTTTTAAACCTCTGCAATATGTACCTACAACAGAAATTAAATTTACTTATCTGTACCATGAGAATGTGATAGATGAGTATATTGTTTCTATCTCTCTGGGCATATGATTTATGGTTCATTTCAAGTAATTTGTAGAAAGCTGCATATGGATTTAATCAGTTATACGTGAAACTGTAATAAGCAGCCAAGAGCATAAGTGAAATTATTATGAAAACGAAAGTTGTGGCAGTGGGAGTCATTAGCAGAGGGGACCATGCAATGAATACGCCTATTGTGCTTTATGGAGAGGGAACAACATGCAGAATTATATTATACTGTGACAAAAACATTGAAAACGATGTCAAGTGGAGATATGTATGCCCCAGGTTTTTTGCTTGTCTGACAGACAGAAGCTGATTACTAGCCCTGATTGCCAGACCACCTGTGAGAGGCCGATAAAGTGTATGTCAGTCTCTGTAGTGAGTCTCTCACTCTCTGGGAAACAGGTTGGAGGCATGTTAAGAGACACTGTGATTACTGAATGTAAGTGCTGTGATAAAGACTTCTGTTCTGTGAGAGGGAATTATTTCATTTAGTAGGAGCTGGACAGGCCAGGATTTACTTTTATGTTTTGTTTATTTGTGTGCTGCTTATAAAATTAGCAATGTATAAATGTACCAAACGCCGTGGACTGGTGTAAAACTACTTGGTTGCTGCATGACAAATGCAACCATTTACCCCAGGAGGCTACACCCTTACCCTAATCTTGCGACAATACATAATTATACATAAATAAATAATAATGCTTAGCTAAAGTATAATTGTAAAAATTTCTTATGTACATGAAAATATTAGAAAATTAGTCAGGAATATCATCTTTATCTGGATACAAAAGGTTTAACCGGATACTAAAACATTGATATTACAATTTTATCAATTTAAGGCTATTAATAAAAAAAAAAAAAAAAAATGCTTGTTTGAGAAGGAACAACTGAGATTCCTACAGTAACACTACTTTACATATAACCAAATACAATTGTTCTCCTCAGCTCCTTGAGATTTGCTTTGTTTATATGGCTTCAAATATCTGTTTCAGTTGTCAGAGCTTGTTGTAGGCCTTTAGAAGATTACATGCATTTGCTGTAGGAAGAAAGAAACATTTTTTTTTTTTAGACTACAGTAATGACCCGAATATAATAAGAGTAAAAAACATGCAAAAGCTGAAGCACAATAAACCTTCAGAAATGAGACATGGTTACATAACTAGCAGGTCCCTTGAGTAATCTTCTATCAGGTCATGCAGGATAAACTTATATTAGACACATTGTTCCTGTAGAAGATGTGGCCCTATTGCACAGCATCTATAGCCTTGGTACTCGTTGTTTGGCCTTGTATTTAGGAGCTGTAATCATGTCTTGCTTTGTTTACCTTATGCTATTATAATGGATACTGGAAACTATTTTCACAATATATTGCTTTCAGTTTAATCTCGTGCTATCTTAGTAGCGACTGAAATAACCCAATTGCTGCATGCCGTATAGCATTTACCATAGGGGACTTTTATAGGGACGTTAGTCACCTAGATAACAAACACACAATCCTTCGAATACTGATACACCAATTTTTTTTTTAAATCCAATAATTGTTATTTATTTTACAATTAAATAAACAATAAAAATACATTACAAATTAACATATACATGTGTGGTCTCCTTATTAAATTTAGTTTAATAAACAACCAAAATATAACTCATTTGCATAACACAGTTTCAGCACACATTTTCAGGTACAATATACATATCATATCACTGAAAATTATATTAAAATATCATAATTAGGTAACTGTACAACACACATACAGTATTAATAAGAGATAACATCAGTCAGAATATATGTATACATCAGACTTTCTCTGGCAACTCTAACAGATAAGCTAATTAATCACAGGCTCGCAGGTGAATATTCAGCCCTAATTATACAGAGATTATCATTTGTAACTTGACATACAGGTTAACCAAGATTTACTGGGTTCACAAATGCGTCAACGTTAACTCCATCCCCATTGACTACCTGAGGTTCTTGTCCTCCCCCTGTGCTGCACATATGACGAGTCCATCCATCTACCCCAAATAAGATGAAATTATTTCTCAGCCTTTCTTACTAGATAAACAAATTTTTTGTGAGCCACAGTCTCGTTTACTAATGATAACCATGTTTCTATTGTTGGACCCTCAAGGGCCATCCACGCTCTGGCTATGCAGACCGTTGCAATCATGCACAAATTAATAACATACTGTTTTGAATGTTTGTCCAGTTTATCCTTCTCAATTACAGCCAATGTACATAATATGGGGTGAGCACATCGCGAGGGACAACCGTGGATATCTGTATACGATTTACTTCCTCCCAAAAAGAACTAATAACTGGGCAAGCCCACAATAGAAGCCAAAAATTCCCTGTGTTCAGATTACACTTAGGACACTTTGAATCTGTCTATCACCAATTATGAACGGTCTGGCGTATATCCTATGAATCAAACAATTGGATTTGGTGATATCTAATTGTTGTTGTAGACACACGTGTACTACCCAAAGCTTCTTTCCAGATATCATCAGGCAATATTCCCAGGTCTACTTCCCACTTTTGCTTAATAGGCGGTAGATCCGTATTATGATGCGCTCACAATATGGCTGAATACATTACAGATATCAAATGCCTAGGGCCAACAGAATCTTGGCGCTCCGGGGGGGCATCCACAAATTGAGCATTCAGGGCATGTCGGAGCTGGAGGTATCTATCAGTAGCATTTGCAGTAGGGTGCGTCCCAGGGACACCTGCATCACCAGAAGGGCAGGTAAAGCATCTGCACCCGAATCCTGCAGCCATAACCACAAATGTGCCAATTGCGATGCATAATAATAATACTTAAAATGAGGTAGTGCAAGTCCCCCAGAATCACATGACCTTGTAAGTGTATCCAACTGAATGCGAGCTCTATGGTTAACCCAAATCAAAGAGGATAACAGACCATCTGCATACCTCCCAACATGACCCTCTCCAGGAGGGACACAATGCTCTGGTCCTGGACTTCCCTGGTAAGAGGCGGGGCTGCCGCGCAGTTCAAAATTCAAAAAGGGGAGCCACACCAACTGTCATTTCACACGCTGCCAAACATCACTGGCTGGGACTCACTGGCAGTTGGTGTGACTCCCCTATTTGAATTTTGGACTGCACTGCAGCCCCACCTCTGGATCTGCCACCAATCATAAATGACCAGGGAAGTCCAGGACCAGAGCATTGTGTCCCTCCTGGAGAGGGTCATGTTGGGAGGTATGCATCTGTGGTACCCCAGAACCTGAGTGCAACCCATTTTGAGGATACCCATGAGTATATATGTAAAATTGTGTTTTTTTTTTAAAAAAAAACTGTCAATGTATGAAAATGTCACCAATGTTGTATCTATCTTTATAGTGTATTTATGGCAGTCTACCTCTGTGACATTGCCCTATTGGGCTACCCCTCCAGTGGGGGAAATATGGACTCTTCCAGTCAGCAGGAGGTCACATGACTGAGAACCTGCTGGAACCAGCTGCAGGTGGCTGAGGGAAACAGTTAAGTCTGTTAGAGAGAGCCCTGAGGAGGCATCCGGAGAGGAGAGACCTGCGCTGAGGGAGTGACCACGTCTGTCTTCATTGCAGTGTTTCCAGAGGCAGCCTAAGTTAACACTGTTAGAGGAGAGATTCTCTGTCAGTGTGAGCCGAGAAGGGAGGCGAATTGGCTCGGCCAGGAGGTGGCAGCAAGGAGACCCTCTGAAGGAGGACATTGATCAGAGGGTGATGATTGCTTTAGTAACAAGCCCTAACAGGAGGAGCAAGCGTCTAGAGAGGTCGGTAGTGTGCACGAATCACAGACCTGCCCGAATACATTACCCTCCACCGGACTGCAATAGCCATATATAGCTTTTAGCTGCATAGGATTCTTCATGTCACTCAGGCTGATTCAGTATAGCTGCAAATCCATCTAGAGCAACTTCAGTGATGAAAAGCAGTCAGCAATGCACTAACTAATTATTTGCTTAACCCAAAGTACATATCCCAGCTAGTTTACTGCAAGGACTAGTTGCAAGGATTTTAATTGTTCTTCAGTCAATCAACTTTCCTCTATATACTGTATCTCTAACTAAAACTGAAAGCTAGCGAACGTCGCAGAAGTGTTATAACATACCAAAACCTATGTGCACCACCTCTACAAAAAGCGCTGGACATTATACTTGGTAGTAAATTGCATGCATGCAGTGAATTTAGTTAGATAGAATAAGGGAGTTGAATACTCAGATACAGAAGTGTTTTGAGAATTCTTGTTACATGATATTGTCACTATATCTTTGTTGCTTTTAAATTGTTACACTAACACATTTGAATCACCCAGATTCTTCAGTCTAATGCAATCTCCAAAGAAAAGGGTATCCGACCCTTCCAGTGTTCCTGTCTAATAATATCTTCATTTCTGCAGAAGCGTGATTCTCTAGTATATGCATTAAAAGGATACTATAAATTGCCTTTTGTTGGTTGGTACCAATTTTGTAATATTCACTGTTAAATAAATTGCAATTTGTGTTTGAAACCATACTATTGCCTATATATACACCTGCACCCACTCCTTACCTGTCTGAATCAAGAACCAAGAGGCTCAAAACCTGGTAAAAATAGAGACCCAACACCGTACAAAATACTCAAACTGTTGGCGTGTCACACATCTATTTGTCTAAATATTCTAATATACACCGGAGAATGTTGAACTACGTAGAGAAGTTTTAGTTGTAGAACCATTTTAATGAGATTCACCTGTCCAGTAAGTGTTAATGGTAGTTTCCCCCATATTGCTACCAGGGACCTTAAATATTCTACCTGTGGTTTAATATTGAATGGCACATAGCTGCAAGGGTCATTAGTTATCCACACACCTAAATACTTAAATGAGTCTACCCATCTCAACGTGAGAGGTATAAGTGGAGTTTTAGGATATGCACCTCTAAGAAGGAGTATACAGGATTTATCCCAATTAATCAACAAACCCGAGTATTTGCCAAATGAGTTGTTCATTTCAAGGGCACTGGGCATAGAAGTGTCATATTTAGTAACAAAAAGCATAATGTCGTCAGCATAATGTGCTATTTTATCTGTTCTAGGTCCCAGCTGGAAACCCTGAACTGCAGGACTAGCCCTGATCAAACAAGCCAAATGCTCTCTAGCCATGGCAAAGAGAATAGGTGACAGGGGGCAACCTTGACATGTACCCCTTGAGAGGGGGAATGAAAAGAAGACATATCCGTTCACTGATACCCTAGCCATAGGCGCTGAATAAAGCAATTTAACCCACTTAATAAATCCTGAGCCTATCCCAAAACAGTCCATAGTCTCCCACAAAAGTAACCATTCCACGAAGTCAAACGCCTTGTCGGCTTCTAACGAAACTGTAATAGAGGAGGAGGTATCCTCATGAGAGACCTGTAACTGCGTAAAGAGTCGATGAAGGTTAACTGGTGTTGATTTGCCTGGCATAAATCCAGTCTGATCCAGGTGAATCAGCTGGTTGATCACCGGCCCAACCTAATGGCCAATACTTTAGCAAATATTTGAATATCTGTAGGAAAATGAGATATGGGCCGGTATGAATCTGTCTTTACCAGGTTTCGGCAAGACAAATATTAATGCCTCAGAAATGGATTGAGGAAGAGAGTTACACTCCAAAAATTGATTGAAAAGCCCAAGCAAGCAGGGTACATAGAATTGATTATGTTTTTTATACAATTCCAGGGGGATCCCATCTAACCCCGGGGCCTTTCCACCTGGAAAGGATCGTAGACCTAAATCAATTTCCTCCACTGTCAGTGGGGAGCCTAAATAGCCCTTTGCCTCAGACGACAAAGTAAGAAGATCTATGGCCCTAGGGTAGTGACGCTATTCCTGTACACTATGTTAAACGAGAACCATCCAACTGCTGATAATAACGAACAAACTCCATTGCAATGTCCGGAGTTTGGATGTAAGTTACATCGCCTGGGCCAGTAATCTGTACTATTGTTATTGAGGGGTGCTCTGTTCTTGCCAAACTGGCCAAATAGCTTCCTGGTCTGTCACCCATTGCAAATCTAGAATGTGCATTAAATAATAATTTATATTGGGTTTTGTCCATAAAGCAGTCATTCCATGCCTTCTGAGCGGACAGCCACGCAATCCTAGAGGACTCCTGCCCATCAGCAAGATAAGTGAGTTCTAAGGATTGACATGCTGCCTCTAACGTCACCTCCTGCTTTTTATAGAAAGCGACATGCTTAATCAAAGTCCCCCAAAGAAAAGTCTTAAAGGCATCCCATATTACCGGGACCGGGGCAGAATCACGATTATTTTCGAAGTATTCCTCCCATGCCACCTCCAATTCAGATCCTGCACCCATACGCGTCAACCAGAACAGGTTAAGTTTCCAGAATGATTGACTGCGTTGATAGCCTAAATCTAAAATAACTATTAAGGGGGAGTGATCTGAGATTCCCCTAGTTTCATATTGCACTGATTGGACTCTAGGGAATAAATCTCGGGTGAGCAGCGCCAGGTCAATCCGAGAGAATGAGAGGTGTGTATAAGAGAAACAAGAAAACGGTTTCATAGTCGGATGCCTTGTCCTCCAGGTATCAACCAAGCCAAGCCCAGACCAGCCACATAAGCTGAGAACCGGTTACCCCCCTATGGAGTACTAGCCTGAGAAGAACCCTGTCTATCCAATAACGGGTCCAAAATATTGTTAAAATCTCCAACACATATTGTAGATGATCCTGGTGGCAAAGCCATAAATTCAGCTACCTTCTTTAATACTTCATGGGAATAGGGAGGTGGTATGTATATTGCCAGCAGTAGAAGTTACACAGTATTAATCCTACATTTCATGAACACATATCTACCCCTTGGTTCACTTTGGGACAGATTTATGAACAAGCATAGGGACAGATTTATGAACAAGCATAGAGACTCCTCTAGAAGCAGACGTGTATGACGCATGGTAAGCCCAGCCCACCCATGGCTTTTTAAGGGAGAGCAAGAGCAACTTCCCTCCCACTAGGTGCGTCTCCATAAGACAGATTATATCTGATAGTTGCTGCGAAACCAAAGAAAGTTTAATTTTGTCGTTAAGCCCTCTCACGTTCCAAGTGAGCATTTTATCCGGTGATATAACATAACAATACAAAGTAACATATTTCCCCTCTGTGCACACAACCGGAAACCAGCATTAAGCCCCATATTGTACATATACCATCCAAATACACAAAAAAATCAGACAAATTATTACCCAAAGAAAAGGAGACCAGAAACTACATAGCGGAAACAAAATAAATGAATACCTTAACAAAAACAAACAAACAAACAAATCCTGTCCCCCCCCCCCCCCACCACCCTGTATACCCATCCCCAACTGTGGTATACCTATACCCTAACCTTGAAAAAAAAAAAAAAGGGACGAACACACAAGTTGAGTATAACTATTCTATCCTGTACACGAGGTGAGGCATAGGAGTTAATGAACCCTAAACACATGGAGCCCTCCAGTGCTATACGCACCCCAGGGATTTAAAACAAATACAACCCAAAACATGTACAGAAAATTAAAAGAGCATACATAATACAGTATAGTGTGGGAGTTCAATTTATAGAAATACACTACGCTAATCTTAATACAAACTCCACATATCGATTTCAGATTAATAGAAACACATTAACAGCATATTACCAGTATTGCCTACTGAAACCGTCATACTATATAGGATACTACAATCCAACCGTAATATATGCTTGAGCATAGATGACTTAATTAGTACCTCCGTCAATTTGATTTAACCATTTTGACTCAAGCATGGATACCCTTAGAACCTGGACTGGAAAGTTTTTCTTTTACTGCAGTGTCTTTGAGTACAGTACCTGGATCCAATCAAGATTTCTCCTTTTGCTAATTATCACCATTGGGTTTCACATTAAAAATGTTTTAGAGAAGTCATTTTTATTTAACGAATAACGACAGTATTGACAAATATTTCTGTTACGTTAATTATTCTTCCATTCATGATAAAGCGCTGCGGAATGTGCGCGCTATATAAATATGGCCTTGGTGTGCTTATGGCAAACGTGGATATTACGTGTGAATTTCTACTGCTGCCAATTCATCCTCATTGTGTTAAGTTTCCACTTTCAAGGTTCGGTAGGTTATGATCTCCATATCTTTGACTTTCAAGGTTTATACTACTTTGATTAGTGTGGCTGGGCTGTACACTTTCCTTTTCCTATTTAGAGATCTTTGTTTCATTTTGGAATGTGTGATTAAATAAGAAAGACACAATGAAAGGTATTCTGCACTAGTTAGAGGCTTGTCTTTTTTTATCTTCATTTTTATTGTAGTAAATAATCATTCAATGCTAATGATATGACAAGGAGCGAGTCACAAAGGCACATGTGGTCAGGGTCGAACTGGCCCACAAGGCTATAGAGGAAACCCCCGGTGGGCCCTACCGCCTGAGGGTCCACCCCCTCATTTAGGGATCAGGTTCCACACTAGCCACTTGTATTATACATTATACATATGTTACATTATACTGCACTGGACTATGATATACTTTCTACAATACATTGCTGATATTAATCTGGTACATCTTCATGCATGCACTAGCAGTAATTACATTATACACCTTCTCTGGAGCCTGGCCACACTCCTATCACTGCATTCTCCTGGTGGGCATTCATGCCCCAGTCCGACACTGCATGTGGTTATCAGAGCCGTAACTAGACTTTTTGGTGCCCTGTGCCAGAAAGAGCATTGGTGCCCGCCCATTTTCAAATACGGACATATCGCAAAAAGGGGAAGGGCCAGGGAAGAGATAGTGGAGACCAGGAGATGCTGGGAATGAAATAAGAGGAAGCTACAAGTGAGAATGATAATAAAAAGAAAATTGAGAGGCCTGAATAGCGCCCCTAGTCCTGCGGTGCCCTGTGCCATGGCACAGGCCGCACTACCCTAGTTACGGCCCTGGTGGTTATAAAGTCCTAGGGCCAGGGACTCTCATGCCCAATAGTAGAGATTATTGTATAGCAGGGGCACCCCAGGAAGCTTTATAATGAGTACGACAAACATAAAAAGCTATGTTACCGGCATTGCGGTAATGAAAGCATAGATAAGCGAGATTGCATACCTGAATCCCAAAGTACTGTATTTTGTAAGATCTTGGAAGCATAGGCCTGTATCATAACTTTCACTATGTGGAAAGCATCTCTAAATGTGTTCAAGGGAAAAGGAAGGAACGTGGCCAAGCCATTGAGCCATTCCCACAATCTGATGGTGTAAACAGGTGTAATGACTTCGTTGTTTTGATGGTTTTGTTAACAGTAGGCCTGATTCTGAGTTGTACGTAACAGTCCTAATTCTGGACGTCTCCAGCGATCTGAAGTCCTGTGCGAATATTCACTCATTCTGAATCTGGCACCACTACATAACAGTGAAAGTAGCCATCACCACTAGTAATGGCACTTACACCCGCCCCATGCTCGACTGCGACTGATCATGGCATGCAATCTGTATACGCTCAACTCAGAATAGGTAACAACTAGGATTGTGCGGATGTCCCAACACCCCTTTGCCGCTCAGTTGCCACCTAGTAACCCTTATTCAGCCACCAATGAGAAGCGACTGACAGGTGTCTAACTGGCTCATAGAAGCTGTAAGTGTGCATATGTCGGTTGTAACACATAAGCAGTTTACTAAAAATGGCAGCATGTGGCTTTAATCAAGCTTGCATGTAACTGGGAAAAAGGCCATATGCAGTATGTCTAAAAGAAACGTTACTTCACTGATATAATGCGTGGCTGAAATAAAACCAGTTTAATTAGGTGTATGAATGCAAATTTCGTTACTCCTTCAGCATAAATATTAGGGCTTCTTGGAATATCTGAATACTAACACCTGCATTGTTCCAAGTTGTGGAGGTGTAGGCTGCCATGCCATACTGAAAATCAGTACTATACTGTATAAAGGGTTAAGGGGATGGATTTGTAGGGATTCAGTTTATATTTGTGTCTCAGAATATACCACAGTTTGCACGTGGACACGAGTAGTGGGTTATCTAGGATTTACTAGGAGATTTCTTAGTTATGTTGATGTAGACCCGAAATAAGATAGGGGTATGGGAGAGGAATGTTGTTGTAGACCTAATTGTCATGGTTAAGTACATCGCCAGCCTCCTGAGCAGTAGTAGTGTGACTATATAATAGGTTATGTTTGGGGTATTGGACCCTCTTTTAGATATCGATTGTTCTAATTTGAGCATATTGCCCATATCCCCAGGAATTTATGGGACACTCATAAAATTTGGGTAGTAATCTTCCACCTCCCGGGAGAGAGGACAACCCTCCCCCGTGAATTCACTTCTTGGGTGAGGTGGGTGGGGTGATGACACAGTTCACTATAAAAAGTATCATGGCCCCTCCCCCACATCACCAACAATCTTTTCCATAACATTGTGGGGGATGATTATGCAATTTACAGTACAATGCCCCCACCCTGTGCACCTGGACGACCCTCTCCCCAGACCTTCCAGAGGTTAGCCCTACAAATTTGAAAAGTATGAATTTGGTCAGACATTCAATAATCTTGTGTCTTTCCAAATTACATTGTGTAATACATTAATTGTAAGCACTGTGTTTGTATGCATGATAAGTGGTAGTAGAGCATTAAATACATTTTAGTTTAGATCATAGAGAATTGCTTGGATTGAATGTGTATTGGAGAATATCAATAATAGCAGATATTTTTTTATTACTTTGCTACTATCTCCATGCTTTCAAGGGTTGGCCATAACTGAAGGATATGTAGTATTGGATCTATTGAAAAAAAGTAATGGTAATATAGGACAAATGTCAACTTTGGAAACATCAAAGATATGGAAATAGCCTCCCGATTAATCCACTGGGATAGGATAATCTTTTTGGCAATAGCAGAAATTCGAGCTAAGAAGATGGCAGTGTCCACTGAATAAGGGCATGGAGCAGGTGGAGTTGTGGAGATCCCATAGCGCCCATACCATATCAGTTGTAAAAGTTATGGCCTGATCTTTTGTGATATAAGTATGAACAGTCAGCCAGAACTACTGTACTTTGGCACAGAACCACATACAGTGCAACAGGTCTGCATCAAGTTGAGAGCACTTGAAGCCCATTGAGTCTGAAGAGACATCCCATCAGACATCTCAACTTCAGAGTATAATAAAGCCTATGAAGCAGCTTGAAGTGCATCTTGGCATAGGACAAGGAGACTAGATTCCTGTTCCGCCATAAACAAGACCCAATTATAGCATATAACTCCACCTCTGGGAAGATATTGTGCCATTGGCCATACTACATCGATAAAGGAAGTGATGTAAAGCACCATCCAGATGACAGGTCCTATCAGAAGGTGATAATCAAGAAAACAGCTGATTAGCATTACTATGAACTGAAAATAGGAGAACAGAAGGAAGTTTAACCAGAGGTGTGACCAGACGCCTTTCATCTAGGCTGGCCATGGTCACGGGTTAGCGCTTTTTGACTCCCACTCACCGTCAGTGACCGCCTGTCACTGACTCCACCCACTGCGCCATGGGCATAATGATGCTGCCACCAAACTCTACCATCAGCGTCTGGAACTGCTTATTAGGTACACTCAGGCTCCTCCCTCGGCACCTGTAACCACTGCTGCTGCATATGTATTTGACTAGCTGTGGCCACACCCCGATTGGTGTCGGTTGATTCCTCCTGATCCCTCGCAATGGACCAGGTCTGCACGGTAGCTTGGCAGAGGGCTTGAACTTGGAGACGCAGAGCTCTAACCCAGAACAGCCGGAGAATGGAATAGCGTTTGGCGCAATTCTGTTGGTCGCAGGATTTAGGCAATTGAAGTAAAGGCAAATGGTGTTTTATTGGTCAATGTCTTACAGAAGACCCTCCCTTCCGCCTGAAGGGGAATATCACACAGAAAATGTACATTTCAGAGCCCACAAGCCCTTATTTTATGCTCCCTCAGGGCACAGTGCCACAGGGGGTAAATCCGCCCTGTGGTCCCTAACCAATCAATTTAAGTGCATGAGCTGTGCATGCACGTTTAACATTGTCCCTTATGGCAAGGGGGAGTGGTGACTCCCCTGTGCCTGGGCTCAACCTCGGAGCTAGGCAACACCCACGGCTCCGCTCCGTCTGGATACAGCCTGTGGAGATAAGGATCTCCCTCCAAAAACAGACTTCTAGGAATCTGCTACGGGACCAAGCTTGCTACCTCTGCCTGAATCTGAGCTTCAGAAGTGGGCAAGCAGGGTCAATGGGCACGGACTCCTTGCCACGGAAGGGAAGCTCATTTGGAGCTCCCTGCCACAGTTAGCTGGCTGCCTTAGCCAGCTTCCTATGCACCCCTTCATACCACTTTCAAGCACGAGGCTGCATAGGAGAACATTTTATTTCTCTGGAAGGGGCTGGGGGATCCAGCAGCCCACTGAGGACTCTGGATCCCCTGGGACATCCAGGGAACAAGGTAAGTGCAATTTACTTTTACATTATACACCTTAACACATGCATAAAATATATACATTTAAAATACATTATGTGTTTTTAACCACATGTACATCTGTGCTTTTTATACTGTGCCCAGCGCTCAGTGCTGGGCTCCCTTATTCCTGTAGTCCTGGACTGCTGGGGCTCCACCAGGGGTTAATCTATGGAGAAGACCAGCAGGGTGAGAGAGGGGAGCTGTTAGCAGGATGGCTGACCAAAAGGAATGAGGACTGGCTCACTGCAAGAGGGAGGCCACTCACATTCGCTGTGCAGGGGATAGATGAGGATGCACTGCCAGCAAGAGATAGCACAAGGACGCTGAAAGGCTTCCAAGATGGTGGCTGCAGCAGCTCCCTGCACTTGTCGGGATTGGAATTTGGGGCTCAGGCAAAGCACCAGGAGCCGAGACCAGCAACCGCACTAGCCATCAAGTTTCTAGCAGGCATATATGAAGTGGCACAGGTTGCCCACTGCTGCACCACTCTGGTGCAGGATGAATTACACATGGAGGGCAGCGGGGAGCTCAGGTAGGACACGTCCAAAAACTCCACTTCGTCTTTTCTAATGGCCTCAGACAGAACTTCCATTACTAGAGCAAATAATAAAGTGGATAGAAAGCATTCCTGATGTACTCCACATTTCTTCTTCATTTGATGTGATTGACAACCCATAATTTTTTATCATGTAATCAGATTTTTTAAGTTTTTATTCAAGAAGCTGACAAATGTTATTACTTCAAATAAAAAGTTTCACTTAACAGTACTGTATTAAATACTTTTCAAATATTTAGAGAGGATCAATTAAACTTTTCACTTACATTGTGTTAGACTTTGCCATGTTTGAAGTCTATTTTTTTACATTGTGTGAGGCTTTGCCATGTTTTTATTAAGTATACTTATTCAGTATATGTTCTGGAAGGATTGTTTTCCATCTTGAAGCAATTTTATTGATGTCCAATTTTAGAAAACTTGAAAATGGTTGTCCTATATTATCCACTGGAATTACTATTATATTTGAAAACAGTAATTGCTCTGGTATTGATTTTTTTCATTATACCATATACATTTCCAAGTTGTGTGTTTTAGATAATACCTTTTTTTTATTTGTTTATAGTAATAATTTTAGGGCATAACAATAAGGAGAGTATGAATTTTTAAGATTAGACTGGAAATTATTTTTTTTTCGAATTACTCACTTTTTCCTTTGGAGAGTATAGGTCACTATAAAATGTATAATTGTTTTGGATGATCTTTGTTATTATAATACTGCAATCATGTTAGCAAATAAGCTATGTCCTGCAAAATTGGCAATCAGTGTGCAGGGTTTGTTATTCCACTGATAATATATTTGAAGTAGTTGTTGATATAACACAGATTCTGATTTTACTAACAAATCTAATGGCTTTTGCTTTTCACATATAAATTTGAAATAGTCTAAAGGTGGTGATTTTACATATGTAGTTGGGTAATATCTTTATGTAATTCTTTGCTTAGTTTTTGTTGCTTTTTTAATGCATTGTGACTAATTAAACTAAAAATGTTTGCTGATTTTGAGTTGGGTTTGGACTCCATAATGGAGTATGTATTATTCAAATTATATTTTATAATACTGTAGTAATAAAACTTTATGATCTGTTTCATCATTTTGATAATGAAAGTTGCAGTTAATTGATGCTAGAATATTTCTTACAAGATTATCCTGTGTTGTGACTTTTTGAGAAGTATATTCTTTTTTGGGGGCAGGTTAAATTTCCTCTATATATGTGTAAAAGGGTTATAGTTAAGTTTAGGTCACCTCCTAAAATTGCAGCCCCTTGTTAAATTTGAGTAGGGATGATTAGAACAGATTTCCTGATAGCTGGCCATAGACATGAACTTATAATGACAAAACTGACATTTTCCCAGAGGTGACAGCAGATTCCTTCTTTAATTAATAAGGTGTGGGGTCACTGTTTGGGAAGCCTTGATGAAGGAATGTTTGTAAAATATTTCCTGCATGGAAATTATGTCAATTGAGTTTTCCTAAACTGGTTAAACATATTTCTTTTTTTTGTTGATTTAGTGTAAATACATTCATATAGGGGAAAGGGAGATAAGTGGTCTATATGGGTGGTCTGAAAAACAAACACACAGGTGGCAACTAACTCCAATGTGGGGTTCCGTAACTTTCCAAATGGATATGAACAGAATAAAAAAATGGGTAGCACCACTTCTGTGCGGAAATGAATTAGAACAATAAAAATAGTAATTTATTATTTTCTACAGTAAAAACAAAAAATCAAAACAATATTGATTACGGTCAATTATAAACGGCTCTCACAAACCTGCTTAGTGTAAGAACATATGCACAGAATAATATGCACAAGTTGAATGTATATTTGGTTGAAAAAAATTAGAACAAATATGTGGAACAATAAAGACCCTCTGGCTATTTAGCTTAAATAAGCGTAGCGTCCGTGTATGTAGTCTGACCAATGAAATGTCCATAGCTGCTAATATCCGCAGTTGATGTAGGAGTGTTCAGCCTAATGCAAACGTATAAACGGTTTTTAAGGCAGTCTAGAATTTTTGGTGTGATAAGGAACTATGGGGCCTATTCATTATCATCCTATTTATTATTTAAGTATTGAATTTGTGGCAGTCGACACTTGAGTGCCATAACAATCCAATAGTGCTCCAGTTGTGGGACAGCTGCTCTGAAAAGCAGTTGTACCATGAGTCCTATCACACTGACACTGCCAAGTAATACAGTTTACACTGACGGCGTAAGTGCGCATGCGTTAACGGAGTTCACGCATCTGCACAGAAAAGGTCTTTGGAGGCGGAGAGATCTCTTTGGATCCCTCTTCGCACTCCAGGAAGTGGGACACCGTGAACAGTGGCATAAGTTCATCGCAGATGCCCGGAGGCAAGTTATAATTTGGGGCCCACATTCCCCCCACCCCCCTGTACAGCCGCTGACACTGTGATGTAGCAATTCGCATGCAGACAGGCCATAGATGAAGGCAGCAGCTGATGGTCTGACATGGAGCTCTCCACTAGTGTATGGTGGCTTCTCAGGTGCCAGGAAAGGGTGCCATGTACTGGACAGTACACTCAGGGTACATAGTTACAGCTTTGTGGGGTGAATATATTGTGGGTGATGGAGGAGGTGCTCGTTCAGAGCTGGAGCCCGGCTGCAGGTGCCTCCATTGTCTCCCATAGTTCTGTCCCTGACCGTGAATTAACACCATCTGAAGATAGCGTCAGTTCCTGCAAGCACCATCTGAATATAGCGTCAGTTCCTGCAAGCAAACTACTTTGCTGAATACTGGCTGGGCCACATCGAGCCCCTAATAAAGAATGGACGCAAAACATGTGGAAACTAATGGTTAAACGTGTGTAACCGTCCGTAAATGATCGTGACTAGGTGGGCCCCTATATGTACTAATTGCTAACAACATTTGTTATTGGTTATATCTCTATCTACACATTCAAGATAGGTGGTCAGCCCCTTATGAGTAATAATACAGGTGTTTTGGTACACAATAGGAGATTGTATTGTGGGCCTGATTCAGCCCCGTTCACACGTAGCCTGCCGATGTTTGCAATCTGTGCATGTGTATAAGACACAGTGTGCGTGCATGAACCAGTTAATGTGATTGTACCCTGTACACAGACACTCCGCAAGCATGAGTGACATGACGTGCCGTTTGTGGGTGGTGACAGGGGGTGATTAATGGTAACGGGGGTGTGGTGGTGAGAACGCAGGCGTGTCTGTGCGTCTGAACGCCGTTTCAAGGGTGTGCATAATTAAGATGCATCGTCAGAGTATACATCACATGGCTGAATTACACACAGCAGCACTCTCAGTGCTTGCAGTAGAGTATGGTCAGCCACAAGTGCTGCGTATGGGTCTAATGTTACCGATTGTTTAATACACTTCCTAGAGATGGTGTATGTTACTAAGGGAAAGTGGGCGTCTTGTGTCTGGCTGGCGTCTAAATACATACCGCGATCGCATGGCAAGACATAGTGGGCGTGCTAATGTCTTGCTAGCGATTGCGGGATTTGCATACTTTGGCTGCTGACGGGTTCGTGCGAACGCATCCTAGCGAACGGGTCTGAATCAGGCCCTGTATCTGAAGTCTCTTCAACTATAAAAAGAGAGATAGAGAGAAAAAAACAAGCAACAGAAAAGCAAGGAAGGAGAGGTGCCGGGGTCTATAAAATGAATCCAACAAATATGGGCACAGCTAGAACAATGCTGTGACACATAAGTCACTTAACTATTGGTGCAGTCCAGTGCGGTTGTATACAGATTGATAGGAGATCATTATGTATTTGGTAGTGTTGAGCAGAAAAGCTTCCTTTATTTTGTTCCTCTGTGGCTTCAGTGTGCTGCCGTCATACAGACAGCCAATGTGAGGAGCCACACAAGGTGTGAAGCAGGATTAGGGAAGGAATGGAGATAGAGAGAGATGAAGAGCAGAGAATCAGAAAAGTCTAGGGATGGCTGAGAAATGATTTATGGTGGAGACCGTGAGACAGAGGTATTGATGGGAAAATCCATATAGAAATAGAAGGGTAGAAAGGGAATGTATTAATGCCTCAAAAGAGTGAGCGAGGGGAATAAAAACGAGCAGGTAGGAAAGGATAATTCATAGCATTGTATAGAAGACACTACAATCTGGCAGTATAAGGGAGCGATCATTGGGGAGCAAGCAATTAGGTCAGGCATTTGTGGGGTAAGTCTCACAGGTATAGTAAAGTTATAATCAGTTCCATTGACAAACTTAGGTTTTCTATGAGTCTGTAGCCGATTTACTGTATCATTTGGCATAACAAGAGGTGGGTGTCAATGGTTCTCACCAGGGAAAGTTAGGCTACAAGCAGGCCAGGTTCTGGATAGTGAAAGTAAAGCATATTTTATGCCTTTTCTGTGGACAGTAATAACAGGTATGTGGATTGTAGAAATGAGCTCTCCAGGGTTGGATTTTGGGAATGTTGCCATCCACAACAATCAATAACACTGGTATGGCTATGATCAAGATTTATTACCACACTTGCAGCTATACACGTCCGATGTCACGTGTGTATTGGGCATACCTCATGGAAGTCGTTACCACCCACAGTGACTGACCATGGTTGCTGAATGATCATGACCAGCGGCTTCTGGTCAGAATTGTGGTAACAGACAAGCAACACTGGCTCAAAACACATCCACATTCAATGCAAGAGATACCAGACGCATATCCAGTAGTTCAGTGCAGCGTTCTTTAGCTTCCATGAGATATGTGAGCAGAAAACCATAGTGCCCGTTAACACTATGACACTGGACACAGTACCTCACCTTGGGTCGTACGTTGCTAATTGGACCGAGGAGTAACGGTTCCAGTTATTTCGGGCTAATGGTAGGGTTCGGGTGTGGCACAGACCCCATGGAAGCCAGTTATCAGCAAGGCACCATGCAGGCTTGGTAATGGTTTCATAATGGTGTAGGGTGTGTTCATGTGGCATGGGTTGGGTCCACTGGTCGGCCTGAACACATCATTGACTAGTAACTGCTACGTTGCATTGCTTGATGACCATTTGCAGCCCTTCATGTATTCCCACAATGATGGAATATTCCAGCAGGATAATGCACGTCATCGGTCCCAAGTTATCCAGAACTGGCTTGAGGAGCACTCTGGAAAGCTACGATAAATGGTGTTGTCACCACGTTCACCTGACATGAACCCAATCGAGCATTTATGGGACGTGGTTGATAGGTCCATCGGCACCCATGATCCTGCACCTACAAATATCAAGGAGCTGTAGGAAACTATCAAGATGGCATGGGTCAACATAACATCTCTCCAGAGGTCTTCCGTCCACTTATGGAATCGATGCCACGTCAAGCTGTTGCACTAATTACTAATTTTTGCTCTTTAATTTAAAGCTTTTATTACTGTAATCTAGTGTGTTCCTGTTGAGGTAAATTGCTGCATGGTGATTGCATCATAATCCTAGTAATACTGTCATCTAGCTGTGACCGGGTATAATCCTAGTATACATAGCAATTCATGCTGTACATTAGTAATATAACCTAGGATTATTTATATATATTTTTGCCAATCTCGATTGGTATATTATAAAAATACCAAAAATAATTTTTGTTAACAAATCTTAATATTCTGAATAGTGTACAAATTATACATATATTTTAAGGGTACAAATAATAAAAAGTAATATTTTAACATGGTCATCATTTCAATTAAAATTTTCAAAGAGTGCCCCTAGAAGATGTCTTTCACTTGCCTTTGTAAGAAACTGTGTATCGATAAAACGGTTGCCCCAACTAATGTCATCACATTTTTGGGTATGCCAAAAGTCCAACAAAATGCCAAGCAGGGCGTTGGCAGACAAAATAATTAGGTTAAAATGTTTACAGTTAAAGTGTGCGGTGCTCCTAACTAATAATAAAGAGATTCAGGCCCTGATTCAGAGCCGGATGCTCTGACACAGCGCTCGCTCCGAATCAGCGCCGAGCTATTTTTTTTTTTAGAACTGCCTCCTGGCCGCTCGCATAGCTGTGGTTGACCACCCACAGCTATAGCGAGTGGCCAGGAAGATGGTCGCGATGGTCAAGACCATCGGGCTTGCGACGAGACCCATGTGGTAGGGTCTCGTTGCCGCAAGCCCCAGAGAGATTTCGGCTCTAACAGAGCCGAAATCTCTCCCACTGACATCACTCATGATGTCAGTGGGGCTGCCCCCAAACAGAGGCGTTCACATGGGAACGCCTCTGTTTGGGCAGCCACTCCCCCGGCCCACCCACCAAAGGGGGTGTGCTTTCACTCAACATCGACAGCACGCCCCCTTTGGTACGAGACCCGGAGCGACGGAGTGCCCATCAATATCCGGGTCTCGTGCATGCGCACGACGGAGCCGGCTCCATCGTGCGCATGCGCTCTGGGCCACCATCGACCCGGTTGCGAGCGCTCATCGCTTGCGACTGGGTCTGAATCAGGCCCTTAGGTCCTTCTGGGTAACAGTTTTTGCATTAAGGGTAATGCCTATAAGTAAGGCTTTCTCTAGATTGCTGGCTAATTCCATTTAAAATCTTAAGAAACCTAATTTGCAAATTTGCTTAAGCATGTACGTTAGAATGTGATGGTATGGTATTATTGGCAAAATTAGTCTCTTTCCAATATGGAATTAGGTTCTACACCAAAGCTGTGCTGCAAATTCAAGTCTTTCCAGATGCCCTGTTGGTATGATCTAAGACAGAGTCTAGGGGGTAAATTTACTAAAGTGAGAGTTTTTAGAAGTGAGTTTTAAAAGTGATGTTGCCCATAGCAACCAATCAGATTCTATCTATTATCTTCTAGAAGGTGCTAGTTAAATGTTAAGTAGAATCTCACTTTTAAAACTCACTTCTAAAAACTCTCACTTTAGTAAATTTACCCCTAGGTGTTCTTTGTTCTGCACATAGGCAAGGCCTTTGCTCACATTTTGAAATAAGATCAATAGTGATTTAGAAAAATGTATCTCTATCTTAGACTGGTTTAGATGTAGATATACTGATTTATTTGTTCATTAATCTGATGCAGATTTAGATGTATTTAATTGAAACTATAAACTATCTTAGAAAAAGCCTTATGTTTGTTTAATATTGTTATTTATTAATATCATTTACAGAAGCTTAAATGTGTAGTTTGGGACTGCAAAGCAACTACTGTAGTTGGTTATTATTTTGTTTAAGTTTATAAACGAAGATTCAGTTCCCTGTAACATGTTCATTAAAACAAAACCTACTAGGGCCAAGTGAATTGTCACAAGTGCGTTTAATTTTAATTCACATGATGGTCTAGACAAAAGTGAAATGGTCAGTTTAGGTCACTAAGCTGTGGGCATTGTTGAACTGAGATGTCTCTGTATGATGAGAATTTGACATTTAATATTGCTGCATGTTGTTATTAAAACCAAATTAAATGGGCAGCTTATGTATATAATGCTCAGCTGTGGTTTTAATATGAATAAGAATATTAATGATACATTTGTGGCTTTTTGCCCTAATACAGGAGTCTGTTAAATTATTTAGTTATTTTGTTTACGTTTATAAGGTAAGACATTCTCCTTACTTATTCCCATGAGGACAATTCCTCTTACTCTATAAAAACGCACCAAACATAAAAAAAAAAGATACAGCACTCACGCTTGAAATGTCGCTTTAATATATCTCCAGCTATATGGCACAAAATTGTATTAAATGCATTCATTTTGTTATATGTCACAGCTTTATAATGCTTAACAGCAGTTTTAGTCTATTTCTGCTAGTTCTAAAAAGAGCATTCTGTAACAAAAATTCTGCAAAGTTATATATTATATAAGTTAAATATTATTTTCTCCGTCTTACAACCACCTTTGCTGGCAAGCAGATTAGTAGGCATTAGTGGTAATTCAAGCATCCAAGGAGGTGATTGATGTTAACAATTCTTAGAATTAGCTTAATCCAAGAAATTGTGTGGATCCAATTAGTAAGGTACAGTATTCTGTCCCAATATGTACTCTATGATGTCATCATTAGTCATTTCAGACAATTTACAGTACTTTTTTGGTGATATATTGGAGAATAATTGATTTATACTAGATGTATTGTCTATTATTTCTGGAAGACTAATGACAAAATCATGTAAACATATATTGTATGCACTTTATTAAATGTTCTTTAGCAATTAGGTTCTTAATGTTATTGTGATTATGTCCTGCAACGGAAGTTTGGAACGTATGATGCCATGGACATGTTCCTTGGAATGTAGACACACATGCCATGGATATGGTACTTGGAACGCATAGAGAGGTGTGCAATCGCTGTAAGGAATTGTTCTTTGAAAGCGAGAACTGGAGCACACATTTTGAGTGCATGCGAGGTTGCGCTAGACCATGATGAGTATATAAAGGTGAGTTACCGGACATAATTCTATCTTCTGAGGAGGCTGCTGAGAATGCAGTGAAACGCGTTAAAGTTTTGTGGAAGGAGTGCGGTGTGTATTCTGTTGTCAACAGTCTTAAGGAGAACTATTTGGGGGAGATAGAATGCTGCGCTCTCTAGAGGTAAGAGTTCTTTGTCTCCTTCTCTTACTTGAAACAATATATAGAGAATAAAAGGGAAGCGCCAACTTGTACTCTTAGCTGCTGGCAGTGTCAGCTGTTGTGGGTGAATGAAGTATAGTGGTCTGATGTTGACGTAAATTTGTGCATTTACAAATAATTATATGCAATAAGGACATAAAATAATCTTAACTTTAGTGTGATGACATTGGGTGGGGTTTGGTAAATGGGTTTGGAAACAATATGTGGCCCCAATTGCCTTCTCACCAAGTGAAGTGAGACAAATCTTCAGAGAATGTATTTTCTGTATAGTTTAGATCTTGTCGTCACCATAAGTACCCCTGTAAGATTTAGTTGCTATGCAACCTGCAGTGAGGGGTGTTAACCTTGGGGGGGTGAGTAGTAATGAACATGGATCAGAAACTGTAAGTTACCACCCTGCTTAATTATAGGAGACCCAGAAGCCATAGGGTTATGGACACTGCAGGAGCTGAGTTTACTGAGACTGAGCTAATGGTATGTTTTGGTGATCTTCCGTGCATTAAACTACTAATAGTTGTGTTTTTCTTTCTTTCTTTCTCTCTCTCTCTATCTCTCTCTCTCTCTCTCTCTCTCTCTCTCTCTCTATATATATATATATATATATATATATATATATATAATATATATATAGAGTCTTGTAATGGTCGGCACTCCTAAAGCAATGTACATATGTACTTTATATAAGATATGCAGTGCCTGCATGTTGATACTCAAACTAGGATTGTATAATAGATATGCAATACTAACACACAGATACACAAGGTAAAATATGCAAAACTTCCTCTAAGCAAGAAATCTGAGCCTTTTCATGTGCAATGTTACAAGAATACCATATGGGAGCAAAACCTCATCATTTAGACTCATTTCTACATTTTAATAGGTCTATACATGTATTATCTCTGTTCTTTCTGAGGACTAATGGATATCCTTCATCATCACACTACTTCAGAGTGGACTGTTATTTGGTACTTTATATATATTCAGTCTGTGCCACATATTGAGATATTTGCATGTGTCCATCTCCCAAAAGGATGCACTTTTCCTGTTTTTGTACTGTACTCGTATATATGTTTTTAGGTGGGCAGGTGAAAGTTGTTCCAGTTTATTTTGCGTGGTAGATTTCTGTATTATTTTGATAACTATATATGACAAAGTTTGGGTGGAGAACGAAAACTTAGAAAAAAGACAAATATGTCTAACTGGGCGCACTCTTATAACAGTATATACAAAGAAAAATAGGAATTAATTAAAACTTAACTTTTAATGAAAATCAATTACGAAGGCAAAATCTCTTCACCGTATTAGATCACACTTATTTATGGGCCTACGTATAGATACAATGATCAATATATGTAGATGTTGAGTCAAGGTGATACACACACAATAATTGTTGTGTTTCCTGCGAGGAAAGTCTAAGCACAGAAAGCATGGGGTGATATACAATATATGAGATATGTCTATTATAATTAGTCCATGCTAAAAGGCATAATGCAGGAAAGGATGGCGAAAATAAATATTTAAGTAAAAGGATCTCTAAAGTCCTGTTTTGTGATTGAAGTCCACAATGGACACAGGAACACCACACATAACACACATCAAATATGACTGACAGAAAATAATAAATAATGAATCAATTCTATACGAATGATATGTACAGTGTCAGTCAATATGATCGCTACTGACACTTGTTATCGTTGATTGGTGAAGTCTGCAATGGACACGGAGACACCATACACAAAAAGCATCAAACATAAAATGAATCAATGCAGTGCGTTTGATATATATGAAGTCAATCGGTAAGATCGCCAACGATGCCAATCTTACCGATTGACTTCATATATATCAAACGCACTGCATTGATTCATTTTATGTTTGATGCTTTTTGTGTATGGTGTCTCCGTGTCCATTGCAGACTTCACCAATCAACGATAACTAGTGTCAGTAGCGATCATATTGACTGACACTGTACATATCATTCGTATAGAATTGATTCATTATTTATTATTTTCTGTCAGTCATATTTGATGTGTGTTGTGTGGTGTTCCTGTGTCCATTGTGGACTTCAATCACAAAACAGGACTTTAGAGATCCTTTTACTTAAATATTTATTTTCGCCATCCTTTCCTGCATTATGCCTTTTAGCATGGACTAATTATAATAGACATATCTCATATATTGTATATCACCCCATGCTTTCTGTGCTTAGACTTTCCTCGCAGGAAACACAACAATTATTGTGTGTATATCACCTTGACTCAACATCTACATATATTGATCATTGTATCTATACGTAGGCCCATAAATAAGTGTGATCTAATACGGTGAAGAGATTTTGCCTTCGTAATTGATTTTCATTAAAAGTTAAGTTTTAATTAATTCCTATTTTTCTATTTCTCTTTGTATATACTGTTATAAGAGTGCGCCCAGTTAGACATATTTGTCTTTTTTCTAAGTTTTCGTTCTCCACCCAAACTTTGTCATATGTGTTTTGCACAAATTTGGGGTGCACCACCAACCCAATGTCATCCAGAATTTATCTGATGTGATAGACTATTATGTTGGTATTTTCTAATTCTATTCCATTATAACCAAACAATTTAACATTACATTACTTGTGCGGACTCTCTCCCTTCTTATTATTTTGATAACTATCTGGTCTTCGTCCCTACAACATTTTCCCTCATTTGGTGCTGCTGACCTCATCTTCTTACCACTGGGCTCTGACTCCACCTCGTCTAATTTTTCAACTCCTTCACTAGCTCCCCCTTCCCCTAGGGAATCCAGTTTAAGCTCCTCACCCTCTCCTTTCAAGCAGTCACTCCTCCTTTCTTAAATCTCTGAACTCATCTCAGTACACATTCCTTCTTGACCTCTTCTCCTGTCGCTTCTCTTCCGCAATGATTGCCTTCTCTAACTTCCGCATCCAATACTTTTTACAAGCTACTCCCCTCCTTTGAAACCCACTCCCCCTTTCTATAAGACAGTCTAGCAGCCAGCAGGGCTTCAAATTGTCCTTAAAATACACTAGTTCATCAAAGCCTACCAGCCCGCCTCACAAACTTAATTCATGACCTCTGTCTTTACTTCTTATGCCTTCCCAGTTCACCTCCAAGCTTTACCCTCCCTCCCCTAAACTGTAAGCTTTGATGGGCAGTGCCCTCCTCCACCCTCTTGGTTCTCACCCTGCACTATCCTGGTCTCCGGTGCACTACACTAACAACCAGCGGCTTTTAACCTGTCTGTCTGAACCTCCCAGGGCACTACAAACAAATTTGTATTCAAATTTCATTGTTAGATTTCCCCTGTACCGTTAGTTGTAAGATATTGTATTATATGAGCATTTTATTGTCATTATCCCCACAGCCACTACACTGTGACGCAGTATAAATAAAAGATAATATGAGATGTACAATACTTGCATACTGAAATACACGTTTATATAAGATATGGAACACATATTGACACACAGGTTTATATATAATATGTAATACTGATAAATAAGTTTACATAAAATATGGAACACACATAATAACACCCAAGTTTAAATAAGATAACATGCTTATTGATCAACACATTTTTATCTGCAGCATGTATTATATATCTTGATTAAAAACATCCCATGAGGCCATTTTTGTGTGTGATTAAAACAATAATAAAACCAAAATAAAATCAGTCCAACTGCAAGACAAAGTCTGCACAGCTGGTACTCAGAGGCTGCTACATAACATTTGGGTTAGGCGCTTGTGGGGAACTACACACCTACACACATATATTTGTAAAACAATATATTCCAGAGCGTAAGGCAGAGCACTTTGTAAGCCATTACACTCGTTCTGTCGGTTCTGCATTAAATAGAGAAGGCAATTTCCTATACAAAGTGCCCTTGTACAGTATGTGTCAAATTGAATTCCTATTTTGTTTTTACAGTATCCTAAATTACAAACCTAGCATAATTTCCATGAGGAAAACATGCGAGATGACATAAATCCATGGACATTATTCATTTGATTACAAAAAAAAGAATAAAAAATTCCATTTAAACTGCTGAGTGACACAAATGACAAAGCTCACTGAAAGCAAATGTGTGTGCTGCTTCATGCTCCCAGATACCATTTACTGAATTAGCGACAGGAGCAGTTTGTGATTTTTTTTTGCTTTCCTGGAAATGTAATTACACAGAGCTACGACTGTGTCAGTGAGTTTCATGCAGTGTTAAATGCAGGTGCTAAACAGCAATATTTCCCTAGCTCAACACCAGAACAGCAGACACTTAGCTTCAGGGAGCAGCATGTACCGTAATGTAATTGCTTCTCATACCCATTTGAAATCGGAAAATGACATAAAATGAAAAACATGGCTACACATATGTCGGAGCAGATGTAACAGATAAGGCCAAATTATCCAGAGAGAGGGCAATGTGATGGGGTCCACTGATGATGGCGTGTATAAGCCGCTGCGAATATCTAACCACCAGTATACAGACAGCCCTGCAATATATTTTATGCAAAAAACATTGCACAGGGTAATGTCGGGACAATGCGGCTGACCGTGTCTCAAGGCTCTTTAGGTCTGTGGTGTAAAGGTGCCGCTTTTTCCAACTAGCTATTATACTTGAGACATACAGCAATCAAAAGGTCCATTGAATGTTTACTATTGAATGAAATTTATACTTGAACAGATCTAATAGACACATTTCTACACACGTGCCAAACAAATGCACTCTAAATCTGGATAAAAATATAGTTGGGTCTGAAGAGATCTCAAGCAGATCTGTTATAATTCAGAGATTATAACAGATCTGCTTGAAGATACCTCCAGACCCAACTATACTTTATATGTATTTGATAAATAATGGCCCCAAAGATTTTCTTATAATTTCTAAAGTAATTGATGTAATTTAGTGAAATGTGACACAGACATACCTTGGTCTATGAGAAATATGAGAAAGTCATAGCAAGTGTTGAAAGTGTTCGCCATTAGCATCCAGGCCAGCTGTACAAGCATGCCTGAAGTGAAGACAGCTGTTCACCCCCCTAGTCAGCAGCGCAGTCCAAAATTCAAATAGTGGAGCCACACCAACTGCCAGTGAGGATATAACCAGTGAGGGTGGCAGTTGGTGTGGTTCCCCTATTTGAATTCTGGACTGAGCTGCAGTCCCACCTCTGGAGCCAGTGCTAGTCAGTAGGTATTCCTGCTTCTGACAGCGTTGTTGTGTACTGAGGCGTTTACATTCATCGTGTCTGTTATGTGCCAATATGAACCTTTATCATCTGAGTTTTCCAGTACATCTGGACAATAAATACACTTTGTTCAGCTGTGTACCGATTCATATCGGCACGTAACACAGAGTCATGAGGTGGGGCTGTGTCAAATTCCACTAAATTAATACGTATATATTGTGGACTATCTATCAAGTAGTGGAATTTTATATGGAACGAACTGTATTCAGGTTCACACAGACACCTATAGAATGTATATCGATCAGCAGGATTGTATATGGAACAAACTGTATCCAGGATCAAATAGAAACCCACGATCTGAGATAGACAACAGGCAGACATCCTTTGAGTGACTGAACAGCCCACCAATCCACATATGTTAACAAGGACCAATCAGATTTGAAGGCGGGCAACATAAGGACACTTAACCACCTCCTTATCAAACACCTTTCACTACTCCCAGAGGAAGACCTTAATGGTTGAAACGCGTTGGAGACAAACCAACCATCACAAATCTCCTGCATGCCAAAGCAGAACTACACGTGCAAAGAATACTGCTACTCCCATCCACTCACGGCCGGGTCACGTGATCGGCAAATCACACGTGACCTGGAAGTAACAGAAGCGGAGAAGGAAGGACGGACCAGGACGACGCAGACGGGTGCCCGCCTCCGCCATCGCCGAACGGAAGACAGGACACCCGAGCAGAAGGAGGAGGCATCCGGCCACACGGGAGGACAGACAGACAGGTAAGTCTCTGCAACAGGAGGGGGAAGCCGGATCAGGTCAGGAGTGATCGCGCCCGACGATTCCCCTCCCCAGACAGGGGAGTGACAGGTCACTCAGTTGAAGTGCAGGATACAGTCTTTAATTAGACGTATCACTCACTTCACTGTACCCTGCATGACCCAGGTCCGGAGATCCTGCACTGCCACCCAGGTGGTTCTCCTCTCTTCTGCAAAGAAGAAAGCCCGGGCCACCATCTATTGGAACACATCCTTTGGACAATTATATCTGGACTTTTATGGGTGACAAAGCGGGATGCCGCTAGCCCTATACACATCCACCCCAAGGACTATATCATCCCCCAAATTTCTATCAAGTGTTCACAGACAGTGTACACAATCGCCACCTAATAACATTTAAGAATCAACCACACAGCAGTTTCTTTGCATTGCAGACAATTGTGATTATATATGTATTATTTCACATGTTATTTTAACCAATAAATAACAGGATTTATTTTGAATATGTCGCACTGTTAATTCCACTGTGTATAGCCAATTACAGTATCAAGACACGTGAATTAGGCATTGGCCTTAACCCAGCAGATTGTATAAGAGTTCAAAAGGGATAGCGCTGTTACTCATTTCTTTGTATTCCACTAAATTAAGTCAATTAATTTAAAAGTTATAAGAAAACTTTGGAGCCAATAGCGAGTGAAACACCCTGTAAAAGTGTGTAACATACAGTAATAACCTTTCCTAGGAGTGTAAAAATCTGTGCTCAGATGTGAGGTTAAGACAACATTAAGATTACACAGTAATGAGAAGAAAAACTGTTTGAGAAGAAAACAATTGTAGAACAATGCCATATTTAAAAATATTATATTATTTGTTTTATTTAGACTAGAGAATTCATGATTACAATTCAAAATGACTAGGGTTGCACAAAATCCACAAATTACCTAAAATCTGAAAGTTTTTAAATGAAGACTATCTGAAATTCAGTTAAGATAATGAGATTGACGATTTTGTTGCGATCTTACGTAGTCATCATTTCAATGCACTAAACAAGGTTTTATCGCTTATGTCCCTTGTGTTACATTTGTATATGCAAATCATACAACAAGGATTAGGTGCATCCTAGAGGCTAAGAAATTCTCCACTCAATGACTTTGGTAACTTGGCTTAATACCAAGAGGAACGTTCAGATGATACACTCAGGGTTGAATAATTCTTCGAGTTCCTTAGAACTATGAACATTCCAATTCCAAGCTACTTGAAATGCCTTCATCTTCTTTCTGATAATAAATAAAAAAAGTTAAAATGTATTTTTATTATAACAACAATAAAAGATTGTAATCATATCAATACATTCTAACAAATAAATTGCACATTAACTATCACTCTAATTCAATACTCATTTTTATGCAGCTGAAGTTTAGACATTCAATGTTTAATTAAAGCAACATATGTATTAGCTGGAAAGACAGGTGCTTACAAGGAAATGATGTACACAGAAGCAAAACAAGACTTGGCCCAGTCCAACGCTAACGGGGCATTTCCGCTACCAGCGATTTGCAGTGGCTGCGCACATTACAGCAAAGCAACATTGCTCCTTTTACTGTGAGCTCCTATGGGGGTGCGAGGTAAAAGGAGGGATGTTGTGTCTACAGGTGCTGCCATTATCAGCGTCTCCGCACCGCTCTGATGGAACATGCAACCTTTGTTTTTAATTGATTTGCGCCCTAAGTGTGATCTTTTGGTTTTCATTGTGAATAAACAGAAATCTATATTAAATTATACATGCAAAGACAATTTCATTTATTGGCTTGTCATAATACCCAATGGGAGAGACCTGGCTAAGGAAGCTAATATAGTGGTGGTCCAGGTCCACTAACTGAGATGGACCCCTATGAGAAAACATGGACCAAGTATTACAAATAAAAGCTCACTCTGAAATTATTGAACCATACTGAATATAATAGCCCAGAAGAGATCCCAAGCATGTAAAATGTGTCACACACTTAACAAGAGGAATTCACACATACAGAATAACTGAGTAGTATTACCCAATGTTCTGATCACAGCTGGGCAGAACTTGGTATCAGCAGCTGACTGGGAGTTTATATAATCTGATAGTTATTTTATAATAACCTCCTTCTGCTAAACTTCAGCATGTAACAAACTCTCTCCACTTTAGATTGGCTCACCCAGTATACACTAATAATGGATGCAGCAATATAACGGGAAGCAATCGGGAAGCCGACTGCCTATATACTGGCAGCCGGCTTCCCGACTGTCTTATCCCGGCAAGGGTGAAATACCGGGCATCTGGATGTAGACGCCTGCATTTCCCCGACGCCGGGAGACCGGCGCCCGGCATCACGATCGTAGTGATGCCCTGCGCCGCGAGCGGACAGCCGTGGGGGGGGGGGAGGGTTAGGTTTAGGGCTCCCGGGGGGGACTTAGGGTTAGGCAGCCCCCCGGGAGGGTTAGGGTTAGGCTAGGGGGAGGGAGTGTTAGGGTTAGGCACCCCCGGGGGGACTTAGGGTTAGGCACCCCCCTGGGGGACTTAGGTTTAGGCAGCGGGGAATGGGGTGGATAGGGTTAGACACTTAGAGGGGGGATTAGGGTTAGGCACTTGGGGGGGAAGTTAGGGTTAGGCACCCCTAAGGAGGGTTAGGGGGGTTAGGTTAGTGGATACTTAACTATCCACGATCGGGATTTCCAGCGCTGTCGGGCTTCCGTTGCGTCGCACTCTGCTCCTATCGGGCTGCCGCTGACGGGAATCGAACCGCCGGCCATGCGGCCGACGGTATATCATACCCATTCCAATATAACAGCTATCTAATGCTCATGGTATTGAGAAAATGTCCCTGTTCATAGTCTTGGGTAGTCCTGATGAACAGGAACAGAAATCTCCAGTCTCTGTCTCCCTTATTGCTCACAACAACAGTCAACTCACTGACCCACAATTCTCCCAGGTAAAAAGATTCTTATTGGGCTATTCTTCAATTTATATAACAAAATGGTCCAATAACCCGATTAATGCATAACAATGGACATATTGAGTTTGGGGTTCCAATCAATAGATCTACAGTAAAAACGTTGACAATATCTAGATAGATACCAAATGGTAGACAGTCAATAGACAGACAGGGACAAAAGGTCGACACACAATGCCGACATGGATGAAGATAGTAAGGTACAAAAGGTCAACAGAGCCAAAAGGTCGACATTGAAACGGTTGACACAAAAATGGTCTACACCATTTTTTTTTAAGGGTTAGGCACTTACCGGAGGGACGGTTAGGCACTTACCCCGACGGTTAGGGTTAGGCACTAGGAGAGCCAGTTAGGGTTAGGCAAAAGGAGGGAGTGTTAGGCACCAAGGAGAGGGTTAGAGAGAAGATTAGAAACAAAAGTTGACAATTATATTGTCAACCAGTTCAAGGTCATCCGTTTGTACCTATGTTCATCCATGTCGATCTTTTGTCCCGGTCTACCTATTGACTGGCTACCATTTAGTGTCTATCTAGACATTGTCTATCTTTTACTGTAGATCTTTTATACCAAACCCTTGAGTTTGAATAACCAGTTTGTCCATTGATCATATTAATGTAGAAATGTGGTAGAAACACATATAAATTCTTTGTTGGAGTGTAAATGTTACAGTACTGGGGCATATACAGTAGCAGTCGTGACTGCGTAACAAAGTTATTAATAAAAACAGTGCTTGGTACAAGTCAACAACTGATATCTAGGATATCAGATGGACTTGATGGTTATCACGTGTCTCATTACTCGACTCCTCCCTCATTTAGTCCTTGGCCCCATGCCTGAGCCATGCTAGTTACTTACCCACAAGAAGTTTTTCTCAGTTTCTCTCGAGGAAACCTGCAAATGGTGCCCCCTTAATATTACTCCTTTTTATGAGTAATAACAAAAGTGAAGTACTGTAATTGTCTGTACACGTATTATGAAGGTTGTGGAGAGTGCTGCCAGTAAGTTTCAGGATGGTTGTATTTTCTTGACAGCCCATTTATAGCTGAACATTCATTATTAACACAATAGCAAAACATTATTTGCTTTAGTTTCTATCACCTCTAACACAATAACACTTTACGGAATATAAAGGCAATAGGGTGTCTGTTTCTTGCCTACCGCACCTGGCTTAGTACTGCTCCTATACTGAGGTATAAGTTTGGACTAAAACCAGTTTGGTGAAATATAGAGCAGTTAGGATGAGACCGAGTTGATTTGACGTTATAAAATGTTTGTTCATACTGAAGAGACTAGTCAATAGTACATGCACTCTTTTTACAAGTCACATCAGTCAATGGTTTGGCTATGTAAACATATAGATGAGACCGGAGTAACCAAAAGCCATTTTGACGCAGGGCATCAAGTAATAATATATTTAGAGAGTTCAGATACCCAAACCCACATAGCAGGATAACAACCGAATTGGTGTCTGAAGGAACCATTCAGGTCCCACCTCTCCAACAAAGAAACAATAGAGGAAAGAGTATGAATTAGCAAACTCCAGCCTTAAATAAAGAAATCAAATCCTCAATTCAACATTCAAAAAGTAGAAATTGAAAACACGCATCTAACAATGTCCCAGAAGAATGGACTACAACACATAACCCCTCCCCCCACCCTGTCAATCAAATTATGTAAACAAATCAAATTTAGGGACACAGAGGGTAGACTTACTAGCAGGATGATATATATATAACACAGGAAAGTACACAATTGCAACAGGAACAATCAAGGTGGATCAGACGGCCTCGAGGCCTGTAAGATCAACAATATTAGAATGTCCCAGGTAAAGTCAAGTAGAGAAAAAAAGATAATAAATCCAGAAAGACTGCATTGCCTTAACCGCCGATGACAAATGAACTCTCAATTCCAGGAGGATGAAGAGCAACAACAGGAGCATCACAATGCAAAGTTATAAGAGCTCAGGGAGAAAATCTTTGAAAACTCAAGGTGAAAAGTAACAAACAGAGGAGAAAATGGCGCAGGAACAATAACATTCACCGAGCATGAATCCAGCATCTGTACAAGGGCAATCTTCTTCTTCACTCCCTCAGGCACATCTTTCAAGCGGACTACAAAGGAAAATAGATGCCAAGCAGCTCAAGGTGAAAAGTAACAAACAGAGGAGAAAATGGCGCAGGAACAATAACATTCACCGAGCATGAATCCAGCATCTGTACAAGGGCAATCTTCTTCTTCACTCCCTCAGGCACATCTTTCAAGCGGACTACAAAGGAAAATAGATGCCAAGCAGCCATAGGATATATCATCATGAAGTTCCCCCACACATGCTGCCACCCATTCCCCTGATTCCAGGATGGCTTGAAGGATAAGCTCCATGGACGCCTGAAGTCAAGATGGTGGCAAGCAGGAGATTCTGGCGCAGTCACCCCCACAACAGCTGGAGGAAAGCAGATGCCAGGCAACAGCATCCAATGGAGAACTCACCCAGTCACCCCACAGCCGCCGGAGATATCACCAAAAGACAGCACACACAGGCAGGCTTCCAGATCACAAAAGAAAGGCAGCAGAGCACTGAGAGACCAGAGGTCGCGGCACCAGCACTGTGAGGATAGGAGACAGCCCTGGGACTTCAAACGCGGCACCAAACCCTCAGGTAAGTAATAATAATAAGGCTGGTCATGCGTGGAGTCTAAACGGGCTGCAGGAGTAATAAACAGGATCGAAAAGACTGGAGAGCTCAGAACAGACGTCCTACTCCATTAGCCACCAAGCCACGCCCCCCCAGTACGGCAATTTTAATCAAAATCTGAGATATAGTAGTTACATTTTAAAAAAATGTGTGGTGATCTGCCAAGGTACAACCCCATTGAAGATAACAGCAGTTACCCAGACCTTAATGCTGGTGGAAAGGGGTTCACTGTATGGCCCATTTTCACAGACTCCACCCCACCACCCAGTTCTCCGCCATTTGGGCCTCAAGTTCCTTGCAAGGGTAACAAGGCCCTTTGGACCTTATTGGATGTTGTCCTATTGTTGCTGGTTGCAAAGGGGCCCCCATAACAGTTGAATCTTTAGGGTCCCAAAAATGTAGATCTGCCACTGCTAGTGCCCCACAAAAAACTCATTCTTTGTTTCTCTCTGTGAATAGTGTACATAATTGTTTTGAGTCCAGTGGTGGCACCTCTAATGAATATCTATAAGGAATACCATCATTTCCGTAGATTAGGTATATGGACTGCTTTTTGTTAGATAACAATTATCTTTCTCTCTCTACACTGTTAGTCCATGGTATACGAGACGGAACAGTAATTTCTAACTGTTAGCCTGATTCAAAGGTGGGAATAGAGTAAGAAAGAGCAAATAACTGTGCCTCTTGGTCAAAATCAGGCTGCACGGCATGTGTGGCAGATTGAAAATGTTCAGAGATATTTAGATTTGGGAGGGGTTTGTCAAAACAGAAATCTAAATTGCATTGTAAAAATAAAGCTGTCCAGCCAAAGCCGTAACTAGACTTTTTTGTGCCCTCTGTGCCGGAGAGAGCATTGGCGCCCCTCCCTCCCCCCCCCTATTTTTTAAATAGGGACATAAGATAGGTCGCACTACCCTAGTTACGGCCCTGAGTCCAGCATTTGTGGGCTACATGCAAAGCAGCTAGTATTTACCCTGCATGCAAAAAAATTTAATGAATTTACACCCCTGGCATTGCTATTTCTTACTCTATTCCCATCTCTGAATCAGGCCCCGTCTTGTCTACCCTCCTCTTTTTAAATGCTGAATTAGACCTCTGGAGGTATTTAGAATGAGGTTTGTTGAATGGTCATGATGTCTTGACTAGGGGAGTTTGTCCTAGATTTAGAGGTGAAAAAAGGCTGCTCTCTATCTGTATCTGTGCTACCTTCTCTTTTAGCTGTTTTGAGGAGATCGGGGATTTGGTCTGACTCTTGAGTCTCCATCAGATCACAGTTCACTGCATTGACTGCAGCTTCCCTTCCCATGGAAAGCTTTTAGCATATTAATATATTAGTTACGGGACTACTACTGAAGGATACTATTTACCACAGAGCACTAGATGTTTGTACCTGTGGGTGGAGGGCCAGAACAAGTACCTTTTGCCTTATGTCCAGCCACCTTCCTCTTGTACAGTTGTCATAACTTTATTTCTGACTAACCAAAAGGTGACCCTGTGCCATCCCTAGAAATCTTTGCAGCTTATCCTGAAAATTTTAAACATACTCCACATTAGAAACATAATTTTAGGTAAATCTCCCTCCCAGCTTTCATGTAATGTGGGCACTATTCCTAATCGGATTTGGTATGAATTACCGCTGGCTGCATGGTTCAAATCCCGGCAGCCCGGCACAGGTGGAAATCCCGAATGTCGGAAGGCAAGTATAAACTAACCTATTCTACCCCCTAACCCTCCCTTAGGGGTGCCTAACCCTAACCCCCCCCCCCCCCCCAAGTGCCTAACCCTAATCCCCCCTCTAAGTGCCTAAACCGAACCACACCTTTCCCGCCACCTAAAGTCCCCTGGGGTGGTGCCTAACCCTAACCCCCCCTCCCCTAGCCTGACCCTAACCTCCCGGGGGGGTGCCTAACCCTAAGTCCCCCCCCGGGAGCCCTAAACCTAACCCCCCACGTGGCTGTCCACACCCGGCCTCCCTTTGATCGGGATGCCGGGCGCCGGTCTCTAAAATGACAGGCGTCGAGATTTTGATGCCTGTCGTTTAACCCTTGCTGGGATTTAGCAGTCAGGAAGCCAGCGGTCGGCATTGCGTCCGCCGGCTTCCCGACTGTTTCCCTCCTAATCACATCTAACTTCCTCATAATGTACAATCCAGGTTCTAACAACATCATAGCTAACAATCCCCCAAACAATGCATTACAAATGGCAAAGCCATTCTACAGTACCTCTAGACTTGATTCTGAGAATGTTCCTCTTTTTGGGTGGCTGTAGAGAATACAGTTCAAAATGGCAACACTCGCCAAGGCACCTGTGGGCAAGTTTTACTCCTCAATGTAGGCATGATTGGCAGGGCTTCCTGATATCAGGAAATCAATGGATTGGTGGTCCAAGAATCTGGTGGAAGATAATTGCCTTAACCCAATCCTGCACTGCCTTTGCATATACCAACATACCATGGACCCTGTCTTCAATGGTCATGCACATAACATTCTACAGAGACCATGGACACATCTCTTCATGCATTATACGAACGACTTCCCCATCTCCCAAAAGTAAAACCACCATCCTTGGGGGTGGATTGCTTCTTCTAGCAAGTCCCTTTCTTTGAAAAGAACTCTCACCTCTAACTAAGCAATTCATGTTTTGGAAGGATTCTGCGTGGGGCTGGGTGTTTCACTTCACTTATCGTCAGGGTGTGCTAATCCATCCACCAAGCTATTTCTACAGTGCTCTGTCTCAGATTCCAAGGACAAACTGTCCCAATTTCTTGTGTGTGCAGCTCTCTAATGGAACAGCCCATTTTACCTTAACCACAAGATCTCACCTAGTGGTCATCCAATCTCTCCATGCAGCCATTTGAGGTTCCTTCTGCACACAAGCATGTACAGAATTTCCAGAGACTGAAGCTCTGGCAGGGGTGGCCTGTCACAGCAAGCTGGATCCTGTCTCTCAGTCACCGAGTTCAGCAGTGCTGGACCCCTGAGACTCCTGCTAGAAAGCGAACAGGAGGTCCCCAGTGCCTGCTGCAGTGACTCTAGCCGGCCAGCTGCTGCAGAGTCGCCGGTGTCTTCTCCTCTCCTCCAGCTGCAGCATGCTGTTTCCGCTTCTGAGCTGCACAGGCGGCTCCCATAGGGACATGCGCGCTACTCTGTGCAAGATTTAGAGGGCCAGGCACGACAATATGGAGCTCCCCCAAATGGTGCCCAAATGGAACTCCTGCTTATAAAGGAAGTATCTGGGAGCACTCCTGTGCCAGAGTATAAACTCCCAAACTCTTCACCATCATCTTCCTTGTGCTAACACGCCCTCTGTGTACACTATATCCCTGATTCATAATTCTCTGTTGTTCCAGATTCCTGTAGTCTGCCCCTGCAGTGCTTGCACGCCATTCAGTGTACTCCAATGTCTGCTCCAGTGTATACCAGCCCTGTACCTGGGAATCCAGAATGAGGGTCGTGATCCTGCGTGATGGGCGCATCTAAGTCCACACCTCCTTGCGAGGGACCCTGATGAATACCACTGACACATTAGACTCTGCTCCTCAGTTCAGAACATCCGCCAATCCCATGGTATGGGCGCGCATCCAATACCCATATGTGACTTATGACATGACCGAACAATGTGGTATATAACCACATGGTTTGCGGACAAGAGACAGGATGGGCCAGTATTCTCAGTGCTATATAATATGCATCTCTCCAAATACAATAAAGCTCTGAAGTAATCTGTACCTAATCAGTGGGTAGATAAATCCAGTAGTGCACAGGCTCCCACCCTCCTTCTGTAACAACCCAGAGTTTTATGCCTCCCTTCAGATACCGCTGGTCAAAGACCCATTTTCAAGATGATAGAGGTCCAATATGATACATTATTCAGCTTGATTAATGACTCCCGCAGATGTGGCAAAGGTGTGCATTACCTCATGGGGCTTCCCTCCAAAGGACCACTCATGGAATAACTATAGTAGATGTGAATAGCTTTGACAAAGTTTGATAAACTATGAAATAATTTACAAAAAACATTCTGCAATAAGGACATTTTCTGCAATTAATTCTGGATGTGTAGTGAACGATAATATTGTGGCAATTCCATTATATACTATATTTTATTTACATATATATATATATATATATATATATACACACACACACACACACACACATATATACACACATACAGCGGGTAATATAAGTATTGAAAACATCAACACTTTTCTCATTAAATATATTTGTAATGGGACTATTGTAATGAAATTATCACCGAATGTCAGTAACATCCCATGCAATCCACACATGCAAAAAAAAATCAAACCATAGATGTCCATAAATTAAGTTGAGCGTAATAATGTGAAATGACACAGGGAAAAAGTATTGAACACATGAAGAAAGGGAGGGGCAAAGAGGCATTGAAAGCCAAGACACCAGCTGAAATCTATCAGTAATTAGAAAGCAATCCTGCCTCTTGTCAGTGCAAATTAATATAAACTGGTTTAGTCCCAACTGATGGTCTATAAAAAGGTGTTTCATTACCAAGGTGTCACACAAGAAACATCTCATGATGAATAAAAGCAAAGAGCTCTCTCAAGACCTTCACAACCTTATTGTTGCAAAACATACTGATGACATTGGTTACAGAAGGATTTCTAAACTTCTCAATGTTCCAGTGAGCACTGTTGGGGCCATAATCCAGAAGTGGAAAGAACATAATTTCACCATAAACCGGCCATGACCAAGTGCTCCTCGCAAGATTTCTGACAGAGGATTGAAAATAATTATCAGGAGAGTTATCCAAGAGCCAAGGACCACTTGTGGAGAGCTTCAGAAAGACCTGGAATTAGCAGGTACAATTGTTTCAAAGAAAACAATAAGTAATGCACTCAACTGCCATGGCCTGTATGCACACTCACCACGGAAGACTCCAATGCTGAAGAAAAAGCATGCTGAAGCTCGTTTAAAGTTTGCTGCACAACATTTGGACAAGCCTGCGAAATACTGGGAGAATATAGTGTGGTCGGGATGAGACCAAAATGTAACTCTTTGGATGCCATAATACACACCAAGTTTGGAGGAAAAATGGCACTGCATATCACCCCAAAAACACCGTACCAACAGTGAAGTTTGGAGGTGGGAACATCATGGTGTGGGGCTGTTTTTCAGCATAAGGTACTGGCATACTTCCTATATTGAAGTAAGAATTAATGGAAAAATGTACCGAGACATTCTTGATAAAAATCTTCTGCCATCTACCAGGATTCTGAAGATGAAACGAGGGTGGACATTTCAGCAAGACAATGATCCCAAACACACAGCCAAGGACACACTCAATTGGTTTCAGAGAAAGAAAACAAAGCTGCTAGAATGGCCAAGCCAATTACCTGACTTGAATCCAATTGAAAATCTAAAGATCAGAGTTCATAGGAGAGGCCCACGGAACCTTCAAGATTTAAAGACTGTTAGTGTGGAAGAATGGGCCAAAATCACACCTGAGCAATGCATGCGACTAGTTTCTCCATACAGGAGGCGTCTTGAAGCTGTCATTGCCAAATCGTGTTGGATAAGTTTTAAATGTATCGTCATTGCCAACAAAGGCTTTTGTACGAAGCATTAAATAAATTTCAGTAAGCGTGTTCAATACTTTTTCCTTGTGTCATTTCACATTATTACACATTACTTAATTTCTGGACATCTATGGTTTGATTTCTTTGCATGTGTGGATTGCATGGGTTGTGGCTGACATTTAGTGAAAATTTCATTACAATATCCCCATTACAAATATATTTACTGAGAAAAATGTTGATGTGTTCAATCCTTATTTTACCTGCTGTATATATATGAATATATATAGGATTTTTGCTAGAATGGAGATAGAAACATCTTCTGCTCACCTTTTTGTCTCCACCAACCCCTCCAGCTCTTTAGATTTACATGCTGCTTTCTCTAATACTTCCCGTGGGATGTCTGCCAGTTGCGCAACATTCAATCCATAACTCTTTGCAGCGACTCCTCGAGTTATTTGATATAAAAATGTAATATTCTCCGACTTATGCGCAACTTCACACTCTATGGATATAGAATTAAAGTGTGATCATACAGGCATAACAGAAAAGTAACTTCTAGTTAAAATATTTGAATAAACTTTTTGTTGACACAATTTTATACAAAAACTCAAAATAAATAATTTACAACATTATTGCTATGGTAAATAAAACAATGTATATAGTGAATATAACAGTTCAACAATAGTTCTGAAATAGTGGCATCACTATCAGACACACACCCAGCCCCCGCTACCATCCTACTTTATGTTTGGGATAGGGAAGATGAAGGAAGGAAGCCGCTTAGGAATGAATATAGATCAATACAAATCATGACACCCATGTACAGCTTTTGCATATAAGACATGTTATTTTTATCTATGCTTGCTTCTAAGCAGAGGTAGTGCAAAAATTAGATTTTTTTTTTTTTATCTTACACTTACATTCTGAACTAGGCAAAATGAAATTTGTATTAACTTAAAAATGACAGGTCCTCTTTAACAACATCTGACAGTTATCAAAAGATTTATTTATAAATAAATGTCAAATATTATTTTCAGAGTCATAGGGGCACATTTTATCCAAAAACTGCTCAGAAATTGTAATTTTTTTTATGATTGAATTAGGTCAAGAAGATCTAATTAAAACTTATCCAACATGATTTATAAAAATATATATATATTTTTTTCAAACACAGTATATCATACATATAGCCATCACTACAGTATACCATAAAAATTGCTATCGACTGCTGTACCATCAATGGCTGATGGTTTTGAATCATCGTTAGAAAACCATTGTTGTTTGAACAATTGATGGTTGCGTTCCACATAATCGATTTTTCAAATGGACAATGATTGGGACTGAATGGGGTTAAGAGGGACTACAAATGTATCAGATAAATCGATAGTAATGATGAATGGGACTGACTGGGGTTAATAGGGACTACTATTTTTATGCAGTGAGTGGAGGCAGGCTGACTTTCCCACACTGGGGGGATGGATTTCCTCTGTTGCTGCTGGGTAAAGTGAGGAGAGGCGCACAGCTGACAGCATGTTACCCCGACGGCTGCTTCTCTCTGCGAGGAGTAGCGCCGGGTGTACACAGGGGGCAGCAGTTCCGCTTACTATCTTTCCCCAAGCGGCTACTAGGTGCAGCGCCGGATACACAGGGGCCAGTGGCAGGGGTAAGCGGCTTAGCTTACTAGCTTTCCCTGGCGGCTACAGGGATCAGCGCCAGGTGTACACAGGGGCAGCAGCTCTACATACTAGCTTTCCCCTGCGGCTGTGAGGAGCAGTGCTGGGTGTACACAAGGGGCAGCAGCTCCGCTTCCTAGCTTTCCCCAGAGGCAGAAAGGAGCCAGAAACTGCCAGGTTTACATGACATGCAAGTCATATAAAATTACGAGCAAATGTGTGTGCAAATGGCATTTGGGTTGCAGAGGATCACAGTTATACACTTTTAACAATAGCTTCAAGTATCTATATACGGATGAACACTATGTCAAGTGTAGTCATGACATTAAAGCTTACTAGGTATTAATATGCAGTGCAACTACAGCATAATAATCCAGCCAATGTTCTACAATAAACATGCCCTAAATCACTCAGAATTATAATATGCACAGCACAGATTTTCCTTTGTGTAATGAGAATGTAAATGTGATTATACATCATGCAAACATAAATAACGTGAAATGAAAGGTTAAGCAGTACAGTAATGAGACGGCACTTTTGAATGCCTGCTTGCCATCATACCAATTTTTGTCCCTTGCTCTTCATCGAGGAAAAAAGCCATATGGTAGTTCCCAACAAAAGCTGGATAGCACTTTTCCAGTTCACATAATGGAGGATAATGTGTAACAAACAATGTTAATGATGTCACCTGAAGATAAAACACACATTTAAAAAATAATAAGGAGGTAGAAAACACATGTAGGAAAAGTAACTAGACACCCTAAGGTAGTAGTAGAGTGAATTATGCTTGTGACATACACAGGCCTCAGGTACATTTTACCTGCGTGATTGTACTGCAATGATCTAGGTATGTGAGGTACATTTTACCTGTGTGATTGTACTGCAATGATCTAGGTATGTGAGGTACATTTTACCTGTGTGATTGTACTGCAATGATCTAGGTATGTGAGGTACATTTTACCTGTGTGATTGTACTGCAATGATCTAGGTATGTGAGGTACATTTTACCTGTGTGATTGTACTGCAATGATCTAGGTATGTGAGGTACATTTTACCTGCGTGATTGTACTGCAATGATCTAGGTATGTGAGGTACATTTTACCTGTGTGATTGTACTGCAATGATCTAGGTATGTGAGGTACATTTTACCTGCGTGATTGTACTGCAATGATCTAGGTATGTGAGGTTCCTTTTTGCCTGCGTGATTGTACTGCAATGATCTAGGTATGTGAGGTTCCTTTTTGCCTGCGTGATTGTACTGCAATGATCTAGGTATGTGAGGTACATTTTACCTGTGTGATTGTACTGCAATGATCTAGGTATGTGAGGTACATTTTACCTGTGTGATTGTACTGCAATGATCTAGGTATGCGAGGTACATTTTACCTGTGTGATTGTACTGCAATGATCTAGGTATGCGAGGTACATTTTACCTGTGTGATTGTACTGCAATGATCTAGGTATGTGAGGTACATTTTACCTGTGTGATTGTACTGCAATGATCTAGGTATGTGAGGTACATTTGACCTGTGTGATTGTACTGCAATGATCTAGGTATGGGAGGTACATTTTACCTGTGTGATTGTACTGCAATGATCTAGGTATGTGAGGTACATTTTACCTGTGTGATTGTACTGCAATGATCTAGGTATGTGAGGTACATTTTACCTGTGTGATTGTACTGCAATGATCTAGGTATGTGAGGTACATTTTACCTGTGTGATTGTACTGCAATGATCTAGGTATGTGAGGTACATTTTACCTGTGTGATTGTACTGCAATGATCTAGGTATGTGAGGTACATTTGACCTGTGTGATTGTACTGCAATGATCTAGGTATGGGAGGTACATTTTACCTGTGTGATTGTACTGCAATGATCTAGGTATGGGAGGTACATTTTACCTGTGTGATTGTACTGCAATGATCTAGGTATGCGAGGTACATTTTACCTGTATACTTGCAATTTAATGATTATAGAATATGAGGTACATTTTACCTGTTTTATTGTAATGTTATAATCTTGGCATGTGAGGTTCGTTTTACCTGTATTTATTGCAAAGGCATTTTGATAGGAGGGGGCTCGTGTGCAGGCTCCGATTGGGCCCCCTCCTCTCCAGCATCTCAGTAGACTCTGGCATTGTGCCAAAGTCTACTGCGCATGAGCAGGTCTCCGGGAACATGGCGCCCGCGCCACTTTCACAGGACATCCCTACTGTGCATGCGTGAATCACCAGGGAAATGGCCGCGGTGGGCATTTTACCAGTGATTTCTGCTGAGCTGCAGCCAGCACCGGGCTGACGGAGAGGCGAATATATTTAATTAGGTGCAGGGTATACAGTGTATGGGCCCCCCCAGGACACAGGGGCCCATGTGCACCACACACCGAGCACCTATTATAAATATGCCCCTGATTTATTGTATTGTTATGATCTTGGCCTATGAGGTCCGTTTACATATGTAATTGTTCTATAATGATCTTGGTATGTGATTTACATTTTATCTGTTTTATTGTACTGTATGCTAAAGCTATTACTGTCAATATTTTGTTAGTCTGCCTTAAAGTGATGTTCCACTGAATCCCCATTGGACCTTGAGATTTATTAATTCTGTAGCAGAACAAAATATGTAACATTGAAATATTTAGAAAACACCACCACATGTATATTGATAACTGGAATAAATAATTACTATACAAAATTATTAGGGATTATTTCTTTAGAGACAGTCAATAATAAATTGCACTGTTAACCAAAAAAGTACATAAGTCTGACGTTTTAAAATGTATTTAAAAATCAAGCAGGCTACCATAGAGTCACACAATGCCAGACAATGCAAATAAGGGCAAACATTGAAAAAAAGGGATGTAGTTAGCAGACCAGCCGACGGCGTGCCGCCGGTCTGCATCCCGATGGTGGAAGCCCGACATGGGACTTAAGATAGGCGTCGAAATACTGACGCCTATCTTATCCCTATGCCGGAATGCAGACAGACGCCAGTCCGAACGAGGCAAGTCTTAGCTGTTCGTCGCGGGGGGGGGGGGGGAGCGTTCGGTTTAGGTAGCATAGCGGGGTTAGCGTTAGATTTTTTTTTTGCGGGGGGGTTATGCACCCCATGGGGGTAAGAGGTAGGAACGAAGGGGGGAGACTTAGGTTTAGGAACTAACGGGGAGGGTTAGGATTAGGGTGCAGGGTGGGGAGGATTAGGGTTAGGCTACAAGAAGGGAGGGTTAGGGTTAAGGAGAGAAGGGGGGATACCGGCCATCGGGATGCCACTGTCAGTATTTTGACAGGAGGCATCCCGACTGCCGGTATTACAATACCCATTCCAAAAAAATTAGGGGTATTGGTATTTTTAGTTCTGGATACAGAACTTGAAATTGAGAATAGTGACAATGTATCTGCATATTCCTTTATTGAGTCCATGAAAGAGGAAAGCTCTGTAATAAGTTTCTACAGTTCATAAGAGGCAATGCTTCATCGTACTTCATTTATTGTTATATATCATACGATTCCTTAATTGAAACATTTTTCACACCGTGCTTTTGATCCGGGTTAATGGTTATTGCTGGGTAAGCCCGACTCTTGTCTTGGTGCGAAAGGGTCAACTGAGGATACGGGTTCCGGTACTGAGACCCTGGTCATTACCAGGTTTATTCCTGGGACCGACCCACATATGCTACGGTGTGAAATGATTGACACGGGTCACGCTATAAGGAGATAATTGGCTTAATTAGCATGGAGGTGTCATTGTACACGTCACTTGGTTGTAGACAGTGCTTGCGGCGTGGTAGGGTCTACCTCAAGCGCTGCGTGCTGCACCGATGGCTCTGATTAATCATACACTTCCTGTGGATGAAGTGTGTTAAGAAAGAAAAGTGGGCGTCTTTAGACAGGCGTGCGTTCGCTCTGCCATCGCTCTCTAAGACATAGAGGGCGTCCTTACAGCAGACAGTGCGATCGCTGCATTTGCCTACCCGGCCCCTTTTGGCTGTGAGAGAGCAAGCTTAGCGTCCGGGTCTGAATCAAGCCCAGTGTTCCTTAATCTGGATCGGGACCCAGGATATAGCTGTGAAAAGTGGTATAACTAAGTTTTTTTTTTTTCTTCAATATTAAATTTTTATTGAAATTATGCAGTTAAGAGTAGGGAATAGGTAATAAAATAAAAAGGGTAAGAGAGGGACAGGGGAAGTATACACATTCTAGAAACATTATTATATAGAGAATCCCAGTAAAATAAAAGAACAGCGTAGTATATTGCCAACAATACTCATCCAAATATAGAAAAAAAGCAATAATATGTAAGACGACAGAGAAAAAAAAAAGAGAATATATATATATATATATATATAGTATACGGTGTATGTTCTAACAAAAAGGTTTAGAGCTGAGACCTAGAGTAAGTTAGGAGCTTCACTCAAACAGTAATTAAGGAGGTGAGGAAATCCCTCCCTGTGTCTCGGGTGATTTCGTCACCTAACACTCGCTCCATGGTGGGTTGGATGCCGAGGATGAATATAAGGATCCTGCTGTTTCAAACTCATAGTTAGATTGGACAGTGTTGTTAATTACATCTATATTCAAGACAGAGGGAGAGCGCCAATGTTGGGCTAATAGAAATTTTGTTGTGCTTAGAATATGCCCCACTATGTAAAGATCATTAACAGGGAGAACTCCACGATAAACATGAAACATGGCTAACAAAGGGCAGGGGGTTAGACGAATACCGAGAACTTTGGAAATAAGAGGAAAAACTGACGTCCACAGGTTAGAAATTGCTGGACAGGACCAGAAAATATGAACGAGAGAACCTACAAACCCACAGTTCCGCCAACATAGATTGGAGAGTCATGGCCACCTAGTACGTAACACAGGTGTTAAATATAGACGGTGTATAAGTTTGTAAAATTGTTCTATATGAGATATACATTTAGATAAACGAAAACATGTCTGAAAACCTAGTGCCAAACCTCTATAACTAAGTTTTAACTGTATGTACACAAGCTCAGACATTTGTATCTGAACTCTCTTTTTTCCCACACTTTATAGGGTCAAGGTCAATTGAAATAGGTGGGAGTTGAGTCGTTCGTGCCGTACTCACATCGAACTCTCAGCGCGAATTGCATTTTCAGTTCCAGAATCACATTGCTGTTTCTGTGGGAATCCATGGTTTTTTTTGTGTGCACTTTCCTGAGCAGGTGAAATGTGAGGTGTGATGGGATGTTCGGGAAAATAATACTCCGCTTTGGACATCACCACCTTACCCGGACAGATTCATCGGTCTCTGGCACACATCAGCGGCTTCACAGCACAGACTGGTAGAACTGTGCATAGCTAGCCCTGCATAATAATTACGGCTGATATACCGAATGTCCGGAACCAGAGTACACGGGTGGCTCTGCTGCACACTGCAGCCGCACACTACCAATTCATATGCTGCGGCAAGTGGAATACACATCGTCCAGATGACTGCACAAGATTCTACTCATTCGGGTCTAATTAACCATTTTAAAAGGTATTTAGGTATTTTGTCCTATATCAAGTACTCTTTGAGCCCTACAATATCAGTAGACTGCGCTAATTTGAACAGGGTTATATGGGGTATATGAATACCAGGATAACACAAATATACACCAGCCTCAATTGATCCAGACCAGGTGTTTTTTATTCATATTTCTGTAATGCTGCATTATCTGTTTTTTTAGATTTTATTTTCATAGTTTCATTTTGTGTGTCAGTTTTATAAGTAGGTGTCCAGATTGCGTACGTACACACAGTGATATTTCTTTCCAGAGTGTACTTAAGTTTCTGCAACATTCAGGTATCAATTGCTACATTGTGTGTTATATTGTAAACACAAAGTGTCCTGTGTACACTCATCTGTGGTTTCTCTCATAGAGTATGAGATTTTAATGGAGATTATTGGGACATATCCAAATATCCAGACCTAGTTGAGCGATGTTTTTATAAGATATACATTCCTTGTTTGCATGTGATTTTATATTGGTAAATTAGTAGGAATAAAATATATAAGTATTTTATTATACATAGTCTATGTCTTATTGAAAATAATACTATTCAATACTCCGATCCAGCACTGATATTCCATTTGTTATATAATTAATAAAGATTCAACTTTTTAAACATTGTAAACTAAACACAATCACTTCCCTTGTTTGCTGGACTGAATGTACTTCGCTTCTTGGCTATATTTTCTCTAATCAATTTAGAGTGCCAGCCAATTCAATTTCCTAATACATAGGAGAGCCCCAAACAAGGAATTTCTTTTGTATAGCCTCTGTCAGATTAGAACACTGGAGCTCTCATCTAATTAATGTTCAGTACTGCAATTATCCAATAAACTACAGCACTGGTGAAGTCTTACAAGTTATGCAGGGACAGAAATAGCTGTTCTTGTTGCACTGTGGAGCTGTGGTACAGCAACTGACATACTTCATATTATACAAAACTACTACGGACTAATCCTTTATCTTAAAAAGTCAAATCAAAGAGAATTAAAATCCACTGTGTACAGAGTCAAATAATATCACTAGACGTATAAAACAATAATTATAAAGAATTATTGCTAACAAGCCCGAAATGACCCGCTGTGAAATTGTTCTGAAAACTTACATCTTTTATAATGTATTCCAGCGTTGCATACGCAATTGCGATACCATCATGCGTACTGGTGCCCCTGCCCAGTTCATCCAATATGACCAGAGACCGAGGGCTGGCTTGCTTTAATATCTCCGACGTCTCGGACAGCTCTTCCATAAAAGTGCTTCTCCCTTTATAAATATTATCTGCAGCTCCCATTCTGTAACATAAAAAAATAGAACATCTATAGAAACTAAATATCAATTAAAGCAGAGCTAAAACACATCTTTATGACTATATTCCATAAAACTCTATATTTACTCTACTATGAAGCTGCCAAACGAGGAAAACTCAACCATTTTCTTCGATGATCAATAATAATGAATTGCAAATATTGTTTCACAAGTTTCTGCTGGGCAACATTTGAAAAACAAATACTGGATGCAGCATTCCGCCATCAGATTATCAGGCAGAGTATGTATGTATGCTTGCATGTATAAGTTTACTAGGTGGTACAAAATATTACAAACACCTTACAGCAGAAACAGTGAAATTGGGAAGAACAAAACCTCAAATATGATAGTACAATAGCTATATGGCTCCAACCCAGAAGAGCGTGCTCTCTAATGACGTGCTAATCACAAAATGTGCAGTCTTCATTAAGAGCAACAACATATAAAGGACGATGCCACAGAGTTTGAGATCTGGTAGGAAGTATGGAGTCAGGTCAGGAGGGATGGCGCACCTAAAGTATGGAGAGAAAAGTTGTTCTTTTTTTCTTTTAATATATTATTTAAATAATTTCATGCATAACAGACAGGAAACTATGGTCAAAACTAAAAGTAATACAGGTGATAGAGAAAAACTGATTGCCATGCCACCATAGCTGGAATATTATACAACAAAAAGTGAGACACGCAAGATCAGGGACATGGGGACCCAGGTGGGAAGAGTAGGAGAGGAACAACTTAAAGTTCATCCACAAGAACCAGTAACAGAGAAAACAGAACTCCGGTCTGGTTGTGGGTATGTAGCTGCCACCACCAAACTCTTACCATCGGTGTTTGGAACCGCTTCTTACATACACCGAGGCTCCTACCGACGGCACCTGGAACCGATTCTGCCGTGTATGTGTCGACGAGCTGTGGCCACACCTCCTGATTGATGTTGGCTGATACCCACTGACCTCTCGCAATGGACCAGGCTCTGCACGGTAGTTGGCAGAGGGCTTGAGCTTGGAGACGCTGGGCTCATTCCAGAACAGCCGGAGAATGGAATAGCGTTTGGCGCAATTCTGTTGTCGCAGGACTCAGATGCAGTTGTTGTATAGACAAATATGTTTATTGCTCAATAGTCTTAAAAAAGACTCTTCCCCTCAGCTTTAAAGGGGTCAGCAAACAGAGATGTTACAGCAGTTCTTGATGTCCAAAAAGGCTTGCAGGCCTTTCTCTTATCCTACTCCAATACACATTACCACAGGGAGTAATTCCGCCCTGTGGTTTGTGCTGTCCACATGCACGTTTAACATTGTCCCGTATGGATAGTGGGGAGTGGTCACTCCCCTGTGCCTGAGCCCACCAGGTGTTTTAGTCGCCACCCACGAGTCGGCTCATCTAGGGTTAGGGGGAAGTTCCCCTCCAAAACTTACTTCCAGGAATCTGCTAAGGGGCCTGCCACCTCTGCCTGAATCTGAGCTCCAGAGGTGGGCAAGCAGGTCCTCGGGCAGGGTTTCAGGGCCCTGGAGGGGAAAGCTCTTTGGAGCTTCCTGAAAATAATTAGCTGGCTGCCTTGGCCAGCTTCCTATGCACCTCCTCATACCGCTTTCAAGCATGAGGATGCATAGGAGAGCAGTTTATTTCGCTGGAAGGGGCTGGAGGATCCAGCAGCGCACTGAGGACTCTGGATACCCTAGTCTTCCAGAAAAATCAAAGGTAAGTGCACTTTACATTTTAAAATACATACAGGCACATTGGAAATACATTATATGTTATTATACATGTATACACTAACCCTGTACCAAGCATCAGGCTGTTACACACTGCAGCCCAGGATCTGCTGTCCTGGCTCAGTGCTGCACATACCATTTAAATACATTTATATATTTATTTTATACTTTACTGTGCGCTGGGCTTTTGACTATTTTACCGCTGGTGGCAACGGGAGATACTCTCCCGGTCCCCAGCGCACTTGCACCAGCCAGGCCCTCCTTTTGCCGTTCTGGGATACCAGGACTCAGTGCTCCTGACCTTCAGCATGCAGCTATCTCAGTCATCTCCTCGGTGCAGCGCACCGGGGGTTAACTGCTGTCCACGCTGCACTGTAGTGCTGGGAGCCAAGCTCCCACACCCCAGCGCTATCTAGGGCTGCACAGGGAGCTGGCTAGATACTTGTCCCGGCTGCAGCGGTTTCCAGCCGTCCTGGAGCGGTCCCCTGCAGTCAGCTTACAGCCCCGCAGTGTAGCTGGGGCGCTGGGAGCTAATCTCCCGGTCCCAAGCATGGAGCACTCAGTGGCGCCCCCCCCCCCCCCCCCCCAACAAGGGTGAGGCCCATGGCTGCAGACTCCAGGAACTGAAGAGATGGTGATATAGTTGGCAGTGAAGAGGTGGGGATAGGAGGAGACACGAGAAGGATGAAAGACAATAAGTTTAGTATTTGAGATAGTAAGGTTGAAAAAGCGCTTAGAGGAAATAATGGACAGACAGTGTGACATATGAGAGGACGGAAAGGGAACGGTTGGATAGAACTGATAGTCAGCAAAATCGATAGAAGATTACAAAGCTGAGGTTTGTGACTTTAGAGAATAATAAAAATATGAAAATGTAGAAAAATTCAGAAAACCCATAAAACTAATTTATTCTTCAATGTTCAAAATAAATATAATATAAAATTAGGATCGCTGGTTATAACTATATCAAGTGGAAATGCTAGTTCACGCCCGTTTTGACCTTTAAGCACGCCTGCGTTCGAATTCCACTCCCCCGTTTACAAGCACCTTCCCCTGTTACCACCCACATACGCCTCATTCTGTCACTCAAAATAGCAGGCACTCGCTATATAGCGTACAAACGATTTTCGGCCGCACTGACTGGTTCGCGCATGCGTACTAAAAACTGTACGCATGCGCAGATGTGCGAACATAGCTCAGAACGAGCGTACGGCCGCTAGCGAGCGGCTCTGAATGAGGGCCAAAGTCCGTTGTAAACTTTGGAGTTGAAATTACAGTTGCTCAATTTAGATATGAAACCAAGCTAACGGAACTCGAGCGGCTCATCAGAGGCTGATACAGGCATTAATCAGTCCCTCCAGTATCTCAGGGATAAAGGAGAAAACACAAATCAAAGAGCGATTCCCTGAGCAGATGTATAAGCTGCATTTCCAAAATGGGCGTTTGCAAAAGAACCATAATGATGTCCGAGCCACACTGACACAGTGATCAACTGTAAAAGCTATTTCCTCCTGACACGTTTTTGTGCTCTCCCCACTCTTGTCAAAGGAACAGAAGGAAATCCACCTTTGAGTTACAACTTTCCACAGTAACTGGGTTTATCCTTCAAATGTAATTTTATACTACTGGGACCAATCTGGCCTGCTTTGTCTGTTTATTTCATCTGCATCCAATTCAATCTCCTAGCCCAATTAGATACAGGGCTTTTTCCACCTGTATAGTTTCAGCAAACCTACTGATCTCCTTATGTCTCATTTATGTCAATGCCATCTTGTTGTACTAGATGGAAATGCTTTGCCCACCTGTATCTTTCTGCCATCTTACTACCTAACTAGGGTTGCTTTTTGGTTTTTATTGGTATACAATATCATCTACTAGTATAAAAAACTACACTATAAGTCCGTCATAAAAACAGATATTTGATCTATGAAACACCTCACAAAAACAAAACACCTACTGTAATACTTATTTGGGGCTGCGCTTTTTTGTCTGCTTCATTTGTGTCCATCTCCCAATAGCAATAAGGCTAAACACAGGCTTGAGTCAAGATATTTGATGTATCAAATGTGTTTACCTCCTGTAAAATGTCTATGTAATATTTAATAAATACTAATGTAGAAACTAAACACATATTGACATAATTTTATGAGGTTTTTTTGCCTCAAATTTTCACCAAGTTTACATTTTAGAAAACTTCCAAAACTAAACCCACCTGGTTTTGCAATAATAAAATAAACTACAAAAAAAATTGAAAAAATTATTTTGGAAGCAAATCAAATGGTGGGTCACTCATCCCAATTAATGTTACAAGCTGTTATTGAAAGCACCTTTGGATTGACCTCCTCTAAAAATAGAGGCCCACAACTGCTGCAAATAGCCAGGAGGCTTTTTGCAATATGCTCCTGAAGTATTGCAATATGCCCAGTTCATGTCTAAAGAGTTATGCACAACTGGCATAATTCATTCAGAGATCCTTTGGGTTAGGTGGTACAACAAAGTTAAACATTGGCTATTTTAGCATAAAAGAAATTGAATAAATGGATATGGTTGTCTAAGATGCCAGTGTCAAAACAGAGGGTGGGGAGAGCAGGGTTGATCGGGCTCGATGTTCTCATTTCTGGTGGATGAAATGCAAACAGGAAGTCCATAGACCACTTCAGGAGACATGGAACACAACCTGCATTCCAAAAGCGTGTCTTCCAAAGATGCTGCCCTGGCGATTAAGACATACGACTAAACACAGGAATGATGGAAGTGTTGCAGCCACATCCCTTGAGAGTGAGATAGAATTTGTAGTATCTGAATACATACCAAATTTAAATCACCTGAAACACTTTTCTGAATGATCAGAGAGGCCTCAGCTGTAAATTGTTTGGCTTGGAAACACGTGGAATAAAGTGGTAACTGTGAAATGAATCAATAAACGAGTGTATCCGTGCCTTAAGGGTAGTACGGATGTAGAATTTAGCCCGGTTCCCTTCAACTGCTTTGAAATCACAGCTGCAAAGCCTGTCACAACAGCCAACGTGAGCCTCAGAGGACCATACTTCTCACTACCAGAGAAAGCTATTTAGTTTTAATATCTGCAGGCAAAACTCTCTAACATTAAATTTTTATTTTTATTTGATCTTCCAAACTGAATTCACTGTAGTCTGGATTGGAGGATTAGTAGTGTTGAAAACTGCTAAGGCATACATGACAATCCTTCTCTTTAACTTCTAAACTACAGTACCAAGAACATTTCCTTATAAACTGACAGCAGCACTATAGTGAGAGAATAATGGCAGTAAACTGCAGACAGGTTGATGGGCGCCAGGAAGTAGCAATGGAGTGAAGTCACCAGTCAGTAGTTCTATTTAAACATGTCACTTATTTGGAAGTAATAATTACATAGGGTATTTCCACATGTCTTACATGTTATGCATAAACTTTAAACCTACTGTATATATTTATTTCAAGAAAGTTCTCACTCATCAAATGTTTTGTATGTTTACATAATACAGGGTGCTTCACTTGCTACTGGCCCCAAAGTTTTTCTTATAACTTTTAAAGTAATCAATGTAATTTAGTGAAATGTGACACAGACATACCCTGGTCTATGAGAAACATGAGGAAGTCATAGCAAGTGTTGAAATTGTTCGCCATTAGCATCCAGGCCAGCTGTACACGCATGCGGGAAGTGAAGTCCAGCTGTTCACCCCCCTAGTCAGCAGCGCAGTCCAAAATTCAAATAGAGAAGCCACACCAACTGCCAGTGAGGATATACTGTCACCAGTGAGGGTGGCAGTTGGTGTGGTTCCCCTATTTGAATTTTGGACTATGCTGCAGCCCCACCTTTGGAGCCACCAGTGCTAGTCAGTAGGTATTCCTGCTTCTGACAGCGGTGTTGTGTCCTGAGGCGACCACAGTGTCTGTGTGTTACGCGCTGATATGGACCTTTATCGAATCAGTTTTCCAGTACATCTAGACAATAAATACGAGTTGTTCAGCTGTGTAACGGTTCATATCAGCACGTAACACACAGACGCGGGGTGGGGCTGTGTCAAATTTCACTAAATTACATCAATTACTTTAAAAGTTATTAGAAAAACTTTGGGGCCAATAGCGAATGAAACACCCTGTATTATTATAAATAGACACAATTAAACATAATTGCATGTACAGGACTCAAAGGGATGATTTAAACAGAGGTTCTGTTGTAGTCTATCAGGTTATGTTTCTGCATGATGTGTAGTTTATGATATATTTTTTCTTGTACCTTATAGAGGTGTGAAAAAATATTACAAAAGTTATCATTACAGTAATTGTAGTCTTGTTTATAAACATAATGCAGGTCATTGGCAGTTAAGCCTCCTAATTGTGAAGTTTTGTGTTATGGCAAACTAGAATGGAAATTCGACACAAAAAATATAACTTACTTAACCAGTTGATGAGAACAAAAAATTGGCCATCGACATATGGTCAATTTGTCCTTGTGATCTCACAAGAAGCATGATAGTTTGAATAAAATAGCTCCACCTCTTTCCTACATCATGAACAATTAAAACAAAACACAACAGCTATGACTTTAGCCATTGGATGGCAGTAGAATTACATTAAACACATACAAGCTCTTAAAATAAAATAACCAATTATAGCTAGTAAAAGGTCAGAGGTCAAGGATTTCATTGATATGGGCAAGAAACAATGAAAAAGTTCTGAGACAGTCAATACAACAATATTATTGTATTTAGAAGCATATAACGCATTTCAGTTCTTAAAATAGAACCAAAAAGTTATTTAATATATATACTGTATATGTATTCGCACTATATATGCCTCCCTCCTCCTACAAGACCTATACTGGCTTCCCTACCACTACAGAACTCAATTCAAGCTTTCACACTCACTTAGAAAGCCCTAACCCAATCCTCTCCCTTTTGAAGTATATAAACATGAAATATACAGACAACTTGATGACACTTATGCAGGCAGTACAAAATAGTGGACAAACCTGTAGCACCATTGATATACACAATATCCAAAATTCATAAATCTCTTTCAGCACCACCGGGACAGCCAATAATACCTGCAAGAGAATCTTATTCAGTACGATCTCCAAATACTTGGATTTCTTTGTACAACCTTTAATTGAGCTTGAGCCCACCCTTTTGAAGGACAACAGAACCTTTGCTTGGGAAACTACATAATCTACAGAACCTTCCACTCAAACTACTGCTATGTACCATAGATGTCAACTCATTGAACACCAGCATTCCACACCAACAAGGATTAAGGTACATGGAACAATTTTTAACATCCAATCCACACTATGATTCGTCCAGATTTTAGTTTTTTTATTTAGCTTCTTGAAAAACAATTACTTTCTTTTGGACAATCAATTTTTTATCCAAAAGAAGGGGTGTGCGATGGGATCACACATAGCACCGTCGTTTGCGAACATTTATATGTTTTTTGTTGAGAAGGAACTGTTTTTACACAACTCGGAATTTAGCCCATGGTTTATTTTTCAGTCGGTACATTGATGATATTTTAGTTTTATGGTCTGGTACGGAAGAATAATTTATCATGACAATGGAGAATGTCAATCTAGCACATAACCACATTAAACTCACATATGAATAGAGTTACAGCTCAGTTCATTACCTAGATGTGGTTATTGGCTGGTCTGGCACTAATTTCATCACCATGATATATATGACAAGCCAAAGGACTGTAACACATTGTTACACACCAAGAGTCATCACCCTATTGCTTTGAAGAAGAGTCTTTCATACTCTCAATTTCTTCGAGTGACCAGGATTACAATTTACATATCTAGTGCTACTAGTGAAATTGACATGATGCTAAAGTTTGTGGATCGTGGGTACTCATGGAAGGATCTTCTAGCAGCAAAAAACAGAGCGTTACAGAACCTACTCCATCCAAATAATGCATCCAAAACGAAGGACTAAAAGACAACAGTTTTGTTTGTGAATCAAAACAATGTAGCCAGTAATCTCATTAACAACACATCAAAGAAATTATGGCCCATCATCAATACGGATAACTCTCTTAAATCTCTAAAAGAATTCTAAGATCATGATGGGATATAAATGAGGTAAAAATTTGAAGGACTGGTGGGTGCATCATAATGTAGTGAATCGCACCCCCAATATAGATCAGCACTTTCTCTCTAAGAAACCGTGGTGTTATCGGTGCATTGGCTGCAGCTATATGGAAACCGGTCCGGATGTGGTGTACCCCCACTCTGGCAAATGCATTCCCATTAAACACACTTTGACGTGCACAAGCAGATTTATCATATATATTATTCGTTGCCCATGTGGATTGGCCTACAGCGGGTAGACCACCTGCACAGCACACATTTGGATGACACAGCATCGCACAGCCATTAGACAGGCGTTGGAAGGAAAGGACAGTGATCAACCTGTCGCAAGACACTTTAAACAATATCGGCACTCATTAGCCACATTAAGCTTTAAACTCATTGATCATATACCAGCTTCCAAAAGAGAAGGAGATAGAGACAAACGACTACTTCATCTGGAGACTTTTTGGATACATAAGATGAACACTGTATCCCCATATGGTTTGAATGAACAGTTATCTTTTTCTTGCTTTTTATAGAGTAATATAATAAGTTCTTTGGCTCAGTCCTTAAAAAAACATTTTTCCCTTTTTTTCCTTTTGTTTTTAGTTTATGTTTGCACTAGTTGGACATACATGAATATTGGCTCACCATAATTTTTTAATTTTCTCAGAATTTTGAACCATAATTGATGGTTAAATTATATAAGATAGTCATTACTGTACATCTGTTTTTCATTAGTTTTTGCCAATTTTGGATTTTATTCTTTTGTTTTTATTCTCCTTTTCATTCGGTTTTGTCTCCATTATTGTATTCGCTTTTTCGTCTTTTCCACACATCACTTTTTTACATAGTTGTGTGGGCTATAATATAGCCACACAGAGTGGGCTAATCTCATTGAATGATAGATGGTCATATTCGACAACAGTGCAACATAGGTGTCTTGACATACCTGTTTGTACTGTCAGACCACACTGGTCACGCCTGAATCCGTTTGATCTTAGAAGCTAAGCAGTGTGTGGCCTGGTTAGTACTTGGATGGGAGACCACCTTGGAATACCAGGTGCAGTACAAGGTTGATGTCCCTATGTATAAGTGGTCGTGTCTGTCTTTTTGAAATTTTTTATATATACACTTTTCAGTAGACATATCTGGCCACCCACATGATACACCATATAAAAGTGGTCTAATCCTTATATTTCATGGGTATTTGCTTCATCGCACCATCCATGGATTTTTTTTGCGTGGGCTATGTTTTTAGTCCCAACACTGCATATGGATTTTGATTGTAAAAATATGGTATTGTTGTGGTAGTACATCACTTAAGGGAGGTGCAAATTCCATCAGCATATGATTGTTTTTGGTTCTTTATCTCCCACTCATGTATTTATTATAGTATTTCCCTCTGTAAAAACTTTTTTTCCCCCATCTTTTTTATCTTCTGTCATTGTTTCTACACTAGGTGTTTCCCTTTTTTTTCTTTCATACAGGTAATTTATCCTGTATTTTTTCCTATATCCCCCACTCCCTCACTTTATTTACATCTCATATTATGTTTATGCTATTTTGTAATGGCATGTGTGTGTACATTATTTGGCTGTTCCACACATGATGCCACATAACACCTGATGCCTGTCATGCAGGCAGTGACTGTCACATTCAGGGTATCGGTGCATCGGCTGACGCCGCATGTGATGACGTCTTTGCTTTTGCGCCTGTCCTGCCCTGATGACATCACGCGGCTGGCGGGAGGACATGGACTGCATCATTCTAAGTGGATTATCTCTGGTATATAGGTATGTATTCACTTTGTTTCCATTGTTCTTGATAAAAGTCATTTAGACTGAAACGTTGAACAAGGACACTGTACTGTCTGATGTCTTTCTTTAGAGGACCTGTGAGCGCCGCAGTTGTTTGCTTTGATATATATAACAAATGTAAACATAAGTTCCTAACAAGGATCCTATGGAATCTATTGACTGGCTCTCTATGAGTGACATGTGGTGGTGATACTCCAGGAACATGGGACCAGCTATACTTTAGCTACTGTTTGGAAGCGGATTTAAAACCCCATGTATTAAAAAAATAATTTTAAATGTATTTGTAATCAATGTGTGAAGAAATCCCTTAAAATTAAACTACTAAACATTACTAGGTCATTAGTAATGACCTCCGGGAATGCCAGTTCTCCACAACAACTGTCTTAACATTTCCAATCAACACTAATATCACATTAGTAAAATTAAACAAAACATAAAAACTTGATTCATTGGTAGGGACGTGGATGTTTTCACCGTCATCACAGAAGGTGCATTTCCAGTGTTTGAGTGGTTAGGTTGCAGGATGCTTTACTTGGGAGGAGTGGTAATATTACATTTTTAAACAAGATTTCAAAATGGATTGGATGCCTCTGTTAAGGAACAGCATCTGTGACTTTAATTAGTAAAGGCATTAATGGGCGTTAACAATAGGTCCAAATGAAATTAATGGAAAGGTCTTATTGTGGTTTTTGTCACTGCCTTCCTTTGGATCAACACATCTAGAATTTGATGGTTACAGTTTAGGGACTTTTTTTTTTAATCAAGCACGATGAAGATCCAGTAGACGTATCATGGGCAAATGCAGGGGGGGTTTCCGGTTGCTCCTCAGCCCACACAATGACCACAACAGAAATACTATATAATACAATTTTACTAGTGCTGCATGTTCTTCTCAGTATCACAAATGAAATAATCAGCACCACCTGTGGATCTTTTAACATGTGTCAGTCAGTAGTAAATACACCTGTGCACTAACTAGGAGATCTGGGAAACATGCACTGTTAGAAATGCACTGCTATAGACCATCAATAGGGTTACTTATTAATACTGTATAATAATACACTATCCAATGCATAACGAGATGAGACCAATATGTACATAAATGTCCAGGGCAGTACCAGGTTCTTCTGCTGCTCCCCCAAACTCCTGGACTTGCTCCAGTGCTCTGGAATGGAGCCCACATCTGAAATGGTAACATTCATCTCAGGCAGGATGGCCCTACTGCCACATTTTATGGCTTACTGTGATCGCTGGTCCTGTATATGCTGGAAATAAGACACACAATACACTTTGTATGATGTATATTAAAGCTGGTTAAGTGCTAATTATGTCCTCTTCATGGCAGGCCACGCGCGCCCTAAAATCAAGCATTTGGAAACTCCCCTCTAGAAATCCTGCATTGCCAGTGCGTATAATGTAAAAGATATAGCCTCATATTGCACATGGTTTTACATAAGGTCTCAGTGATGTCAATAGTAGGGCTCCCAACATTAATGTGAAAACACAACTGGGATACCCATGTGACCAAGATGCTTGTTCATGCTGTACTATTTTTTTTACATCCCAAATCAGGCAAATTAAACTTTTCTCACATATTCTTTTAATTTGCCTACATTAAAGGCCTGAATTTTGGGAAAATAAGTTTTTATATGATAGATTTTGGTTGAAAATAAGGGACGGTCCTGGAAAAACTGGGACATCATCAGTGGCTTATGGGGAACTGGTAGGCTAAATTTATAAAGACTGATTCAGTCCACAACATGGTTACTTCATCACTGTGTGTGAGCAACTTATGTAGTGTTAGTTTAAGTGGGCCCAGGGCCGATTCTACTATTAGGCAGCTTTATGTAGCTGCCTAAGGGCATCGGCATCTGAGGGGGCAGCACTGAGGCTGCTAGCATAATTATAAGGATGTCTCTCAAAGGGACATGCTTATTTTACTTAACACTGCAGACATGTCACAGTCTGACATGTGTGATGCAGCATAGCCCCGCCCCCTTCCCTGTCTGCATGGTGACTGCTCCTTTTTCTCGGGATCAACCACCAATGTACTGCTGTCTATCTGTCCCTTCTCCCGCCCCTCCCAGGGCTCTGCCCTCTCCCTAAGTCACTGCCCATTCCTGATTCTATCATCTGATTCCAACCCAGCCAACTCCATGGGATGAAAATGGAAATATAGAGACCACAAACTCCTGCAATAAAAAGTATCTGTGGAGGGATGGGTGGCTTTTAGTGTTGGGGTGTATATGCATGCATAGGTCTCTGGGAAAATGGTGTGGCGGCGCAAATTGAAGGGAATATGCCTGCTTTGCCATTTTTCTTGGTAAAGTAAACATTGAAGATATATGGGCGCAGGGTGTGCGATGTGGGCCCTTTGTGTATATACTATGTGTGTGTACACCCTGCACCGGCCCTGAGCACAGCGGCATAGTGGGTAGCATTACTGTCTTACAGCAATGAGATCATGAGTTCAATTCCCTATCATGGCCTTCTGTGTAGAGTTTGCATGGGTTCCCTGTTTAGGTGTGGGTTTTCTCACAGTGGTCCAGGTCCCTCACTCACTCCAAAAACATTAATATGGTAGGTTCATTGGCTTCTGACAAAATTAACAATAGTATGTATCTGTGTAAGGGCGCTTAATGTGGCAGGGGATGACATTCTATGTACAGCCATGACCAAAAGTTTTGAGAAGTATTGGTTTTCACAAAGTCTGCTGCTTCAGTTTTTATGATGGTAATTTGCATACACTCCAGAATGTCATGAAGAGTGATCAGATGAATTGCAATTAATTGCAAAGTCTCTCTTTGCCATTACAATGAACTTAATATCAAAAACAACATTTCCACTGCATTTCAGCCTTGCCACAAAAGGACCAGCTAACATCATGTCAGTGATTCTTTTGTTAACACAGGTGAGTGTGTTGAAGAGGACAAGGCTGGAGATCACTCTATCATGCTGATTGAGTTAGAATAACAGACTGGAAGCTTTAAAAGGAGGGTGGAGTTTGAAATCATTGTTCTTCCTTTGTCAACCATGGTCACCTGCAAGGAAACACGTGCAGTCATCATTGCTTTGCACAAAAAGGGCTTCACAGGCAAGGATATTACTGCTAGTAAGATTGCACCTAAATCAACCATTTATTGGATCATCAAGACCTTCAAGGAGAGAGGTTCAATAGTTGTGAATAAGGCTTCAGGGCGCCCAAGAACGTCCAGCAAGCGCCAGGAGTGTCTCTTAAAGTTGATTCAGCTGCGGGATCAGGGCACCACCAGTGCAGAGCTTGCTCAGGAATGGCAGCAAGCAGGTGTGAGTGCATCTTCACTATAGTGAGGTGAAGACTTTTGGAGGATGGCCTTGTGTCAAGAAAAACATCAGGGACAGACTGATATTCTGCAAAAAGTACAGGGTTGGAGTGCTGAGGACTGGGATAAAGTTATTTTCCCTGATGAATCCCCATTCAGATTGTTTGGGGCATCTGGAAAAACGCTTGTCCGAAGGAAAGATGAGCGCTACCATCAGTCCTGTGTCATGCCAACAGTAAAACATCCTGAGACCATTCATGTGTGTGGTTGCTTCTCAGTTAAGGGAGTGGGCTCACTCACAATTTTAGCTAAGAACACAGCCATGAATAAAGAATGGGACCAAAGCATCCTCCAAGAACAACTTCTCCCAACCATCCAAGAACAGTTTGCTGATGAACAATGCCTTTTCCAGCATGATGGAGCACCTAATTACACATCACACAGTGAATGTCAATGATCGTGTTTCACCTCTTACAAATGCAAAATTATTGGATCAACTACTCAAGAGATACAATGAAAAAAACTGCATGTTCTTCAGTTACTATCTGCAGCTTTGTTTGGCAGAATGTCCTTCTGCTATTTTTGAATATATGCCATTCTATTGGAAAACCAAAAGTGATGGATTACAATGAAAACACAATTGCCATGTATCTAAGATATAGAAGTATGCATATAAAATCACTAAATTGCATAGTACAATAATAACTAGTGAATAGATATGAGGTCTTCTAATTTGCATGAAAGAATCCAAAACTTAGTGTAATGCTACTTTAATTTTTTTACAGCATTTTAGTATGCCAGTTCTTGTGTGCCTTATGTTCCAAATAGTTTAGCCAATGTTACAGGGATGTATTATTATATATTAACTAGAGATTGTTGAATCATTCTGTGTGTCAACTGCCCGTAAACTTGCTGTAGAGGCCGCCGGTGACTCACATCTCAACTAGATGGGCACATGTAAATGCCCACCAAGTAGTGACATCAGTCACAACACATAGGGCCGATGATTGGCAAGTGTGTATGCACTTACCAATCGTCCGATAGGATGGTGGATTGGCCGGAGGACCGATTTGTCGTCCTAGTGTGTACCCAGCTTAAGAGAAAACACAGTAACTGCTATTGGCTCATTGTCAGGAAGCGGCCTGGGATCGGCAGCTACTCACCTCCGTGCCGGCGTTCTTTGGCTTAGGTGTTCAGTCGCGGGAGTAGAGGTGAGTGGTGACTGAGCACTCTCCCCGGGGTCTGCTAGGGCTTCTTGCATGCGTCCTGGTTCCTGTGGTGGCGGGCATGGGCTCAGCCATGTTGGTCCATATCACCTGACTAGTCTCTCACAATGGTAGAAGTGCGGTCACTCAGCTGATCTCCTGATCCAATGACCAACTACCTAAGGGTATTTAGTCTGACTCCAGGAACAGGAAATTGCTGTTCAACTTTGCTTTCCCAGTGACTATGATGCCAGTATTTGTTTAAGGCTCTAGGTCTCTAGGTTACTTTCATAGCGTATCACACAGCTAGTCCGCGTCTGACTCTTTAGTACTATTGGAGTCAGCTCGCGTCTTCATTACCAGTGCCATCCCGAGCATACCGCACCTGGATTTCTAGTGGCTTACTTTCGTTTAACCTCAAGTTTCGCTTCAGTTAACCCTCTTTTGTTTACCCACCTCTGGCTCATTTACCAGTTTCCTGTGTCTCCTCCTGTACCATTCCCAAGCACTAGTTTCAGTAGCTTTTCCTGCGTCTGAGTTCCCTGCACAGTTATTTGTATTCCGTGACTGGATCTACAGAGTATCTATACAGTACCCTACGTCTGGGTTCACTGTACACCCAGTGTCTCTCTGTGTCTGGAATACTGAGCTTTCATTACACTATCCTGCGTCAAGGTCTTTCGAGTTATCCAAGGCATCCGGTATCTGATCTTCCCATACTAATTTTGTACTGGTCCGTGCTTGAATCTCCTGTGTCTCTTCCTGGTGCATGCTACCTCTGAATCACCTGCAACGTTCATAGAGCATACCAGCACATCATTCCACTCATTGTATTAGAGTCATTCCCAAGTCTCCTTATCACTGCAAAGCACCTAACCAGAGGGCCGCAACCTACTCACTCGGTGTGGTGAAGCCCAAATCCCAATAGGAGGGGATTTGGGTTTCGGCACACCGAGTGAGTGAAGACCACCGAGTGGGTTAGACTCCTCGCCTCTGGTTAGGACTAGCCAACACCTGAGTTTGACCTTTATTGAGGACACTAGTACTGTCACGCCTCTAGCTGTCTCCTAGCCATCCTGACCCCCCAGACCCCCGTTGCTCCTCAGAGGAATTCCTTGTACCAGAACGTGACACTCCTTAAGTATTGTGGACACGGTTCCTGGGGCTATCGGCACATCGTGGTTCTAGATTAGTACTAGTATATATTTATCCTCCATGTGATTCTTGATCATGACAACAGCCATACCATTTACACAAAAGACTTACATTTCCAAACATATCAACTGGAGGACTGATGCCATTATGGTGTGACATTGTTGTTAACGGTTTCTGAAGTTTTATTAGTCCCAGTGACTGGATTATCTTACTAAGGATTCTTTTATAAACATTATTCCTGCTGAGAGGTGCTTATATATTCTTTATATTTAAGTATGATTTGTTCTTATCCCAGTTAGTGTGTACTTACTGCATATGTATTAAAATATCAATTTTATGTGGTCAAGGCATTATCTTATTTTTAGTGAAGTCAGCTATGTTTTTCTTTTTCTTTGCAGTATTTTGATCTGCTGTATTGACGAGACCCTCACTATTAAGGAGTGTCAAATTATTCAACTTTCAAATTTAAAAAATGATGGGTGTTAAAAAGTTGCAATATAGTTTGAGAATACCAAATGTGTTTTGGATATTTTAATAATGTTTTATATTTGCTTGGTAAATAAGTACATGAAAAAGAAGGAGTTTAGTACACTGTTGTGAAATTTCCATTCATTTTAATATTGTCTTTCTAAATTCTTGTTTTGATAAAATGTGAAAGTGTGTAAAAGTCACTAATAATGATTGATAAAAGTTCAGTTACATTATTATTGATATACTGTATTTTTCCTTTTTGTGTTTCACAGATTCAACAATTTCTCTCATTCAATTACAATGTCTTCTAACAAGAGAAGAAGACAATCTTCATTCATTCATATGAGCAACCTCATCGGAAGTAGCAGAGAATTCTTGCCATCTGAGCTCCCAACTCTGCGAGACATTCCAAGATATGGACTGCTGTTAAGAGAACAAAGTGATGAACATGTCAGAAACTATCCAGGAACTAGTGTTGCAAAGGACATTTATCCTAAAGTGCTTGAGAAGTGGGAACGAGCAAACTGTCTTTTTGTCACGCCAATTCGAAATTCATGGGTCACAATAAACAAGATACAAAGTAGCAGGAAGCAAGCAAAAAACATATTTCTTGGAAGAGGAAAGCTTGATGTGAAAGAGGCGTTCACTTCAAAACTTGACTAGCTTTTTGACATTCTCAGTTGCAAGTATGACATCTTTTATTCACATGAGAAATGTGAGGATTACCATTAGAGGACAAGAAGTAAGTAGACTGCTAATGTTCAAGAATGAATCAAAACAAGATTTGATGAAACTTGTTTAAATAATATTTAGTGTTCTTTTATGGAAATTGGAATAATTATAATGTTTCATGTAAAAATAACTGAAAATAAGTGTACATTTTTTGTCATTGCCTGAAGATTAAAAAAAAAACCATTAAATAAATTTTAAGAAATTTACATACTTGTTATTAAAACCTAGATTTACCAAGCAAGATGTGGTCAAATCACAAAAATAATGGCAGATTTGAATTCCTCCTACCAAAAAACATATTTTTAGATCATATTTTTAGACCCCCTCATTGAAGACATTTGCAAACATCAGATTTCAACATTTTAGGTGACACACCCTACTCCAATATGCAGTCTCTTTTGCCGAGGTCTTACTTTGGATATTTTCAGAGGAATTATCGTTTAACCTGTTTTATGTGGAAAATAAATTTTAGACTCTCCGTACATAATTAGTGGGGATGTAGTAGGGGGATGCCGGCAGTCTGATTACCGGTGCCGAAATCCAACAGGTGGGATCCCGGTACCAGTAGCCCAACCGCAGGCATCCCGAAGGCAAGTATCAAGGTGTTAGGGGGAGGTTAGAGTTAGTTAGCGGGGTTAGGGTTAGGCACAGGGTAGGGCGTGTTAGAATTCGGGTGCAGGGAGGGGGAGGTTAGGTTTAGGCACTGGGGATGGGGTGTTAGGTTTAGGGTGCAGTGAAGGGGGAGGTTAGTTTTAGGCACTGGGGGGGAGGGAGAGGTTAGGGTTAGGCACCGGGGAGGGTTGGTTAGGGTAGGGGTTAGAAAAATACTTACTGTTATTTCCTATGGGTGTCGGGATGCTGCTGTTGGTATTGACCATTTTTCATAACCAACCCAATCAGTGTACTTTCAACATTTTGAGGACTAATGATTTTTACATATCATTGGGGAGCAATTATATTATAGTTTCCTTCTGTCAAATAGGTTACAGTACAAAGGCCTGGTGAGGCTAGGAGTTATCCAACATGGCCTTAAAAAATAAACAAAAGTAATTGAACATGGAGTATAAATGCTTGATTGAACACCAGCTTATAATACAGCTTTCAGTTAAAAGAAAACAAACGCATGACCTTTACAATAGCCTTTGTAAGAGGAGAAAATAATTAGCGGAAAGTTCTGGCATGCAGGTTTCTGCTTGTTGCCTAAATTCCAATTAAATCTATCATTCAAAATCGTACAAGGTAAAAACTATAATTTTATCTGCACTCTCAACGCCTTCATTTGGAGCACATTCTAAAAAGACAATTTAACACATTCTATAATAAAATGGCAGTATAAAAGTAGCTGTTAAAAATGTATAAGCCAGTTATTAAACAAGTAATCACCATTAAATAAGATGGAACTGCTGAGACTTGCGAAGAGATGCTCCACTGCCAATATATACTGTAGTTCTAAATACTAGTTCCCCATTAGGCAGACAATAAAAGTACAGGGGATGCAAGCAAACAACTAATGAAAGGGGGTTACAAAATTCCATTGGGAAGATTTAAATATTTATAAAATCATCTATCCAATTTTAAATTGTGTATACCCAAATTGTCCAACATAAACATATAATATAAACATGAGAATAAAATATAGTACAAGCAAAGTCTACTACAGATTTGTTTATATTCTATTTTTATAGTAACAAATACTATTTTACTGCATATTATTTTTCAAAACAAACACATTTAGTTTACTTTAAAGTTATTAAAAAAATAGCTTCTCTACATGTATAGAAAAATGTTGTACTATTTATACTTATGCATCCAAATATTTTTACAGGATCCTATCATTATTATATTAATAAAGTGAATACAAAATGCACTGAAACTACAGGTTTCTCTGGAAATAATAAACATTTTCTCTCATATAATATATATATATATATATATATACCCAGTCCAGATTACCGGCACTCCTGTTGTGTGAGCAAAAAGATTCCTTGCTGCGGTGCTCTCCCTGAGGATGGACGTCCCCCGTATGTATAAATTTCCAAAAAAGAGGCACTCTCAGGCTTAATAAGGTTTAAAAAAAAACTAATGCTTTATTGCAGTAGCGCATCTACGTTTCGGGGTGCATTCCCCGTCATCAGGACAGGGAATGCACCCCCGAAACGTAGATGCGCTAATGCAATAAAGCATTAGTTTTTTTTTAAAGCTTATTCAGCCTGTGAGTGCCTCTTTTTTGGAAATTTATATATATATATATATATATATATATATATATATATATAAAAATCACAGCTAAGTTAAATATCCTAAAATGAAAGAAAGGTATAAAATAGTGCAACACCATCAGTTATATACATATTGCGTATTTAACTTGCTTTAATGATGCTAGTAACCAGCTAATAAAGCGAATCATGATTTTAATTCAAAAGTTTACTGGACAGCTGGTTGAATACAATACAAAACATACAAATGTGAAGGGCATTGACGCTGCTGTAAAAGATCTTTATATCCACATACTTAAAAAAATTAAATAAAATAGAAAAATTAACTGAAAAATACAGAGCTGAATAGTCTAAATTTGAAACAGAAAACAATATACAATGGTTAATTAAACACTGTCTCCATATATATATATATATATGAATCAAATATGCTTTGATTCAGAAAAAAACATCAAAGTGATTATATCAACATATGTTCATCTATATGAATAATTGCACGTGGTCCAATTACCATATGAATACACACTGCTATTAGAGATCGTTATGACCAGCACATTTATCACAAATATCTGTCTCTCAATCAAAGAAGCACTGTGAATTAAACTGCAATAACGCATTAAGTACATACTGAAAACACCATGCAAGTGTACAAAATAGCATTCTCTTAGAGTACTTTTTGAATCAAGCGATACTAGGGAAAACATGGAAAGTCAGCATATGCACTTGTGTATTAAGCAAATATACCTGCAAACGCAGACCCAATAGATATTCTGAGTAAGCCTGTGTAGTGCCAGGTGATATGTGACAGATTCCCAATATATACATTTCTGTCAAGGGGTGGGATATATTAGGCAGTAAGTGAACACTGAGCTCTTGAAGCTCATGAGCCGGAAGAAGGAAAAATGAGCTACCATAAGGATTTGAGCGGCTTTGATAAGGGCCAAATTGTGATGGCTGGACTGGGTAAGTGCCATCTCCAAAACTGCAGGTCTTGTGGGGTGTTCCTTACCGGTATGCTGTGGGTAGTAGCTTCCAAAAGTAGTCCAAGGAAGGACAACCGGTGAACAGACGAAAGGGTCAATGATGAATGTGAAGAGTGAAGGCTAGCCTGCCTGGTCCTATCCCACAGAACAGATACAAATTGCTGAAAAAGTTAATGCTGACTATGAGAGAAAGGCGTCAGAACACACAGTGGGGTAGATGTATGATAGCGGCACTTACCGTGCCGCTATAACAGTTCCCGCTTTGCCTCTTTACCTAACACTTCCCGCTTTGCCTCTTTACCGAGGCGAAGCAGGAAGCACTACCGATGAGATGCAAGAACATCTCATCGGCTGGAGTGGGGGAGCGTTAACTCCCCCCTCCGGCGCTACCTGCTAGAGACAGCAGCGGATCAGCCTAGTGCTGATGCGCTGTGTCTCTGTCCCGGCCAGCTCCACTGATCATGCGCGGGATCTCGCAAGTATCGCGAGATCCCAGCGTGCAGCCAGGAGCCGGCAGCAGCTAGCCTATCCCCCCTGCTGTGGGGATAGGCTAGCGCCAGGCTGTAGCTGTCGATAACGTCAGCTACAGCCGGTCGAACGGTCATGCGGTATGACCGTTCGTACATGGCCCTGCTGCTCGGCGCTGCTATCTTGCAGATAGCAGCGCCAATAATGACAGGGGCGCATTGCACCCCTGTCATTTACCGCCCAGACCCCCGATCATACATCGGGGAGAAGCGGTATCAGCGCACATAACGTGTGCTGATACCACTTCTGGGCTTCATACATCTACCCCAGTGTTTCATAAAAAGAAACGGAAGAACCAGAGGTCAGCGCACCCAGATGCTCAACATGAGAGCAGAATCAGGACTCCAGGATTGGAGCCATCCTCCTCTAAATGTATAGGGGGGTCCTCTGAACATTATGTAAATGGAGGTAGGGGCTATTGGGAGAACTTCTTCTGCACTAGTAGGTATCTCAAAAAATTCACAACTAACCCCATAAGCTATATGAAAGTGCATATTCCTAGTGAATACACCCTGCAGCAAGTTTCATGTAGCAAAATGATGCACGGTATAAAACTATAATGTAATAATGAATATGAGATGTCTGTGAGCCATGTTAGAATGTGAAGAATTGCTGAAACTGATACGAACATCACTCAGGCTCTGAGAACTACAGAAATATGCAGCCAGACCCTGCTTGTTAGAATTTGGTTGGACAATTGTTAGCCTACAGCTTATTAAATAATATCCATACAAACTGATTTTCTAACTAAGCTATATGAAAGTGTATATTACTAGTGAATAAACCCTGCAGCAATTTTCATGTACATCCACATTATACTGATTGTGTTGGTGAGGTATAATTGAGAACACAAGCTAATCAGCTATAATTGCACAATCCACTTTCCTGAAAACATGACATGTAGTATGCTTTTACCTAACAAACTACATGCTGCTTGTAGTGTGGAGAATATGTGAATTCAAGCTAATTCACTACAAACATACATTGGGCAAAATTTACTAAGCGGTGGGTTCTAAACCCTGGCGGTTTGGTGGCGGTTTTGCTATCTGCAGATTTACTAAGGCCAAAACCACTTTAAAACCGCCATCAAAACAAATTTCAGAATAGAACAGGGCTGTCATTTAGAAACTGCCACCAAACCCCTGGGGTTTAGAACCCGCCGTCAAACCACCGGGGTTTAGAACCTGCCACTTAGTAAATTTTGCCCATTGTGTCTAATTGTAAATATAAAATATCTTTACATCTAACGAGTGGACATGTGCATTTATTGTCTGCTTAATATACCTGTACTAATGATAACTACCAGCTCATTTATTATAGGATAGTGCAAATTTTCTGTAAAAAACAATCTCTGCACAACAGTGTAAGGCAGGTAATACTGCTAATAAACAGATGATAGGAATCCTAATATCTAAGAGAACATTATTTAAGAATAAGGTTGCATGATAAACCAGAATAATTTAAAGGATATAAATGAGTGACAATTGCCTTGGTCCGATATAAATGAGTGACAATTGCCTTGGTCCGATATAAATGAGTGACAATTGCCTTGGTCCGATATAAATGAGTGACAATTGCCTTGGTCCATTATATATAGGGTCAGTTACTTTATTCTCAATATGATGTTCATATGTTGGTAACCTGATAATTTGTTCAGTATACTGCTAATAATAGAAGTAGTTACCTAACTGAGATAAAATGGTTGTAACAATTAATTGATACATTCCCCTTTAACTGTGTGCAAGTGCATTGATCAATAATAGGGAACACACTCATCCCACAATATAAGGCAATATTTACCTACAATATTATAGCATATAGAATTGAGAGCAAGACGACACCAGTTTATTTCACAACTTTGCAAATTGTCTTACTTCTTGTTCTCTTTAATATGAATTATTGCTTTTAATATTTCACTGGTACGCTACACAATTTAAATGAATGAAATAAAGGTTATATTTTACATATCAACTTCTATAGTGCGCCAAACAATGAGACAATCCTTTCCCTTTTTTTCTTTATGAGTCCTCTGAACACACTTGCTGTTCATGCCAAGTGGAATTACGGAAGTATGTATAAATTTGGCGTCAAAGGGTAACTATCGATAAAAGTTTTCCAGATGTCAAAGAGTTTATGATCATAGCTCGGTGTTACTATTTCTAAACACAGTAATTGTTTATATATTAAATCTAAGTATGGTCTTTCCTAATTTGACGACATACTGTATAGTACTTAAGTGTAACAGTTTATCAGATATAGGGATCTATTTCCTAAGCAGTGTTAGGAGACAGAGTGGAAAGTGATAAGATGCCAGCCAATCAGCTCCCAACTGTCATCTTACAGGCTGTGTTTGAAAAATGACAGTTGGGAGCTGATTGGCTGGCACCTTATCACTTTCCACTCTGTCTCCTAACACTGCTTAGTAAATAGGCTAGACCCCATACTCTTTGTTTCACATTGCTCTGGTGTTAGCTGTACAACACTGTTTGCACTCTGCAGAAGTCTACCCCCCCCCCCCCCCCAATTAAGTCTTCTGCCAGACACCATGCGGGTTAGGATACCCTGTATAAACTACTTTTATTCAGGGCGATTACTCTTATCATTTACCTAGGCAAATGTCTACAAATAGTAGGCTTAATTCCATTGGAGAGGACTGAGGGCCCGATTCACTATGGATCGCTATCCTGCTTATATGCACACAACGCAGTAGCTAGTATCAGCAGTGATATTTAAAGGTTTGCCTTCACATTGCTATAGCAGCCTAACATAAGGACGCCTACTTCCCCATACTCACATCCATATACTTGGCCAACATAGAGAAACAATCGGTGACATCGTACAGTTAATGAAGCTCAGGAATGTCGTAGTTCTGCACATGCTATGAGATTTCAGGTGTCGCAGTGGCTAATTTATGCACGTCCTACAATGCCGTTACAACGCACTGGCACACCTGCGTTCGGCCGACCCCCCCTTCCCCTGTCACCACCCACAAACAGCCCTTCCTGTCAATCACTCTGCAATGGGTCTGCATATCCTCTGCGATCGCAGTCCCGATGGCAATGGCTAGTTTGCACACTGTGATGTACACGCATGCGCAGAACGCAACAATCGTCCGATTGCGTGCATATAAGCAACTGCGGTCCTCGCTGTATCAGGCCCTGAGTGAGTTTCTTAATAAGAGAAAAATGATCACTTTACTTTGCTGTTTATACTCACTTTATGACGCCTACATTCATTTTTACTTTCTGCTGTACCTTGTAAAAATTCCATCCACAACACCAATGGTGACTTCCTCTGCGGGGACGTAAGAGCCCATCTGTGCCATGATTGTGATGAGCGCTACCTGCTTGATATAAGAGCTCTTTCCACCCATGTTAGGCCCAGTGATGATCATTGCTCTTTCCGAATCGGCCTACAAAAAAAACCCAGAAAAGCCAAAATAAGGTGTTGCAGCCGGTAAGAAGATAAATGTTTAAAAAACTGACAATTTTGTCACAAACAGACTGACAACTTTGTTTCTCGCTGTGAATGCCCCTCACGTGTCTAAATGTGTTGAACAATTCCTCATTTTCACACATATGCAGAGCAGGGGCGTTTTAAGAGAGAAGGAGGCCTTTGTGCAGCCTCCGTGCGGACCCCTTGCTCTCCGGTAGTGCAGTAGACCCTGGCTTTGTGCTAAAGCTGATGTATACAGTTATTATACATTAATAAAAGAATTGTTACATTATATGTACAGTAATATAATGTTCCCAACTCATATTATACCACTTACTAGTGCCCATTGATCTCATTATGGCACACAATAAATAGTACCTTCAATTCATATTATGCCACATACTATTGTCCACAATTCATATTCTGCTACAATTGTACCTTTAATTCATGTTAAGCACCGTAGGAGTACCAACAATTCACTTTATGCCACACAGTATTGCCCACAATTCACATTATGCTACCTCTATCTACATCGTACATCTAAATTATATCTATCTAATATATAGCTACCTATCATTTATGCAAATATCTATGTATCCATCTATCTGCCGTATCTATTGTTTCGATCTATCTGCCGTATCTACTATATCTGCAGTATCTCTCATATCTATCTACAGGCGTTGGGTATGGATTGTCAGCAGTTGGGATCCCGGGGTCAGAATCCTGACGCTGGCATCCCGAGAGAGTTAATATACCGACACTCGCTGGTTGATATGCCAACTCTCCATTTCTCCCTACCCTAACCCTCCCTTCATGGTGCCTTACCGCATCCTCCCCCCCTAGTGCCTGAACCTACCCCCCCTCACTGCACCCTAAACCTAACCCTCCCCCCTGAGTGCCTAACCATCCCCATAATGCCTAACCCTGCACCTTAACCCTCCCCATAAACCCCGATACTTACCTTTGGGATGTCGACGGTCGGTATTCTGGAGCCGGGATCCAGACTGCTGTATCTATCTACGTGTCTGTCTACTTTGTCTATCTACAGCAGGGGTGGCCAACCAGTGAGAGACAAAGAGACAAAAAATATGGCCTAGCTGTCACAAGGCCACACTCCAATTTTTGTGCCCACGACTTTGATATGACATTTGCAGGAGCATGACATTGTGTCACATCCCCGTTTTTACTTACGCTGAGGGTGAGCCCAGCACATTAAAAATACACAATTTACAATATAATTTTTCACTCTTGAAGTGAAAACAAAGCCAGAGCAATACAGAAAACATTGAAAAAGCCACATGCACATACAATACACAGAAACAAGCCAGATCCACATAAAATACATATTGAAATCCAGAATCACATAAAATACATTGAGAAAGCCAGATCCACATAAAATACATTGAAAAAGCCAGAACCACATAAAATACATTGAAAGAGCAAGATTCACATAACAAAACACTTAATCTCTTCCACGTGTCACTCCAACCCTCTCCTTTGCCATTCCAGCCCATATTCGTGTCATTGTAGCCAACCCCCCTCCCCTTCCTGGAGTTATCTCAACGGCCGCACACTGCCCCCATAAGAACGAAAGCAGGCATCAGCACCCAGGCTCCCCCCCCCACACTGGCTCTCAGGCAGTAGTAATGCCCATTAGTTTTGCCCCGTATGCAGTGCCCCCCTGTAGTTGTGCCCATTATGCAATGCCCCCAGTAGTTGTGCCCATTATGCAATGCCCCCAGTAGTTGTGCTCCTTCTGCAATGCTCCCTATAGTCGTGCCTCCAGTACTAGCTCCCCCTACCCGCCCACACCCCTGTGAAGAAACTTACTGTACCTGTCTTCAAGGGCTCCTGAGTCCCACTGTCGCTGCTGTTGCTGCCGCTTCCTGCTGGATCCAGCAGGCACGCAGGCTCCTCACAACACAGGTGAAGTCTCCCTGCATCACTGGCCTCTGATGTGATCAGGCTTCTTTAGCTTATGATCACTTCAGAGGCCAGCGTTCACAGTTCCAGTGGGGGTCTGCCGAGCCACATCGGAAAAATAAAAGCTGCATGCAGCTCGGGAGTCGCGGGTTGGCCACTCCTGATCTACAGTACCTATCTACAGTATCTTATCTATTTACAGCAGATATGTCAAACATGCCCGCCGGCTGCATGCTGGCCAAATGCCAAATATACAATTTATGCAGCCCACTCCTGCCAGCGTGCTGCGGCCGCCAGCTCCCACTACTTATCCCCACCCGGCACTACCACCCCAGCCGCAGTATAGAGTGAGTTAAGTGACTCGCTCCACCTCCCACCTTAAATATCTTGCATTGGCCGGCTTGCCCACAATAACGTTTTTCATGTCAGCACTGAAGCCGGCGCGGTGTGACGTCATGACATCACGCTGCGCAGGCAGCGCTCACAAGAAAAACTTTATTGCGGGCACTCACGCTGAATGAAAGAGGAGCTGCCGCAGGTGGTGTCAGAAGTCTGAGCAAGTGCTGGAGCAGACAGACAGAAGAAGGAGCGAGCAAGGTAACTAAGGTAAGTGACTTTGTGTCTGATTCTTCTCTTGCATGATTACATTTATTGACAATTTTTTTTATTGTGTATGAATAAGGTAGTGGGGGAAGCAGGGATTGGGGGCCCTGCCTATTTTGTCAGACCCGGGCCCCACAATTGCGGCCCACACACTCTTAAGGCTCCAATACATGGTGCGATGGCACCGTGCGAGACGACAGAGTATCAGTCGTCTGACATATCGGGCAGTCCGCACACATGGTGTAATCAGGTGGCCGCCCGCCCGATATGCCGGCTTCCTCCTCTCTCACCCGCATAGCAATCCATGGGATCGCACATTGCATCCCCTGATCTTATGGTTCTGCAGAAAGATCAGGGGGTGCGATGTACAACCCCATAGGAGCGCGATCGGCCCGACATCAGGGCCATACATGGTGCGATATAGCAGGCAAATCGCACCAATCAGTCGGATCACCTGCTTTATCGCCCCGTGTATGGGGGCCTTTAGACCTTGAATATTTGGCCCGGTTGGGATTTTGAGTTTGACATGCCTGATCTACAGTATCATAGACGTGCGATGAGGTAAATGGCTGGGGAGGCACTGGACAGTATCCTATACATATATGAACCTGAGGGTACATGTGGGCATTATACAAAGGTGCAGCAGTATATAGTGCTGGAAATTTGGTGAGTTTTGATCAGTGATGTGTGGAAAAGGTAGTTTGCTCCAGAGTATCGACTATAAAAATAATTAGAATAATACAAAGAAGATATTTATAATATTTTCTTTACATTTTTCTTATCATTTTTATAGTAAAAACTGTGGAGTATACCCAACTATGACAGGAAAGGCTCTGCCTCACCTGACCGCACATCACTGGTATCTAACTACTGTATCTATCTACACAGAGAGGAGGGGGCCCATGTTCATTCCCTGTTCATATTTGCAGCATACACTATGCTAATTACAGTGAGGAGCATCATGATGTTTGGGTTGAGATATTCAACTAGTGATTTCACACAGAAATATCACAAGATCACCAAACCCTTTCTATTATACCCTTACCCCCCTGTTCACCTGGGGTCGGGACTCTACCAGTGGCAGATTTTGCTTAGGGGCTGCGAGGCTGCAGCCCCCCCAGTAAAATTCACCGCCTCAGTGGAGTCAGTGCAGTCCATGACTGCACTGGCTACACTGTGTTACTGGCAGTGGCTTCCTATTGGAAGCGCTACCTAACAGTCACATACATCACAGGCAGCCCCAGGCCCTGGGACTGCCAGTCCGGGCTGCTATTAGAGAGAGTGGCTTCCAGGTGGAAGCCGCTACTTTGCCTTTTCTCCAGCAGATACTGTATTTTGTACTGTCATAGTATTGTACACTGAAGTCATAAAAGTTATGAAATAGTTTTTGTAAATGTAATGGTAGATTGCGACACCATAAAATTCCGAGACATGCACCAGTTGTAATCTGAAATCTCGTATATCAGTTTGAACAACGGCTAGGCTACTTCTGAAAAGTTGACCTGAATTATTCGTAGTTCGAATAGGGCATTATAGTGGGTGCCCAACGGATAGAACATTCTATTTACAAAATTGTGCGGACATTCAACGTTCCTCTAACTACGGTGTTATGCGTGTACTGGGAATACCTCATGGAAGGAATTACCACCCACCATGGACAACACACATGCTTAATGATTGTGATCAATGAGGATCTGGTCAGAAATGTCCGTGGTAACAGACAAGCGACACTGGCTCAAATCACATCCACATGCAATGCACGAGGTACCAGACGCATAGCCAGCAGGTCAGTGCAGCATTCTGTAGCTTCCATGGGCTATGGGAGCAGAAGATGCACCAGAGTGCCCCTGTTAACACTATGACACTGGACACAGCACCTCACCTGGGCTTGTGACGTTGCTAATTGGACCCTGGAGGACTGGCATGGCAACATGTGGCATGGTCCGATGAGTCATGATTCCAGTTGTTTTGGGCTGATGGTAGGGTTCGGGTGTGGTGCAGATCCCATGAGGCCATTGATCCCAGTTGTCAACAAAGCACCAAGCAGGCTGGTGGTGTTTCATAATGGTGTGGGGTGTATTCATGTGGCATGGGTTAGGTCCGCTGGTCTGCCTGAGCAAGTCATTAACAGCTACGTTGCATTGCTTGATGACCATTTACAACCCTTCATGGACTTCATGTAACCCTACAACGATGGAATATTCAAGCAGGATAACACCATGACCTCGTCTTAAGTTGTCCAGAATTGGTTCAAGGAGCATTCTGGAGAGTTCCGATGAATGGTGTTGCCACCATGTACACCCGACATGAATCCAACTGAGCATTTATGGGGCATGGTGAAGAGGTCCATTCGCACCCAAAATCCTGCACCTACAAATATCAGGGAGCTGTGGGAAGCGATAAAGACAGCATGGGTCAACATCTTTCCAGAGGTCTTCCGTTCACTTGTGGAATCGATGCCATGTCGAGCTACTGCACTTCGCCAAGCTAGAGGCGATCCTACACAATACTACGCATCTATCCCATGACTTTTGGCACTTCAGTGTATATTAGTTTATTTGTCTGCCAGCAGTGCTACGGCGCAGGATAAAAAAAGCTGGGCCTCCAGTGGGGGTCATCGGTGATGACCATTTTGGAGGCAGAAGAATCTCAAGCTGCATCAATGCAAGATTACTGTCTGATGAAAGTGCCATGCAGACCTATATCTTCCTGTTGGTCTGCACAGTTAAACTTCTCCTAAGCTGTGCGCACAAGAATCGGAATACACAGCCTGGTGATGTTGTGAGGTGTAATCATACCCTTATAGGCTGCTCGTGGAAGAAGCAGCCACATCGGTGCCTGAAGTAATCTTCAGGGCTGTAGAGAGCCGCAGCGGGCCCAGGTACACAGGGGGCGTGGCCTAATCGCGGGAGGCGTGGCCATGCCCCCTCAAGCAAGAAAAAAAAACAACAACTCTGCAGCGCTGCGAAGTGGCATGCTGTAAGCCCCTCAGCGCGGCGAAAAGCCAGGGGGGGCGCAATCAGTGTGATTGCCCCCCCCCGACAGGCAAAGGAGACTGCAGTGGCTGCTGCTCAGCAGCCACGAGCAGTCTCCCAATGCAGCTGTGTGCTGGGCTGCTGAGAGAGAGAGAAGGGAGGGGGGAGCGGACCCGGGCCCCTCAGGAAGCCCGGGCCCGGGCAATCTGTACCCACTCTCCCCCCCTCTCGGCGCCCCTGGTAATCTTTGGCGGAACTGCCAGCCATGCTTGAGACACCAGTAAGGGTGTCTTTATACACACGAGTGCACACAACTTGTCCGTTAAGCAGATACCAAGGTACATGTCCACCATTTTTAGAAACACTACCATATAAGCAACCTATAACTAGATTTGCAGATCGGCAGATGCCACGGAAACAGAGGCGTGTTTATAATGGGTGCAGGGTGTGTGAGGCATATGGGCCCCTGGGGTCCAGGGAGGGCCCACACCGCACACCCTGCACCCATAAAACTTACCTATCCGGAGTCCCATTTCGGCTCCGGTGTCTGAGCCTGTAAAAATGGCTGGAAAATGGCCGCTGCGGCCATTTTCCCGTCGTTTGTGCATGCGCAGTACAGGAAAAATGGCCGCCGCTTTCCCGGTGACTTGTGTATGCGCCATAGACTCTGGACGCACACTAGTGCCCAGAGTCTATAAGTGCGCCGCTGGCCGCCGGATGGAGAGGAGGGGGCCCGTGTCGGTGACTGCACACTGGCCCCCTCCTCTCTAGAAACGCCCCTGCAAGGAAAATGTGCAGGAGGGTAACAGTACAAAATGTGTCCATACTTCATAAATGCATTCATTTGCATAATACACATATACATTTACATTAATAGCATTACTTGATTTTATGCTGGAATCAGTAGGAATGACTGAACTGAATAATAGATAAACTGCTGATCTCTGAAGTGTAAAGTATTAATGTTATTTACAGTGCTATTACTATTTGACACACTGTAATTTTAGCGATAGGTAAATGAAGTCCACAGGATATATACTGTAAAGAGAATAACCTACACTCCACTATTAATAAGCAGCCAATATCACTTTATTTTTTTATTACCCTCAGTAGGCAGATTATTATTCAATGCACTTTTTGTGTACTTGACATAAACACTTTTGTATTAGGAATATTTGCTTGAAATGAATGCCTGTTGCAGTGAATATATGTCCGTAGCACACAAACACAGTAATAAGAGAGGAAATGTACACTAAAGCAACCCCATGGAATACTATTTCAGGAACTGTGTAACATACACCATCGGTAGCAACATCAAAGCCTGCACCAGCTCTATGCAGGTGCAATTTCTCCGTCTGAACGCTGCGTCCTGTGTTAGTGCTACTTCGTCTATAGACGCAGTTGCGGTCATCAACATGGCTAACCACTCCTGTTACCTTCGAGAAATGCCCATTGAAATCCACAGCTCTTGTGTCCAAATTTGTTCTGTGTCTCGGTGCGGTAACAAATGGGATTCATGTTTCAACATCAGCCAACTGCGTACATATTGGCATTGCGTGAATGAAGTCCTCTCTCTCTGGGATCTTATACGCAGTGGATAAAGTAATCTTTCTTCTAGGAGAGAAGTGCAAAGCACCCACATCTAGCCTTCCTGCAAAATCACACTCTCCACCCCGTTATCTCATTTAAATAATCCTCTACTGCAAAATAAAATGTTGTTTCTAAAGGTCAGTCCAAAAATGATTCCCAATGAGCACAGAACGTTTTCATCAACCCAACTCCTCCCACCAGCTACTGCAAACTTTACACACCAACAGATCGCAAGCTTGCTTACAAATCCATACACTTCCCAAAAAAAACAAAGTGCACTAATAGGTAGGTGTGTGACATTACAAAGAAGCATTTGTGGTTTTACAGTATTACAGTTTGTAAATTACATTTACATATGTAAATTATAATTATGGTACCCACAAAGCCGAATTAAGACTCCATGGGGATTGACTCAACATACTGGTTTGAGCCCCCTTCCCCTCATCATTTGTAATGAGACCCAAAATATAACAGGTTAGGGTAATCTGGGCCCTAGATGGGATCCTAGGTTGTATAGTAGATAGTCTGGCCACGGTACATATATAAAAGTGATACGAAATTTGACAAAAACTAATGGTGGACTGACATCCATTGTAACTTTGTGACTTTCCCCACTGTTCAGAACCCACCCTCTGAATTTCTGTGCTTGCCTCATCTAGTACAGATATGTCCTCATATATCTATACACTTTGCACCATATGGCACAAGACGCCTGCAGCGATTACCATGCGCACACTTATTCCTCAACTTTGCTGCTTTTTCCTCAATTTTGTGTTTTAGTTTGCAAATAGTGTACTAGATATTTAGGATTAATTTTTTTGTCACAAAAGAACTGGTATAAAGTCACAGATAAAACATAATGATGCATGACTAGGGTCACTCATTTAGGCCCCATCTTTTGCCAGTTTAATCTGCATAAAAAATGTGTCCTCTACTTTGCCCTTCATTGTGCTACTTTTTCATCAATTTTGCGTCTTACTTCGCTTATTAAGCACTAAATTCTTAGGATTAGTGTCAGGTGCGACTAAGTTGCAAAGACCGTAGCGCGATAAAGGGGCAATTTCTGCCATTTGAGGATAGGTGTATGTGGACACATCTGTAATGCAAGTGTTTAATACAGTTATTAATGTTTCAGTAATGAAAATGTTTGTCAATAAGGCCTTGTATAACATTTGATGCATTTTTCAATCTGAATGTATGAATAAAAATTCTGTCTAACAAAAAAAATTAAGTAAAATAAAAATGTGCTTATGTATTTTGAGTCAGACATCTGGGTCATTCCATGGCAACTCATGTTACAAAGTTACATAGCAAGTATATTCATGGCTATCAACAGCAAAAGGAATTTATGTGAAATTCATTTTATTTACAGAGAAAATAATAAGACAGGTCATGCTTATAAAACTGTATACAGGAATTGCTAATTGTTTGCTATGTCACTTTATAATGCGAGTTACCATGGACTGACCCATCTGGCAAATTACGTCAAACTTAAATTAAAAAAATTGTAGTCATGCTTCAGGCATACAACACATATACTTATGCCCCGAAATGTAGTGTTGAAAGTTGGCAACAGTACATTTAAAATTTTTGGTGAATTAACATTTAAATAATTGAATGAAATACATGATACACTAAATTATGTAATTTCTTCACTTTTCTGCCATATTGCACATTTTGGTATTTATTATTTTCTTACCATGCAAAACTTATTTACCATTAGCTGAAGTACCAGGTGTTGCCTGGGTTTAAATCTTCAAGTTATTAAGTTTTTTTATTTTCTTTCATATTATTATTTAATCTTTAAACAATTCTAATCACATTAATCCAGTAATTTTCTCTATATTTTCACACACACACACAAACATATGTATAGACAAAATAGAGAAATATACACTTAAAGATTATATAAACATATATGAAAATAAAGAAAAAGGAAGAAAAAAAACACACCAAATGAAAACATCTAAATTCCATAGTCCAGGGTAATTATATTAATCTATTTAATTTCCTCTTTTCAGCCTTAGATTTAAATTGAAAGTAAACCAAAGCCTTACTTTTATGTCCTTCAATATTTAATGTAGTAATTTTCCTTATTCTAACTCCTCAACAAGGGTTTGTTAATTTGTCAGCATATATTCTCCATTTCTGCCACTTTTTGAAAATACCAAATTAACATTCATATTTGTTGTTTCCAACTCATAGCTGTAGTGTTATCTTATTTATTATTAAAGATACTTGTGGTATTTGATCCTGTTATTTTAGTAGCCATAAGAATATGGTTTAATATACAGTATGTCTATTAGAATTTTCTATGGAAGAGGAGAATATGTGCAGGAGAACTATTTGAGGAGTTATGTTAATTCTAATTTCCAAAACCTGATAAATCAGTATTTCTCTCTCTACCCACATAGATCTTAGCTTGGAACATCCCCAAAATATATGCATTATATCACCAACCTCCTCCAAACACCTCCAACAAGTGTTTACCTGGTCTGGACAAATTTTATGTAACTTAATCGGAGTTAAGTACATACGATTAAAAATCTTTATATAATTTTCTATATGCGATTTACATTTTGACATTTATGAATAGATCGAAATAGCGGAGACCATTCCTCCATATTAAATGAGAATTGCAACTCTTGTTCCCATTTAAGTTGGGGATCAGATTTCTCAGTCCAATTAATTTTTGACAAAATAGAATACCAACCCGAAATTCCACCTCTTTGTATCGTGGAAGAGATTTGTCTTATAACATAATTTGGAAGATATATCACTAATTTGATTTAATAAAGTTCAAATTTGATATAACTCTAGGTTGGGGAATTCTAGAATTCCTTTTGATATTGGAAAGACTAGGTATTTCTTTGCTAATCTAGGCCTTTTATTTCTCCAAATATATCTGTTCAAGACTGCATTAAATCTACATAACCAATATTTAGGGAGAAATTATTATTATCCTTTATTTATGTGGCGCTACAAGTGTTCCACAGCGCCTTACATAGTACATAGAACTAATAGGTGAACAAGAAACAAGTAACTTACAGTACATTACAGTGCAGGACAAGGACACGATTTATATACATTGCTGCAATAGCAATTAAAGAACTCATAATAAGCAGCCGGGAGTTGGCAGTCATGTGTTAGGTGCCCTTATGGGGAGTAAAGAGTAGAAGAAAATGTAAAGAGAAGCACATGAGGGAAGAGGTCCCTGCTCGCGAGAGCTTACATTCTAAAGGGGAGGGGCAGACAGACAAGCGTGACACAGAAGGGGAAGATAGGGAGGAAAGAGCATGAGGTGGGTTAGGAGGAGTGCTGGAAGGCCTTGATGAAGTAGTGGGTCTTGAGAGCCTGTTTGAAGATTTGTAGAGAGTCTGATGGGAAGAGGAAGAGCATTGCAAAGGTAGGGAGCAGCATGGGCAAAATCTTGGATGCGGGAGTGGGAGGAAGTAATCAGTTGGCAATAGAGGCGGCATGCATTTGTTGAGTGAAGTGGATGGGCCGGAGTGTGAAGGGAGAGGTCAGAAATGTATGCGGGAGAGAATTTGGTGAGGGCTTTGTAGGCGAGTGTCAGAACTTTGAATTGGCATCTGAAAGGGAAGGGGAGCCAGTGTAGGGCTTGCAGGAGAGGGGAAGCAGATGTAGAACGTCTGGAGAGGAAGATGAGCCGAGCAGCAGCATTGAGAACCGATAGTAGTGGAGAGAGGTGAGAGACTGGGAGGCCAGCTAGGAGAAGGTTACAGTAGTCCAATCTGGAGATGACCAGTGAGTGGATGAGGGTTTTTGGTGGCATCCTGGGCGAGGAAAGGTCTAATCCTGGAGATATATTTTAAGTGGAAATGGCAGGACTGCGAGAGGTGCTGAATGTGTGGTTTAAAGGAGAGGGAGGAGTCTAGGATAACTCCAAGACAGCGCACTATGGGGCTAGAGGAGATAGTTGTGCCATCTACGGATAATTAAATCTTGGTATGGACCGAAATAGATAGGGAGCATCTTCGGTAAGAACAACATTTTGACAGTAGCTATTCTTCCAAGCCATGTTACTTCATGACTCATCCAATCTTTCCACTTTCTAATTACAGTAGTTGTTGTAAAAGTGGGCCATAATTATAATCTAAGAGGTTTTCTTCTTTAGCAGCAAGATATAGCCATAAATATTTTAGAGAAATGGTTGTCCAATTAAATTTATGTTCAGATTTAAGTGATAATAGATCAATTAATATTTACAGGAAGAGCTTCTGTTTTATTTAATTTATAATTAGAATCTTTTGTATAAATTATCCAATAATTCTAAAATGACAGGAAGAGATTCTTTATGTTCTGTAAGGAATAAAAGGACATCATCCGCAAATAAGAGGATTTTATGATGCACTATACTTATTATAGGCCCTTTTATCCTATGAGTTTTACAAATACTTTCTACCAATGGTCCTATAGATAGAACAAAGATAACTGGCGACAAAGGGCATCCTTGTCTAGCTCCGTTACTAATCTGGACCTTAGGAGAAATAAATCCATTACAATAAACATGGGCCTCCTGATTCAAATATAGGACTAAAATTGGCTCTAAAAATCTGCCTGCAAATCCATATTTTTCAAGAACTGCTCTCCTATATTCCCAGTGCAGCCCATCAAAGCTTTTTCTACGTATAGTGACATTGTTAACAATATTTCTTCCTTATAGAAGAAATTTTCTATTATACTAATTGCTCTCCGAATATTATCTCGGCCTTGTCTACCTCTTATAAATCCAACTTGATCTAGTCCTATAAGGTCAGAGAGAATCGTATTTAATCGACTTCCAATAATTTTTGCATACATTTTAATATCAGTATTTAAAAGGTCTATAATTTTGACATGTTGAATCTTTACCTTCTTTAAGAATTGTCACTATGCGTGCTTCTACCATCTCAGAAGGTTAGCTACCATTCATCATACCTGATTCATAAACTTGTAATAATAATGGGGCAATTTGATTTAGAACCTCTTTATAAAAAATATTGATAAATCCATCTGGTCCTGAGGTTTTACCTATCTTTAAAGTTTTAATAGCCTCTATTACTTCCTGTAGATTTCTTGGGGCATTTAAGTCATCTACCGGTTTTTGAGTCAGCTTTGGTAATGTTATTTACGCTCAAAAAATTGTTATTTCTTCTTTAGTAGGTTGAGGGACATTTAAATCATCTTTTAAGTTATACAACTTTTTACAATATTCTGCAAAGGTGTTCGAGATCTCTAAAGGGTTTGTTAACTTACCACCTGCATTATTATATATAGCAGCAACGGAGTTTCTCATCCTCCTTCATTTAATTTTCCTAGCCAGCAAATGTGTTGATTTATTACCATCTGTATATCTCAGATTCATCTTATCCATATTTCTTTTAATCTGTTTGATTGTTGCTAGCTCACCTCTTATCTAATTTAATTTATTATTGAGAGCGACATCATTAGGGTTTATTTTATGTTGCTGCTCCAAAGTTCTAATTTGTTTTTCCAAGTCAACCCAAACTTCTACCTCCTGTTTTTTTTATTCTTGAATTAATCTGAATTATGTTACCTCTGAGCACAGCTTTTAAAGCATACCAAACATTTACAGGGTTAGTTTCCTCAGGTGAATTATATCTCAAAAATAATCTAATGACTCTTGAATACTTTGTTTTGATTCTATATTCTTAAATAAGTACTCTGGGAACCTCCATATTCTAGGAGTCCATAGGTATCTTACTATATCCCATGTAACAATTACTGGCGCATGATCTGACCAAGTCTTTGACAGTATTTCTGCCTTCTTAATTTGCTGAAGAGTATTTTTATCTGCAAGTGCTAAATCTATTCGTGAATATGATCTCCAAGCATTTGAAAAACAAGTACCGTATAATCTATAACTATTGGGTGTTTTGATCTCCAAATGTCAGAGTCCAAACTCCCCAAATAAGCTTATCTTTTTTGAAGCAAAGTAATAATTGAGAAATTTTTAGATTTGAATCACCATTTACAGTATGGATCTAAAACAGCGTTAAAGTCTCCCAGAACTAAGAGAGAGAGAGCCCTTCTTAGCTTTTTGAATCTCCTTCAAAAAAGACTTTATAAATGGTATTTGCTTGTGGTTTGGGGCATAGACAGATGCAAACTTAATTTCTTTGTCATTTAATAATCCTGTCACAGGAATATATCTCCCATTTTTATCTGAAATTTGAGATTTAAATATTAAATTAATACCCCGGTTAAACGGAAGTGCTACTCCCCTTTTCTTACACAGCGCATTTGAACAGTACATTTTTGTATATTTGTTATCTAAGAAAGGAGATGCTCCCCTTAGAAAGTGTGTTTCCTAAACTGCTACATCTATTTTCTGAGAGTATAAATATCTTAATGCCCTTTTGCGTTTTAGTAGGGAGTTCAAACCTTTTCCATTAATTGTCATGATTTTTAACATCTTAAAGGTTCTAATATCTGCTTCTCTTTTGCTTCCTTCTTTTGAGTCTCTTCCTATTCCTGCTTAATTTTTATTAGTTTCAATATACTATTCCCTTCTTCTTTTAGTTGAAAAACGCAATGTTTTACCAGCCATTTATATACCAACAACCCTGGACACACAAAAAAATTAAAAACAACAAAATACACAATCAGGAAAAAATCAAAAAAGATATAGTAAAACTGTACACAAATAGCTCTACCACGAGAGCTCATATGGCCTCCTAGACTAGAGGCTATCATTTAGTATATTTTGTTAGGGAGGTAGGGATTATTTCCCATCACCTATATGCATCTTCAATTCTTAAATATCCTAATATGATAATATTTATTTAAAATGTATTGATTGTACATTGTTTCACCCCATCTATTAAAAAGCAAGAGGAGGTAGGAAGTAGGGTGAGAAAAATCAAACAAATAAACCACTCCCCCTTAAATTATCCCAAGTAAACAATATGTTTTTAAAATAGCCATCTTATACATTCTTTCTTCAATTCTACTTTACTATACACATTTTGCAGTCATACACAGATATTCTTAAACTTATTAAAAGCAATGTGTATATCTTTATCATTAGATTTCCTAAGTGGACAAAGAAACTTTGTGATTTATATCATTATTACCCCAACATTCCTCTAAACCAACAAGGGAACTCATAAGGCTTGGTACTACTACAAACATTTAACATTAACTTTAAACATATTCTTATTTATCTATTCATTTATAATTACAGTGCATATTGCTTATTTCTGTGTAATAATATATCTCATATATAACATATATATATACATACACACACACACTGTATACTGTATCTACTAAGTGCAAAAAAAAAAAAAGAACCAAGGTATACAACCAATCTTTCAACATCCCACTTACTTAAAAAATATTTAGGTTAATGTAAATATCCTAGTGCATGTGCTTCCTAGAGCAAAAAGAAAGAAAACAAACAAAAAAAACAATTAAATAAAGACTTTGTGGTTGATATTATCCTCCCCATTGCAAGAAATTCTACAAACAAACAATTCTAATTAGTTTTGATAATTATTTAATTTTTTCCTTTTTCCCTCCTTCTCTTCTTATTCCATTTCTCTCTATTATACCTTATGCTTTGTTTATTTCTATATCTAATACATCTCTCATGGTAAATCGTATACCAATAATATTCTTATAGTAAATACTACAGTTCTTCCCAGTACCAATCAAAAAAAGAAAAAAAGTGCCCTCATATATCCCCTCTCACCAAGTACTGAAGCGTATATAAATATTTTGCAAGAAGTTATTATAAAGTAGCCTTTTTTGCTTCATAATTTATTGTTATTGGCAACTAAAGTCATGTATGCCCATTGTGGTTTCATTCCTGTTGTATTAATTGACTTTCTTTAGAAGTTTTAAGGTATGTGCTATTTTGCAAGAATCTAAGGCCCTCATTCAGAGCCGTACGCTATTTGCGGTCGTTCGTTCAAAAACAAGGGGTGGCTATTCAAATGATCCGTACGCACATTACAGTCTGTTCACACCTCTAAGTCTGAACGAGCGTGCAAAACATACGCTCGTTTATTTGTTAAAAACGCCCCCTGGCCGCTCGCACCATACGTCATGTCCGCTATTTATTAGATTAATCGAGTACATCGACCAGCGTATGAACTGCTCGCTATTCTTGTGGTTGGTTTTTGCTACCACAAATTTGCGAGCAGTTCTGGCTATAAAATAACCCAGTGACGTGGTCAATGACGCTGCTGTATTAATTATGCACACCCTTAAAACGCCCGTTTTGACCTTTAGGCACGCCTGCGTTCGGATCTCCACTCCCCGTTTTCAAGCACCTTCCCCTGTTACCACCCACATACGCCTCATTCTGTCACTCAAAATAGCAGGCCCTCGCTATATTGCGTACCAACGATTTTCGGCCGCACTGACTGGTTCGCGCATGCGTACTAAAATCCGTACGCATGCGCAGATGTGCAAACATCGCTCGGAACGAGCGTACTGCCGCTAACGAGCGGCTCTGAATGAGGGCCTAAGACCATAAGTCCCTCTTTTTCTGTTGTTAAGATTCTTGCTGTGCCTACATGGTTTACTATTAACTTCACCGGAAAGCCCCATCTATATGGGATATTTGCTTGTCAAAGAGCACTTGTTACTCGAGATAATGAGTGTCTCTTTATTAAAGTTGCTGCTGATAAATCTCCATATATCTGCACATTTCACAAAATTGTTGATACATTTGTCTCCTTTCCTGCTGCTTTCAGAATCTGTTCTTTTTTTTATAGTAATGCAGTCTCAATAATACAGTATGTCCCTTGGTGCTGTCTCAGGGGCTCTCTTTGCTTTTGGTACTCGATATATTCGATCGATCATAAGCTGAAAGTTTGGAATTTCTGGGAGTAATATATGAAAGATATCTACCACCTGTTTCTCAAGCTCTGATGCCTGTACATTTTCATTAATTCCTCGAATTTTGAGATTATTTCTCCTCCCTCTATCTTCCAAATTAGCAGCTTTGTCTCTCAAAAAAGACAATTCATCCTGAGTAATTTATGGGCAATTATAAGGTCATTATAGGAATTAACCATTTCTTCCATTCTTATTTCTAGCTGATCCGTTCTTTCGGCCCAACGTTGTGAGTTCTTTTGTTAATTCTCGCATTGTAGAGGTGACTAAACCAAATATATCTTTTTTAAAATCTGTAATTAATTGCAGCATTTTACGTAAAGTTATAGGTTCATCCATAATGAGTTCCTCATCAATAACAGGTGATGTTGATTTTGCCATATATGGAGAGGAAGACTGGGACTGCGGCGAAGTTGATGAGCGATCTTTCTGCTTACTTGGAGGGGTTCCTGCATTTGTTTTAAAAGTTTTCTTTGGGATTTGCTATATTTTAAAAAATTTTTGGAGGCATCTTTTGTTTTGTTGAAATAACTTTTACTGTCTTTTCTCTATTTTTCCCTCTCTCTCGAACTCTCTTGCTCTGTTTAATCACTTCTAATTTTAGGGAAAATGAGAGTTATGGTAAGAACTTACCTTTGTTAACTCTATTTCTTCGGAGTCCATAGGGTCCACAGGGAGACAGACCTTAGGGTGTAGGTGATGGAACTGAATCCAGCCACCATGCAGTTAAAAGCTTTCAGCTCTCAGGATGCATTGGTCCACTCTCCCTATACTCCTCCCCTGAGCGAGAGGCACCTCAGCTGGTAAAAAGCCAAAGGCCAGAGAAGGATAAGAGAGAAGGAAGACTGGTACACTCAAGAATCACACTCTCACAGAGAAGGAGATGGGAAAATGGTGACCTGCAAGATATCCCAAATGAAGCCAGGTGCGTCAGGGCGGGTGCCCGGTGGACCCTATGGACTTTGAAGAAAGAGTTGACAAAGGTAAGTTCTTGCCATAACTCTCGAAGAACTACTGCCAAATCCCAAGGAGCCACTGGGTGGACAGGTTGAATCCGGAGGACACCCTAGAGGAAAGTGTGGCTATCCGGAAGTGGTGCAATTCTACGTTGGAGTTATACTGACAGTGCAGAGATATGCACTTTCAGCAAGGCCAGGCGGAGTCCGAGGTCCAATCCAGCTTGAAGGAAGGCCAGGACTCTGGAGATCCGAAACACCTGGGGTCGTAATTCCTGGGACGACACCACTGGAAATATGTATGCCACATTCTGTGGTAGATCCTAGCAGAAGCCGGCTTACGCGCTCAAAGCATTGTGTTGATGACAGAGCTAGAGAATCCTTTGGACCTTAGGAGGGATGTCCCAAGAGCTACACCGTCAAAGACAGACGATCCAGGTCCGGGTAAAGGCAAGGACCCTGAGACAACAGGTCCGGACGTTGAGGCAGCAGGAACGAAGTGTTGATGGAGAGACTCTGAAGATCTGAGTACCAATGACGGCTGGGCCAAGCCGGAGCCACCAGCAGGAGAGTGCTTCCGTGTTCTTTGAACTTCTGAAGAACTAGAGGAAGAAGGGAGACTGAAGGAAACAGGTACGCAAACTTTAAGCCAAATAAGAAATACTGGTGCGCTGTCAATAACTTCTAACCCCAACTGTGTCCGTGGCAGCTCACACGTGAGTTCTGCACCTCACCAAACAATGGAAAGAAGATAAAGAATGTAGAGCGCTCAAACGCTGACACAGTTGATGAGTCCAATGTTGCTGTTTATTGGTTCAAATATATTAATTATTGTAAACACATAGAAATATACATGAATAAATGCAGTATAAAATCAACCAATGGCTAAAATCTAAGCCTAAATGTAAAAAGCAGATCAAAAGTTAGCTGGTTATCCTCGGGCTGACAAAGTATAATAAATGTCCAGTGGACAGTCTGTGGATACTATAAGCTGAATCGCTGGAATATGAATCCTTAGTGGTTACATAGATGATACAATGTGTAATCTCTTACCACTTGTTGGCAATTAAGTTCCACTGATAGTAAGTCCCATAAAGTGCTGGTTCCACATATATATTTGTAATCCTCTGCCGGAGAAATGGATTCTTTGTCTCTAGACGGCAGGTGCGGTTCCAAAGTATGCACTCCGTGTAGTATGGAAATGAGGGGCTTTGATAGCAAGTATCCGTGAGCGGTGGAGCAGTGTGTGGAGGAATCGCTCTGGCGATGTGGTCTCCTGATGTATTACGGTACTTGCAACCACGGGGAATCAATGGAATGGGGGGAGCCTCAAAAGTAGTCAAATATTCACTACTCACTCGTAGTTGATGGGCCACGGCAAATTACAGATCCTCGATCGGTGGTGGCGGTGATTAATGCCAGCGAGCTGATGTAATGGTTCAGAGGATGTAAAAAAGGCAAATCTCAGTTCAGACGCAAAGGCAAATCTCCTTGACGCGTTTCTCCGGGTAATATAACCCCCGGTTTCATCAGAAGGCCAGGTGTAATGAAGAGCCCAGTTAGCTCTTATAAAGTTGAAGTTCCTTAAACTCATTAGAGAGGAAAGGTATCAGCTGTGTGATAATATGCTGTTAAGAGTACACCTGATCTATTCTGCTGCTTGATACACAAAATATGTTGATCTGGCTTATAATGAAAAAAATATAAAATAATAAAAGTAGTAAATCACTTAAAAGGAAATGCATAAACATATGTAATCATGCATATTCAGTCCTAAAGAGACAGGAGACTTGGGTAAAAAATTATAAACAGGAGGAAGTACTAAAAACAAATATGCATATTTCCACAGATATAGGTGGAAACCCCATTGCTCTAAAGATTAGAATTACCCTTCATGGTCACGAAAAATGATGACTATAGTAGATCTTTGATCTGCTTTTTACATTTAGGCTTAGATTTTAGCCATTGGTTGATTTTATACTGCATTTATTCATGTTTATATGTGTTTACAATAATTAATATATTTGAACCAATAAACAGCAACATTGGACTCATCAACTGTGTCAGCGTTTGAACGCAAACTGGAAGGTCTGCTTTACAAACAGAGTGTCCACCAAGGTTGCCTCGGCATCTCGTTCTGGACCCATACACTGGTAATTTGTGATTGTGTCGGGAGGCTATGAGGTCCAACTCCGGGAGGCCCCTTTGTCCACTAGGAGCTGAAACACCTCTTGCCATTCCCCTGGATGCACATCGTGATGACTGAGGAAGTCCGCTTCCCAATTGAGAACTCCCGGAGTTAATACTACTGAAATGGCCGGGAGGTGACACCCATGTCAGAATGCCTGACACTTCTGTCATTACTGCTCGACTTCGAGTGCCTCCTTGATGGTTGATGTAAGCCTGAACCTGCACGGGTTTTCCGTGAAGTATGTGTTTGGCCAAATGGAGGGCCCTGTACACAGGCCGAAGTTGTAATATGTTGATTGGAAGGGTTGCTTCGACTGCTGTCCAACGACCCTGAAAAGAATGTGGACCGGTCACTGCACCCCAGCCCCGGAGACTGGCGTCCGTTGTTAGGAGTACCCACTACGGGATCCAAAAGGGCCGACCCTTGGTTAGATGAGATGTCAGTAGCCACCAAGACAGAGACAGACACTTCCAGAGAGAGCACTATAGTCTGAGCTTTGATCCGGTGGGTCAATCCGTTACATCTGGAGAGGATCAGCCCCTGCAGAGGCCTGGAATGAAATTGGGCATATTCCACCATGTTGAAGGTGGACACAAAGGATCCCAGAACTTGCATCGCCGAGTGTATTGACACCCAGCGACTGTGGAGGCATCTGCGTTTTTGTAGTTGTAATTTGGAGATCTTGTCTGAAGTCAGAAAGATTCTCTGCTGTTGAGAATCCAGTAGGGCCCCCGAATGAAGCATCCTCTGCGAGGGATTCAGGGAGGACTTTCTCCAATTGATTAACCACCCATGCGCTTGTAGAAAGGCAATGGTCAGTTGTAAGTGGTGGCGAAGCACTTCTGGAGAACCCGCCAACAGGAGGAGGTCTGTCCAGGTATGGTAGTAGCCGGATCCCCTGATTCCGCAGATGTGCTGCCATGATAGCCATAACTTTGGTAAACACCCTTGGAGCTGTGGACAGGTCAAAGGGTAGCGCCCGGAACTGGACGTGTTGCTGTAGTATGGCAAACCGGAGAACGCTGGTGAGAGTGTTATAGGGACATGTATGTATGAGAACTGAATATCCAGTGCTACCATAAAATCCCCAGGTTCCATAGCCAGTATAATGGAGCATAGGGTTTCCATTCTGTATCTGGGCACCCTGAGGAACTTGTTCAGGGATTTGAAGTTGACGATAGGCCGATGAGACCCATTCGGCTTCTGCACCAAAAAGAGAGTAGAATAATAACCAGTCCCTCACTGGGATAGTGGGACTGGTACAATTACCCCTGCTTTCAGCAAGGACTGTATGGCCTTGTTCTTGTCTGAAGGAGGGCCTGTGCAGAAAAATTGGTGAGGAGGTCTTCGAAGGAATTGGAGAGCGTACCCATGAGAGACCACTTCTCTTACCCAAGCGTCTTTGGTGGTTTGACACCAGCACTTTGCGAACTGAAGAAGTTGGTCTCCCACTCTGGGATCCGCCAGAGGGAGGCCCACTCCGTCAGGCTGAGGGTTTATCCTCTGGTTTGGAAGCAGTGCATCTTGTGCTCCAGGCCTGTTTCTTAGGCTTGGCAGTCTTCTTTGCGGCTGACTGTCTAGGACAGGACTGCCCTTTGGGTTTTCCTTGGGGACGAAAGGACCGAAAGGAAGTAGTCCGAGACTTTGAAGGGGCAGATGCTGAAGGCAGAAATGCAGATTTTTCGATGCTGCCAATGTGTCAACAATCTTGTCCAGGTCTGGACCAGACAAGATCTCCCCATTGTATGGTAAGGCTTCCAGGCCTTTCTTAGAATCAGCATCCACCCTCCAAGAGTGCAGCCACAGGGAACGGCGAACAGACACGGCTGCAGCCGAGACACTGGAGGTCAGTAGAATGGCATACAGAGCAGCCTCACCAAAATATGCAGCCATATCCCTAATGTGGCCAACCAATGACACCTGATTCTCAGGAGCTTCCGTGGGGAAGGAGTCCTCAAGCGCATCAGCCCAGCTCTCTATACCTTTAGCTATCCACGAGATAGCCATGGACGGGCGGGGAATAGCTCCTGAAAGAGAGTATATAGATTTCAGGCAATTTTCCACCTTCCTATCTGTAGGATCCTTTAAGAAGCATAGGTAGTGTAGCACTTTTTATTAAATGTGTAACATGAGAATCCACCGCAGGTGAGCCTCAGGAAATGGATAAGATGAGGCCAAACGCTTTTGAGACTGTTACCTCTTAGCAGGCAGCAGCCATGTGTTCTACCAGCTGGTCTGATAGAGGGAATACTGCTGAAGTCACCTTTACCCATTTAAACTGAGGGTGTTTGGATTGAGGGGCAGGCTCGTCATCCTCTATTACCAATATGGATATGACCGCACGCAGCAAGGCAGGAATATCCCAGCCTCCAGCCACGGAGTGAAAAGATCTTTTCATTCCGTGGCTGGAGGCTGGGATATAGCTGCACTTCACCTTGACAAGGAACTGCTTAATCTGGTTACACTTTAAAAAGGACTGTTGCGCATGTTGGATTATTACTTTGTATTTTGTTGTTGTAATTTTTTTCCTCTGCTGCAGTTGTCTCTTGTCTAGAAAATGTCTTCAGAGGGAAATCTATTATAATATGCACGTCACAAGCCTGTGGCTTTCTGATCCTGTTGTAACTGTGTTCGTAATATAACATTTGTGTAATGGATAAACGACTGAGGAGATTTGAGGAATGTCACAGAACGTTTAGTGAACATTTAAACACAGCCTTTAGTACAAAAGTCACATATAAAAATTATATTTTAGATTTAGATACTATATGCTTTAAGTCTGATAAATTATATATTAATTACATGAAACTCAATTGGGTAGTCATTACATTAGAAAATGACAGAGGACAAACGAGTACCCAGAGTTTTAAGGGTGAAAAAGAGCCCCACGTTTGGAAATGAGAAAAAAGAATTCCTAGACAATTGGTATCAGATCCTTGAGAACTGTTCGTTAGAATTAATGAGATTGATATTAAATGAAAGGAAAAAGGAACTAATAGATTTAGATAAAGAAATGTTAGAACTAGAAAAACAAATAGAACCTGTAAAAGAAATGTCAGAATCTAAGGAACTATGGATGGAATCAGAATTACGGATTAATAAACTTGAACAAGAGGTTATTAATACGAAAGTTAAGAAATTTAAAAGAGATACTGATGACTACAAAAATAATTGTGTACAGAATTGGTCTAATGATAATGGAGAAATATAGGAAAGAGCCATATATGAGAGAAAGGAAACCTCAAAGCGAAGGAGGGTATCAAGTGAGAAAAGGGAATACATTTAAACCATATGTGAATAAGAGAATTTAGACTAGGGTTTCAAGAGATTTGAAGTATTAGCCCCATCACCTGTATATTCTCATGAACATCATCCTTTTCAGAGGGATTTAAACTAGAGAAATCATCGGGGGTGGGGAGAGGAAATAATGACACAAGCCAGTCCAGGTCTGAGAATGAAAACAAAAAAAGAAGAAATAAGAGAGGAACGAGAGGGGGGACGAGATGCAAAATTGAGAAGACAGAACCCCCACTAGAGTCCGGTATATTTAACTTATCAGATGTGGCTTTAAGAGATAATGAGATTAAAGTTCTATCACGTTGTCTTACCTTTGCACCCAACAACACACCAAGTGGTTTTTAGCTTTTTATTGATACTAATAAATTTATTAGAAACTTTACCCTAAAAAGGCACTTCCTGAAGAATACAAATAATAGGGTTACGAATGTAAACACATGTAATCATTTGAAAAAGAAGTCTGTCTTCTATCCTGTTAAATCGAGGGGTAATTTTATAGAGACATTTTTTTATTTAGTCAAAAAGGATTTCGATAATTTATGTAATTCTAATAATAAATTTAAGGATAATTTAAGTAAAGGTGAATGGGATGCTATTAAAAAAGTAGAATCTAATCATGAAATACAGTAGTTATTAAAATGGCAGATAAAAAGGAGGAGGGGTTGTGATTTTAAATAAGAAGGACTATATTGATGAATGTTTGAGATTGTTGGGAGATACTGATACTTATAAGAGACTGGAATCAGATCCAACTGAAAGGATTGTGAGTGATATCCGATTAATTTTAGAAAAAGGTCTTAATTTTAACTGTATTAATGAGGATGAATTTGGTTACATCTTTAACCCGCACCCAAGAATACCCATCTTTTATAGTCTGGCTAAGATTCATAAACGCCTCACTAGACCACTGGGGTGCCAGATTATATCGGGAATAAATTCAGCCTCCTCTAACATGTCAGAGTATGTTGATACTCATTAAAACATATATGTTACAATTGAATTCATATGTTAAAGATTCTACAGAAATCCTCTGTGAGCTAGAAGATTTCAGATGGGATTGTGCCTTCAAATGTGTGACGATAGATGTAGAAGCGCTCTATACTAGTATACCGCATAACGATGGTATAGAAGCATCATTTGGAAAATGATGTGGAAGTAAATGATGATAAATGGGAATTCATTTTAGATTGCTTCAGGTTTATTTTGACCAATAATTTTAAATTCCAAGACTCATTTTATAACCAAAATTGAGGTGTAGCTATGGGGACCCCCTATGCACTGAGTTTAGTGAACTTATATTTGGACAAATGGGAAAGAGAAGTGGTTGAGAATAACAACCCCTTTAGTAGATATATCAAGATCTTTCGTAGTTACATAGACAACATACTTATTGTATGGGAGGGGGATGAGGCCACTTTCCAGGAGTTTATGATTTATTTAAATAAGAATAACTATAACTTGCACTTTACCTTCAATATTCATAGTGATCAGATAGATTTCCTTGATTTGACTTTGGATAGTACCGATCATAAAACAGGTGATAAAATGAAGACATACGTTTATCAAAGTAGTAGATAGGAACAGCCATGTTCATTATCAAAGCTGCCATCATAAGAAATGGGTATCCAATATTCCCTTCTCCCAAGAAGTTTATAAGAAGAGATTTATTGATAAAGCATATCCAGGAAAAACCTTTGAGCATTGTAAGCAGAAGGCGACAGGCCGTGATAGATTAGAATTATTGAAGTACAAAAATAAGAAGCGTAAGCAGGATAAGGGAGTATACATTACTCCTTTTATCACCACATTTAAATATTACATCAAAAGAAATAGAGAAAATCCTGGATAAGCATTGGGATATATTTAATATATCTTTAGTGCAGTAACCATCATGTAGTTTCTTATAGATCCATAAAATGTTATAAATAGGGAATAGTATGTTTTATTGCTTTTATGAGTAATGTCACATGTAGATGTTTTATATGTTATCCTTACTTTTTGGCCCTATGTAATATTGTACTGTAGAGGTACATGTCGGAGAATTTAGTTTTAGCTAATTGGACTATTAAAACATATATATTTTTTCAGAATTTTGCACTTTGATATATACACATGGATTTTTCTGCTAATAAGTGAATATTGGTAATATCTCTGATACTTAGCTTATTAAGTGAATGATACAGTATTAGTCTTACAGATACTTTTCAACAAGTGACTTTTTAAAAAGTTATATAGATTTGATATTTTATAATAGTTGTTTCTTATGAGGTTTATAACGTGTCTGTATACAGCGCTGTGCCAATACTTTGTTTTAATTGTATTGTAATTGAATTAATTGAATAGCCTATAATCTGTATAAAATGTAACACTGACAGGGGTTAGCCACACCTCCTGATGAAGTCAATCTATGATGAAATGTGTAAAAAAGGGCGTGGCCAGTAACGTGGATGTATGCGAACGTCACCTGTTGGTTACCAGAGCGGGCAGAGATCTGTGAACAGCCAGCTTTTACGCATGGTGGATAGTGACCATCGAGCACATGAAAAACCTTCCACGGCTAAGATCGCTACTTTTAACTTAAATGTATGTGAACAATTGAAGTTGAGTAAAGTTATTGTTACATTTTACTTACAAGTGCACTTTCATTATGTTTGTGTATATTCACCACACAGACTCCCAAGAATTACTGAGGAAAAAGGGATACTAGGAGATTGTTCGGAAGCACTTACTACAGGCTTTTAATACAGCATTCTCTGGTACGCAGTTCTTTGTAGTCCTGTCCAGCTACTCACTACTCATGACCAAAAATACTACACTATATTATCCCTTTCCCTGGGCTTGAATGAGCTCTTTCTAAGGTGATCCAGCAGATGACATCCTGTCCACTCCATCCAGCAGGAAGTCCTGTACCTCTGGGATTCAGATAAGATTTAAAGATTTTTCTTCTGGTACGTGCAATTATTTTGAGCACCTATTTTCACTATAAATCAACAATATTACACTATCAGGCGCATGTCTTTTTAACCCTCTTTCCAGAACTACTCCAACTGTTGGCCAAACGGAACCCCAAGAAGACTGCTGCCACCTTCATTTCAAGGATTAGTGAATTTCACTTGACTTTATCACTGCACTTTATTTATTCATTATTTAACCTGGGGAAAAGATTTTTTTGTGCGCCGTCCCTGTACACATTCATATATATATATATACCAGGAAGGGCCCTGCACTCGCATTCATAAATAGTAACTCGTCGGGGTGCTTCCAAGGACACAAGGTCCCTATATAGTCCAAAAAATATCCAATAAGGAAGGATGCACTCTCCTTTTAAAAGTGTAGAAACAATTTATTCTTGTTATGGAACAGCATATTGGTGGCAGAGAATTTGCAATGCGGTCGGTCAACGTTTCGGTTCCCAAATGAACCTTTCTCAAGACCTTTTCAAATCATAGACATCATTTCAGATAGTGGTCATCAGATATGCAATAACAAAATTCTGAGAAACTGACAAGAAACACAAAAACTTGTCTAGCAGGCTCCAAAAATACTTAAAATCACATATACACCCGTGTTGGAAGAAAGACACTTTTTCCTTGACAAGAATAATTTCACCAATGGTCAGTGCAGGTAATTAGTAAAGCCCCTGTATGCAAGGTAATGGATAAATACCTCATACAGTTAGTATATATTGCCCCAATTAGCATAGGGTTCCAAATATGTCCACACTCCTGTGGATGGACAATAAGTGAAAAATAAATAATAGTGGACTGTTTAACAAGTGACACGGTGTACTGTTAAATGTATAGGTAATCATATCTACCTAAAAGCCCATCATGTCAGCATATAGAGCACACTGGTGGTGCTCTATAGTCATCAATGTCTGCAAAATGACATAAAAAATAAATAATCAAAGCATTCTAATAGATACTGGCACACAGTGACAGTGCTGCTGACATACTCAAGCTTACCTTGCTAACAATAAGCGTTAGGGTAAAGGATGGCTGGCCAGATTAGGAGTGAAGAGGGTGCGCGTGCCGCCAGCGTCAGCAGCATATGCGCTGCATGGTGCCTCGAGGCTATTAAGCCCACTAGCCGGAAGTCGGTGTAACCAAGTTTACACTTCCGCGTGTTGGCCTGACACGCAAAGCAAACGGTGGCCGCAAATGGTCAAAATAGGGTGGTATGTGGAGAGAGCTAGTAGCGCATTATACTGATGTTATAAATACCATAGGGAGACATAATATGCGCTCTATAGTATATGTGGTAAGTATTTATCAAGGAGCCTACTATAGCTAACAAATCTTATTACAAGCATAAATAAATCAACAATGTTAGTATAGTCGGACTTATGAAAACAAAATCAATACATAATATATTAAACATATATGTATAATATAAACATAAGAATAAGAGTAAGTGTCAGAAGTGGAGGGAGATATTACACAAACATATGGATATTCAAAGGATGTAGCTATCAAAGCTATAGTACACCTGCCTAAAGTTAGAATTTTTTTTTTTTTTTAGAGAAAAATACCTAGAGGATTATGTTCATTTAAACCTCTAGGGGTCACTGTATCCAGTGTATGGATCCAAAAGCGCTCTCGTTTTTTTAACGACAAAAGCCTATCTGTCCCTGGTTTAGGAGGAATCCAATCTATAAGTTTACATCTAAGTGTCGCCAACTGATGGGATTTTTCAAGAAAATGTCTAGCTACCGGTTTGTCGCTTTTGCCCGTAGTATAAGCTGCCCTGATAGAGGCTCTATGGTTAGCCATTCTATCACGAAACCTGCGGGTCGTCAGGCCTACATAATATAAGCCGCATGGACAAATTAAAATGTATATCAAATGGTCAAGGGTGCAATGTAATCTATACTTGATTTGGATTAGCCGTCCTGAATGAGGGTGCGGGAAAGTTGGGCCAACCATCATAGAGGTGCAAGTCACACAGCCACCACATGAGACATTACCTGGTCTTTTTACCATGATTTCAGAGACATTATTAGGTTTACCAGGGTAGAGGCGTGGTCTCATCAATATTTGTCTGAAGTTTGGTCCCCTCTTATATGCCATCATTGGTGGTGCCATATTGTGGAACGGTAGTGTCTTGTCACTAGTGATGATAGGCCAAAATCTCTTGAGATTTTTGGGTCGATTGAGCTTGGGCATCAAAAGTAGTAGTAAAAATAAGACGTGGCTTATTCTTACTCATTGTAGCCCCTCCAGTGTGGGCCTGAGCATTATCCGTTGCCTTCTGTAGACACTTGGACAAGGTGGCTTGTTTATAACCTCATGCTAGGAATCTCCCGGTCATCTCGGCCAACTGTAATTCCATCTTGTCAGCTTCAGAGTTGATACGTATCACTCGTAGGTATTGTGACAATGGTAAGCTGTCTCCTCTGCGCCGCCTCCTTGTAACCACCCCTCCTCGGATGTGGTCTCCGGTTAGGTCGTCGTTGTTGCCGTAGGGTGATAGCTCGTAGGGTGATGGCTAGTAGGTAGTAAGGCTAAATTCCTATCTGTGGCTTTTCTATATAGAGAGGTTGTTAATTTACCATCTACGACGCCAATAGTGACATCGAGAAAATGAATTTCACTCATACTTGATTCGTATGTAAAGCGGATCGGTGAATCCAGCATATTGAGATTGGATACCATTTGTTCAAAAGAATCAACTGTATCTTGCCAAAGAAGAATGATATCATCAATGAAACGGCAGTAGAATTTAATCTTATTGCCGTATTTGGAAATTATATGTTCTTGTTCATATTTAGCCATATATATATATATATATATATATATATATATATATATATATATATATATATTAGCGTATGATGGAGCTAAATTGGAGCCAATCGCAGTCCCCGAAATTTGCATATAGTAACCATCCTTATATTGAAAGTGGTTATTATAAAACACAAGTGTAGCCAATTCTATTAATAAATCCGTGGGCCTATGTGTATTGGACCTGGTCATCAGAACTTCCCTTAATGATCGTATGCCCTCCTGGTGAGGGATCACAGTGTAGAGTGACTTAACATCCATGGTAGCCAATATTATATTTTCCAATCCATCAATCTCTCTAATACACTGTAACAGATGTCCAGTATCCCTGAGATGGGTGGGATGGTTACACACTAATGGCTGTAATTCACTATCAACAAAAATGGCTAGTGGTTGAAGTACAGACCCCTGTGCAGAAATGATTGGTCTCCCAGGTGGTTTCACAAGTGTTTTATGAATTTTAGGTAGTGTGTAAATTATAGGACATTGAGGTTTATCCACCGTAAGATATTGGAATTCGTTGTCATCAATCCATCTATGTGCAAGAGCATGGCTGAGAACAATATCAACCTTAACTTTAATGGCCACTGGTCTAAGAGCCAAACTGGTATATACTTTATTGTCCTGCAGTTGGGACATGATTTCGGCATCATAGTCGGTCCAATCCTGTAATACTACCGCACCGCCCTTATCGGCAGGTCTAATAACTAAAAATGGATTTTCTTTTAAGGATTGTAATGCTCTTTTTTTCTCCAGGAGATAAATTGTTAAATACTCGAGGGGCCTTGTTTGCCATCATATCATTATTTACTAACCTAAGATAGCTTTTTAGACTTGCATTGTTCGAAGGTGGGTCAAAAGTGGAGGGTCTTTTAAATCCAGCTATATTATCAGTAGAGCCCTTGTTGGAGAAAAATTCTTTCAATCGCATATTTCTACCAAATCTATATAGATCAATGGTGTTATTAAAGCGGCTATGTCTGTACGTAGGTACAAAGGTTAAACCTCTGCTTAATACCCTCAATTGGTCCTCATTGAGCGTAAAGCTAGACAAATTAAATACAACATCAGCTTCTAGAGCCTCCTTCCTCTGCGCCGCCTCCTTGTAACCACCCCTCCTCGGATGTGGTCTCCGGTTATGTCGTCGTTGTTGTCTGAAGGGTGGCGTTCCTGTTGTTATCCTGTTTCTAAAAAATGTCTGCTAGTTTTTAACGTATCCTGATAGGCGTCTGTATCTGAAGTTGATAACGAGGAACCAGACTCTGCTGGATATTGTGGCTGTATCTGTATGTTTTAGCTTGTGATTTGGGCCTAGAATGTGGAATAACGCCCAACAACCAACGATAATACTGTACAGAGTGACTACCAAAGTCATACTGTTTAAGTTTTTTTTCTCTTAAAGGAGGTAAGATCCCTTTCTATAGTTATCAATCTGTGTTTGCAATCTCTCCAACCAATTATTAGCCTTGTCCTCTTTTAAGGTGGGTAAGGTAACAATTTTAGCTTGTTCAATTTCAACCTTAACCTTCTGAAGTTCACCTCCTACTTCTTCAATCACCAGAACCATTAAATTCAGTGAACATTTGTTCAAAATAGCACACCAGCGACTGCAGAATACTGGGTTATTTCTACCTAATGTGGGAATATTGTATATCCTAAAACCCTGTGGGATCTGTTTACGACGGTGATATTCAGACAAAAATTGTCCATGTAATAAAAGATCAATTTCCCTCCTCTGTAGTCTAAGTAACCTATAAAAAAGATCTGCAGATGTTTCAGCAGGTAATGTGCTAAAATCTAATTTGTCAAAGAGAACTTTGCTAATTTCATCATCAGTAAATGAGATTGCTCCACTTTCTGCCTGTGATAGAAGTGCTTCATCAAACAGACCAGTATTGCCCTGGGCCATACTTTAAAGTCTAGTCAACTAAGGACACAATATGTCAAAGTAAATCAAAATTATATATATATATATATATATATATATATATGCACAACACTGGTCCTGACTGATGCTGGGATAAGCTGCAGGAGCCCACTGCCTAAGTATGCGCCACACTGGTCTTGTCTGACGCTTTGAGCCGCAGGGGCCTACTGTATGCCTAAATATGGCACAGTGCAGCGTACAACAGTATGTGACAGATCTCACAAATATTAACTTTTATATATGTGAGGTAAAAGAACCACCCTAACTACACCTGGATTAGGGATGAATTAGAGGAAAGGTATAGGTATATACCGAAAGTTAGGAAAAAAGACAGGCAGAGTTAGCATAAGTCCCATACAATGCAGAATTCACACTGCAAATTGGCACTACAATCAACTACACAGACTCAGTGTCTGGTAGACTATAGCGCTACATACACTAACCCAAGGGAGAGGTATGTAGGGGGACCGGACCTCACGCTGTCCTGAGAGAGCTGCGACTGCACCATGAAGAAAATGGCCGCCGGAGACCTCAGAGAAGGCGTGGCCAAGGACGAAAACAGCTCAGGGAAGCCAGATGTCAGAGGAAAGGCACCCTGAGCTGAGGGGAGAAGCCGCTGAAATGGGGAAGCTGTCTCCCCTGACTGATCGTTAACCCCCGAGACGCTGGTTCCCGCACAGAATGTCCCTGTTGGTTTAGTGGATCGCGGTGGCTAGAGCCTGCGTCCACACTCAGCCACCTCCGGTCTGTCCCCTGAGACCGGAGATATTAACTGCCTTAATGCCCGGGTCACCGCGAGCGATGACACGCCTTACACCTGTCCCCTTAGTGTCCGCCTGCCGTCTCGATGCTCCCCGCGCTCTGTTGAAGAATGAAACTAAACTAAATCATAAAAATAACAAGCTTAAGGGCTGCCTAAGCAGCCCTCTGCGAAATGGTGACCGACTCTGGCCGGGCACCAACGAAACTGAGGTACCTCTAGGTCGGGGGCGGGGTATAGGGAGAGTGGGCCAGTGCATCCTGGGAGCTGAAAGCTTTTAACTGAGTGGTGCCCAGATTCAGTTCCATCACATACACCCCAAGGTCTCCCTGTGGAGCCTATGGACTCTGAAGAAGAAACAAAGCTTAATGATGTGTTTAATATAGGTGGTGGTATGGGAGCCACATATACATTTTTATGCCATTTTATTAAGTTTCAGTCAGCATTTCCAGACATCACCTGGTCTGTAGAGGATTCCTAGTGCTGGCATCTCCGTCTCCTTCTGGTGCTGCTCCTTTTTCTAGGCCCCAGTCCAGACACCAATCCTCTCCCCACAGTGCTGCCTCCCCGCCGGGTCTCCCTCAGGGTGGTACATACTGCATCCGTTTCTCTCGACCCCACCACACTCATCACACTCCAGCTGGTCTCCGGGATCACGCTTAGCCTTGTGGCGGGTCCTCCGACCAGTTAGCCCGGGAGTCACCGGACGCTCCCACACCCGTGGCTTGTCTCTGGGGTCGACTCCCACAGCAGCAGGGGTGAGTCTCTGCCAAGTTATTAAGCTTTATTATGAGATGTCGTCCAAATTCATCCAGTGGAAGGCTCAGAACAGGCTGCCTGGGTCAAAATTCTGTATAGCGTACACGCACAGGAGGTCCTAGCGGGACCCTAACCCCCACTAAAACCTGGCCAGGATCTAACTGGACCACTTGCGTTGGTTTCATCCCAATCGGTGCAGGGGTGTTCGAATGCATAACAGGACAGACAGACAAACAGACCAATGAATTTTTTATATAAAACAATGCACATATTGTACCGGTTGTTTTGATACTAAGTATACTGCGCTTGTGATAGGAAGCTGCTGTACCCTGAATGTGTGAAGTAGATAATTATGGGGGTCTGCTTTGTACGGCGCTACACCGAGTGATTTATGTGAAATTGAAGTGTTATTTGTGTGCTAATTGTGTGAAATAACCACAACGGCAGATACCTTTTATAGTACCCGCATCATCTGCCATTGTGGTTATTTCACACAATTATTACACAAACACTCCAATTTCACATAAGCCAGTTAGTTTAGCGCCATATACCCCCCCCCCCTCTTCTTAATTATATATATCGGTTGTTATACTAGAATTATGTTTCACAGTTGGCCTGATGGTGTGGTTAAAGTTATTTTGCGCTTTTACAAAACGTGCCTTAGTTGTAACTGAGAACGCTCTGCAGGACAGCTAGATTAATAGAATATGCATCAGGTCATTTACTGTGGTTCCTGGTAAAATCCATTAGGCACTTTGCCATGAACTGAAAACAGAGCCCTGAATTACCCGACAGGATAAGGAAATGATGGCTGTTTATTCACCACACAGTAAACAGTTATACAGTATACAGTATATGACTATCGTTAGGTAAACTGGCTTTACAAAAGCAAACCAGTATAACGCTGTTTACAAAACTAAACTTTTTGTTGAGCTTCACGCCATCCACTAATGTTGTTCCAAAAAGAAGATTACATGTTATAAGCTATTATTATAGTTTGGTGCATAAATTGTCAGCTGTGGCTGGAAAAGTAATCCTGTGCAGAATAGAAACAACTTTATCAAAGCACACAAGAATTATCATCACAGAATGTTAAAGGAAAACTCTTCAGTATTTATAAAGGCGGCTATTTCAGAGTATAGACTAGATTTTTTGAGCAAGAACAACCTATACTAGCGCTCCAAAAAGGAAGCAGCCAAGTAAACACTAAACACCTAATAAACTAAATGGAAAACAAACGGTTCATGCTGGTCTGGCACTAGCCAAATACATAGTGAATGGCGTATGGTAACACGCAAAAATGTTTTTTTCATACAGGTCACATAACATCTAATGATATGATATAGAAATTTCATGTGCATCCAAAATGGTTAATGGAAATGTAATAAGATAAAAGAAGAAAGAAAAGTGCAATTAAATTTTAAAATGCATAAATCAAAATGTATGTGAGAATATTATAATTACTCAAGCCATAAACACCCGTGATATTTCAAATAGTTACACTTAAAATACACATAGAAGTCACGTGCAAAGAACGATATATGGTCATGAAAGGAACCATTTATAGTGTAGTTTTTGATATTGGGGGCGATGTATGAAGGTGCGTTATGGGGTTTAGTGGTATCAGCGCATGTTATGTGCGCTTATACCTCTTCTCCCCATGTATTAAATGTGGGGTTGGGTGTTAAATGACAGGGGCGCTATGCACCCCTGTCATTATACGTGCTGCCATCTACAAGCTAGATGATAGGCAATGTATGAACGGTCAGTGGTACTGACCGTTCCAACAGCTGCAGCTATCAATTTCCAGAGCTGCAACTGTCGTGGCCTGACCACAGCCGGGACAGCACTGTGTCTGGCTGCGGGACTCTCGCGAGATCTTGCGAATGCCCACTGGAGACGGCCAGGAGGTGTGAGACAGCGCATCAGCACTAGGCTGATACACTCTGGGGTCTGGCAGGGATCGCAGGTGGGGAGAGTTTTCACTCCCCCGCTCCGGCAGACAAGATGTTAATATATTTCGATGGCACTGCTTCCTGCTTCTCCTCAGTAAAGAGGCCACTATAATGCATCTCCCCCATTGTGTGAAATCTACATAAGGTGTACTCAACAAGCTACCAACTAATTTGGGCATATAATTACTCTGCAGAGTAGTCAGTGAGAACAAAGGAGTCAGTGCCCTGCTAGAATTGCAGGTAACTATTCTCCATATATTAAACAGTACTGTTGCTCTAAACAGGGGGTGATTCTCCTTACTCATGCACACATAATTCAAAATCCCATTTTAAAAGGCAAAAGTACAGTACAGTACTTCAAGTTCTTATTATTGAAGATTGATAAAGCACCACAGTGCTTTGCAGTGCCAGCCAATAAGGAAAAACATAAAACAGGGACAAGGCAAACCTAATAAATGCTCTGCAGGCGGTATGCAGTCATATTGTTGACGTTTAGAATGTCGACACGAATATGGAATGGTTCTGAATGTCGACATGTTAAAAGTGTCTACATTATGAACATATCAGCGCTCGGCTAAAGTTAGGGCTAGATAGTATAGTCTACATTCTCTCTGTCGACGTGCACAATGTCGACATGTTGAACATGTCTGCATTATGTCAGTGTGGACATAGTGAATGTCAACATGTTACGTTTATGAAAAGGTGATTTATTGTGAAACAAGTATCTGTAGTGTTTATTAGACAATAAATATTCATGTTTGCTTTTGGTTCCCTTTCTTGAAAATTTAATAAAAAGTGTCAGCATGTGTATAAAGACTAATGTTGTTTTCTGAAATTACAAAGTCTTCGGAAAAAAAAACAAGGTATAACTTTTGTGGGTACCGCATAAAAATATCAGTGATATTCGTATTGGAATGCGACGAGCGCTAACGTCGGAGAATGGCCTCAGCACAAGGGGCAGAAAACCCTCAGAAGTGAAGGGGTTAAACTAAAAGCACAGCACAGGCGACTCTTAAAGGGTAAAAGGTAATGTTCGAAATTTGAGAATTTTTTTTTCTTTAAGCATAGCCCATACATAGACTTTAGCTAGGTGATATTGATATATATATATCACCCTGGATGAGTTATTAACAATAGGTTAGCCAAAGCTTAACTGCGATAAAGAAAGATGAAGTCGGTACATTGTGAACAATACTAAAAGTGCCAGTGAAGCAGTGAAATTGTAGGCTGATCCTCTCCATAGCAACAGATTTCTATGAGAAGCCTACATTAATATGGAAATAGAAACACATAAATGCACTTTACAGACAACGGCAATGTCTATTATGTTAGATAATGCATTTACAACAGCCTGCTTTAAATAAAACCTGTTGATACTGGATATATCCATCTGAGATAAGACTTCTTGATTAAGATACCATAATACTCAGCTTAGGTTTTTATATATATTCTCAGTTTGACATTTAGCAAGTTGAAGGTACAATCAGGGCTTGCACTACCATTAGGCAATTATGGGCATCAATGGTTAAGAGGTGGCGAACTTACTCAAGACCCTATTTATTACAAACTGAGATGAAGGTCCAATTATTAGCATTCTTTATTGTGCCATTGTATCACTGCAACAATAAATGGGCTTTTTGTGGGAAAAGGGGGGGGGGGGCTATTTATCAATCTGCAGTTGGCGGAATGTGGACTGTGATAAGGGCCCATCCTGGTGATGAGTAATGTTATAGCAATCACTATATGCAGTACATTACTTCCAGCAAAACGTGCACTGCAGAAACTTTGCCATGGGAGAGATATAGCAAGACCCCTCTCTGGCCAGATTGCTCCACTGATGATGGTGTTAGATAAGCTTTTCAAAGCTTGTTGAGATAGCCTATTAATGCCATCCCCATTGAAAATAATTGGCACGTGTGCTGCAAGTGCTGTTGCTTGCAAAACGCCTCATAGCTTTGATAAATTGGTGCAAAACTTAATTCTGACTTCTTTAAGGGCAGAGAACGTTTGATAAATAGACCCCTGAATGAGCGCCGGCTCTTGGCTGTGGCATGATGTTGGAGAAGCCGCAACAAGGCACAAATATGTGGCTCTCGGATACAGTAAGTGAAAATATTGGAACTACATCAAACCTTGGATAAGAATTAGTACAGAATGTATTCTAATGCAAGGAGTACACGCTGAGCGAAACTCTATGTACTCACTGAGAGGCTGGTGCTGTTCGGGACATACTGACTTTGCTCCTCCAGTAATAAATCAATCACAGGATGGCGGCCATTTTTAATAATTACTTGACTTCCACAATCATGCACAGTTGGTCTGCAAATTAAACACATTTTTATAATTGGAGTAGCATGCACATTTTCTTGTGTGAATGCCAGATACACAAGGAATATTATTAATTTTTTAATGAAGAAATTGACAACAATTTTTCCTTTTCCTCAATATTTCTTAGAAGTGTTATGCTATGTGGGTTTGTGTGAAAGAGTATTTCTTGGCGCTGCAATACAGTTTAATTGTCTATTACTTTGCCCACAGGGATTTTCAGAAATTAAAACTACAGTATAAGAAAAATGAAATCTAGTGACAGGCATTGTATTTTAGGAGTGTTGAGTATTATGTAACAGGGAACAGACACTAAATTGATTACCTGCAATAATCACTGTGTTTGGCCACATCAGCCAAAGAGAAGATGCAGTCAGCAGTTGCTAGGTGATTCACAGCCTTAGATACTGAATGGTAATGTTCTCCAAATTTGCTATAAATAAAACAAGATTAATTAGTATCTTCAATTGTGCACAGAAGAAACTATTACTATGCAAACACTTTGGTAACTATGATACGTTCCTGGAAGAACTAGAGAAAAATAGAAGTAGTAGGAAATGATTAACCTAACACAATAAGTCATTTCAGAGACGTTCCTCTCTATAAACTTTATATAATGGGAATCAGAACAGTGTGAAGGCTTGAGCAGTTTACACTGAAACAGGAGCATGTCAGTATCTTGTGCACTTTCTAGTGACAGCTATTTTTGTTCACTACATGTGTGATTGGAATATAGCGCAGACCGGTTAAATGACTATTATGCAAACAGCAGCAGGCCAAGAGCTATGTTACAGTCTGTAATTCCAGTTACTTGCTCTTCCATGGCCTATGCTACCAAAAGTTAATCAGCCTGAAGCTTTGAGCTACCACAATGAATTAAAGGTTAAGTTTAGTTTTAAAAGTAGTTTACAAAATTAAAAGCTTTTACTATTCATTTTGACCCCCTTACCTGAATGGCAGATGTGAATGATTACAAGGGAGGGAGCTTCAATGCGAAGTAAAGGTGCAGGAAAATTAATATTTAAAAGCACATTTTAGATAGAAATTAACCATGAAATTCACAATTTTGTGTTATTGAGAGGAACTGTCCACTTTTGGGTTTTCATTAATTACATTGAAGGATAGTTCCATTTCAAAATTATTTTTCTAATTAAATTTGTTATGGTTAAGTAATATATATTAATGGATTAACACTTGTTGATTGGTGTTGGACTGGTGTAAACTGATAAACACGCTGGAGCTGCCATTTGCCAGGCAGTTTTTAAAGACCTGATCTTCATTTGCAACATCTGCAACCATGGAAAGTAACCGTGGCCTGTACGTATTTTTCTCCATTATTAAAAATATCAGTAAGTAAGGCCAGTTATTTACAACTTGTAACATGACAGCAACAGTGTTTTTCCAAGTTTTCATCAGGAAATTTTAGGTAGATCCTCTTTTAGGCATCGTGGGCCATTCCAGTAATGGTGCGTACACACAGTCAGATATAACAGGACGATATCGTTATCGATCATATCGTCCTGTTTTTGGGCCCTTCCAACCCCCAAAAGATGGTTGATGCGTGGACACGGATGGTCGATATTGATAATCGCCCGCGCATGCAGGCCAACCTGGCCGATATCGACCAGGTTAGCCTGTTTACTATAGGGACCCGCGATCCTCGATCCCGGGTCGTTATAGTTGTTTTGGGGTTGGTGCATGTGCTGGATGTTCGATATCGAACATCCAGCACATGAAGGATGATCACACAACAATATCTGATTGCTGTCTGATCGCTACGTGTGTACAGAGCTTAAGATTTAGCACCCATAAAAATTTGAACTAAAGCAACATTATTTAAACTTTTCAGGTTTACTATACAGCAAAAATAAATATTCTCAAGAAAACTAGGGTAGATGTAAATCTAATGGCTACAAGAGTCAATTATTCAGAACATTTCTTGACACAGTGCAACAGAGGCATCTACAGATATGCCCAGCTATATCCTTGCCGCTTGTGCGGCAAATCGCACCACGCATAGTGCAAGATGCACAACCTTAAGCGGATACGTACACTGCGTACGCGACCGTGACTCCTTAAGAATGCATGGTGCGATTCCAGTGCGTGCCATAGCGTATGCAGGAATGTGGAATCACATGGCGTGATGCGTGCGCACATTTGTGGCGTGATCACCCACATTCTAACTGGGTGCATCTGTATTACTGCCACTCAAAAGTGAACTGCACATACATCACTATTGTTACAAGTGGGTTTTTCCAGGCATGAAAGGAACTATCAGATGAACACTTGAAAGCTCAAGATTCACTTCTCTCCTTAGCTAGGGTTCAAATTCTTTACATGTTTTGTTACAATGGATTCTTCCCATGGCAAGTAAGGATGTTCCCCGTGTCCCAGCTATAGTTCAAATCCAAGTATGCAATGTCTAAATTAATAGCAACTAGCTGAAATATTGTCAGAGACATCATGGTAATGGAAGCTGAAATTTGACAGTTTACTTATATCATTTGCCTTATGTTATATGTGCCCATCTGGGTCCTGTGATATTCTTAAACACGGCAACACAGTTTTATGTTGACATAATCGTAACCTGGTCACTTTGATGTTGGTTTTGTGAAAGGTTTATATTTGGTAAAATTGGAGCCCGGATATATTCCCTTTAAAATAGCCTTCCATGAGGATAATTTACCTAATAACCCTGTATTGGAAAGTGATTCTCTCAACTGTAGGATCATAAAAATACGGATTCATTTTATCACCCTATTTGGAGGGTATATTCTGTTGTAGAATCTTTCACCTCACCCCAGTCCAATTTAGGACATACTGTACTATCACTACCCCTAGTAATTCAAGCTCAATATATTTGGAGATATCATGTGATAGACTATTATAGATATAAACACACACACAGACATTATTTGATTAGTTATATAGGACTTTATATTAACTAATATTCAATAAAATTTTCATTTCAAACTTCTACATACAACATTTTTCTAAAGAGTACGCCACAAACGAGTCTTCTTCATTTGCCGACATATTGTACGCTGACTTTATGGTGCACCGCCAACAAGACATACTAAGGTATTTTACCAAATGAGTTGTCTAATTTTGGTTTTCCTTTAGCACTATTTATCTACATACCAGAGTTGATACAGAACCATACTTGTTTTTTGTAATTACTGTGTCAGTACTCTGCCAAGGTCTTAATCAGGACTGGAATGGATCGTAAATATGTAGGGTTGACAAACAGGTTTCCAGTTAGGTTATTGACAAAGTGGTTGCAACCTTTCTCAGGAAAGGAAGGTTTAATATTGCTGTAGTTAGTCATGCAGTCGGGATATTGGTTCTGGCTTCTCATCAAAACCAGCATCCCAATAGCCACATATAAATAATCATTCATTCCCCTTTGCCCGGAAGTGGCCCATCTCACATTCTATGCTAGGACGATAGATTTCTTTATGTTAATGGTGGAAACCTCACTGACCGCTCAGGATCAATATGAGGTATTTAGACTAACATGGAATACATGGATTCTTTTCAAAGATATGCCTTCTCAATACAGTACACATTTGTTTTAAGTGTTTTCGAAGTGAAAAATCATTTGGTATAAACCAACCCTTTTATTCAGGTATCTTTACTATTTGGTTTTTATTGTTTATTACCAGCATCCACCAGGACAATACAATTTTTCCTGGTTTGCCTTATATTACTACCGACACATTCCCAGACCAAACATCAATTTTTGCTCCCAAGTTCCAAAATGAAAGTTTATTTCCATTATACTTTAACAGGCTACATTTAATGAACAATATGGTTCTTACACTGGGTTATCTTCTCCAGTTTTGCACTGTACTCATATGGTGTTAGGGTAGGTACTTAGGGGAAGCTGAAAATCTACCCATGGGGCATTACTATATTGCTGTGCAATTCCCTTCCAGATCTACAACCATCCAAAAGTAAATACCATGAAAATGCTGAGAAATGATAGTAAAATAAAAATCTATAAATTTAGATTCAGTAAAAAGCAGAAATAAAGTAGTGTTTTGTACTTTTAATACTCTCTTGATGTGTAAGCAGTAAATGGAAGTGTAGAAAGTCTACAATAACAATGCCAGAAGCATCTATCAAACTGATTAATAAAACCAATTTTACTTTCTACCAACAGACTCCTCTAGGGTATCTTAACAGTAAGTTAGTGGTGTCCAAAGGCTAAGCTCTGATAAGAGAGATATATAAAAGGTTAGGAATACATTGCACAAGTGAAATGAAAGTGTTGTTTTCTCCGTTACCACAAAAAATGGACGACTGCTGAAAATGTGTTGAAAATTAATGTGCTGTAGAAAGCTATTAACTGAAAAATTCCTACACCGTTCACCTGATTTGGATGTAATTACCCTCAAATTAAATCTGAAAGTCTGCAGTTAAAGCACATCTTGTTTGTTTCATTTCAAAGCCATTGTGATGGTGAATAGAGGCCAAAATATGAAAATTCTGTCAATGTCCCAATATTTATGCACCTGACTGTATATATAAAGAATTAGAGAATAGCCGTCACTCATGCTCATTGCTTGAAGGTGCGCCGATGCCATCCTTAATTACCAGCTCTGTGAAGTGATGGAAACACGAATATGTAAGAACTGCAAAACAGGCGGCACTCTGGCGTCTTATAAGAATACAATAGACCCCACAGCTGAAGTCAACGTTTCAGAATACTTTATTGGGTTCTTTTGTCAGGATACAAAAAATACTAACAAACACATACCTTTATGCACTTCACCTCGAGAACAAGATGGAAGAGTTTCCGGACAGGAAGTTAACCGACGTCATTGGAGTGAAACCCATCACCACACATAATTAATCTAAACATTTAAAAACACATCATTATTTCATTACTAATCAGCAGCATGGCATAATAATTGCAATAGTATAACAACTATATGATTGTAAGAGATTAACACAATGTGTTAGATACCAATTAGAAACTATGTAACTGCCAGAGAAAAAGCATAAACAGTTGCGTTATTAGTAATTACAAACTCACTCAGTAAATCCATCTACAATTAGAGCGTGTCCGGGTATTAATACTGTCACCCGTAAACTATTACCATGATGTATGCACACAGAAGGGTGTCCAACTGACACTAGCCATTCCCTGAATTCTGAGAAGTGTAGTACGCAAGATGAAAAACATCTATTTAAAACGCATTCTTTAACCCTCAGCTAACGGGTTCACAGAACAGCAATAACATATCTCTATCCTTATAGCGCTGCTAATTGGGGAAGGGAAAAAGTATTTTAACTATAAACTAATCCCAATACGTAGAGAAAAAAAAGGCATGATGATGGACACATATTAGTCAGGCATAATCACCACAAAAATATTATATGCTTGGAATTGCTAACACTATTCATGTAACAATTACAAAACTATATCAAAACCCCTCAAGAGCGCTATTGTCTGACCTGTTGATATATGATCAGTGGGGATTGTTTTTTTTCATCCATTGACTGGCAAAAAATATCTGATCAGACACTTTATTTCTTGTACAACTAAGTTCGTAATCTATATGATTACATGTCCCTGCAGTCTGAATTATATCTGTAAGACCGACCGCATGTTTAAGGAGCGGATGGCCTTACATAGAAGTGCCATTCGATCAGCACTTCAAAAGGGGCATAGTGATCAGCCAGTGGCCAAACACTTTGCCCTAGCGGGGCAGTTTGGCCAAGCTTAGGTACAAAATTATTGACCATGTCCCTCCCCTGAAAAGGGGTGATGACAGATCACAATGTTTACTGCAATTAGAATCTAAATGGATTCATCGGTTAAACACCCTTTCCCTGTCCGGTCTTAACGAACAAATGGGTTTACAATATTTTTTGTGAGGTGTTAAGTGCGTCATGGTTTGATATAAATTTCCCATATAGGATCTCTCTCCGCCTTGGATTATTGTCCCTAAGTCGATGTTTTGGGATAGAGGTGATTATTAAGTTTGACATAGGTTAGAATTTGTTCATTGTATAGCGCTCTTGAGGGGTTTTGATATAGTTTTGTAATTGTTACATGAATAGTGTTAGCAATTCCAAGTATATAATATTTTTGTGGTGATTATGCCTGACTAATATGTGTCCATCATCATGCCTTTTTTTCTCTACGTATTGGGATTAGTTTATAGTTAAAATACTTTTCCCCTTCCCCAATTAGCAGCGCTATAAGGATAGAGATATGTTATTGCTGTTCTGTGAACCCGTTAGCTGAGGGTTAAAGAATGTGTTTTAAATAGATGTTTTTCATCTTGCGAACTACACTTCTCAGAATTCAGGGAATGGCTAGTGTCAGTTGGACACCCAGCTGTGTGCATACATCATGGTAATAGTTTACGGGTGACAGTATTAATACCCGGACACGCTCTAATTGTTGATGGATTTACCGAGTGAGTTTGTAATTACTAATACCCGCAACGGTTTATGCTTTTTCTCTGGCAGTTACATAGTTTCTAATCGGTTATCTAACACATTGTGTTAATCTCTTACAATCATATAGTTGTTATACTATTGCAATTATTATGCCATGCTGCTGATTAGTAATGAAATAATGATGTGTTTTTAATTGTTTAGATTAATTATGTGTGGTGATGCGTTTCACTCCAATGACGTCAGTTAACTTCCTGTGCGGAAACTCTGCTGTCTTGTTCACGAGGTGAAGTGCGTAAAGGTATGTGTTTGTTAGTATTTTTTGTATCATGACGAAAGAACCCAAGTAAAGTGTTCGGAAACGTTGACTTCAGCTGTGGGGTCTAATGTATTATACACACACATATATATATATATATATATATATGTATATATATATATATATATATATACACACACACACACACACACACACACAAAGTAACAGCGGCACTCTCAGGACTTGAAAAAAATAAGACTCACGACTCCACAAAGTCTGCGTTCAACATTTCAGTCGATTGGACTTTTATCAAGAACAGCAACAACGTGATAACAAACATACCTTTATACCCCCATACATCCCATAATGTGAACATGCATCCTGCCTTGCCGCCCGCCGAGTGAATGACGTCACTCAGGAGGGACCGACGCATACATGGTGACGCGGCCACTAAGAACGGAGGACGCCACTGGAGGTTACCGTGGCAACCCGGTTCTGAGTAGCGGTTGCTGGCAACTGAATAATAAAGCAGAAAACATCCAAAGGCAATACATAGGGCATATGATAACAACATGTGGTCTATGTAATCATGGTAAATGCGTCAGTGTCAGAAATATTAAAGTAATCAATATATGTAAACATGAATGCCCGGGCAGGTAAGTCAATAAAATATAGTACAATACAATGAAGTGTGACCCAACAAACAGTGTGCAAAATAAAACATGTGAATGAAAAAGATATGCAAATAGTATTGCATACAGCAAAGAAATTCCATAAGTACAAGCCGTAGGGAAAGGGAGTACACATAACATAAAGGTATATACAGTATGTGAAAAAACAGAGGTCATGGGTACATAATATGAAGACCCTGTACGGGTGGCCCTGGATAAATGTTAATATAACCAACAAATGGTGTATAGCCATAACAAAACTGGGACCATAATATAAGTTTATATAAATATGTCCACAGTAACACAACTGGACATTTACTAAGGAATAAGGCAACCTAGAGCTGTTGTTGATCTCAAATGCTGCTGTACGTCATAGACACAGCAAAAATGCATATATATCATGGTTAAAATAGTGGATAAGGGGGGGCACAAAACATGAGGAAAACATGGAAGACAAGGAGAACGGAAGTGTTGGCTGAAGTGCAAATAAGGATAGTGTCAAGTTACAGCACCAGGTATTCCAAGGTGGTCTCCCATCCAAGTACTGACCCGGCCTACACTGCTTAGCTTCAAAGAACAGACAGTATAAGGCGTGTCCAGTGTAGAATGGCTGTAATCATGACATTGATCATCCAGAATATATGCACGGCCGATAGGCCCACTGTGCCAAACACGTCCAAGGGGAGGTGGGAAAGATGCAAAAGAGCAAAAACAAGGAAAAACAAGGGAGAACAATGGCAGAAATACTGTCGCCACAGTACATGACATGTAAAATGCCTAGCTGGACCACGGAGGGTAAGAAATACCCAGTATGTGCTAGAGAGTAAGTTAGCTCTAATAACAAGAAAATCTTTTTCAATAATAACATGAAAAAGATAATTGTTTGTTCAGTCCAAAAGGGGAAACCGTGTTCATCTTATAAATCCAAAAAGTCTCAAGTTGGAGAAGTTTCTTCTCTCTGTCACCCCCTCGTTTAGAGGGGGGGATGTGATCAATTATCTTGTACACCAAAGTAGATAAGGAGTGTCGTAGATTCTTGAAGTGACGTGCCACGGGTTGATCAACTTCCTTCCCCTCTAGGGCCTGTCTGATTGCAGTCCGATGTTGGGCCATTCGAATCCGGGCTGTACAGGTAGTTTTCCCTATGTAGACAAGTCCACAAAGGCAGCAAATCATGTAGATGATGTTTAATGGGTATGCATTTCCCAGAGTGTGGATGTATAACATCTGGTCCAGTTTCCAAGTATCCGCAGGTAGTGCAACCAGTGCACCGTTAACATCCAGGTTTTTTAGTGAGAAAGTGGTCCATATTGGCAGGCCCACAGCTAACATCGTTGTGCACCAGTCATTCTTTTAGATTCTTTCCACGTTTATATCCAAGCATAATCTTAGAGTTTAATAGAGGTTTAATGGTAGTAAATGTTGATGTCCAAAAAATGTACATGTTTAGCACTATGTTCAAAAGTAAATGTGATGTATTTATGCATGGAATTAATCTTCAACATGGTATTGATAAACTCTTCCTCGGTGCCAGACCAAAGTACCAAAATGTCGTCTATGTAACGAACAAAGAAAATAAAAAATTGATTGAAGTCTGGATTGTTCAAAAAGAGTTCCTTCTCAACAGTGAACATGTAAAAGTTAGCAAAGGATGGGGCTACGTGAGACCCCATGGCACAGCCTTTCTTTTGGAGAAAAAACTTGTCAAACAAAAAATAATTGTTTTTTAAAGTTTGTTTAAGAAGACATATAAAGAAGTCAATGTTAGGTCCCTGATAGTCCATATGCACTTTCAAGAAAAGTTCCATGTATTCACAGCCCTCTATGTGTGGAATACTGGTGTACAATGAGTTGACATCTATTGTGCACATAATGAGATTCGTAGGGAGATTTTGTAAGGAATGTAATTTCTCAAGCAGAGAATGTGAATCAAGCAAAAATGTAGGTTCTTGTGAGATCAAAGGTTGCAAGAAGTGGTCAAGATATTTGGAGGTTTTACTATATAGTCCATCTCTGGCGGAAGTGATGGGACGACCAGGGGGTGAGGTAAGAGATTTATGTATCTTGGGTAAACTGTAGAGCAGGGGGGGCCACATGTTTAGCTACAGTCAAATATTGCAGTGTATCGCTAGTGATGAAGCCATGTTGTGGAGCTTCAGATAAGCAGCTATCAAGTTCATCCTTAAATTTGGACACTGGATCATGAGTTAAATATGAATATATGTGTCTGTATCATTAAGTTGGCGGTAAATTTCATTGACATAGTGGTCCCTATCTTGAATAACGACAGCTCCTCCTTTGTCAGCTGAGCAAATGACAATGGAGGTGTCCTTACTAAGAGTGGTAAGGGCAACAAATTCTTCTTTGGATAGATTATGATGTACGGAATTAGAGCCCTTAAAGTGTGTGGTATATACACACACACACACATATATACAGTCAGGTGCATAAATATTGGGACATTGACAGAATTTTCATATTTTGGCCTCTATTCACCACCACAATGGCTTTGAAATGAAACAAACAAGATGTGCTTTAACTGCAGACTTTCAGATTTAATTTGAGGGTAATTACATCCAAATCAGGTGAACGGTGTAGGAATTACAATAGTTTCTATATGTGCCTCCCACTTTTTAAGGGGCCAAAAGTAATGGGACAAACTAAACAATCCTAAATCTAACTTTCACTTTTTAATACTTTGCTGCAAATCCTTTGCAGGCAATTACAGCCTGAAGTCTGGAACGCATAGACATCACCAGACGCTGGGTTTCATCCCTGGTGATGCTCTGCCAGGCCTCTACTGCAAATGTCTTCAGTTCCTGCTTGTTCTTGGGGCATTTTCCCTTCAGTTTTGTCTTCATCAAGTGAAATGCATGCTCAATCGGATTCAGGTCAGGGGATTGACTTGGTCATTGCATAACATTCCACTTTTTAGCCTTAAAAAACTCTTTGGTTGCTTTTGCAGTATGCTTCAGGTCATTGTCCATCTGCACTGTGAAGCTCCGTCCAATGAGTTCTGAAGCATTTGACTGAATATGAGCATTTAATATTGCCCAAAACACTTCAGAATTCATTCTGCTGCTTTTGTCAGCAGTCACATCATCAATAAATACAAGAGAACCAGTTCCATTGGCAGCCATACATGCCCACGCCATGACACTACCACCACCATGCTTCACTGATGAGGTGGTATGTTTTGGATCATGAGCAGTTCCTTTCCTTCTCCATACTCTTCTCTTCCCATCAATCTGGTACAAGTTGATCTTTGTCTCATCTGTTCATAGGATGTTGTTCCAGAACTGTAATGGCTTTTTTAGATGTTGTTTGGCAAACTCTAATCTGGTCTTCCTGTTTTTGTGGCTCACCAATGGTTTACATCTTGTGGTGAACCTTCTATATTCACTCTTGTGAAGTCTTCTCTTGATTGCTGACTTTTGACACATATACACCTACCTCCTGGAGAGTGTTCTTGATTTGGCCAACTGTTGTGAAGGGGTTTTTCTTCACCAGGGAAATAATTCTTCTGTCATCCACCACAGTTGTTTTCCGTGGTCTTCTGGGTCTTTTGGTGTTGCTGAGCTCTCCGGTGCGTTGTTTCTTTTTAAGAATGTTCCAAACAGTTGATTTGGCCACACCTAATGTTTTTGCTATCTCTCTGATGGGTTTGTTTTGATTTTTCAGCCTAATGATGGCTTGCTTCATTGATAGTGACAGCTCTTTGGATCTCATATTAAGAGTCGACAGCAACTGATTCCAAATGCAAATGTCACACCTAGAATCAACTCCAGACCTTTTACCTGCTTAATTGATAATGAAATAACGAGGGAATATCCCACACCTATCCATGAAATAGCTTTTGAGTTGATAGTCCCATTACTTTTGGCCCCTTAAAAAGTGGGAGGCACATATAGAAACCGTTGTAATTCCTACACCGTTCACCTGATTTGGATGTACAGGTTGAGTCTCCCATATCCAAAATGCTTGGGACCAGGGGTAATGCAGTTATGTGTTATATACACCTTATACACATAGCCTGCAGCTCATTTTATACAATATTTTCAATAATTTTGTGGCTCCAGCAAAGTTTGTATACATACATTAAATAAATTTATGTTTCATTTACACCCTGTACACACAGCCTGAAGGTAATTTTATACCATATTTTTAATAATTTGTGCCTTAGACAAAGTTTGTGTACATTGAACCATCAAAAATCTAAGGTTTTATTAAATCAGTCATGCCAAAATTATTCCACATTTCGGAATATTCCGTATTTCGGAATATTTGGATATGGGAGACTCAACCTGTAATTACCCTCAAATTAAATCTGAAAGTCTGCAGTTAAAGCACATCTTGTTTGTTTCATTTCAAAGCCATTGTGGTGGTGAATAGAGGCCAAAATATGAAAATTCTGTCAATGTCCCAATATTTATGCACCTGACTGTATATGTATATGTATATATATATATATATATATATATATATATATATATAGCTGTGTGTTTATGTAGGTGTCATCATGTATGTGTAATATGTGGTACATCAGTGTGTCATCCTGAAGACAGTGTTGACTACACTGAAACGTTGATGGATTTAATGTGAATTATCAATATACTTTTATATGCTTTAGAAAAATCCAGAGTGCCGCCCTTATTTGTGGAATTATATATATACATACAATAAATGTGTGTGGTACAAGAGTCCACAGATGCATCACAATGGGTCGAAACTTAATTAAATTGCTTATATAAATACTACTTGGTTGTCTCATATAGTTTGAATATAGATGTTTGTTGTTGAGAGTCTAACTTTTAAATGGCAATTATTGTAAAATTTAACAACTCCACCTTTAATGGCAGGCAGGGTGGCTCTTCTGTCATAATACAGTAGTTGTAAAAGTAAAAGCTTAACAGAACCTAGGGGAGTCTTCACTGTCCAGTTTTGCATAATAACCGTTTTTGCCACCGTTACAATAGTAGCGGGTAAAGGGAGAATTGCCCGCTTATGGACACCTAAAGACCAGTCATCAAAATTGTAGCACAACAATGCCAACGGGTCTGCAAGTATATGTAAAGAATACAAGTCATTAATAAAGGACATAACTTTACCTCAAAATGTATGTATTTTCCCACAATCCCATAGGTTATGAAAAAATATGAGATATGGTAAGAACTTACCCTTGTTATCTCTATTTCTACGAAGTCCATAGGGTTCCACAGGATACCTTGGGGTATAGGTGTGACGTCAGTCGCCGGGCATCATAGAGTTAAGCTTTTCAGCCTCCCAGGATGCACTAGGGTCCCCCTCCTATACCCCGCCCCCGAGCCAAGGCACCTCAGTTAGTTATCAAGCCATAGGCCGGAGGAGGAGAAGGAAGAGAGAGAAAAAAGATCTGGACACATACAAGAATCACATTCTCACCAGAGGGAGACGGAAAACCTGTGACCAGAGTAAAGCCCATCTGCAGCACAGGTGCGACAGGGCGGGAGTCCTGTGGAACCCTATGGACTTTGTAGAAATAGAGATAACAAGGGTAAGTTCTAACCATCTCTCATATTTTCTACTTCAGGGTCCATAGGGTGTCCACAGGATACCTTGGGGATGTCCAAAAGCAGTATCCTTTAAGGGTGGGGACGCTCCTGTGCTGAAAGGAGAATCCGCCGCCCGAAGGAAGCATCCTGAGAGGCGAAGGTGTCAAACCTGTAATACCTCACGAAGGTATGGACAGAGGACCACGTAGCAGCCTTGCAGATCTGGACTGCAGAGGCACCACGTCGAGCTGCCCACGAAGGACCCACAGACCTAGTGGAATGAGCCTTCAAAGAAGGAGGAACCGGCAGACCTTCATGAAGATAAGCTTCAGAAATAGCCATACGGATCCAGGCTGCCAAAGTTTGCTTTGAAGCAGGCCAACCCTTTTTACGGAAGCCATAGAGGACAAACAAGGCGTCCGACTTCCTAAACGAAGAAGTGCGGTCAACATAAGTCCTTAAGGCCCGCACAACATCCAAAGTGGCCTCACCCACAGAAAGACCCGGTGAGTTAAAGGCCGGAACAACTATTTCCTCGTTAACATGAAACTGGGAAACAACTTTGGGAAGAAACTCGGGCCGAGTGCGGAGCACTGCCCTGTTCCCATGAAAAACCAAGAAAGGGGGTCTACAAGAAAGAGCCCCTAAATCAGAAACACGTCTGGCCGAAGCAATAGCCAGAAGGAAAACAGTCTTAGCTGTTAGCCATTTAAGATCCACTGAGCTCAGTGGTTCAAACGGCGGTCCTTGGAGAGCCCTCAGGACCACAGCCAAATCCCAAGGCGCCACAGGTGGAACAAAGGGCGGCTGAATGCGGAGAACACCTTGCATAAAGGTGCGCACATCCGGGATTGTAGCAATCCTACGGTGAAACCAGACAGATAGGGCCGAAACCTGTACCTTCAAAGAAGCAAGGCGAAGCCCATGATCTAGTCCCGCTTGCAGGAAGGCGAGAATCCGAGACAGACGAAACTCCCGCGGTGCATAACCTCTTGGTCGACACCACTGGAAGAACGTATGCCACACGCGATGGTATATCCTCGCGGAAGACGGTTTCCGAGCTTGCAACATGGTACGCACCACAGAGCTGGAAAACCCCCGGGACCTCAGCATGGCCGTCTCAACAGCCACGCCGTCAAAGACAGCCGAGTCAGGTCCGGGTGAAGACAAGGACCCTGAGACAGAAGGTCCGGTCGTAACGGCAACCGCAGAGGACTGTCCACGGACAGACCCTGAAGGTCTGAGAACCAGTGCCGTCTGGGCCACGCGGGAGCTATCAACAGGAGCGTCCCTCCTTCCTGTTTGAATTTCCGGATTACCCGTGGAAGGGAGACCGGAGGGAACAGGTATGCGAACCGGAACGGCCACCGGACGGACAGAGCATCCACCAGAGACGCCCCTTCGTCTCTTGTGCGAGACCCGTACACCGGCAACTTGTTGTTGTGCCGGGACACCATGAGGTCGATCTCTGGAAGACCCCACCTGTCCACCAGCAGTTGAAAAACGTCCGGGTGCAGGGACCATTCCCCCGGATGAACGTCCTGGCGACTTAGAAAGTCCGCCTCCCAATTTAGCACTCCCGGTATGAAGACCGCTGATATGGCTGGAAGATTGCGCTCCGCCCAAACCAGGATCCGAGAGACCTCTACGAGAGCCGCCCGACTGCGAGTTCCTCCTTGCCTGTTTATGTAGGCAACGGTGGTAGCGTTGTACGACTGGACCTGCACCGGGTGACCCTGGAGAAACCGATGTGCCTGCTGGAGAGCATTGAAGACCGCACGGAGTTCCAAGATATTTATTGGAAGCTCCGCTTCTGTCGGCGTCCACCTGCCCTGGAACAAGCGTGGACCCGAAACTGCTCCCCAGCCCCGAAGACTGGCGTCCGTTGTCAACAGGACCCAATTTGGAACCCAGAACGGACGTCCCTTGTTGAGGTGGGTTGTCTGTAACCACCAAGCAAGGGACAGGCGAACCTCCGGGGTGATCACAATCGTCTGGGACTTCAGAGACTGAGGCAGCCCGTTCCACTTGGACAGGATCAGGTGCTGCAGAGGTCTGGAGTGAAACTGGGCGAATTCCACCATGTCGAACACCGACACCATGGAGCCCAGTAACCTCATCGACGAGTGTAGGGACACCCGGCTGCTGTGCAGACAACTGCGCACCCTTGACTGTAAAGCAGAGATCTTGTCCTCCGTCACGAAGATCCTTTGCTGTCCCGAGTCCAATAAGGCTCCCAGATGCAGAATCCTCCGAGACGGGATTAGAGTGGACTTCTGCCAATTGATTAGCCAGCCGTGCTGTTGCAGCAGTGCAATGGTCAGGTCCAAGTGGCGTAACAGGAGCTCTGGAGATCATGCCACCAATAACAGGTCGTCCAAGTACGGCAACATGCGGACTCCCTGCAGCCGCAGAGAAGCCGCCATCACCTTGGTGAAAACACGTGGTGCTGTCGCCAGGCCAAAAGGTAACGCCCGAAAGTGGAAGTGGTCGCTGCGGATTGCAAACCTGAGGAACTATTGATGGCGCAAACGAATAGGGACATGCAGGTAAGTGTCCTGTATGTCCAATGACACCATGTAGTCCCCAGGTTCCAGCGCCAGAATGATGGACCGTAGGGTCTCCATCCGAAACTTCGGAACCCGCAAAGACTTGTTGAGTTCTTTGAGGTTGAGAATCGGACGGTACGACCCATTGGGTTTCTGTACCAAAAAAAGATTTGAATAGAAACCCAGGCCCCTCTGGGAGAATGGAACAGGCACTATAACTCCAGCCTGGAGCATAGTGTGCAATACCTTCCTCAGCTCCGTAGCCTTGTTCCGGTCTGATGGTAGACCCGTGGTGAAGAATCGCGCCGAGGGTCTGTGCCGGAAGGAGAGGGCGTACCCGTTGGAGACCACCTCGAGAACCCAAGTGTCTGTCGTAGTGGCCGACCAACACTGGGCGAACTGCAGCAGGCGGCCTCCCACCCTGGGATCCCCCAAAGGGAGGCCCGGACCGTCAGGCCGCAGGCTTGTCATCTGGCTTGGGGGCCGGACGTCTGGTACTCCATGCCTGCTTCCGGGGCTTGGCCGATTTCTTAGGGCCAGCCTGTCGAGGAAACGACTGTGGTTTGGGCCTGCCCTGGGCCCTAGATGACCGAAAGGACGATGGTCCAGAACCAGAAGGAGCAGCGGCCGACGGGAGACAAGCCGATTTGGCTGCCGCCAGCGTGGCCACAATCTTATCCAGATCCAGACCGAAGAGAACTTCTCCGGTAAACGGCAACGCCTCCAGACCCTTTTTGGAATCTGCGTCCGCCTTCCAGGATAGCAGCCACAAGGTGCGACGAGCAGCCACCGCTGCTGAAGAAATTCTAGACACCAGAGTACTAATGTCTAGGGCCGCCTCGTTGATACAAGTGGCCGAATCACGGAGATTACCAATCAACTCCGCCTGTTCGGCCGGACAGTCGGAATCAAAAGAAGCCTCTAATGAATCCGCCCAGCGCTCCATCGCTCTGGCAACCCAGCAAATGGCCATAGCCGGCAATGCTGCCCCCCCCCGCAAGGGAATAAGCGGACTTCAGGCAGATCTCCACCTTGCGGTCCGTAGCATCCTTAAGGGAGGACATGGATGGCATCGGCAATGTGGCACTACGGACAAGACGGGTCACGTGAGAATCCACCTGTGGAGGGGATTCCCACTTTGCAAAATAATTATCCGCGAACGGATAAGCCACAGCCAGTCGTCTCTGCGGCTGGTATCTTTTGCCAGGCTGTTTCCACACCTCCTCTAAATGGTCCACTAACTGACCCGACAGAGGAAAGACTGTGGCATCGCCCTTCACATCTTTGAAAAAGGCATACTTAGATTTAGCTGCTGGGGGAACTTCGTCCTCAATCACCAAGGCTGTGCGGACCGCCCGAATAAGTCCAGGAATATATACTTTGGACTTAGCATCAGCGTCCTTAGTTTGGAGAGCTTCCTGATCGTAAGGATCCAGAATCTCCCCATCATCAGATGTCCCCTCGTCATCCTCATAAGGAGCCGACAGAGACGCCACCGGCCGTTTATGCGGCCGCATCACAGACTCCCCTTGCAACACATCCGACAAGTGCTGTACAGAACTCATCAGGGAGTTAACCCACGCTGGCTCCTGAGAAACCGGGAGCGGGGAGATAGGGAGACTGTGGGGTACCACCAATTGTCGTGGTAAACCCTGCATGGGTGATGAAACCACTGACTGCTGGGACAAACCCATCGGCGTAAACGCGGGCTGCGGAGCAAACTGGCCCACTAAGGCTGTAAGAGCCTGAGCGAAACAAGCCCAGGGCGGCTCCTGTACCGGTGCTGTAACCGTAAGCGGCCGCGCCATGGACAAACACTGCCGGCAAAGGCCCTCCGCGCTACCCTCCCACTCCGCTAACGGTACTTTACACGTAGTACACTGTAGCCGGAGAGGAAAATCACTTTCAGACATGATGGCACCAGGTATGTGACCCCTCTCACCAATTATATAGTAAATAGGCGAGAGATCACCCTGCAGCACCGCACCGCAAGGGCTTAGCAGAAAGAACAGGGACAGAATAAAGCTGACAGTTTAGAAGAAAAGTTACAGGCAGCAGCGCTAGCACAGTCACATACAATGCAAAGAAAATCAATTCCTGCACTAACAGCGCTGATCACTCAACTACGCAGACACAGGGCCTGGTAGGACACAGCGCTGCATACACAGACCTGACCACAGCGGAGGAGAGGTATGCAGGGGGACCCAGACCACGATGCTTCCTTCCAGGCTTCCAGCAGCGTTCACCATGCGTTCAGAAGAAGATGGCCGCTGAGGAGCAGAGAGGAGGCTGGCCTGGGGGAGGAGCGCTGCCACAGAGCCAGTCGGCAGCATGCAGAGAGGGCTGTGTGCAGCGGGGGAGGCGCCGGCTGTGAGACAGGGAAGGCGCGCTCCCCTGGCATGCATTTAACCCCTGGGACGCCGCAGCGCTACCGCTCTGCTGTGGTCCGCTGTCCCAGAGGGTAGTGGAAGCGCAGGTTGGTCGCCTGGCTCCACGCTGCAGCCAGTCCCCAGGGAACCCCCTGCCTAGGGACTTAGGACCATGTGATCAGCGGGGACCCACCGTGGGACCCCGCTGCTTACCTTTGTCCCCCTTGAATCCGGCCATGGTCCGGAACATCTGGGGTCACCGCTAGCTGTGACCCCAGATGCTCACCAGCATCCCCGGATCAGTACAGGCGTTCTGGTACCGGCGGGGTGTAGGGAAGACAGCATGGACGTCAGGACTGACTGTCCATGCTGTACATCCAGATGTGCAGCCACAGCTGCATAAAAGAAAGCTTCAGGGGCTCTTCTAGCCCCCACCCCGACAGGTGCACCCGACTCCGGCCGGTCACCAAACTAAACTGAGGTGCCTTGGCTCGGGGGCGGGGTATAGGAGGGGGACCCTAGTGCATCCTGGGAGGCTGAAAAGCTTAACTCTATGGTGCCCGGCGACTGACGTCACACCTATACCCCAAGGTATCCTGTGGATACCCTATGGACCCTGAAGTAGAAATAGTAGCTGAGGCAAAGCGGCACTTGAGACACTGACCCGATTCCCCTGCATTCATATGTCTCCATTGAGCTTGTAAAATATAAATTCACTGACGAACCTTGACATGTGTCCCTTGTAATGAGGCAGAAGAAAGGTAACTGATCGTTGCATCATAATATTTAATAAGGGGGTCATGGTTTTCTAAAGAGGATATTAAATGCATCCAGCTATTAACTGTGGAGGACCAAAAAGAAACTGCGTAACGTTGGAGCAGTAGTGAGGTGAGCAACCTGGTTTTATAATTCAGAGAGGCAAGAGAGGTAAGTAAAGAGACAAGGTAGTCAGTATCATTACCACTATTCATAGAAGAAGGAAAATGAGCTTACAAATACATAAAAAAAATTATTGGGAATATCGTATTCTCTTTAAGATCTTGAAAAGAAAGTAAAGAACCACCTGGGTCAAGGCTATCACGAATGGCAGCAATACCTTTGGATCTCCATTATTGGAATTTGACATTGTCAAGTCCTGGTGTAAATAAAGGATTGCCCCAAAACTGTTGAACGTGGAGCTTTGGAGGTTACGCTGTAGCTTCCGACGACACATTGTATCTTATACTCCAAACATTCAGTGAAGTTTAGTTATTAGAGAAAAGAGATACAGAGCTGCATGCTACATTTGTGGACAAAGGAATTACAAATTATTATATATTCAATGTAATACTGTCAAAATTAATTCCAACAACTTTGTCTCTGTAAACGGACTTGCAGATTGGTCAAAATATAAAGTTTATTGAAAGGTCACAATAAATGGAAGTAGTGACACAAAAAAAACCACAATAATGATTGGAAATGGAACATAATCGGTATCAGTCAAAGTTCGAATTACAGTATAGTGACTAGTTTCATAGTTAAAAGAAGGGAGGGATGCGTTTAACAATGACGGCATGACAGACCGTAGAAGGAAGAAAGGAGAAAAAAAAGTCAGACAGGAAGAATATAAGAAAGAGGGAAAGAGATCCAGATGGGTGGACACTAAACTAAATAATGAGGTAGATCAACCTAATTCAAATGTGGAAGGTGAGTTTTGTGTGTTAATAATACTGGTCATATATTCCTTATGATGTATGTACCAAATACGGGATATTATTGACTGTAACAAAGTTACAAGTTGTTCCCAGTCAGTCAGCAGCTATTTGACTAGTGGTAGCAGGAGCTATGTGATGTATTAATTTATTTTAATGCTTGGTTGCCATTGGGAGGCCCATAGGGAGAAGAAAAATCTGAGGTTCACATGGGATGGAAATTTGGAGAATATGGGAAAGTGGATGGGTAAATTCTCACCAGAGATTCAAGATCTTTGGGTATGACCACCAAATGTGGAGGAAAGTACCTACAAAGGCATATTCTCTCCAACATCCATTCTATGTACAGTATCTAAGAACATTTTATGGAGACAAGAGGGCAAATAGTACCATAATACAGCAATTTATAAATCTCTTATTTTAAAACAAAGCTGGAGGCTGCATTTTCCCAAATCTCTGGCCATTCCAGTTACTTTTATCTTTCAACCACTCTCCCACCAAGAAGAAAAACAACATGGACTCTCAGCAGCTTGGTAGATACTCCACAGGTGAAGTACTTACAGACAAACAAAAGGGAGCGCTGAGCACGTAATGAAAATACATTTTAATTTCTTTAATAAAATGTAATTTTGAATTTATGCAACATACACTACACAATTTAAAAACATTAAAACCAATTAATATGGTATAGCAAGAAATGTCATACCTTCTGAGGAAATTGATACACAATATAACGGAGAAACATGTTAAGGGATTAAAGGATTTCTCTGAAGGCTTGTATCCCTCCAAACCAACTACTCCAGGGACAGCAGTGGTTCTGGTGACATTATTGCGGACTAAGGATAACACCCGGACATACTTATCTGAACCACTTCTTCCAGCATACCACCAGCCTATGACATGTTGCTCCCATGAACGTTGCACTTCCACTATGCTGGTTAGCTGCCTATACATCACAAGGGAAGTGTAATGCACTAAGGCTAAGCCCTCTTACCATATAACTCCGGCTGGAGCTGATGATTGAACTTTCACAGACGGTGAGGTGCTTGTGCGGTGGGGAGATTTAGCTGTTACCAACTTTTGGGTATATTGAACTTTGTTTTGCTCCTTATTGATTGGATTACCTTCTGTGCCTGCACTTACTCCTGTCTAATAGACAGATTTATCAAATTTGAGTGGACATTTCTTGCTATACCGCATTAACTGGTTTTAATGTTTTTAAATTGTGTAGTGTATGTTGCATAAATGCAAAATTATATTTTATTAAAATGTTTTTTTATATTCATTAAGTGCTCAGTGATCCCTTTTGTCTATATGTTTAATGCTCTTTAGTGTCTCCAAGACACCGATTGGGAGCTGCTTTATAGATCACACTAAATTAACCAATCATTTAAATAGTTTATTGTTACTTTGCGCCTGATTTAGATATTGGGTTATATCTGTAAGTTATATATTGAAGTACGTACAGAGCTGTGATAAAGTTTCCTGGAATGAAAATCCAGTTTTATTGACAATATTGCAGAGGACAAGGCTTTAGCCAGGGAGAAGCATCAGATGCAGCACTAATAAGTGTAGTTGATGAACTGTGGGCATCCCCTACTGTTGTACTAGTTGGGGAGATTTAAGGGTATTTTGAACAACTGTTCCCCTTTAAAATGTTGTCATCCTGCTTCAGAACGAACTTTTCATATCTGAACCGATTCCCCAGTGGTATTATAAGAAAATTAAAGAGAAACGGATTCATTACCAATTTTAAAAGGACCAGTCACTTACAGTAGATACTTTACACACTAGCATTGTTTCAGTTCAAATATGCTGGTTTTCATAGATCTTAATCACTCCTGTGACAGATGTAAATGAGGGGCGAATGTTCCTCCAGTGCCAAACAGAAACAAGCTCTGAAGACATTTCATTAAACATATTCTGAACTGTATGACTGTGTGTGATGGAGGCGGTGTGTCTTCAAATCAATTTGTCGCTATAGGAGTGAAGGAGCACTTTGAACTTTAGTGTCTTTCTGCCCGGGTAACAGCTAACAAACCTAACACCCACGTGACACCACTCTAATAGCTTAAGGAGGAAGTAGAAGCTTCAACAATAGTTTGGGACTTTTGTAGTAAGGTAATTGTCAGATTTATTTCCATTTGTGGGCTAGAAACCGCTACATGTCAAAGCTTGCACTGCATTATATAACATACAGGATTTATTAGTCCATTCAGAAGAATGGGGTATACCAATCCTAAGAGAGAAATTCCTGTATCTTGCTCCTGTGTTGGACCAATAAAGTGTGTCCAATGTAACGCAATCCAGCGCTGTGTTACCGTTAAATTCTATATAAATGTTTAATGATTGTTTTGCAAACTCACTCAAGAAAATGTAGCCATTCAGCATTGCAGTCAAGGACTAACTGCTCCCGAAGCAGATTCAGATGTCTGTAATTTTCTACTATAAAAGGAGAGTGGAAGCGACTGACAGCTTTTGTACTAAGAAGAGAGAGAGAAAAAAAATACAAGTAAATAAGAAATCAAGGTTACCAAGCAATCAGTTATGTAATCACTAGGGACAATTACACTTGGGCTCTTTTTTTTTTTCACTGAGCCTTAGAAAAAATGGATTGAAAAAAAAAAAAAAAAAGATAAAAAGAAATAAAAAATGCTCCATTATGGTAAAGTTAGGCTGTGTTGATTCAGATATATTTTCTTATAAATAGAGCACCAGGTTACTATGGTGAAGAGCGCATTGAATGCTTTTTACAGAGCTTTATAATAAATGTTTGTGATCACAAGGACCTTTTATGTACTGAATTAATAAGCTGCTTTACCCCCCCAAACAACCTTATTTGGGAATCTGAATGACATTGTACTCATTGAAATCGCAATTGCAGTATAACTAGTTTCATCATATTATGGTAATTGGAACAGCATTTAATAAGGGGCTGATGATGTACATTGCTGTCAGATAACAGAGTTGGGGTGTTTACTCAATATGACATAAAAATTAGATAATGTTTAGCTTTGACTAATATGTATTGCCCTATATGAATTAATTCTCTGACATAAATACATATTTAAATGAACATACTGCAGTCACATCCTAAGATTATTAGAGCTATTGTCTATCTATCGCTATCACACCACAGTTGTCCTGCCTTGCACTAATAATTCTTTGCTCTCTGTATTAACCTGGTTACACCAGTATGTTGGTATGGATCTTTAGCCAACTCTGCACCAGACTTAGCATCATATTAGGCATTTCAGTACATTATAAGGGGGAATTCAATTGTTTTCACCTGTGGCTGTCGTTTGAGCACACGAACAAGGTTTTTGCCCGGGTTTAACCGCTTTACGTGTGTAAAACCTGTGCTTTTAGGAATGACATACACGATAAGGAATGGGCGTACAAAACAATTGAATATCGCCCCACCTCCCCCCTATCCGATCTCCCGTCAATTTTGATGGGAGGAATCAAGCGTGAAAAGACAATTGAATTCCCCTCTAAGAGTAAGACATTACACACTGCACCATATATTGTGTAACAGCTGTGTACACAATTCTTCTAAGATCACATGTAAATTCAGCCAGGATTTTAGGATTCTATTCACTTGATGTTTTTGGACTTTACTCATAGTAAATACCCTCCTTACAGTCCACACTAACCACACATTTTCTCTTTCCTCTCTTTCACATCCTCCTAACCCCTAGGCCAACTTTCCTCTGTGATTGGATCATACAGCTCACCAATAACCTCTGCAATCAGGCTGGACCAATTTGAAATATGTAGCACCTATCCTTGTGTATTAACTAGGGGTGTGCACCGGCCACTTTTCGTGTTTTGTGTTTTGGTTTTGGATCTGGATCTTTCTTCGTGTTTTGGATCTGGACTGGTTTTGCCAAAACAACCCTTCCGTGTTTTGGGTTCTGGGTTTTGTGTTTTGGATCTGTATTTTTTTTTAAAAAAGCATAAAAACAGCTAAAATCACAGAATGTGTGGGTTTTTCTGCTCCTATGCTATTATTAACCTCAATAACCTTAATTTCCACTCATTTCCAGTCTATTCTGAACACCTCACAATAGTGTTTTTATGTCCAAAAGGTTGCACCGAGGTAGCTGGATGACTATGCTAAGCGACACGAGTGGGCGGCACAAACACGTGGCCCATCTAGGAGTGACACTGCAGTGGCAACCAGGATGGCAGTTTGAAAAACTAGGCCCAAAAAGTACATACTGCAAAGAAAAAAAAGAGGTGCAAGATGGAATTGTCCTTGGGCCCTCCCACCCACCCTTATGTTGTATAAATAGGACATGCACACTTTAACAAACCAATAATTTCAGCGCCATGGTCTGCCACATGACTGTGGCTGAAATGATTGGTTCGTTTCGCCCCCACAAAACAAGCTGGCAATTAATCTGTCCCTGCACAAACTGGCTCTACGGAGGCAAGATGTCGTCCTCATCCTCCTCATCCACCGATTCCTCACCCTCTTCAGTGTTGTGTACATCCTCATCCTCACAGAGAATTAATTCGTCCCCGCTGGAATCCACAACCACAGGTCCCTCTGCACGTTCAGGAGGCTGGTCTCCCTGGAAGAGTTGATAATTCATTTTATGAACATCATCTTCTCCACATTTTGTGGAAGCAACCTCTTACGCCTTTCGCTGACAAGGTTCACGGCTGCATTAAACACTCTTTCGGAGTACACACTGGAGGGGGGGCAACTCAGGTAAAATAGAGCCAGTTTGTACAGGGACCTCCAAATTGCTTCTTTTTCCTGCCAGTACAGGTACGGACTGTCTGACATGCCTACTTGGATGTTGTCACCGATGTAATCCTTTAACAGACAGACGCACGCTTGTCGCTGCTGCTTTAAGGATGCAGGTGCGGCTACAGCCCACACAATTCACAAAGACAGAAAAAAAAAAAGAAGAAGATTTTTATTGTTTGTGGAGCGCACTTTGAGGGTTACACCACCCTTTAACAGACAGACGCATGCTTGTCGCTGCTGCTTTGAGGATGCAGGTGCGGCTACAGCCCACACAATTCACAAAGACAGAAAAAAAAAGAAGAAGATTTTTATTGTTTGTGGAGCGCACTTTGAGGGTTACACCACCCTTTAACAGACAGAGGCACACTTGTCGCTGCTGCTTTAAGGATGCAGGTGCGGCTACAGCCCACACATTTCACAAAGACAGAAAAAAAAGAAGAATATTTTTATTGTTTGTGGAGCGCACTTTGAGGGTGTCACCACCCTTTAACAGACAGACGCACGCTTGTCGCTGCTGCTTTAAGGATGCAGGTGCGGCTACAGCCCACACATTTCACAAAGACAGAAAAAAAAAGAAGAATATTTTTATTGTTTGTGGAGCGCACTTTGAGGGTTACACCACCCTTTAACAGACAGAGGCACGCTTGTCGCTGCTGCTTTGAGGACAGTATCATATGCAGTGACAGTAGACTTGTCAGAAATTGTTGGCACGTCCTTCAGTCCGGACCAGATGTCCAAACCGGCCCTTGACTTATGACACAGGCGCACGCTTGGTGCTGCTACTGTGTTGATGCACGTGCGGCTACATCGCACACAAGTCACAAACACATAAAAAAAATAGTTTTTTATTTTTTGGAGCACTTTGAGGGTTACACCACCCTTTAACAGACAGACGCACGCTTGTCGCTGCTGCTTTGAGGATTCAAGTGCGGCTACAGCCCACACAATTCACAAAGACAGAAAAAAAAAGAAGAACATTTTTATTGTTTGTGGAGCGCACTTTGAGGGTTACACCACCCTTTAACAGACAGACGCACGCTTGTCGCTGCTGTTTTGAGGATGCAGGTGGAATCTAGACGGGATTTGGAACCGGGGACACACTACCTCCATCAATTGTCTAAATCCCACTGCACTAATGGCGGATACCGGACCCACGTCTAACACCAACATAGCAGTCAAGGCCTCAGCTATACGTTTTGCTTCAGGATGACTGCTGTCGAACTTCATCCTCATCGCTAGGGACTGTTGGAGGGTCAATTGTTTAGTAAAAGTAGTGGTGTTCCTACTTCCTCTCTGGGATGATGAACAACTCCCAGCAGCAGCAACAGCACTAGGAGGAAGTGGTTCTTGATCTTTCCCCATTTTATTTTTATCAGAGAAAGTTTGGTCCTCCATTTATGTTATATTGATATATACGTGCGGCTAAAGCGCACACAAACACAGAAAATATTTTTTTATTTTTGCTGGAGAGTAGTTACACCATCCTTTAAGAAATGAGCCAGCCGGCTTTACTTATGGGACACAGGCGCACGCTTGGCGCTGCTCCTTTGTTGATGCACAGTGCAGCCACAGTGCACACAATTCACAAACACAGAAAATATTTTTTATTTGGTTTGGAGTGTACTTTGGGGGTTACAGCACCCTTTAACGGTCAAGCCAGCCGGCCCTTTACTTATGACACAGGCGCACGCTTGGCACTACTTTGTTGATGCATGTGCGGCTACTGCGCACACAATTCACAAACACAGAAAATATTTTTTATTTGGTTTGGAGTGTACTTTGGGGGTTACAGCACCCTTTAACGGTCAAGCCAGCCGGCCCTTTACTTATGACACAGGCGCACGCTTGGCACTACTTTGTTGATGCATGTGCGGCTACTGCGCACACAATTCACAAACACAGAAAATATTTTTTTATTTGGTTTGGAGTGTACTTTGGGGGTTACAGCACCCTTTAATGGTCAAGCCAGCTGGCCCTTTACTTATGACACAGGCGCACGCTTGGCACTACTTTGTTGATGCACGTGCGGCTACTGCGCACACAATTCACAAACACAGAAAAAAACATTATTTTTTTTAGCACTTGGGGGGGAGCACCCCTGACGGACAGAGCACCCCCTGGACAACACTACAGCACCCCTTTAGGACTGGGACACTGCACAGGACTTTGGAGTGGACACAGCCCCTATGGAGAACTGACTGCACAACACAGTCCAGCCAGCCCCTATGGACTTTGAAGCAGTGGACACAGCCCCTACTGACAACAGCAGCACAGCACAACACAGCCAGCCCCTATGGACTTTGAAGTAGTGGACACAGCCCCTATGGACAACAGCAGCCCAGCGCAGCACAGCACAGCACTACTCTGCACTACACTACACTGCCCAGCCAGCCCTAACTCCCACCCTCCCTCTTCACTGTCCACAGCCGAGTGAGAAAATGGCGCCGACGCGGGTACCTTATATAGGATCCAAAACCCGCGAGACCCGGAAGGCTGGATGATGACGTTTTGCCTCGATTTCAGATCCGAGTCAGGCGGGAAAAGTCGAGCCTGACTCGGATCGGCGGGGCTCGGATTTCAGAAATCCGAACCCGCTCACCCCTAGTATTAACACCTATTTCTTTATAGATTTTAAGCTTGCGAGCAGGGCCCTCTTACTGTTATGTCTGTCTGTTACTACAAAGTTTGTTCTACGAATGTTGTTTCCAATTGTAAAGCGCAACGAAATATGCTGTGCTATATAAGAAACTGTCAATACATAAAATAAATAATAAAAGTATAGATGAGGTAACATTTAACGAAGACTGTCCCCCTGGACACAGACAGCCTGTAAGAGCTGTGCACAGCTTTCATGAGTTAAATAAGTCACTCTACTGTTGCCTTTGCTAGTTGGTGGACACCCAGTGCTCCAGATAAGACCGTAAGGTCTGCTCTATGCACTCGTGGGCAGCTGTATACTCGTGTTTCTCTGATTCATGCTCCACACACAGCAATTATAATAAAGGGTAACCAGACCTCCAGTCCATCACTATAAGAAACCCTTTATCAATATACACTTCACACTCGGTGAGCCAATGTAGCTAAATGTACATTTATGGTCTACCTAGCTTTTGGAGCAAGTGCAGTTAAAATAAATAGTAGAGTTACGCTTTAATGATGCGCAAGGCAATGCATATATCAAAATGCTTGCAACAAATTTGTTATTATCAGGTGTATTTTCATAGTGCCAATTAAGCAGCGCGGAAGAAAGAATATTTGTTCTCCACTCACAGCAGTCCCTGCCCCTGTGGACCAAATTCCCGGCCGCACAAACCAGCTGTGCTGTCAGAATTCACCTACCAGTTTGCTTTTAAACTGTGGGAGGAAACCCACGCAAATATGGGTAGAACATACAAACTCCAACAGTTAGGGCCCTGGTGGATAATGAACATATAACCCCAGCACTGTGAGGCATTCATTTTATATTGTAACAATGTAATTACACTCACTACTTCATGATGTGAAACCTGTTACTTAAACTTTCCTACAAAGTGAAATTCAATCCGAGAAAGGTAATCCCATAGAAAGACTTATAAATATCATCCTGACATTGAGACTTTGGTGTTCAGCAAGTTTTACAGGTGTATATAACCTCTGGTAGTCTCTAAGGCCTCACACTCACAGGAGCTATTTTAAAAGTATTTAATACTGACACTTTTTCAATGTTGTGTGCAGGATACATAAGAGAAAATGCCAGGTCAGGGGTGGCCAACCAGTCAGAGGCAAAGAGCCAAAAAATATATGTAGTTAAGTTAAAGAGCCGATATCATACACGCGAAAATGGGGCGTGGCCTAGCTGTCATAAGGCCATGCCCCATTTTTGTGCCTTTGGTATGACATTTGCAGGAGTATGACCTTATGTTATACCCCCGTAGTACTGTCCCTTATGCAATGACCCCTGTAGTTTTGCCCATTATGCAATGTCCCCTGTTGTAGTGCCCATTATGCAGTGCCCCCTGTAGTTGTGCTCCATATGCAGTGCTTCCTATAGTAGATGCCCATTATGCAGTGCCCCATATGCAGTGCCCCCTGTAGTTGTGCCCCCTTAAATAGTACACCTTATGCAGTGCCCCCAGTATTCACCTGACTTCACGCTGGGCTTCACTCTGTGCACCATTCCAGCTGCCTGCTGGATCTAACTGGATAAAGCAGGCGCACAGGCTCCTCACATTGCGGGTGACATCATGACGTCACCCGCACACTGCATCACTGGGAACGCTGGCCTCTGAAGTGATCACAGTCTTCTTTAGCTTCTGATCGCTTCAGAGGCCAGCGTTAACAGTTGCAGGGGCGTAGCAACAGTCCCCGTGCCCCCAAGCCACCACAGGGTCTGCGGGGGCTGTTGCGAGCCACAGCACACAAAGAAAAAGCCACATTCGGCTCGAGAGCTGCGGGTTGGCCATCCCTGCACTAGGTGAATATATAATGGAGGTCTATGAATGTGCTTAAGTACATAGATCTGTCCATGCTTTAACTAGAGATGTTCTCAATGCCTGTTAAATGAGCTAACACTATTATACTACATCGGTTTAACTATAGAAATTTACCATGCCTATTATTATCGGGAATTCCATTCATAGCATTGTATTGCCCCACCATTGCCATGGTGATTTCCAGCAGTGTGTATTATAATCTACATATTAACGTAGAAAATATTTTTTAATTTGGAGAACTAGTGAAGATATTGATCATGAAGTGCCTTTGCCCGACTATTGCTTGTCCCCACAAATTGAATTTCCCATTCAATGCAACAGTAAGTCACGATAAAAGATTACATGAAAACAAACCGTAATATCAAGTACTTCTACCTAGTGGAAAATGAAATGAGACAACATCAACCCAAGGACAACACAGAAAAATTATTATTGATTTTACATGTTTATTATATTTGTTAAGACTGGGGCAATGACACTACTAGAAAGCGTATATTTTGTTGGGTAGACATAACCCAGGGCTAGCCAACCCTGGTCCTCGAGAGCTACAATCAGTGCATTTTCCTGGTCCTCACAGAATCACAAGTAAAATAATTAGCTCCACTTGTGGATCTTTTCAAATGTGTGTGCAGGGCTCGACAAAAACCGGGGGCCAGGTCGCCATGGCGACCAGATTTGGTTGCGTGGCGTTCAGATTGTCAGCAACCCCCTGGCCCTGTAGAGCAATCGCGAGCGCGGTCCACACTACAGAGTAGCAAACACACAGACTCTCATTGGCTGCTGCGTCGTCCACGAAGTGAGCCGGCTGGAGCTCACTCATGAGCTCCACCTTCCGGCTCACCTCGCAGCAGGTTGGGAGAGACGTCATGATGTCTCTCCCATAGTGCAGAGTGGCCAGGAGGAGCGGACAGCGGCGGTCGTCGGCAGGTGCGTGGATCAGGTAAGTTGTGTTTTCATTTTTTTATGGGTCACTGCATAGGGGTGGTGGCCGTTATTGGGGACAGTGTATAGTTTGGGTGGCCGCTACTGTGGGGGCACTGCATAGGTGTGGGTGGCCACTACTGGGGACACTGTATGGGGGGCCACTACTGGGGCACTGTACAGGGTGGGGCCGCTACTAGGGGCAATGCATAGTGGGGACTACTACTGGGGTCACTGCATAAGGAGGACTACTATTGGGGGCACTTTATAGGGGGGACTACTACTGGGGGCACTTTATAGGGGGGACTACTACTGGGGCAATGCATAGGGGGGACCACTTCTGGGGGCACTATATATGGGGACCACTACTGCGGGCACTGCATAGGGGGGGTGGCCGCTACTGGGGGCACTGCATAGGGGGGGTTGCCGCTACTGGGGGCATGCATAGGGGGGGTGGCCGCTACTGGGGGCACTGTATAAGGGGGGGTGTTACTAGGGCGCTGTATAGGGGGGCGCTACTAAGGGCAATGCATAGTGGGGACTACTACTGGGGGCACTGCATAGGGGGACTACTACTGGGGGCACTGCATAGGGGGACTACTACTGGGGGCACTGCATAGGGGGACTACTACTGGGGGCACTGCATAGGGGGGACTACTACTGGGGGCACAGCATAGGAGGGACTACTACTGGGGGCACTTCATAGGGGGACTACTACTGGGGCACTGCATAGGGGGGACTACTACTACTAAGGACAATGCATAGTGGGGACTACTACTGGGGGCACTGCATAGGAGGACTACTACTGGGGGCACTGCATAGGGTTGGTGGCCGCTACTGGGGACACTGTATAAGGGGAGGTGTCACTAGGGCACTGTATAGGGGGGCGCTACTAAGGGCAATGCATAGTGGGGACTACTACTGGGGGCACTGAATAGGGGGACTACTACTGGGGGCACTGCAGAGGGGAGACTACTACTGGCGGCAGTGCAGAGAGGTGGACTACTACTGGGGGCACTGCATAGAGGGGACTACTACTGGGGGCACTGTATAAGGGTGCCCAAAGCATATTCTTGCATCTGGGCCCACCATTCTCTAGTTCGGCCAAAGCCGGCGGTGGCTTTGCTTGCCCAGGGTTTTTTGGCTGCGGAGGGGTGGTCTTTCTGGGAGTTGGTTGCCTGGGGAGGCGGGTTAACTGCTCAATAATGTGGCTGTGGGAGGGTGGTGTACCTGGGGTACCCAGTTAGTGGTGTGGCCATGGGGGTTGGATGCCTGGGGCGTAGGTGCTCAGTAATGCTGCCCCGGGAGAAGGGGGGGTCCTGGCTCCTAGGTTTTACAAAACTTTGTCAAGCCCTGTGTTAGAGAGTAATGACTACACATGTGCTCCTGCTAGGTGGTCTGGAAAACGTGAACTGTTAGTAGCTCTTGGGGACTGAGGTTGGCTACCCCTGACATAACCTTAAACAGCATTTTGAAGAGCTATAGGTCATTTTTAACTATGCAAAAACCATGTCATATATTCCTTCCAGCTGGGAGTCAATGACAACATATCAATAAATGTAGCCCCATTACTCCTCCAAAATAAATTGAAATAACTACAAGAAAATAAACTTTGACATTTGATTTAAACAGAGTAATAACATACCTACTAATGGTAACCCAGTCAGATGGCACACAGGACACCAAGGTATTCTTTATTTCAATTAAAAACTAAAAGAAAAATAAAGTATTATCTACTATGTGTATAATCTGGCATCTATTAAAAATACATTATGTATCTAAGCAGGAAACCTACCCCTCTATATCCTTAATCTCATCATGTCTACATGCAGAGAAAACTGGGAGAAGGAAAGATGCATAGGAACAGGTAGTACAGGGAGCACTTGGTAAATTAATAACTGTTGAAATATGACAGTATGCAGATTTGTGATGCCTCAAGGCTGATGGAGCAACATGCGTTATTCTAGTCGAAAGGTGGGTACACATTAGACGATATGTTGCCTGATCGGGCTGACATATCGTCCACATCGACAAGTGTGTACGCCCTGTCGGACCATGCACACTCCCGCGTAGTCATTTATCGCATCGACAGATCAAGCATTTGGATGTAGCTGGTGAACGACTTATCGTGCGATCGTCCACCAGATCATGTGGTGTGTACGGACCACACGATATGTCTTCTGTCGCATTCTGGGTCGGCTTTATGCGGTGTACACACAAGACAATATGTTGTCCGATCCCATTTATCGGAGCAACATATCGGGTACATCGTCTAGTGCAGTGTTGGCTAACCTTGACACTCCAGCTGTTATGGAACTACATAACCCAGCATGCACTGCTACAGTTTTGCTATTAGGGCATGCTAAAACTGTGGCAGGGCATGCTGGGATATATAGTTCCACAACAGCTGGAGTGTCAAGGTTAGCCAACACTGGTCTAGTGTATACCCAAACTGGTCGCTAGCGACATCGCCGGTTGGCTCTGCTGCAGGGACAACAGGGGATGACGCTAATTATGCCATGCTGCAGAATGTAGCATGACACATCCCTTCCCCCCTCGGACCCGGCATCGGCAAGTGTGTATGCACTTGCCGCATGCAGGGTCCCGTTTCCGGCGATGTCATGCTGGGTTCATATCGTGTAATGTGTACCCAGCTTAACGGCAACGACAACAAAATATTCTATAAGGTGGATTGCATTAGTCCCACTATTAGTTTGTAATTGACAATATTACCAATAAAAAGCTGGTATTACTATAGCATATAAATCTTCAGAATACAGACCAGTAATCGCGCAGAGTGACAAAATATGTGGGTCCCAGGGATCATCCACCTAAAAAAATGGGGTCCTACCTGACCATTTCTGGGTCCCATCATAATTTATGCTTTAGAGCTTCCCATATGCCTCTCAGACCTCACCACATGCCCATAAAATGCATGTCTAATGCCTCCATGATCTTACAGGTGATATGACTTGTCTGTACACAAAACCCATAGTGAATAAGTAGGTTTACCATATCAGCCCTTTAAACTGGGACACTCATGGATTATACAGGTTCTGTGGCTCATTAAAACCAGGTGAAATCCAGCCTTGAAGTCAGCCAGCCACAGAACCTGTGTAATGAATTCATGAGTGTCCCATTTTAAAGGGATAATATGGTTAGCCTTTGAATAATGATTTAGGTAATAAGAGGCATATTTATCAAAGAATATATGTGGTATATCCTAGAAGGCAACCATTTTCTGAGGTGGTATATAAATATTAAAAACTACCGGTATGTATGTACAGTAGTCCACAGCAGATATTCCAGATATCTGCTGCAATACCCTAGTCATCTTGTTAGGGTAGGCAGGGGGTGCCTTCCAGAAAGGGACACTCTGCGCGCCTTTGAAACGTGCCCGAAAAAGGGGTTAGGTCATTTAGAAAAGGAGAAGTGTCCTTGAGATGCGTTCCCTTTTCATCACTGTAGGGTGGTGTGCCCAGCTCTCAATGAGATGCTGTGCTGCCCTCAAGCTCTCCAAGCAGTGTGAATAGATGCCATGCCATACCAGTCACTGCGGCCCACGGTTGGGGATAGCTGTTTTAGCTTTTCACTGTATAGTAGGCCTTATTCATGTTGCCTCACACAGAAGTGCCCCTTATAACACATTTATGCCGTGCAGTAATGCCTTTTACACATTTATGCCATGCAGTCATTAAAAGGGAGTCCCCCAGTCCTTAATACCGGTTAAAATACGCGCTATAGCGTGTATTTACGATCACTGCAGACTTTACAGGATTCTTACATGAGCTGCTTGGGCTGAAGGCTAAGATTATATTCAACTGGCAAACAACCAAATAACCATAATATAGACAAATATATCAATACATTCCATTAAATGATCATTAATTACATCCCTAATCTCAGATTTATAATCACTTCTACATAGCAGAAAGTCACAGTATGAACACCGAGATCTTTTATAAACCAGCTTAGTGCCCAGTAGTCTTTGGTGAGAACCAGGAAATGCTAATCTGAACAGCTAACATTTAATGTTAGATTGATGAGGAGATCTTGGTTAGTGTACTAAACTCCAGCCTCTTATAAGGGCCTTAACCCCTGATGAATGTAATATACCTTATCTTATAATATGGACTAAAATGTATGAATTCCAGAAGTGTAATGAACATCTCCTTTTCATTCATCAGCCATTGTGTGTGTGTAACCTGTGTACTGCCCAGCCCTCACTGGGAGGTGGCAGTATGCGGGGAGGTGGGAAGGCGGTGGATGAATAGACAATAGCCCTTGGCAGTATGCTAGTGAACAGCTTATATTGCAAGTTAGTAAGAAGCTCCTGTTGCACAGGTTTACATTGCAATTGCCTTTTTCTTAATGGTCTTGCTGAGTATTAAAGGTCAAACTTTCTGTTGATAGGTGCAGATTGCGGAAAGGTCTGTGGTGTTACAAACACTTAAAGGATAAGAGTCGAGATATGACTGTGACATCTATGATTTGTGTCGAAAATCAGTTTGACAGAAGATCAAGGAGTGTACATGCTGAATAATGTAGATACAGAAATAATTACTGCATATAAAGGTGACCCATCTGCTGCTCTAGGAAGTCTTTAGGGTGAGGCACAAATTATCCGAAAAGGCTGTAGAGCCTAGAGTACTCCTATAGCAAATTGCAAAATTGATATTGCCTATAATAAAATGAACAAGGACAATGATGTCTAGGCGAATGCAATATTGATGGGGAATATGTGGCTCAATCTAATGCATAGTGTTACTTCTGGTACATCAGCCAGGTATAGATTATGTTGAGGGTTCATTATTTTATTTGCGGAAGCGCTGAAGCTTTCAGAACACAAAAGGTCAGAGAATGGTAGAAACACAAAGAAATACATTTCTTATTATTAATTGTATCATTACCTCCTGTCCAGACACTGTAGTATAAGATACAGAAGGATTTTTCAATATTTTACGAATGTCTGTCAGATGTCCTAGAATTTGTGAGAGCACCTCCTGGATCTCAGCCTTCCTTTGGCTTATTTTGGGAAACTCGGTGAGGTCCTTAAAAAGTTGAGTTTTGTTTCCAGTCCTAAACAAAAACAAAACAAACAAAAACAGCACAGAGAAGGCTTCATCCTGCATCTTTTTGTGGCATTTCTGTAGCCGGCTATAAGCAAGCACAACTTACTTGGCTGCATCTTCATTTAAAACCCGTGAAAACCTCTGCACTGGGCTGAGAATTTGTGGGACCTCTGTGAAAATCTTTTTCAACAAAGTAGATTGAACTTGCGATTTAATGGCAGGAATCAATGCTTCAAGATGGCTTTCCAAGAAGCGCAAGGTGCTGATTATTAAGAAAAACTCCTGAGGGGAACACTGGAAAGAAAATTGCAGCATAAAACATTTAGCTTAGAACTCCAGACACAATCACACTTGATCTGTTAAGAACATCTGTCAAATTTATTCACCTTTAAACTCCAAATCAAATGTATTGATCTTACAAAGCTGTAACTAGCAATGCTTCTAGTCACATCTGTTTGCAGTAACATTTGAGATTTGGACAGCATCAATATAATGCCCTTTTAAACAACTGGAAATTCATGCAAAGTTGTTGGGGAGAGACCGTAGAACCTGCAGGTTATAATTGGAAAAGAGCCAACTGAGGATTTTGTACAGTGTGGAGGTTAATAGACCCTAAAGGTGCGTATCCACTATCAGACTGTGAAGTCTGTGCTGTGCCTGGACTGAACGATCAGTCGTTCAGTGTAGGGACCCTCCCTCATCTCCGAACATGGCCAATCTGTCGTTATCGGCAGATTGACCAGCATGTTCGGGCGATGATAGATGTCAAAAACGACCAGTGGGAGCGCGCATCGCTGGTCATTTTTGACAATAAGCTGCCCGATTAACATGGGTTTGAACGATAACGATGTCGTTATCGTTCTGTTTAATTGGGTAGTGGATAAGTCTGCTTCAGGACAATTGTGTCCTACTCTACGAAGACATTCTGGTCTTAAAGTAAATGTATAAATATTTACCAAATGTGTCTGCATTTTGCTTTACCAGGGCAAAGCTTGTGGTCACATTCTTATAATAAGTGTAGTGTAAGTAATTAATTATTAGTAACTTTGCTGATACTTTCTGGTAGTTGTGTCCAAAATATATTGGGGATAATACAGCTGATATATTATCAAATTACTTTGAAATTATAGTAGCCAGATCTCACAATGCTCTTCCTTCTCTATTAATTACAATAGAACTAGGCAGTCAAGACTGCATTTACTTATCACATTGTCACAACTCTTCAAAACATTCAGAAGCTGTTAGTCAAAAACATAATTTTATTTCTGACCACATCGTATAGTGTGCACGTGCAATCTGGTGTTCATTGCATTGTTCCATCTGCTATTCTGCACAGCAGATGGGATGATGCAATGAACGACACGGTGCTGTTACATGCAGCAGGTAACGACGACTACACCGTCAAACTCCGGATGTGTACGGCGCGCACGATGTATCGTTACATCACATAGCACCATCGCATGGTGTGTACCCATTTAAAAAGTATAGCTCTTTGGCTTGGTTCCCAGTTTCAACAGTATCTACCCGGACTGTTTATTTTTATTGTGCTGTATTTTTTTGCAGCTTTGTAAAGAAAAACACATTATATGCTATTTTATCTATTAAAGTGCACATCTACTAATGTTAACAAAAATGTAGCTTAACTATCTTAGCTGCAAGCCTGCTCATTTAAATAGTTATGCAAAATACCAGTCAAACAACTTTAATCGGGATGTAGTTTAAATCCCGGCTGTCGGGATGCCGGACATGGAATCCCAACACCAGTTAGAATCTAGGCGCCAGCATCCTGACAGTAAGTATTGAGGTTAAGGTTATGAGTTAGGGTTACGCACTAGAAGGAAGATTAGGCTGCGGGGTGGGCTGGGGGTCAGCCGCAGCCTAACCTTCCTTCTAGTGCGTAACCCTAACTCATAAGCTTAGGCTGCGGGGGGGGGGGGGGGGCAGCCGCAGCCTAACAGAATATAGGCAATCCGCATATCATTTTAATCAGTAGAAGCTGATTGTGCGTTCTATTCACATCACTGTGTGACTAAGACGCATATGAAGGGAACAAATCACATGAAAAGACGTTCGGCGCTACCGATACACACTGCACTCTTTATGTGTAACACGACTTGTACCGCACGGAGGATAGATGGATGTGGACATATTTGTATACTATATATATGTTGCAGATTTGCAGATAAACTAAAGCCTACACATTTTATATACTGTTTTTATGTACTGTATGGTAACTAATCAGAAAGACGTACGTGTTCTGTAGCAACAATGGTATAAAAAAAAACACTTGTTTGTAACTGTGTGTGTGCACGTGTATTGAAATCAGTAATTCAGTGTTGTAACTCAACTGCATGGGATTCTATAGTGTAGGTTCTCAGCTGTCAGTGTGGCAAATTATAAGCGAGCAATACAACTATCTGTAAGAAGAGTGTATTCCTATTCTAAGCTAAATGTGTAAAATATCATTCCTCATTTTACATAGAAGGCCATTATATCAACCAACTTAGACTCAATCAATTGGTGCTCCTTAAAAAATTTAATAACTCTAGCCCAGGCATGTCCCAAGGAAGCATTTTATGTGGCCCAACCATGTGGGCCCAAATACATATATTATGCGGCCCAGTCACCCGTGCCACGATCGGAGATCAGCTCCGATCGCGGCAGGGGTGACAGGCCCACATAATATTTTTGTTTAAACTTGGAATGCTGGTCTCTGAAGCGATCAGAGAAGCCTCTGATCTCTTTAGAGGACAGAGTTCCCAGTGATGCATGACGTCACCCGCATTGTGAGCGGCCTGTCCTGCTTGATCTAGTTAGATCCAGAGAGCGGCAGACATCTACGCGGGAGCGGTGTCCAGCGGCCAGCGTGAAGAGAGGTAAGTAAGAGAGGTAAGTGGGGACTGTTCTATACTGGGAGGGGCACAGCATAAGGGACATTACTGGGGGCACAACATAAGGGGCATTACTGGGGGCACAGCATAAGGGGCACTACCAGGGGCATTAATGGGGGCACTGCATAAGGGGCACTACTGGGTGCACTTCATAATGGGCACTACTGGGGGCACTGCCTAAGGGGCTCTAATACAGGAGGCATTGCATAAGGAGCTCTTAAAAAGTGGGCATTGCATAAAGGACTCTTAAAAAGGGGGCACTGCATAATGGACACTACTAGGGGCACTGCGTAAGGGGCTCTAATACAGGGAGCATTGAATAAGGGGCACTACTGGGGCACTGCATAAGGGGCATTACTGGGGGCACTGCATAATGGACACTACTGGGAACACTGCGTAGAGGGCTCTAATAAAGGGGACATTGCATAAGGGGCTCTTATACAGGTGGCACTGCATAATGGGCACACAATTGCTGATCACCATTTACTCCCGTACGTTACCAGATTTTCATTACAACCAATCAACTAGTTGGCTGGTCGGACAGATAATCTTTAGATGTGTGGCCAGCTTAAAGGGGCCTATCCACTAGGCGACCTGAAAGACTGACCATTTAACATTCAGACCTTCAGGACGCCGAAGTGTGGTGCCTGAACCTGATGAGTGTCGTCAGATTGATGGGCATGTTCAGTTGATAGTCGGGGTCGGCAAGGACCCAGCGTGCACGCGCATCGCTGGTCCTTGCCGGCTATCCATTACAAGACTTTGTGAACAATGCGACTAAAACCTCCTGGTACTATGAGCCCCAGCATGCTTTAGCAGCTGATTTGTGGGAGGATATGCTGGGACTTGTAGTTTTACAACAGCTGGAGAGCCACAGGTTGGCCAGGCCTGCTCTAACAGCTAAGGATCTATGGGTCTCTCTCACAATGTATAAAACAAGAATACAGCCAAATGGCGCTGCAAAAGAGGACCACAAGATATAAATACACTAATTTAGTGTTTTGTCAGGTATATCAAGCTGCTGTTTTGGTTGCTGACCATAGAGAAACAAAAGAAAGAATGAGAACAGCGCTGAGATATACCTAAAAACTATTTAAAATGATCAATAATGAATGAATTTAATTAGAAAATTAAACTAATTGAATGAGCTATGTCAGTGGACAATAAATCTATTTAATTACAAAGATACATAAAATACAATATATCAAACGTCAGTGGCCACTGAAGCACATAAAAAATACAATATATGATAAAAATAACCAATCGATGTTGATCAGTGATACAATGATACACAATGTAGCTAAAAATCACAGGTTATTTGAATCACCACAATGCTTATATCAAGTGATAATCAAGTGCTGGTTATTGAGAGTACTGGTATAGACATCCCCCGTATGAATAGATTCATACTTTATGATGATATCTGCAGTGTGCTGCAAATCAGTCAGGAAAAGCAGCACTTTAGCTAGTTTAAACTGACTAGGAGGTCTGTGATGTTCCTTTTATGATATCTGTAATGTGTTGCAAATCAGACAATGCTGGAAATGCTGGACAATAGACGTCTCACAGTGGTGATCCAGAAACCGCTGATCTGATACCCTGACGCGTTTCTTCCCATAGGGATTTCCTCAGAGTATCAGATCAGCTGGATCACCACTGTGAGACGTCTATTATCCAGCATTTCCAGCATTGTCTGCCAGTCTCCTTCCCTTTGGCTTTCCAGATATTTGCACCAAGCCGTTACCTCTTGGAGAGGCAGAGCGATTTATTCCCCACGGATATCAGCGTAGCATGTATGGCAATATATCAAGGTGTCCAAAAAGAAACAATGGGAGTTATGTAATAGGTTCAGAGATTATGGAACCGGCATAATTTCAGCGAGATTGTCGCTAAATTTAAAGCAACAATCAGTTTAAAGGCTGGTTTTGCCGTATAACTGATTGCCTTTAGCGGAGGACTTGCTGAAATCTTAATCGTTCCATAACCCCGGAACCTATTACATAACCTCTAATGCCTCATCTCAAATATGAAAGAACACTGCAATGGTTTGGAAGAATAATGAAAAATGTCTGTGGACATATGAGATAAAAAGAGAAATCTGATGTTTGGAGAAAACAAAGCAAATTATTTTTAACAAAGGCTCATCCCAGTTGTGAAGAATGTTCTAAATAAACGTTGCGAGGGGGATTGATCAAACAGGTTGCAGCTGTGCAATACAATACTTATCTGAATCAGGCCCCAGATTCCTTAATACTAATCAGCATGTTTCCATGCATTATATACCAGTACTTGTTCTATGCTGTCATGTGTACAATTTCTTGTTAGAAAAAGGCCTAAAAAAGAAACTTGGTGCTTTAAATCTAGCAGCTCTATAGCTGAAATTGCGAATAATGCCTGCAAAACACAGGCTATTACATTTGGGCCTAGGTTTAAGTAATGTAACAATTTTCTTAAAAACATTGCAAATGATGAACGGGAAAGAAATCTGTCACCAGAGAACATATAATTCTAACAAGCTTAGCAAATGCCAAAAAGGAGAAACTTTTGAATATGCGTACGTGAACATAACAAATCGGTCTTTTACATAAGATCAACCTGTACTTTAGCTATAATTTTCCACTAAGTGCTGCACAATACAATTAACTAAACTAGACAGGAATTATTTTTATCTGTAATGATGATAAATCTTCATTACCCAAACATTAGGTTAGGAAAATTTTTAGAAAAGTGGATTTGCCTCTAATTTATAGCAGTAAATCTAGTTATATATAGAATTACAATATTATTTATTTTTTATGAACTTTAGAAAAGTCCATAGAGTAATTATTGTATTGCAACAATTTCATCCACTATAATTAACATACAATTTATAGATTAATTTTCAAGTATTTATGATTCAAACATATGGTAGATTCCATTGTGTCAATTTTAAAATATATCTATGCTGGTTTAATATCGCTCCCTTTCCTTAAAAGTGTAATGTGGTTAATAAGATAAAAACCTAAAGAAAAATCTTGTTTATCAGCCCATGGTGACAGAAACAGCATCTGCTCATTAGAGAAGTACAGCATGGCTGGTATATTTCTTTGTTGTCTAGAGACAGAATGCAATGACAGGAGTGAGAGTTCACCTAGCTGAATGCTAAGCATACATGTGTTTACATCATCTCCCTCTACTAGTGCCAGGGACAGACTACAACTTTATAGAGAATGGTGTGAAGGGACCACGTTTTCAGGGATGCTCAGTCACCTACTCTGGATCGGAGACTTCTGTCATGCTGCTTCCCTTCTCATCCTAGCAGACTGTTTAAAAATCCTGCATGGATTAATCATGCCCCAAATACACATCAGTTTATTAAAGCCTGGCTTCCCTCCTCACACCCTATGTCGTCCCTCCTCATCTCTTCCCAGTTCTCCTCCCTCTATCCAGCATGTCATTTTTAAGTAATATGAAGGGGCACTACCAATGTTTTTAAAAAGATGTCTCCAATGCCTCCCAGTTACTACCCCAACTCCCCTAGACTGTATGCTTTCACAAGCAGGGCACTCCGCCTTTAGAGTCAACGACTATGATTCTTTCTGTCCACCCTTCTGAGAGCACTGAGTTATTGAGTGCTACTGTCACTTAATTGTCGTTTTTCCCCCATATACAGTTCCAATATCTGTAACTCTCCCACTTAAGTAAGCCATAAAAGAGTAAACTGTGAAGTATTTGAGGAGAAAACCACAAACATTTCATTTAAGGAAAAAGTTGATTCTACAGTGGTAGGAGGTTCAACATTGGTGTGACATTAACACTTTTACACAGTGTCTCTCAGTGTTATTTCACCACTTCAGTAATGTAAACACACTTCTAATTTCATATCTGTAACAAGGCCGAGGCAATGTACACTGCACATTCAGTGCCCTTCATAATTAAGGTCCACAGTCATGTCAAAAGATGTTACCCACTGCATATCGCACATATATTTGTCTCATTACTTAAGCTATATGAAAGGCACGGTGTGCTCAGGGGCATATAATAAAATTTACTTTAACAATTCTTGTTTAGATTTTCATTAGCTGTCCTGCCACAGCAACAGCATTCACTAACCATGGATTCCTGGTTTATGTAACTTTTGCAAACGTTAAGGTCATGTTAGGAAACTCTGAAGTGGCTTGTAATAATGATCTTCTAATTAATAAGGGGTACACTGGGGGAGAAGTAAGACCCGGCGATATGGGGGAGGTATGGTATCAGCGCACGTTATGTGTGCTGATACCGCTTCTCTCCCATGTATTAAAGTGGGGCTCGGTGGTCAGCACTGACCCTGGCTGCAGCGGCTGCTGGCTCTGGGCTGCATGTGAGATCTCGAGATGCTTGCGATATCTCGCGCATGCCCACTGAAGCCAGCCTGGGAAGGGAGAGAGAGCGCATCAGCACTAGACTGATGTTCTGGCGGGGATCGCTGGAGGGGGAGTGAAAACTCCCCCGCTCCGGCAGATGAGATGTTAATACATCTTATTGGTACTGCTTAGACTTGGTAAAGAGGTGAAACAAAAAGAGTTAAAGTGGTACGATGCATGCACGATTGTTCAAATACACGAGAGGAGCCGATTGGTTTAAGATTAGTAATGATTGATAACGAGAATATCACATGTTGATAAATTTGGGCCATAGTTCTTTAATATCTACTCTGGCTGACATAATATATGCAGCAAGCCTCACATGACCAGTAATTGCAATAAACAGCAGGAATATCTCCCAAGCTCACTAAAATGTACTCTAAAGCACTAAAAGCAAACTCACTTTATGTCTTTTCAATGTCATGCCCGCATCACAAGGGAAAGGTCACTGACCTAATATTGGATAAAATATTGCTCAAAAGAGACTGCTTGGTACTAAGGGAACAGTTTCCCAGTAAGGAGCTCAGACAATTCATTCAAGGTAATTTATTCCAGTTAAGGGGGAAGGGAGCTAGAAAAAAATGGAAGATCCCTTTTTCCACTAAAAGTCTAATGGCAATAATGATATTTAAAAAAAAAAAAAAAAGAAAGGCAGTAAGGTTTTAAATGTTATGAGTACAATTTGTTTATTGGTTTAATAAATAAGCTAACATAACTGATTTTAATCAAATCAAAAGCATAATTTAGATATCTCTTATTAGACTGGAATATGCCAGTTGCTAAATCAACCAGGGGTAGTGACACTCGGCATGGCTAGTGTGGCATGCTCTAAGCAATTAGTTAGGGAGCTAGCAAGGGAGTAATCCTAGATTTTGTTCTCACAAATAGAGAAGTGTGAAATGTGTCTGTAAGAAAGGACATAGGGGGGGTCTGATGACTTTTGGTCAGTGTAGTTCATTATACAACAGCAGTAAAGAAGAATCACACCAATACAGAAGTTTTAGATTTGTGAAAGGCTGAAATAAGAAATCTCACCAGGAGGGAATGAATAGGCAGAGAGCAGGAAGAGTAGAATAAGCTTTTTCAAATGTAACAGAACTGTATGCCAGATATGTTAGGAAATGCAAGAGATAAATAAGGTTTTCAAAGTGATAGAATAAGTGCTCAGAAAATAGCATTATCAAAAAAAAAACTATACTAAAAAACAAACAGACAAACATAAAGGTAATTTATTCTATTTAAGGGGGAAGGGAGCTAGAATCCAATTAGATGCGAAAACGTTAAGTTAATACTTGTGTCCCTTTTTGCACATAGGCATGTCTCTATTCGCACAATCTTATTGCAAAAGACGTGGAGCGGCATTTGTCCGATAATTATTCATTGTGCAATGTGCGAAAAGTACAGTTGAAAATGGAGAAATCAGCCTGTACTCCCAAAAAGTCAAACTGACACTGGGTAACAGTATAGATGTCTGTTAGGGGACCATAATCTAAGGGATTGGGTTTCTTCATTTGTGTCAAAAGCCTGTTATATGCGTTTTTTTTAACAGGTGGGAAAATGATAGAAATTATTTTTTGGGGGGGAATTAAATGCTGTAGATAAAATTGGAGGTGCATTAAAATGGGTGTATGTATATTTTCATGTTAAAATACACCTGTCACTTTGACCTATACAGTCCTAAAAACACCTGTCACATCCATACAGCCCCCCAAAATACCAAGCCCACTTTAAACCTCATTTCCCAACACTTTTTACTTTTTCAGCCCAAAAATTACGTCATTATTGGCCAAATGAAGCTAATTTTTTTTTTTTTGCCTAATTCGCTATAAGGGGGGTGTCCAAGGTGTTCTGAACCAAGTCTCAACATTTTTGGACAAAAATAGGGTTTTGTTTTTTTTGCACAACTTTTAACCTGCCCCCCCCCCCCCCCCCCTCATTGTCTATGAAGAAATTGCATGTGCAAATAGTCGCGCCAAAAGTGTATTAGTGCATAAGTGTAAACTGTTTACTGCAGCTAATTACTGTAGATACGGCCCCTAGTCTAATGCTATAAGCCCATTGGCATTCAAACACTGTCCTTGGCTTGCACCTTTAAAACAAGTGCGACTTGTGTAGAAATAAAATCTATTCTGTGTGTCCAAACCCAAATTAATTCATACTTCTGTGTTGTGGATCTTTGGTGCCAGTTCCATTTCAGTGCGTCCAAAGCATGTCACAGCACTTGAAACAGTTAACTGATCTATATAAACGGTTACAATGACCAATTCATTTCATCAGGTTACATGTACAGTAGAAACCTTATTGAAATAAATACTGTACAATGTACTGGCCCATTTACATAAATGGAGCCAATCAGCAGTGGTAATATTTTTTCCCCATATTGATATTAATTTAATCTCTACCGATGTGTGATCACAGCCTAATGCCGGTCCCTCACATTGCCAATGGAATGAAAAACCGCATGTAATTGGCCTACCACCCACTGACACTCTTGGTCAATTAATTCTTGCATGATTTTACAATGTGGCTCCAAATGGAGCTGATCACAGTGTTTTTTATTTTTAATTTCCAGTGGATCAAAAAAAAGAAAATTTTCAGTGGAATAAAAGAGACATTTCCCTTTGGATTAGAAATATGATATTTCCCTTTGGATTCCAAAAAAAGTTTTCTTTTGGATTGGAACTATGAAACATTTGTATTACAGTATAACAAGAAATGTTTCCTTTTGGACTACAAATATGGAACAGGTCCCTTTGGATTACACATACAGGGGCATATTCAATTAGCAGTTTTCGGCTAAAAAGTTTTGCCGATGACGTAATTTCGCCAAGTGAAAACGTATTCCCATATTCAATTCCAAAGACTTTTCGGCTACGCCGAAAGTCAATGCATAGGTATAGGTGAAAAAGATTCGCCTATGAAATCAGGTGAAAAAAAGTGCAGAATTGCAGTTTTGGGGTGCAAAGGTGGGGAAATCACCCTGCACCCTGACAACCTTGTCCCCAAAGGCTACCTGCATCAAAAAAATCCTACATTTTTTGGAACAGTAGCCCAAAGAGTGACATTGAAAAAGGGGACTAAAAAAAAAACCAAGGTTGGGGCCGCGCACAAAAAGTTTTCGCATCCAAAACACACGAAGTCAGCGAAAAGTATGGCAGGCGAAACCTCTCAGACTTTTCGCGTCTAATTGAATATGCCCCACAGTATGTAAAATGTCGCTTTTGATTAACAAATAGAACATTTCCATTTGAATTACAGATATGGAACATTTCCTTTTGTATTACTAGAAAAGATTCAGTTTTTATTACAACAAAATCACCTTGGAAATCTAGAAGACTGTTAATAATTTGGTTAATGAGGGTCTGGGGGAGTTTTTATTTTAATAAAGTAATTTTAAGAAAGGTCTATTTTTGTCTATTCTTGTGTTTATATCATTTTGTTAAGTATAATCTGGGATCTAAGTCTTATGGACCTTTTTTTTTTATAGTTTTTATTGTAAAAGCAATAGTAAGGAATATAAAATACTTTGGAAAAGATTCACATAATCAGGGCACAGAACTTTTCATAATAAAATATAGAAATATTGAAGAAACATATTGAAAATATATACCAGGGATATTAGAGTAACATTTTTTTGGGCGGAAAAAAGACAAAACAATAACCTGTTGACTATTTAAGACCCGAAGCAACATGGATTTACTGCAGGGAAATCATGTCAAACAAATCTAGACATTTTTTTTTTACTTGGTAAAATCAATGTGGTCTAGTTAATGCAGACTATTTAGATTTTAGCAAGGCATTTCCCAAAACAAACTGAAAATCATTAGTCAAGACTTAGATCTAGTGAAATGGGTAAAAATGTTGCTGCACTTCAGGATACAGAGCTTTGTACTGAGAGGTGCAAGCTCAGACAAGCAACAGGTAAGGGTGGAGCACCTCAGGCCAGAGGTTCTTAAACTTTTTGGAATCACGGCGCCCTCAAGTTTCAGCATTTTTTCCACTGCACCCCATGGCCAAACATTTCTTATTGAGAAATTCAGCAAAACTTAAAGTAAATAAATAGTGCTTATATTCAGTTATGTGGAGTTTGACAGGGCTGCGCTTCTCTTTGTCCACATATATTTTGATAGGCAAAACCTGTGCTAATGACTGCCAATCACACTGACTAAAAATCATTTTATTTGCTACTGGACCACCAACACAAGGGTTTGGGAACCACTGCCTTAAGCATAAGTCTGAGATCCTGCTCTGTTTTGTATATTCATTAGTAGAAACATCCAATAAAACTATTTATCTCAGCAGTACCACTGAGCATAGCAATGGGACAGAAAAATGTTTCTAAAACTGGGTACACACTACACGATGTTGTTTAACGATTTGGCCAATTCCTACGCATCGGAGCGATGCGGCTGACTATACCATGCATCGCTATGCAGCGGGGGCTGGCATATTGGGCGGTAGGGCACCAGATCGCCCCGTGTGTACGGACCGCCCGATATGTCGGCCCGTCGGCAACCGGGTTATGTGTCGCATTGCTGCGTACACACGTCGTTTAGTGTGTACCCAGCTTCAGACTTTAGAATAAAGACTTTATTTTACAAAATTGATTATTCTAACTTTTTTTTTCCTAGGTCTAGTAAATCTATAGACGATGTACAGTTGATCTATTTTCAAATAGATTCACCTGCAATTATTTTTTATTGGGTGTTGTGAGCACCCCACCTACTTACGTGATTTTTACCCACCTACCCAGTTAAGGGTTAACAGATAGCATTAGCACTTTTTGTTGTAGCTAATAAATATAATACATAGTAGACTACGGTCATGGAGGTCAAGACGCTGAATGCTACTAAAGGATTTTCAGACCAGTGAAATGTGAGCTGCATCTGCATGATAGTGTGCAATGTTGTCTGAATCAGGAATTTGTACGTATTATGTGTACTGTGAATGACTGTTATTATTCAATAGATAAAAAAAGAACTGCGCTCTGTCAGTCAATCAGTGCTTATAATTATTATACCAAATAAAATCGTAAAGAATGTTGTTTATTAAAATTTTAAGTAAATACAATGTTGCATGGGTCCCAGCAAATAAAATAAAATATTGCACATAGAAGACAATAAATATTGGCAATAATATTAGGTAATATTCAAGTAATTTCAATAATTTGTTCCCTTTTTCTGTCCATTTAAACTAGTGTCCAGAGTGTTGCAAAGTTAAAGGGGCGGAGAGGCACCCTTTTTTTGTGATTCGTGCTGAAATGCGCCATCATGACCCCGCCCCCTGCTTCACAATGACAATAAATCTCGGCATTGTGTAGCGAGGGCGGGGCCAAAATAACGCAATTCCGTTACCACGCCCCAGCTCCACTCCATCACCAGGTAATATGCCTGGCCACGCCCCCTTATGCAGCACGACGCCCCCCTGCTTGGACGACCTGGCTGCCCCCTATCTTTGGTGACTAACTGATTTAACACTATACTAGAAAGTTATTAATCTCTTCCTACATACCATGCATAAATCCTAAATTTATACATTTTTCTCTCTCTCCTCTCTTGAAGCTCCCTCACGCAGTCCTAGATTTCTTTGCTATGTTTTATTTATTTTTTGGTTTCTTTGGGACTAGACACAAGTTGTTCTCAAATATTTTTCTTTGTGATTTTATTTCCCCCATGGGCTATGAATCAAAAGGAGAGATATGTGGCGTTTTAAACTTTAGTGGTGGGTTCGTAATTATATCAAAATATAAATAATTGTTCATTTGTCTTAATATTTGAAAACAACAACAATATAAGCACAAACAATGGTTATCTATATTATGTGTGTTACTCATTTACCGGCTAATGAAGCTTAAGTTATTTTCTTGTTGTTATTTTGTTGTAATATCGCTAATTAGGTGTCCCGTTATCATTTACAAGTGAAAATTGAGGTTCTAGTTCTAAAAGCTTATCACGTGGGAGGAAAGTTTTTGATAAATTGTTAAATGTGTAACTACAACATTTTAAACAAAGAAGTTGAAAGAAACAAAACGAAAAGATGGTGAGACAGTCATGCATGCTGTAATCTCTACCTATGACTGTAATGAAATGAATGTGCAATTACAATTATTTCAAGCAATTGATGAACAGAAACTAATAGACCTGCAAATGATTTGCACTCCGCAGATAGGAGCCAGTTGGAGGTTGAAGGTATATGTGTAAGATACCAATGGTATGTGGAAAAAATGTATACTGTATATATAGAAAGAAAGTTACACATGCCATATAGGCCAGTGGAAAAATTGGAATAATGGAACTAAAGCTCTGTACACACGAAGTGACGTAATGATCAGACAACAATAAGATGTTCGATCCAGCACATGCAGCAACCCCCCAACAACGAAAACGCCCCGCGATCAACGATCGCAGGTCCCTATAGTAAACAGGCTAACATGGTCAGTATCGAACATGTTGGCCTGCCTGCACGGGCGATGGTCGATATCTATATCTACCATTCGTGACCCACGCATCGACCTTCGTTTGGTCGTTTGAAGGGACCAGAAACAGGATGATATGAACGATAATGATATCGTTCATATCGTCCTGTTTAATCATACCGTGTGTACACAGCATTAGAATAAATAAGCAAAAATGGCAGCAAAAAATGGCATGAGCGGGCCAGCGGCTTTACCTATGGTATTACATAGTCTACACATCACCCCAAAGCCACCACTGAACCTTTCTCCCTATGAAATACTGTTTGGAAGTTAACTAATTTCATTGTAAGTCCTCCAAAAAACATTTCTCTTTCACTTGATTTAACAAAAGACTATGGGGAGAAGTCAATTAGCTGTGATATACGGCTTTCTGGCTTATGGTGCGATTTTGTACTCATCGCGCAATCAAATTAGCCGCAAGTTTTGGCGAGTGCGAATTCTCCATATTATTTGCCACAAAAAGTTTTCACCACCTCCTTAGCAGGTGAAAAGTTGTGCAAAACCCCTATTTTGGACAAAAAAAGTCAGGACTTGGTTCAGAACCACTGGGGCACCCTCCTTAATGACTAATTGGGCAAAAAAATGTAATTAGCTTAATTTGGCCAATAAAGACTTGTCATTTTTGGGGTGAAAAAAATACAAAGTGCTGGAAAATGGGTTAATTGATGTAGGACAGGTATATAAGGCTGCTATATGAGTGGGACAGGTGTTTGAGATCGCTGGTGGGTTTTAGAGGCATACAGATGTGTCCTCATACATCTATCCTCCGTGCGCTACAAGTCGCGTTACACAACGCGTGACAGCCTTGTGACTCAGTAGCGCAGAGCGACTTCTTGTCGTGCGGCTTTTTACCTTCAAATGCGTCTTATTCTTAGAGCAATGCGAATAGAATGCACACGCAGCTTCTGCTGATTAAAATGATATGCTGCATGCCTATATTCTGTGTGTGACTGCGGGAGTATCTGCAATGCAAATGCTACGTTACAGTGTCAGCGCCTGTGACACTAACGTAGCGTTTCGCATGCAGATGCATCCGTGTTTAGACCTTTAAAGGCTGATATCTGTAGATTTCTCTAAACTGGAGTGACCTGCTATGAATAGTTATGAATATGTATTAATCTAGATAGTTTGAAGGGAATACATATTAAGTGTGTTGAGATATGTTATGGTTTTTGGATTGAAGCTTTATCTTGAGTCTGCCTGAGCTGTGACTCGAAAGGGCTGAATCTGTAACCCCCTTCTATTTTAATAATACATTTTATTCATATTTGAATTAACTGCATGGATTTTCAGTTATTTAATTTTTTGACTCACACAACTTAATGGACTAACTTCAGCCAGGCTTTTTGTTTTTTTTACTGGTCTTCACCCCCAAAACAAACTTTAACCACTACAATCTATTTTGAATGCAGCTTTGAGGCTGACCTACCATATTCAACATAACATTTTTTTACTTACACATAAGGCTGATAAGCAAAGAGATGTATGCTGGTGTAATTTGCTTATCTAAAAATATCTCCAAGTTAGACCTCTTTCCTCTGCACGAGATATTAGTCTCTGATCCACACTCTTTACATGCTCCCGTTCACGGTTACACAAGTTTTTTAGGGCTGTACCATCTCAGTGGAATGCTGTCCCATGTGCAATGAGACTTTCCTCTAGTTTCCAAACTTTCAAGAGTTCCCTGAAAATGCACCTCTTCAGGCAAGCTTACCAAATTCCAAAACCATCCACCTCCATAGGCTACCCTACCCAATCACATCCCGTCTAAACAGATCACACAGAACTTTACATATTTTCTCATTCTTCACTTTCACATCCTGCAGACCCCAGGCCAACATTCCTGTGTGACTGGATCATACTGCCCGCCAACAACCTCTGCAATCTATGATTTGATGCTTTTTCTGTCATTACATGTATGTGACATTGCCGTTACAAGAAAACACAATACTAAGGACATTGTAATTCCCTTTATATGTTTAATATCATCCATCCTAACATTATTTATCAACCCATTTCCTCCCCCTATCCTTGAATGGCACCATTGGTTGAAAATTTAAATAAAAGAGAGTAATTTCCAATTTTGAATGTAAAAACAAGAATGTTTAAAATAACCTATTAACAATGCTGGTTATATTTATAAGAGAGTACTCAAATACATCATCAGTTGTACAGGTGCCCAGAGCTGCCCATTGGGGGGAGGTTACAGATAGGACAGATGTTGTTGGGCCCCATGGGTGCTTCCATCTCTACTAAAAAGATCTCTTTTGGGATACATGTAGATGACATTTACAGTCATGTGACAAAGGAAGCACAGTTTCACATAAGTATTTTTTACATATCCCTACTTGTCATAATTATCTATCCTCACCAAACCCTACAATTTGATAAATATAATCTCATGCAACAATTAATTAACCAATAACTGATTTTACTTTGCCATTATTCAACAAAAATGAAGGCAACATGATGGAAAAATTAATTACATTCTTACTGCTTCCATATATGCAAATTAGATAATTTGAGTCAGGTACTGCTAATGAAGCTCACATTATTATTTATTTCATCAGAAAGTTCTACCACCACTATATAAAAGCAACATGGTTATCCATTTAGTGTGTAGAAATTAGGATTAACACTATGCCAAGGAGTGACGATATCTGCATTGATCTTAGCGAAGCAATTGTTACTGATCATCAGTGCAGAAAGGGTTATAATGACATTTCAATACAATTCAAAAATCCATCCTTGTACAGTGAGATAAATTATTTACAATTTGACAAATGAATTAATTGTTCTCCATCTACTCACAAGTGGTTATACCATAAAAGTCACTCAAAGATCAGACCGTATGATGCACAAAGGACAAGTGCACAAAAGGAAACAACAGGACGTTGTCATAAAGGTAAAACCTGTACCATCATAAAAAGACTGAACTAGTACGGCTGGGTAGCCCTTCTCTCATTAAAAAAAAAAAAAAAAACTTGGGAGTATGGCTTAAATCAGTGTTTCCTAAACTCATTCCTCAGGGCGTGCTAACAGTGCATGTTTTACAGGTCTCCGCACAGAATCACAAGTGAAATAATTAGCTCCACCTGGAGATCTTTTAAAATGCGTCTGCCAGTAATGAATACACCTGTGCACCAACTAGGAAAAATGGAAACCAAGCACTATTAGTGCTCCCTGAGGAACGAGTTTGGGAAACACTGGCTTAGATTTTAAAATTTGCATTTGCACGAAGCACATGAATTCTGGAACAACTTCCTTTGGACAGACAAAACTAAAGTGGAGTGTTTTGATGTTAATGCACAAGGCCGTGTTTGGTAAAAATCAAACGCAGTTCACCACCACAAGAAGCTCTCATACCAAATGTCAAACAGAGGAAGGCGGGCTGCTGATTTGGAATTTTTTAGGCGCCACAGGACTTGAATGCCTTGCAATCATTGAGTCCACTATGAACTCTCTCTAAGTCCAAGACCTCAAACCCCATTACAAACTATGGTGGCACTTTGCGAGAATAAGTGGGAGAGCAAAAATACTTTAAATACAATGTAAGAAGCTTGTCTATGAAAATCACCTTATAAGGTTTTCGCGATGTAGAAAATGCGAATAAAGTGAATTGACATAGGGTCCGATTCAGCCGATGGTTTGTCTACCACTCCAAAAGTGGCTGATAGGTGCATGCGCAGGACCTGTACTTGCATGTGCAAAATCTGAGGGTAAAGCCGCATACATACACGCACTAGACGATGGGTGTATGCAGGGACATCGTCAATGGCGGGGGGCAAGTGTATACAGCAAAGAATGATGGCGTGGGGGGGTGGGCGGAGCGGGGCCATGCTACATTCAGCAGCATGGCATTGCTCATGATATCCCCAGATCGGGCTGCATGTACAGCCGACTGGGGATATCGATAATGACAAGTGGGAGCACGCATCGTTTGTCTTTCAGAGCATACACACTGGATGATATGAAGAAAGTTATGGTAAAACTTACCTTAGTTAACGCTCATTCTTCGAAGTCCATAGGGTCCACAGGGAGACAATGGGGTGTAGGTGGTACTTGGTGGACCAGACACCAATAGCAAAGTTTTTTTCTGTCCCAGGATGCTCCAGTCCTTCCCCTATACCCCGCCCACAGCCTGAAGGCAACTCAAGTTTTGTTAACAAGCCCAAGGAAGGAGCAGGATAGGAGAGACAGAAGACTGGTACACTGAAGGATCACACTCTCACACAGAAAAGGAAACAAGTGACCAAGAGAAGAAGCCCACAGAAGCCAGGTGCGTCAGGGCGAGTACCCTGTTGTCCCTATGGACTTCGAAGAAAGAGAGTTAACTAAGGTAAGTTTTACCATAACTCTCATTTTCTTCTTCAGGGTTCAATTGGCTCCATGGGGAGACAATGGGGATGTCCCAAAGCAGTTGTTCAAGGGCGGGGGATGCTCTTGAGCTGAGAGGAGAACCCAGCGTCCAAAGGAAGCATCCTGAGAGACAAATGTATCAAAGGCATAAAACCTAAGAAAAATGTGGACAAAAGACCATGTGGCGGCCTTGCATAGTCGTTCGGCAGACGCACCACGGCGGGCTGCCCGTGAAGGACCCACATAGCGAGTAGAATGAGCAGATACTGTAGCCGGCACAGGAAGTCCAGCCTGTGTGTAAGCCTGTGAGATAGTCATGCAATGCCATCTGGTCAGCGTCTGTTTGTTAGCTGGCCATCCCTTTTTGTGGAATCTATATAGGGCAAAGAGGGAATCAGTTTTCCTGATGGAACCAGTACGGTCCACGTAGATCTTCAGAGCATGGACCACATCCAAGGAGGCCTCACCTGCCAAGAGGTCTGGCGAGTGAAACGCCGGACAAAATGAGAGACCACCTGAGGAAGGAAGCCAGGGCATGTTTGAAAAACAGCCCTGTTCTAAAGAAAGATCAGAAATGTGGAGCGACAGGAGAGTGTCTCTAAATTCGATACCCTATGGGCAGACGCTATAGCCAGAAAAAAAAAAGAGTTTTTGCAGTGAGCCATTTGACGTCTACTGAGTCCAGGGGTTCAAATGGGGGTTCCTGAAGTGCGTGGCGAACCACTGACAAATCCCAAGGAGCCGCAGAAGGTACAAAGGGAAGTTGTATATGGAGAACACCCTGCAGGAAGATGTGAACATCCAGCAGTAAAGCAATTCTGCGCTGGAACCAGATGGACAGAGCAGAGACATGCACTTTCAGAGAGGCCAGACGGAGTCCGAGATCCAATCCAGCCTGAAGAAAGGCAAGGATTCTAGAAACCCTAAAAACCTGAGGGTCATAGTTTCTGGTAGCACACCACTGGAAATAATTATGCCAAATCAGGTGATAAAGTCGGGCAGAGGCCACAGAACTAGAAAACCCTTTAGACCATAGGAGGGATTTCTGAAGAGCCAAGCCGTCAAAGACAAACGGGCCAGGTAAGGATTTAGATAGGGACCCTGAGACAACAGGTCTGGTCGTTGAAGAAGTTGGAGTGGAGCGTATATGGAGAGACTTTGAATATCGGTGTACCAATGGCGTCTGTGCCAAGCCGGAGCTACCAACAGGACTCTGCCCCCTTCTTGCTTGAAGTTCCGAAAGAACCCGAGGAAGAAGGAAGACTGGAGGGAAGAGGTATGCCAAATGGAAGGTCCACTTCACTGACAATGCATCCACAAAGGCTTCGTCGGGGTCCCTTGTCCTGGACCCGTACACTGGAATCTTGTGGTTGTGTCGTGAGGCCATGAGGTCCACATCTGGTAGACTCCATTTGTCCACCAGGAGCTGAAAGTCTTCCGGATGTAGAGACCACTCCCCTGCATGCACATCTTGACAGCTGAGGAAATCCACTTCCCAATTGAGAATCCCCGGGATGAATACTGCGGAGATGGCATTCGACCCATGTGAGAATGCGACTCACTCGGCGACTGTGGAGTAACTTGTGCACTCAGTGCTGTAGTGCAGAGATTTTGTCTGCTGTCAGGAAAATTCTCTGAGCCTGAGAGTCCAGGAATGCTCTCAGATGCACCATTCTATGAGAAGGGGTCAGGGAAGACTTGTTCCAGTTAGTCAGCCGTGCGTTTGTAGAAAGGCAATGGTTACCTGTAGATGGCGGTTAAGAACCTCTGGAGAGCTTTCTAGGAGCAAGATATCGTCCAAGTATGGGAGCAGTGTGATCCCCTGACAACAAAGATGGGCTACCATAACTGCCATGATCTTTGTAAAGACCCGTGGAGCTGTAGAAAGCCCAAAAGACAGTGCTTGAAATTGGTAATGTCGCTGTAGGACAGCAAACCGGAGGTATCACTAATGAGAGGGCGCTATAGGTACATGTTGGCAAGCGTCCTGAATGTCCAAAGACACCATAAAGTTCCCAGGCTCCAAAGCCAGGGCGATAGCGTGTAGGGTTTCCATACGAAACCTGGGTACCCTGATAAACTTGTTCGAGAGACCTGAGGTTGAAGATAGGCCAATGGGACCTGTTGGACTTCTGAACCAAGAAAAGGGTAGAGTAATAACCCGTCCCTCGCTGTAATGACGGGACCGGAATTATTAACCCCGAGTGCAGCAAGGACTGAATGGCCTTCTGGAAAAGCAGGGCTTTGCTTGGGTCAGAAGGAGGGCCTGTGCAAAAGAACTGCTGGGGGGCCGCATCAGGAATGAGATGGCATATCCGTGGGAGACTACTTCTTGCACCCAGGCATCTGAGGTGGTCTGACACCAGAACTGAGAGAACTGAAGAAGTCGGCCTCCCACCCTGGGAGCACACAGGGGGGGGGGCCACCCTGTCAGGCTGAAGGCTTGTCATCAGATTTGGTAGCCGGACGTCTAGTAGCCCATGCCTGTTTGGTCCTAGGCATGGAGGCCTTTGTGGATGCCGACTGCCGTGGAAAGGACTGACCTTTAGCCTTTCCCTGGGAAAGAAAGGACCGAAAGGATGACATCCGAGGTTTCGTAGTAGATGCAGAGGGCAAGAACACAGTATTAGAAGCTGCCAAGGTCGTCACAATCGTGTCCAATTCTGGGCCAAACAGGATCTCCCTAGAGTAAGGCAGAGATTCCAAAGCCTTTTTAGAGTCTGAATCTGCCTTCCATGACCGAAGCCAAATTATACGGCGAGCTACCACGGAAGTAGCAGAAGCTATGGAAGCTAGGAGACTGTATCCAAAGCTGCCTCTCTTAATTAGGAGGCTGCATCCCTAATGTGAGAAATTGTAGGACACCTGTTCCCGAGAAGCATGAGAGCGAAATGCGTCTACTAGGGGCTCTGCCCAAACTTTTAATGGCTTTTGCCACCCAGGCCGTAGCCAAAGCAGGACAAGTAATAGCTCCTGTAAGAGAGTATATAGACTTTAGGTAAGCTTCAATCCTTCTATCCGTAGTCTCCTTTAAGGAGGTTGCTGTATGGATAGGTAAGGTAGAGTTCTTAACCAGATGTGTCAAGTGGGAATCTACAGCAGGGGGAACTTCCCATTTAATTCAATTAGTAGCTGGAATAGGGTAAAAAGAAATCAAGCGTTTAGGCAGCTGAAACTTTTTATTTGGTGTATACCATGCTTCACTCTTTAGATCAGAGAGCTGATCAGAGTGAGGAAACTATGGCAAAACTACCTTGGATTTGCAGGGAGTACCTTTTGTGGCCATCCCATAGGGGGAGCTACCACAGGGACCGGTCTTCTCCTATGCCAGGGTTTCCCAACCACGGTCCTCAAGGCACAATAACAGTCCAGGTTTTAAGGATAGCCATGCTTGAGCTCATGTGACGTAATTAGTGCCTCAGTTATTTAGATTTAACCATCTGTGCATGGATATCACTAAAACCAGGACTGTTAGTGTGCCTTGAGGAACGAGGTTGGGAATCACTGCCCTATGCTGACATCAACCACCGGGTCCCTGGTCTTAGCTATCCCCTGCGCCAGTAAAAGTTATGCCCTCGTGGTCTAGTGGAGTCCCGGACGAACCGGTGTCTACGTCAGCGCCTTCGGTCTGTCTCCTGACACTGGAGGTAACACTGCGCTTAGATGCGGGTTCCCGGTCCCCTTGAGTCCCCGCTGCAGTCTGTGGTCCGAGGAGCTCTGCTAGCTAGGTCCCCCCGGAGCCCTGCCGAGAGTATGTAGCTTTTGGCAAGAGTTGTGTTCTGCGGAGGGGTGATGGAGCAGCAGTGCAGACGTCCAGAGGAGTGTCTAAAAAATAAATAAATCCTAAAACAAAGCTTGGGCTGCTTAAAAGCATCCCAAACTGACGGACACCAATGAAACGGAGTTGCCTTCAGGCTGTGGGCGGGGTATAGGGGGCAGGACCGGAGCATCCTGGTAAAGAAAAAAGATTTGCTGTTGGTGTCCGGTCCTCCAATACCACCTACACCTCATTGTCTTCCTGTGGAGCCCTATGGACCCTGAAGAAGAAATATTGTTATTGTTCAGTTTTATCGTCATGTTCACGCAAGTGATCCAATGGCTGCGTATCACAAAAGCAAACAGGATATGTCTATTTACACAAGACACTCCATGCGGCATTAGCATATTTTAGCATGTCTACTGCTTCCAAATACGCAGCAGAGAAGCTAAAAGTGTACAAACCTGCATCAGGCCCATAAAGCAGTTTGTTAATGACTGAAGACTATGTACCACTGAGTTCTACCCAAGGACCAAATGTTAAGAATAAAAATAGGTAGGTCCTCCCTGTTATTATTTAGTTACATTTTAACACTGTTACTTTTAAGAATTGAATAAATCTTTTAAAAAGCATATAGCAAGATGCATAGTCACTTTTTCTAACCGCATCCCTTGGAAATATTAGCTTGCAGAATACTGTGCACAAAAACTGCAGGGGATGACAAATAATGACTTTAAATGCTGATATACACATTTCTATGACATGCGTATGGGGAAGTGAATGGAGTGATCAATATTATCCCATTGATAAGTCCATAGAAAAGGAAGCTTTTTTGCGGTTTGATTATTTTTAACGCACCTTACATGTGATCATTATAGTGACTGCATTTTTAACAGGGCCAGATCTCTCACCTGCCTCTTTTCATTCATAGAGAAAATGACTCTTACATGGTAGAGCTGCTAGAGGTGGTACTGCATAATACGGGGATGTAAGTACTTTTTCACACTCTTGTTTCTGCATTCTGTCTTATTTTATGTTGAATAAATAGTGAGAAAATAAAATGTGTGTTATTTGAGATCCGATTTATTAAATTTAGGACATGGTAAGGACTTTATGTCTACTGATTATGTTCTGACATGTAAAAGTAAATACATGAAAGTAATTGTACTTTCTTATTCGAGGGACTGGATGTGGACAGATTGACGGCGTCTTTTATAATATACACTGATATTTTTAGTGTTCAATAAACAGGTTCAGTTTTCCAGCCTTTACGGTTATAAATGTTGAGGATAATTGGAAGCATTTAACAAAGTTTATATAAACAATTTAAAAGATATTTACAAACTTAAATGGAAGAGAAAACCAGTGATGCTGGATGGTAGCTTGAGTACGCAGCAGCATTGTGCAAAAAGTATGAAGAAATAAAATCTGCAGACTGACAATGAGGGAGAGAAGGCAGACAAAGAAACACAAATTTCCAAACAAAGCCAGTCTAAGGGTGAGAACTATCAAACCTTCTATAGAGTGGAGAAATTGTCTATAGCTATAGGAAACTTCTCCACTCTTTTCTAAGTTTAGATACATTTCCAATGAAAATTCAGTAGAATAAAAGGCAAAGTTGCTGATGGGGATCTAATGTCACAATCTCGTGACCATCCCCAGCGTGAAAACCCAGAGAGGAAAGGAGGAGCCGCCCTTCCCCTACCTGCCAGCTGCCACAGCTGAGCCAACCACTGAGCAACACACTGCAATTAACTCAGCAAATGTACATACAGCAGAGGCGTAACAGTACACTGCCGCACTGGGCCGCAACAAGAAGGTGGATGCAGGCTGGCCAGAGTCCCCGGCTGCCTCCTCTCTGAGGCTGTAATGGTGCTGGTGCACTTGCTTGGAGGCATGCTCTGCGCTGACTCTGCGGTGCTTACTGCCGTACTTCTGATGGGCACTAGGACACAGAGGTGACTGCCAGTGTCGCAACCTCCAACATGAACATCTCTTCTCCAGCTCCATCTGACACTTCAGACGTGCCCTTGAGTTACTCCGTGTAGTGAAGAGCACTATGAGACCCTAATTCATGCTGTGCCACGACAGTATGTATGTATATGTATATATACACATACATACACAGTGTGTATATA